>OX104071.1:78726741-78821286 GCA_944474145.2 Dicrocoelium dendriticum | reverse complement strand
TTAACAGTTATTTACTACATCATGTGATAATTTATTTCTTCTATAGACGTGGACACGGCCATGCTAGTCGAAGCAGGCACGACCAAAATCTGCGAGAGGTTTCTCTCATCTGCAAGTTCAGGTTTTTTGAATGCTTGAAAATAGGAAAATGAATTGGACATCCATTGGTGTTTTAGATGTCGACCTAGTTGGTTACTTCAACTGCAATGCATCATATATCGTTACTGATTGAATTTGGGTATCTTGTTCTAATGTGGAAATAATCAAATTTTGAGACCTTAACTAAATGAAGTAGTTCGGACTTTTATCCAAATTAAATGTATCGCTTAGATATACCAGCACAGAATAAGTCGAACGGTGTATATAAATTCAAGTATGCCGTTTATGCACACAGTGATGAGGATAATTAGACTTAGCACACCTCACGATCAGCGAATCCACTAGGATATACATAAAGCGTACTTATTGAAAAAAACCTGATAGAAAATATTTTGCTAACTTATTTAAAGTACTTGAATGAGTGATATTTTATCGGCCAACTGACGCAACAAGTGCGGTAGTATTGAGATAACTTTAGTAGGAGATTATTAATCTTGGTGTTGGAAAACTTGCTTTCTTCAATATCTTGTCGTTTCGGTTCAGCCTGATAAAACAAACTGTCAGCCGAAAAGCAACCGAAACATGGACTTAAACTAACAGTGTAACAGGATCTCCCGGTTTACACAACAGACATCTTAGTAAAATTCGGAAAGAAAATGTGGATATATTTGTCAAAATTATCGAGCGTTATGCTATTGCTTTTAAGGCCAGCCTTTCGGTGCAATTTGCAAAACTATGAAGCTCAGCGGACCGGAAATTCGTGGACCGGGGTTCGACTCCCCGTCGAAGCATATTATTGTGCATGAATTTTAATCGTGACTTCTACTTTCTATAAACTCAACCATATATGTCTGACTTGAGATCCTATGGGCATAACTCCCACAAAGCGGTTTGGTACCACCACATGAAACGCCATTGGTGGACATTTGTACCCTTCTTTCATTGAAACTGGCGTGGTTCCTGTGCTTCGTCAAAACGTAACCAGCTTTTAGCTTCTTGAAGTACATTTTTACAATTCGAAGATTGGCTAGTTCAGGCAGTCAAACACTCTTACAAAAGGAATGCATACAACTTATTAGGACGATTTGAGTTGTTTATTTGCAATCTTAATTTTTCCCTCCGCACATTTATGCTGTTCACAGGCGTCTTGTTAGCATACGTTTAATGTGAATCAGTAAAGGAAAAATCACACATTTTGTGGTTTAGTCTTCCCACATCCAGGAATGAATGGGTGCTCATACAGGTTACTTCACTTAAATGTTTCAGCATACCCATAATTATGCTAGTTATCGTGGTCAGACATTATATAGGATTGTTAGGAAATTTTGCGACACGTCCTGTCACCACAAGAGCATTAATTGAGTGCATGAGACAATTGAAATGAACATGAGGCTCCGAGCTCCTGAGCACACTTGATTACCGGCACCATGTTTTAGCGGATTAAAAATGTGATGTATTGGCTGTTTAATCGAGTTATTCCTCCACTCCAGATGTACTTAGATCATATGATGCCGTAAAATTGGTATCCGGGCTCTAAGCCACTATAGAGTAAATGCGGTCGGATCCTGCCAATCTGGCGAGTTGCCTGTTATGAAATCCAAAGGTATTTGAATGGATCTGAAGTGGAAAGTTTTGCTTCTTAAATGTTCATACTTGTTTGCGTTCACTGGGATTCCAAATTAGGGTAAGTCTCGATCAAACTGTTTTTGGCTTTGGCATGTGCCTCTCTGGAATGCTGATTCCAAAATACCTACACCTACTCTTGGCTGTGATCTAGCCAGCAAATTTGCATCAAATGACAAGTGGAGACACTTAGTTCTGCACGGATATCACTACATGCGTTTCATGTTGATGGAAGTGTTGGTCCAATTTTGCCGCTATAATTCAAATGAGGTAAATTTCCTAAAATGTTTTATGGTTGTGAAATATATAATCTAACGAATTTCTTCTCTGCTGTTTAAAGTTATTGCTCTACTACTTCCTGTTTATATGATAGTTTTTGGTGGTTGATATGAGGTAGTTGAGGAAATATAATACGCATAGCTAAGTCCATGCTGTATTGATTAAGGCAACCTCTGTCTAGGTAATTTTCCATAGCTCGTACAGTAGCTTAGCTGTCAGTATTCACGTAATTTTCAACTGTGTCACTGTGTAGTTGCTTGTAGTCAGCATGGGATAAACATGACACGTGAAATCTGTTTCTCCTAACCATAACAATGCTTCGCAATTTCACCACAACAGGTCTCAGACAAGGTGGGTAAAATAGCTGTTATTGACAATGCCTGCAAAACTGTACAACGCATTTAAACGGATATTTTATGACGAAAATTTTTGACTCCATACTATTGATCGATCCGGTAAATCAACAACTTAACATTCGGTATAAGCAACCATTTTTATATAGCACGGGATTGTTTAATTTGAGGAGCTAATCGGTTGTTTTTGCATTCCAGTCAATTGCGAAATGTCGTGTGGAATTCCATGAGGACACATTTGGATATAAACCTTTTCAGTTAGCAAGACTAAACTTGATAATGCCAGCAGAATTAGTTGAAGCATCGACTGAGGAAGAGAGAGTAATGACATAACGGAAAGGTTAAAACCAATTGGCAAGGGCTGTGCATTTTCTGTAAACATTCGGGAGCAAAATGCATCCTATGGTAAGCCAAGTGATTTGGTGTGAATATTGAGTAGTCGTATAGTATACACTAAAGTCTATCATAACATGCAGATAATAGTTTACAACGTATGCCTCAAATATAGCGTTAATGTATTTTTTGGACTGAATTATCTCAAATATCAGAGCATCTGAACTATCCATAATTAATTTGTATATTAATTGCTTGCTTACACAATGAGAAGAGCCCCATGGCCCATTTGTTGTAAGATATCTCAGGGTGGTAGACGGTTTTGTCAGAGAAACTTATAGTTGGGATGGAGTTAAGGCAGCGTTTTCTCATCAACAATGTGTTCAGAATGACGGCATGAATGCTGGTAGATTTATGCGCAACACACTTGTCTTTGTGATACCAGTAATTTACAGAAGGTTTGTGTAAACTTACATTAACCTTGCCACATAAGCGAGTCAAGTTGTTTGCTATGCTAAATCCAGTTTCCCACTATGGTAGTTCAACGATCAGAGCTGTACAACCTACTACTTGGAATTATACTTTCCGGCGAATTGTTTCCTCTACTGCAACAATGAGCAATTATTTTTACTAAGCTCTTAAATGTTACCGTGGATTACGATCAAGTGACGTGATTTTGCATGACTACCGTACCAGATGTTGCACGGTCGCCAACTGGAGAAATAACAATGCTCAGATACATGTTTTTCGTTTCTAAGCTGACGCTATTAGTAGAGCTGAATACTTAGGTGTTTGGACATCAGCACCTGTTGTGTACACTAATTTACTGGCTTTTGAGAGAAAGGTGCACGGACGACACCACTAGACATTCAGCCAAAAACGACCAGAATATTTTCCACGTAGTTGATTCATAGGTCAATTAAGACATGTACCACAGCAATTGGCCCCGAAACCAATCAGACCAGAGACCTTCAGACTGAGTTAAGTAAGGTGTACTCGCAGCGGTCCACTTTTGTATGCGGAATCGATCGCGGTTAGTCGTATTGACACCATTTTTGTGCATACACAACGTTAGTGTGTATATGCCATTGATGTGAATTATTCCGAGTTGTTTGGCTCATCTTCTTAGTAAGCCAGTAGCCCCAGAAAATAAATAGATCACTGTTTGATTTTCTCATGACTTATAACTACTGTTCTAACAATTACCAAGGGAACTCGTTTAGTCAATTCAATAAAGGCAAATACAATGACATGACTAAGATAAACGGGAAAGTAAGGGAACGCTGGGATGGGATTGGTTGACCACACGAAGTCGATCAATAATCAGCTACATGCAGCACCTGGTGCATATTGCTTTAATTAACAAGGATCCGAAGCGATGTCCGTTAGCAGCATTAGCTGCTCTTGCAAATGAGCAAAACGGGGGTCTTACGTGGTTTCTGACCGTAATACCTTAAAACCTAAGTACGGTACGTTAAGTTGCACGAAATTATTAATCTAAATACGTTGTGAACGAACAGTAACCCATAGTTTATTTGGACTATGGACCTCTGCGCCAGTTTTGTCCACTGCAACATTCAATATTAATAATTCAGTGGATGATGAGTTGCTCCATAGGCAGCTAGCGTGTAATCCTTGATGGTCACCCGTCTCATGATTCATTGACAGAAAGGGTTTGCATATTGGTGATGACCACTAAGAGAAATCGGTTGGATTCAGATAAAACCGTGGGATACTTTTGATTAGTGATTCGCGATGGCAGAAGGCGGATTTTTGGTATAAGTGGTCTTCAATAATTTTGTGGGATGTCAGATTATACCGTGAACATCTCTAGCAAGTGCTGACTGCATGACGGATAACTTTGCAACAAGGACGCTTATTTAATGCTCAAACGTACTTATAATTGTTGCTGCACTATGTTGCAAACCGGCTTTCTAAATTTTGGCATCCGTAGTACAAAATCCACTGCCTTTACTTGTGTACGTATAGTAGAAATTGTATAAAGCCAGTGCCTCCCTAGGAAGTGTATGCTGGGTACTGACGACGGTAATATCTTCGCAATACTTTGAGTTAGATGGTGAGTATCCCATCACGCTATGTCTTAGACACAGGATGTTAAATTACAACGCGTTTGCTTTGCTGTAGCCACGCAGTTTGTTCTCATCCACTTCCGTATCATCGCTGATGATGCGAGGCAAGACCTATTTTCATAGACTATATTTAGAACTACCTTGTCTGTAGCATGGGCGTTCTTGTTTTGTTGATACCGAATACGGTCTGGCAAAGAATGTTTCGACATTTCTACACCCCAAGAAAACTACGTTTGTATTTTTCTGACATTTAGTTTTATCAATGAAATCTTATTGTCAATTCCATGGTTAGAGTTAATGCTATTAACTTTCAAGGAAATACTGACAGATGCAAGCGGTTTTATGCAGGTGCCTACTCTAGTACGCTGTTATACACAGGGACACTTGAATCACAGGTGAATCCTTTCCGTATGCTTATAAACTCATGAGAAAACGAGCGGCCCTCCGTCAAGCAGAAAGAAGATTGTGCAGTGACACGAAACACTGTAGTACTGAGTCATGGTTTCTCGCTTCTTCCTGGCTTCCGCGCTGGTCACGCGTTTGTGTTCATTAATTTGTGCTTCTCAGATCTGCGTGGTTCACCCAAGCGCAAATTATCCGTGACAGTCATGTTGACTTCCTCTGTGTGTCAAATTTCGCTGTACATGCACCATTGGTCTGTGTCATTCAATTGGGAATTTGCAGTCTGTGGGCTTGATACAGACACTCTTATTCTGAGTCTTGAGGATTCTAATTTGCTTTGGGTCTGACCTTTTCCTTCCCTCTCCCAATTTCGGTCTTGTGCCCGTGGGCGGTCCCTGCCTCTGGTTAGTTGGCTATTGTGTATAAACGGTTATACGCAGTGCTGCATCAACGGTTGCTTTTCGGTCTGCGGATTGGCAACTGGGCATACCGACTTCCTTCACAGCTTGTGTCTCTGATTGGCTGAGTAGTGTGTCGGCCCCGGTCACAAGAAATCCTACCTGTGCTGTTGATTAGCCGCTAAGTGTATTAACCCATCACCAATAGGACTGCAATTAATTGATAAGGTGCAAGGCCCAGCTGCGAAATGAATGCAAAAACATTTATTATCTTTAGACTATTCATTCATTAGCTCAATAATTTAAGACCATTAAGCATATTACCTCAGGTCATAATTTAGATTTGTGTGATAATTTTTGCACATGCATTCGCCAAATAATGGGTACAATTTGTGTTCCACAGTGCCTTCTAACACGATCATGGACGGAAAAACTTTGGTGAGCTTAGCCCCAAAACTTTTGACCGCAAGCAAGGTTTATTTCAACGATGTAATAGTAATCCGCTTTCTTGATATTATCGGAGCCTTGCATGTTTTCTAGTGCACAAATTGTTACATCTGACAGCTATTTGTTCTAGCCCGGATAACCAGATTAATTTGTTAAAAACCATATTATTCTCCACGTAATTTCGATAGAATTTCGGGTGACATTCCGCAAGTCAGAGATAATGTCGTGGCGTGGAAGCAAGCCAAAAACAACACTAATATGCCAAAAAGTGAGTATTTTTTCTCGTAATAAACCCTGAAATAATAATCTTTTAAGCCCCATTTTCTAAAACCGTGTGCAATGCTGCGTCTTATTATGTTGTGATATACACGGCAGGGAAAGTGATGCATGTTACCTATCTCCTTTGTTTATCGCCAGCTGAAAAATATCTCAGAAGGTCTGATAGAAACCTGCACTGACGTCACGATGCATGGAGACTATGGATTTGCTGACATTTTGTTCGTCCCAACAACTGCCTCAGTTTGGGAAGCGCAAATGCGCCTTATGATCCAACTGAACTCAAGAATTATAACGCGATGTAATTTCAATGTGGCAGTCAAGCCGATCTCCAAAGGTTACTAAAAGGACAATCAAAGTTTATAACTTTTAATTATTTATTTGCACAGACCGAATGATGAAATGCGAACTGGAATGCAATCTGCATTAAAGAGTTTGGTTGCTTCCACATTTTGGAGCGATACCTTATTAGGTTAAATATGCACATAAAACATAATCCTTAGTTGCTGAATAAAAGTATAAGATTGTCTGTTGCAAATGTAAATCGCTGTCACTAAAAAACATGTAACGAATGTGGAATAAAAATTGCTTCTGACATTCAGACTGAGATTCATTTATTAGTACAGTAACCGAATAGGAGATAAACGGCAACAACAATCAGTAGCATAAGATAAGCCGGTTTTACGCGCGTAATCAAACCATGTGCCTATCCACTTAACACATTATATATCGGTTAGAATTATAGTTATCCAGATTGCATTTCAGCCATTTTATATATAAACGTATATATATATATATATATTTGCGTAGCAGCATCAAGTTCCGAGTTACCTGTCACCGTGACCTTCACGGGGAGAGCCACGTGAAGTGTACGCCTTCAGAGAGACAATGGGTGGCTTGCGCTACACCACGCACAGCTCCATGCAGACACCCCATATCCAGTGTAAACCCTAAGGAATATGACCGGGAGGTCTGTGGATAAGAGCCGCGTTTCTTCAGCGGAACCGGCTCACACTGCGTCAACATGCACAGCAGTAGCATTCTTGTCTATCAATGTAGGAAAACATGCGTACTGATGCGAAATCAAAGGCCAAGGAGATTATGGCGATATCCTTGGCTGTCGCTTTCGGGGAGTTGTAGATGTAACCGAGAAGTATTGTGGAGCAGGCTGCAGCGACTGATAACCACGGAGATTCTGGGAGGTTGTTTAACTGTTGGTCGTCAAGGAACTTCGCTCGAAAGTTCTGATGGAGGTATACGATCCACCCATCACCCTTCTTTTTGCTGCGAGCTCCTCAAATTGGATAGTAGTTATGAATATCTAATTTATCATCCAGTGAATCAAGGAAGCACCATGTTTCAGTGACGATGATTACAGTTCAGGTGTTCAGCTGAGTAAGCATGTTTACAAATTGCAACTGGCTTTTTATGGGTCTTGTGTTGCTAATGCAAATCTGGTGTGCACAAAAGCGATTTCTATGAATAATTCATAGCGTTTGGAATCAGAAATGACACACGAAGAATTTAAATAATGGGGTGATGGAAGCAAACCCTCGGTGAAATGATCAGTTGTAAGGACATTGTTCGCGCTAGGTGCATGGTCACTCCTACTTAGTGACGTGCTCCTAGCTATCCTGTCGGCCATGCATCCTTCATTGGTGAGTACATTTTCCGGTATCGACGGTTTGTTAGCAGTTCGAAACCTGTTGGCGTAGGTTATGTGGTTGTACAGAAGGTGGCTATCAGTTAGCTCTTGCAAGCAGGTTTAAACTGCACACCATTAGTTGCTGGCGTTTCCGTGCTGTGCGCATTCAAATCTCCAGCGGTAAGAATGTGAAGGTAGGACATTTTCAAATCAACCTGGAAGACGTGGCTCAGTTTGGAGTCCGTTTTCGACATAGTGTTTGATGGGCGGTTACTTACGGCTAGAAGATCTGTCCTTGTTCCGCAACCGTAGGTATAACCAACTCGAAGCAGGAGCGCCGATTTCAGCATGGTTTTGAAGTTCACCTCGGAGATTAGTATCACAATAAGGAACCACATCACCACCGATTCCAAACCGATTGCCCCGAAGTAGCGTCATAAAGGGTAGATGGATCTCAGAATCGGTTAACTCAGGGTTTAAGCATGTAGCTAGAATGATGACGAGGTCCTGCGGTTGTGAGTCGTGGAGTGCTGTAAGTTTAGCCAACTTACTTAGAAGGCCTTGGGTATTTGTTTACCTACAGCATGGTGTTTTTCTTGTCAGGTGGGCATCGGTGTGTGTGATTTAAGGCCGAATGTTAGTTGGCCGGCGTTTAATCGTCCCGATTTCATGAATTTCCGTCAAGTTGCATCGCGTTCTTGAGCACTGCTGAACAGAAGTTTCGCTAGTGCTGCACTCTGTCCTGTTATGTTGGTCTCTTCACAGGACTGTGCAGGCAAATATTTTCCGCCTTTTACAAGTCTTATCGTGTTGACTGCGAATCGCGGTCGTGCGCCTGCTGCATTTGGATTGATAATTGTTGGCAACCTGGTCCGAAATTTTGACTAGATGTCCAATAAAACGTGCATCATGTCCTTTGAGTATAATCCTACTTTCTTTAACCTTGGACAGCGGTGTTCGTAGTTAGGTGATGACAGAACTCCTGTTAAGAATTCGGCAATAATCTTGTCCAGAGAGAGTGTCTAGCGGATCTAGCACCATTGCTCTTGCTAATGTGGTTACGCACCATGAGCATGGCTTTCCCGAAGAGTATTTCGACCCAAATTGCCGTTTTAGGCACGCTGCTGATTCCACACCTGCTCTGCCAATTGTTTCAAGTGTCTTTCCCGGTGCTATTATTCTGATATTTTTACATGGTATTATTGATATCTGGCCAAAATTAAATTGTGATCTCACTAATCGCTGAGGCCATTGATTCATTTGCATTGATCATGTGCTCACAAAAAGACTAGTCGTGTGGTTAAAATTCGTGTAACACCGTAGTCCCGAAAGGAATTCAATGCGATAGGTGCTTGCACTGGTACTGTAATACCTGGTCTAGGTTGGATAGGGATAGTGTTGACTTTTACGTCAGTTATTTCCTCTTGAATTGGGTAGATTTTCATTGTGTTTGGCTAGCTGAATATGCCCATGACCGACAGGTTAACTAACAGGCTGGTTATGATGGAGGGTAATTGCAAAGGCTTATTGCAGCAGAACAGTTAATACAAGGGCAGTGATCCCTTATCAACACGTTGAAAACGCTATTGGAGGAAACAAAATCATCGCTAGAGAACACTGTGCGACGTGCTGAAATTGAAATGGGAAGCCAGAATATTCTGCTTATTCACAGCCATGCGCAGCCGATAATATGAGAGACTAGAGTTAGACGGGCTTTGGATAGAGGGCGGGTGCAAGATATTCTCCGAAATGCAGGCATATCATTACACCTTTGTGTAAAGAGAATTCACTGGTTCGATATTTGGAGGTACGCATAATCCCTGAGTCATGCGGGCCTGTAAGGCCGAGTTTGGTGGGATTCATTTGCCCGATTTCCCGGGATTTATTGCTTAGCCGGGAGGGTGAAATCCTAAATCCTACTAAGGTCGATATCACATAGCACCGAACACAGCAGTTTCAAATGTAAAAGTTGCTCAAACAACTCCAATGTATGATACTACGAATGAGTATACATCATTAGCTAGCTTGGTTCTTGTCCAGGAGGCCTTTACAAGCAAAACAGTCGCTGCAACTTTTGTTCAAGAATACCATGTAGGTGATACTGGAAGGGTACGAGCGAACAATAGACCATCTGATGATTGCCCAACTTTGACAATCCCCGTCTACAAATTGGATCGAAACTATTTTCCAGGCTGTTATGCCCCTATTTGTAGAAAATGTGTAGCGAAGTTGGGCCGATTCAGAGGGCAGAAGTGAAGAAAATTGGAGAACGAGGCTAAACGTAGCTCAGTTGAAGCTGTTAGCGGGCTTCATCCTATGGCGTTCTGCTGGTACCCGTTACTGATTGAGAACGTCGTACAACTGAAGTGGACAGTCGTCTTGAAATTGTCTAGTAAAATCTACGAAGCTTAAAGTTTTGAGGCAGACGAAATATCAGCGAGGAGAGCTGAGAAGGTAGTACACTGACTGTTACAGCATAAGAAATGAGTGTGAAGTACTGACTTTACCTTGTAGGCTTGTTGATGTAGTTACAGTTAGTGGATCATGACTCGCCCAGAGTAATCCTCTCTAAATCTTACTAAATGGCCTCTTTGAATATGGAATGGACAAGCCTGATCAGCAGGCAGATGGGAATGTGTCTTTGCTTATCAAGTATCATAAAGCAAATTGGGAGGCCACTTTCTTCGTGCCAACATGTTGTATCCAACTGTTTTCGTGCTTTCTGAGTTTGGATGGACGGTTGGAACTAATTAGTGTATCGTAACCTGGCCCCTACGCGATTGGAAGATAAGGGGCTTAATAAACTGCTTAAACAATCAGTGCTAGCTGCATCGCAATTTTTCATCATCGATGAATTAAATCTTTTGCATGTATACTGAGACCATGCTACTAACACGATAGATACTCTGGAGCGAGACCTGGTAGAATGGGTGCATGAGAATGTTTATGTCTATAAGGTAACCTTTCCTAGGAGGAAGAGGGGTGGGTGTACTCTTTCAACACTAGAAATTGTGATAACCAGATGTGGTAATTTGTCAAAGGTATACGCAGAGGTTTCTATGGGTACGGGAAACCAATGTGTTGTTACTTCTCGTTAAATTCAAAGAGGTCTTCAGCAGAACGCAAACTTGTAATGAACCTGTGCCTAATTGCCCTCATTCAGTTACGAAACCAAGCTCTGCTGATAGACTGATTTACTGAACCAGAACAAGACACCTTAAAGTACCCTTGGAGCTTGATTATAATTGGGCTTGCCCAGTTATTAAAAGCGTTTGCTCCGCGGAGGCCCAGAAGATTTGTTTGTAAGCGGAGTTGGTGGCGCCGAAGATTAACTCGAACTATTAAACAACGGAACGATCCTTGGAAGAATTTTCAAGCAACTTGAGGATTTAAGCATTGGTTGTAGCACTTAACATGTAGGCATATAGCAGTCAAATAGGAAAGAAAAGCGAAGTATTGCTTTTGGATTCGGTTAGCTCAGAACGCAGAAACATAGCCTATGTTGTACTACAAGTATGTTCAGTAGAAAAAAGTCTTTGTGAGATGTAGTTGGCAACGTGACCTTGAAGAGTGAAAGTCATGATGTAGAAGAAGCCGATAAGGCAGAGGTGCTGCTGCGTGTCTTCCAGAAAGTGCATCACATGGATGAGGGGCGTTTGGTTCTTACACAACCACATCGTCAGACCGAGAAGGAAACGCCAGGCACTCCGCTAACCGTGACAGAGGTCTGTACTGTATTCGCTAGCTTATACTCCAAAAAATCAGCGAGATCGGACCATGTGCGCCTTGCGATTGTTAAACCACTTGTTGACATACCCTCAACGACCGGTCTTAGGGCATTTCATCAAGTCACTTCGGGAAGGCATATTACCATAAGACTGGAAACAGGCATCTGTAGTAGTGAGCCATGATGGAGGCTCCAAGTCTGTATTAGTCAAATAAAGGTCTGCCCGAATTACAAATGTGTTGCTTAGGTATGCAGCAACACTTAGCATAAAATGAATTAGTGAGTACTTGATTGCACATAGCTTGAAAGGAGTGGAACAACATGGCTTCATTTAGAAATAGGCGTGTCTTATTAATTTGTTGTGCCGTTTGGATGAAGTGACTCTTTACCTTGATAAAAGGCTTTCGGTGGCGGTTGCTATCTTAACTTCAGCACGGCCATTGATTCGGCAAACCACCGCTTCCTATTAACGAATCTGCCCTGGCTTGCTATTCATCCTCAAATGTTGACCTGGATGGAAGCATTTCACGTAAACAGAACCATCCGATTTAGAGCAGGTGACACTTTCTCAAATATAGGCATCGCTGACAGCGCCGTTCCCCACGACTCCGTTTTAGTTCCCCTGTTCTTCCTTATATTTGTAATTCATTTGGCATATATTCCTGAGTATCCATGTTACCTCTTTTTGGATGATCTGAAACTGCTTATCAGGGGTAATAGGGAGACCTTGGCCAAGGATCTCTGCACT
Source organism: Dicrocoelium dendriticum (assembly GCA_944474145.2). Taxonomy (NCBI): domain Eukaryota; kingdom Metazoa; phylum Platyhelminthes; class Trematoda; order Plagiorchiida; family Dicrocoeliidae; genus Dicrocoelium; species Dicrocoelium dendriticum. Next base: position 78,808,866 of record OX104071.1, on the reverse strand, counting down.
GTAGCAGAGTGGTTTGTAGTATGGTATTTGTCCCCTGACGCTAGTAAATGCCACTTGTTGACTTCCAGATATGATGGGGTTGCAGTCCAGACTTTCGTCGGACCATGATATTGCAGTCAGCGAATAATTCAAGGCACCCAAGTGCCACTACCACGAACAACTTCAAACCCTTAGCATAATGTTAACAAGCTGCCAACAAGGCGCAGCAGGAACTCTTCCGCCTCAAGAGGACCCTACGTAACAAAAGTTCCGAGGTATTCCTTCCATTATCTAAAACGATCGTGCGACCCAACTTAGTATACTGTGTCCAAGCGTGTGCGCCGTATCTCCGGAAGAATGTTATTTGTATGGATAAGGTACAGAAGCTGATGCCTAGATTCACTGACGGCCATCGCGGAAAGCCGTAAGGTAAACTTTTAAAGATCCTGGGGTTTTATACCCTGAAAAGTCGTGGATTGACAGGAGGTCTGACAGAGGTTTCTCGGATCATGAAGGGTCTCAGAGACATCAAGCCTACTGATCTGTTTGAAGTAGCCACAACATATCATCTGTGAAGTCAACATCTTAAGGCTGTTGCCTGGTGCGTTGGATATTAATCGGTGAATAATGACAATGACAATAACAGAGAGAAAAACAGTGCAGCAGGACACTATAACCGCGTTAGCTGTGTCCACGATATGGTTACTTATTATTTATGATGAACGCGTGTACCATAATGCAACATTGATGAGTCATCTGGGCAGGCTGGTGATACCTTAGAAAACTGGCCAGTCCAGAAAATAGGCTGACAGGACATTTCCTTTGCTGCAGCCCGAGGTTGTGCTAGGGAGATGTCCCTCCAAATACCGCACTCCGGTCCACGAGCGTCGTCCCACGAACAACTCCGGCGTCCTCGTCCGCATAGTATTTATGGACCAATCCGTTCGTGGCAGTCCGCGGTCGAAGGCGACTAACTGTTCCTTTGTCAGGATGCGGGCCTTGGGAAGGCTAGGGAGGCACTCAGGGCTTGCGTTGAGCCGGTTGGTGAGTCACAGGTGGGTTGCCTTGGTAGTACTGGGGATTGGGTTTCTGAAAGGTAGAACTCAGAGTGGGTGGGCAAGGATCGCGAGATATGGCTGGCCGCCGGAGAGAGAACCTGGCATGCAAAATAACAGCATACAGGTTGTTGGGCTTTCAACATGTTTTGGTATTGTTGTTCAGTTTGCAAAATGTTTATAGATGCAGTGCACTATTACCACCAAAGAAGAAACAGCTTGTTAGTGGAAATAGCAACCTTTTACAAAATCGATAAAACGGACCAGAGGTTTGACCAGTATACCGCCTTAGTCGGTTGCATAAGGCTGAGGCGGGGTAGGTTGAGGGTCACTGGGTACGGAGGGTATCAGGGTATCCAGTAATCCGGAAATCACCGCAGGTGCGGATGCTTGTGTGAGAGCTTCAGGATGGGTTTTAAATGCTTCGTCAAAGAAAGCCACTTTGAGGCGGTCGGTGGGCCAGTTTGTTGGGTAAGCTTTATGGTCTAAAGTGAAATGTTTCCAAGTCCGTTGCAGGACTCTGAAAGTTTCACTGTAGGGAGGCTGGAGAGGTCGCCGCAATGCATCGGTGCGGAGGAAGACGTGAGTGCAAGCAGAGAGTCTGCTATGCATTTGCACATCTCTGTCTGCTCACGGGGCGGAGTCGGGCATAGTGAACGCATGCGTTGGGGCAAGCAGGACGCAAAGTTAGGCGGAGACATACCCGACAATGTAGGAGACGAAGCGAATTCTCCTGTCAACTTTAGCGTCTTGCCGTAAACCAGCTCTGCTGGTGCATATTGCATGTCAGCTTTGATTCTGCTGCGAATGTCTAAGAGTACGAGTGAAATGTTTTCGCTCCAGCTAGGGTCGGGGGAGGCGCAGAGCGAGGCTTTTGGCTTTCTATGGAAGCGTCCAACTACACCGTTGGCTGCTGGAGGATACGCTGTTCTACGAATGGGACAGCAGCCTACAAGATTGCAGAAGGTAGTAAATTCTGAAGATTCGAGGGGCATCCTTCCGTCAGTTGTAATGTAGGCTAGGCACCCGCACTATAAGACCAACCGGTCTAAGAAGGGCCGGATAACAGCCACAGCTGTGCAGACTGTTACGGGAATGGCATCTGGCCATTTAAACCATCCTTCAGCATGTGTCAGCATATATACGGATCCGCGTGAAGAAGGCAAGGAACATACCATGATTTAAGTGTACATGCGAGAACCGAAATACTGGGGTGGGAAATAAACAAAGTGGGCTGAGGGTGTAACGATGTATTTCATAGTGCTGGTAAGGAAGGCATGCGCAAGTACCGGTACGAACATATTTGTTTACTTGTGGCCAAACCAAAAGTTTGGTGACCAGTTTCAAAAATGCATGGACAGCAGGAGGTTATAGTTCTTGGAGTGCGTCGAAGAATGTGCGTACGCTGGAGACGGGCATAAGAAGTCCAAGACATGTGGAAGTGTCACAGAGGATGGTTCCTTCTGCGGTTTGTAGAGGAACAGGTTGCACATGCAGCGAAGTGGACTGCAGAGTGCGTTGTATGTTTTCATCTTGGGTCTGAGCAGATCTCATCGCGGCTACATCGACGGTAGGCAAATGCAAGAGAGCGTGGTTGGCGCGTGGGTGAACGTCGGCGACGTAATTGTCGACGCCTGAGACAAGAAGTATGTCAGAAGTGAAATAAATGGTAACAGCTAGGTTTTTAATGTTTGTCGCAACCATAGTCGAAGGTAAACAATAGGAGCTTGTTGTCAGTGTAGACCTTGAAAGCGTGGCCTTCGAGTATGTTCTGGCAGTGATGTATGGACATGTAAACAGTCAGCAGTTCTCTTCCAAAGGTTCTGTAGCGGGATTTGCTGACTGCAGACGGTTGGAGAAGAACGCAAGGGGTTCAAATTGTCCAGAAACGTGTTGCGTGAGGATGACTGGTACCGGGACGTCTGAGGCATTACTTGTGATAGAAAGCAATGTAGTCGATTCGGATTGAGCGAGGAGAGCTAGGTTGGTGATATCATCATTCAGCTGGGTAAAAGCTCGTTGTGGTGAATCAGGGAAAGCAAAGTTACCTTCATTCTCTCTGACCAGGTCAATCAGAGACTGCGTCAGCAAAGCGCAGCGCGGAATGAAGCGTCGTTAGTCGTTGACCAAACCACGAAATTGACGGAGACGTTTGAACAAAGTCTGAGCTAAAAAAGCCTTAGTAGACCGGATCTTGTCAGAAAGGGCTTTAATACCAAGCGATGTAACGAGGTGGCCGAGTTCGCACGGAGTCGGGTTGACTGTGACACAGCTTTGAGTCAAGTGCTGGAGGGGAGTTCGAAGGTGGTCGAGTTGCAATTGTTTCGATGAGCTGGCTACTAATATATCTTCGAGGTAAGAATAAGCGAAGACTTGGCACAAGTGACAAGGTGGATAAAGTTTTTGAAAGTTTGTGCTGCGTTGCACATTCCAAATGGCATACTTAAGAATTCAAACAAATCGAGAGAAGTGACAGCAACTGTTTCAGGAATATCATTATATTCGTAAAGCGCGAACCACATCGATCTTGCTGAATATCGTCTTACTTGTGAGGCACGCGGAAAGGTCCTGAATGTTTGGGATGGGATATCAATCTGGGATGGTTAGCCAATGGAGTGCGCGGTAATCTTCGCAAGGGCGCCAGTCACCAGATGTCTTAGAAAACATCTGCAAGGGAGAGGACCTAGGGCTGTCGGAAGAACGGATTATTCCAAGTTCGAGCATGTGCTCCAACTCCGCCCTAGCTACCTTTAGTTCCTCGGGAGACATTCGGCGTGCAGGCATGAGAATGGTAGGCCATTCGTCTGTATGTGGTGCGTGATCAGGGATGCCACAGGCAAAGCAATGTTCATTGCCTGAAAGAGCTTGTAATACTGCGTTAAGAGGTTTACACGGTTTGGCGAGGTATGCGGAAAGGTGTAGATCGGTGTTATGGATGATGTGTCGGCTGTGATGCTACTTACATTGAGTTTCGTTGCAGTGTCCACTATCCTCTGACGTTTTGCATCGACTAAAAGATCAAAGTGCCTGAGAAAGGCAATGCCGAAGATGGCATGGGGACTGCAGCAACGATGAGTACTCAGCATAACGTGAGCCGAAGTCCAAAGTCTAAGGTAAGCGACCAATAACCGTAGGTAGTTATTGGTGTACCCTTGCAGCACTTACGCTTGTCAATAAAGAACTTGTAGGCTTATCTGGCATAGGAGAAATGACGCTGACTTTCGCTCCGGTGTCAACTAAGTATTGAATCTCGGAATCATAATCCCTAATGTAGAGGAGACGATCTTAAGTATTCTCGACGTGGATCGTAGCCATTACTGGCCCGCCGTGGCGGTTCATCTATAGCGGAGTAGCTACACGGTTGTACGTACTAACGGGCTTTATTATCCAAACATGAGTGGTGAAAACAGCAGCCTGTGGCACCAGGTTTGGTGCGACGGGATGATGATGTAGAGAGGGTGTGATGCTTACGGTTTAAAGTGAGCCTTTTCCATCTAGCGCGGAGGCTTATTCTAATGCGCCTTTTGCTGAAGGCTAGTTAGTCGCGGGTGTTAGTGTGGTTTCGCTAGCAAAAAGCTGCCTTGGTGCATCGGTTTCAGTCTCTGGGTGGTGCCGCTCGAAGAAGTTGTCTTCTAGGTCTGTATTTGCCGTGATTGGCAGCTCACTTGCTACTTCAAGGATGCACTGAGTGCTTTCATGAAGACGTTACCTCAACAGTTTGACGAGAGTCCCTACATCAAAGTTGGACTTGCTAATGAGCAATTGCATTTCTCGCGAAAAGGCTGATGACATCCTATTCCTTAGTTGAAGCTAACTGAATAGCCAGGGAGGACGTATTATCAAGTAAAGTTGGCAGAAGAAGCTTTGGGTACCCTACGTGGTACACCACCACTTTGGAAATCTGGATGCTAATATCAATATGCCTGCTTAGGTAGAAAATTTGAACAAAGCAGAACAGTCACTCAAACAAGCACTCGCGCAGCACGTTAGTTACTTTCGCTGGGTCAACAAACAAAAGTGAGAGATGATGCAAAACTGTATTACGATACGAGGATGCGCGGAGGAATGAAATATTGTATTTCGTACGAGTAGAAGCGAAAGTGAGCGTTTTGGAAAGATCATTGTGAAATGGATGAAATCGATCACTTTGTAACTTAAAAGAAATATCCTTAAAGACATCAAGATATCTAGAAATAATCAAATCAACTAAATATTCTCTAGACAAGACGCATAGTGCTTATCAACGCAGTCATCGGTTACAATAATTCGGTCCATTTGATAGTAGCCAACGGAAAAAAACGTTAAACCATTGGGTTGGATTACTGCAAACATTCCTATAAAGAGATTTTCAGTCAACTAACATTCCTCCGCGCTCGATAAAAGTTCGTTGGAAGGTTTCCTGAGAATGGACTATAGCATATACGGTACTCTGCAGCGTAAGGTGATGCACGCTGACTCTAGTGTCTGGTGTTCTAGTGCTACTTACTTTAGTGCTTTTGCTGCGCCACGAGGAACCGCCAAGCCTCCCACAACACCGTTTCCTCTGCACAGGCCGCCATTATCGTTTGATGCCGTAGTACACACGGCCGTCTCACCGACCGCCGTTTTCATCACTTTACATCATACTGGATGCTTCCTCGGCCCTATGTTCTTATTATTCTCTACGTTCAGGCTTTGAATGCAGCTGGCTGCGTGCTTCTCTTCCTCCGTTAAATCGCAGCAAAATTGAAAGCATGGAGACTCCACCTAGCCGATGTCTTCATCGTTTCATCTTATCCGGCTGCTTTTTGTCTTGTGAAGCCTTAGAGCTCACGGCCATCAAAGCTACCACTACGCACCTCCGCTCACAAGTTGCTGAGTGACATTCCGGCCCTACGTTCTGAGCACTAAAAAATTCCGACCACTTCTTAGATCTATCAACCATAATCCCCTGCGGTTGCAAAAATACCACTTACTTGCCGAAATTTCCCTAAATTCCTAAGCCAGACTCAAATGCATTCTGTGTCAGACACTTCGCTTTAGAAACTGCCTACCGTTGGTTTGTTATTTCCCAGTTACAAAGCAATGAATAAATAAAACGTGTATTATTGACAAAGTGACACGTACATGCACAAGCATGGTCATGTTAAGAGTACGGAAAATGTTCGGATAATATACCATAGAACAATAGGCTTGTCACGTATGTTGACGTGTTTTGCTTTATATGTTTGCATGTAGGCTTGTGTCGTCACGTTTATGAGATTAGTAAATGGTTTTCTGCTCTTTTGCTCATGTCACCAATTCTAAAGTAATGCTTGATAATGTGGGACATGAAGCGGTTGTCCGCATATGTACGAGGAGGTTAGTTGGTGGCGAGGCGCAACCGCCAATTCACAGTGTAGTTAAACAGACGTCCGCGACATTTTATAGGGTAAACGCATGCCAGGAGAAAACCAACGACTTCCTGGAACACTGCTGCAGACCTAGTTGCTGGAACATGTTAAACCTAAATCACCCCGCGAGCACCACGAAGTTGTTCGGCTAGCCAGTCACTTCCTATTAACCTGCGCTCATTTCCTCCACTACCAACTGCATCTGACTGCATGCGTCTGCAATGAACCCCTTCGTATGGACTCATATACACAGATTTGGCAACAATTATATGTACGAAACGTTTACAAAGTTCTATCTTCTGTCATGTTGCAATATATTCAATTTGCGTTCCCAATACCTCGCTGTCTTGCTGTTTGTTTCACCTGACTTTGTCCGCTGCCCTTTTGCCCGAGGTTCTCAGATTCATCCGTGGGCATATACTGATCCGTGGAATGGTTCTCACCGGTCAATACTCATCGAATCTGGCACATTCTCTCATTGGCACACGGTTCACTTATCTAGAAAGGGACTGTGGATTATTCCATAATTATCACTACTTACCTTTCCGGCTGGTTATCTATCCGTGAACCGCGACATTTGTCTCTAACCGGGGACCCCAACGCATCGCAGCTAAAAGCGCACATGCTATATGATAGACGTTAAAAGCAGTAGTAGCCGATGAGTTTCCTGGAAGTGATCACAGGGTAGTTCAAAGTTTAATACGGTTGGTGTACAGACCTACGCGGACAGTGAACCCTACTCAGCTAGTGCTTCGTCGTCCGTATCACTTTATTTACTAAGCTACATTTTCAACGCTCATAAGAGCGAGAAACGGAACTGAATGTTTTCTTAATGAGGCGGTTGATGAAGCAACCAATTTTTGTTACACATTTCAAATAATCTCGATAGTAAAGAGCGGCACCGCCACCATGTTAGAGAGGAATACTTTGTTTTGTTACGTGACTTCGACCTTCGCGCAAACCACGTCACAGGACCTGTTCCATGAGAGGTTTTCTACGTTTTCCATTAAAGGACTCGTCTGATCCAAGACTCCGTGAGACAAGAAAGCAATGGTTGTATTAGCAGGGCTTCTTCCACTTATGTTTGGGAATACTATTGGAGTCACACTTTGAACAGAACAAAGAAGACGGGAAATGAATGCATGCACTGATACGCCAGATGCTTGTTTCAGCTGTGCAAAGTTGTACCGAGAATTGTATGTATTCACTCGAGCATGCTAATTTTTATCGAGGGTCGTTAAGGCCTCTGTCAAGGTAAGTTTTTCCCGCAGGTTTAGGGCATAAAGTCCCAGCGCAACAACTTTAAATTATCCGCCGGTTTCAGCGTCACGGATGGATTGAGGACTAGTAGCACAAAAATATAATCTAAAAAACTAATTTTCCAGTCTTCTTATCATTCTGCATTTTGCCTAACTGCAGATTTAATCCACAACGGTGAAGGAGCAGTGGCATGCAAAGACAGCGGTAACAAGCGACGCCAATTCGTTGTATCCCACAAAAGCAGCAGACCAGATCAGCACAGGAACGCATGTATGGGGGCAACTGTCCGCACACACAGGCAGTACACATAAATCGATGGAGTTTCGCAATGCAACCAATCCAATACATGATAACATTATAAGTCAACAATTGCTAAATAGAAATGTAAGTAGGACAAGTGAATCGAAGGCAAAAAACAAAGCAAAGTATTTGAACACGACAGACGTGCAGCTGTTCTCTTGCGTTAGGCAGTTTCATTGCGAAGTTTTCTTTAGTGGTCATGTGGAGATTGCCCAACCGAAGACACTCCGACAGCGAATCTGCTTTTGAAAGCTTAATCTCATTAAATGTTATAGGTTATATTTTGGCAGCCAAAAGTCTAGAGCAACCGCATATTACTCAAAAGATGATGGACCAGTTGAGCGAACCAACCGCATTCTAAAAGACTTATTGTTACTATTGCTAAACGAGAACACAAGTGAGTGGCACACTAAGTTGCCGAAAGATCTGTTGACCTATCGAGCCTCGGTGCGCTCTTCCATGGCACAAACCTCCCAGCTTATGTTGGCTGGACGTAAGCATCTTTTACAAACTTATACGCTGTTACCAGTTTCGCCTCATGAATCCCTAATAGCATCAGAACCTTAGCCTCTGGTGCAAACCAGTCTTGTCTGAGCACGTCAATTGGCACAAACTCACCAGAAGACCTCACAGCGCCACCAAAAAGCGTACTTGGATGGCAAAACTTTTGAACGTTTGTTCAAAGCAAGTGATTTAGTTTACTTGGAATCACTGACAATAATTACATTAGGACCGCACATTAGTAAGGCGGGAGAGCCTATGGTGCGCTGAGGCTGGTGGTAGCTAGATCCTGACAGATGGTCTACCCACTGCTGCTACTGTTGCGCCATAGTCTCATGTCCTGGGCGCCTCCACGTGGCGACCGCTGGGTGGGAGTTAGGTTTCGCCCTTCTCTCTGCTAAGATCCAGGACACCAATCCGCATGAGTCAGCTAACGGACCATGTGCTAGACCCGCTGCCTTTCGGGTGTTCATTTAATCGAAGGCTTTGGCTGAGGACCCGAGTCGTTCTCCTGTCAGGATTGGGCGCCCTGGCAGTATCCTAGTCCATCCTCTCCGGAGGTTAGGAAGTGGTCGATGGCCCACTTCCCGTAAAACCTAGCCATGGGAGACAACAGGTTTACGGGTTATATTCTCAATGCTCGATTGGCGTAGAGCACGAGTGCCACGCATTGTCTCTGACGGTGGGAGGACACCTCCGGGTGTTCAATGGTTTGTTACTGCCCGCCTCAAGCCAGGCAGCCCCTGGTCAAATTGGTGCAAACCCGCCAAAAACCCACCTGCGTCTGGCCGTGGTCGCAGGTGCGTGCCCTACTACGGTCGCAAAACATATGATCATTGTTCCAGAACCTCAAAGGCTGCGTGTGACGGCCGTCAAGCAGATCCCAATCTGTTACTTCAATCACATTCCCGAGCTGGATCTGCTCTCCACTGCCTTGTGAGTCAGACTATTGAGCCAAAGGCTCCGGGCGGAGTATCCCAAGCAAACCTCCAAACCACCCACTGCCTTGTGGGTCAGGATATTGAGTCAAAGGCTCCGGGTGGAGTACCTCAACCAAACCTCCGAAGCACAACGACCACCTCGCGTGCGACTGCCCACCAATGCACTCGTATGCTTGCGCGCAAAGCACTCAGTATCGGGTGCTGGAACGTGCGCACACTACTGGACCGAAACTCGAGCGAGCGCCCGGAGCGACGCACCGCACTGGTCGCAATGGAGCTGGCGCGCTACCACATCGATATTGCGGCGCTCAGTGAAGCACGGCTCGCTGAGCAAGGTAAGTTACATGAAGCAGGTGCTGGCTGCACATTCTACTAGGTGGGGAACGCCGCCTCAGCACCACGTGAACATGGGGTCGGATTTGCAATATCCGATCGCCTCCATGGCCAGCTTGTGAGTGAACCAATGGGCATCAGCGCGCGACTGATGACTGTTCGCCTACGACTCGGAAGAGGTAAGTTTGCTACTTTTATAAGCACGTACGGTCCGACCATGTGCTATCCTGATGACACGCGTGATCAGTTCTACACTGAGCTATCCTCCGTGATACGGTCTGTGCCGAGGAACGACCGACTATTTTGCTGGGTGATTTCAACGCGCGCGTTTGGCGTGATGCATCAGCATGGACAGATGTTATCGGTGCGCATGGCATTGGTTCAGCGAATGCGAACGGTGACAAGCTGCTCTCACTGTGTGCCACTCACGGCCTGACGATCACGAACACTCGGTTTGCACTGAGTGCGAGTGATATAGCAACTTGGACGCACCCACGGAGTGGTCACGCTCACCTGGTCAACTATGTCATCGTACGTCAGCGTGATATGTGTGAAGTGCGCATGACACGTGTACTGCGTGGAGCTGAGTGTGGCACTGATCACAAATTGGTTCGGACCGAACTGTACATATATTTTCGTAAATCGATGTATTGCACTCCCGCCGTGAATCGGCGTAAATTTAACATCTCTCCCTCGGTACTGTGGCGAAACGTACTGAGCTGGAGAAGGCGATGGCTGCACGCCTGTGTGGTGATGTGCACTGCATAGCCACAGTGGGCGACCTGTGGCACCACATTCGCGACCAGGTGACAGCTGCTGCCGAGGAGACCATCGGGCGCGCAAACTGTAAGCGGCCTGATTGGTTTGATGACAACAATGGACGATTGTCGCATTGGTGTCAGAGAAGAATGCAGCATTTGCTGCACATGTGGCATATCCCAGTGACTTGGGGAAGAGTAGTCAGTTTCGCAAACTTCAACGACGACTGACCCGAGAGCTCCGTCGCATTAAAAATGCATGGTGGACGGAGAAGGCGAAGCAGATGGAATGCTACACCGAACGCCGTCAACACAAGGAATTCTTTGACTCCTTGAAGGCGGTGTATGGACCGAGATTGGAGCCGCTGAGGACACTGATCGATGGTAGTTCAGGCGCTACCTGCACGCAGACTGCAGACATAATGCAGGTCTGGCGGAAACGCTTTGACTGTCTCTTGAACAACCGTTCAGAGATCGACTGGCCTACATTGAATGGCCTGAAGCAGCACGATGTGAAGGCGGATCTGGCGGATACGCCGATACTAGATGAGACGCAGAGAGCACTTGCTCAGCTGCGAAAAGGCAAATGTGCCGGAGCCGACGGGATCCCGCCTGAAGTATTGAAACACGGTGGACCCGCGTTGTTGACTGCGCTGCACCACTTGGTGCAACGCGTGTGGATTGAGGAGGAGGTGCCTGCTGAGCTGAAGGATGCCCTTGTGCTACCACTGTACAAGGGCAAAGGTAGCAAGCAATGTTGCACGAGTCGCCGAGTGTGGCGGACGTGTTTACTGTGCTTCGGAAGTTTTGTGTGATTTCTTCTTGCCAAGTCAACGGAATTTGGATTATTATACACTGTTTTGCTGGAAACTGTGCACTGAATTTACTGAAACAAGAATTTTGGACAAATTTACAACTGTTTTTACAAAAACTGTGACAAACGTTTTCACTTGTCCAACATGTACCGTGAGTCTGACTAAAGTGGTTTTTCCGTAGGGTTTGGGCCACGTTTTTCTTACATTTTATATCCATCTTACGTAGTTTTTTATGCTCTTTCTTTTAAGTCATCTTACGCTCATGAATTTCGTGGGATTAGCCTACATTTGCTTTTTATATGTCATATTCCGGCTGAGCCTCCTACTGCAATGTCTTTTTATAAGGATTTTCTCTAAGGGTATTTTATACCCTTAACATGCGTACATACAATTATTTTGCTATTATTATATACTATATACATTACTTGTGCTTTTTACAAAGTCTTTTTTATGTATGTTGGTTTGTATTCCTAGTAAACTCCAAACTTTTAGCTTCCTCCTGATGAGCCTCCTGTTGATGAACCGACGTTTGATATTGATCGCCCCCAATAGCTTCTGGTCAGTTTAGGCTAAGTTTTGATCAACACTCTACAAAGATTTTGCCGGCCTATCTGACCTATAGGGTTATTGATTGATGCCACATTGACCCCGCATGCCTGGTTTCGCCAACGCTTTATGATCACCATGGGTCTTACGTTGTTAGGGGGGCTTTTATTTTTTTGATGTTTTACAGATGTTGCTGATAAATTGTGATTGAAGTAGGGGTATTTTTCTGAGCTTTTAAGTGTTGTCCACCTACCCGCTATTTTTTATTTGTTTGTTTTTGTCGTTTTTCGCATGCTGCGAACAATATTTGACCTGACCGACTAGCTAGAGAATTTTATGCTCTTGTTTAGTTCTCAATCATATTTTACTTGGTGTAATTATCCTTCTTGCCTACACCATTTACCTTCCCCTATTCTGCTTTAGCTTTTATTCCTAATTTTCACTTGTTGTGGCCTGAGCCCTATGGATAGTCTCTTTTAGTCGACCGCGGATTCATGCACCGTGCACATATTCACTCACACATCTCACCCATGAATTCCCCATCACTACACATCGACGGAGTAACAAACAACATTCCACAACCAACAATGACAACCTCCGCCATACTTTCGACTTCTCACACCGTGTTGCAAAATTACACCTGTAATATTTGTCACGCTCTTTTCTCGACGGCTGCTGGTCTTACTCGGCATACCGGATACCACAAACGACATCCCAACGATCTACGTATACGCGATGCTCCGGTGACGTCATGCCAACAATGCAATCGTCAATTCGCCTCAGCAAGAGCGCTTACCACTCACTGCCGCCAGGCTCACCCCACTATTTACCAAGACATGCTGTCATCCCGAACGGCCATATCCTCAGTACACTGGTCTGCGGAGGAAGATGCTCAGTTATTACTGCACGCAGCTCATTTAGGCGAATCTGTATCTTCACTAGCACAGCTTCTGCCACTTTTACAAACTAAACTCCCCTTCCGAACGATGACAGCAATAAAGAAACGGCTCCAATTTCTAAAATGGAAATGCCCTCCAGGCCGCCGCCTTCATCGCCACCAACCTCAACAGTCGTTAACACCCACAACGGGTGCAACCGATAATATTACTGAGGACACAACCAGTAACCACAGTCCGGAGCAAAACACACCGAGCTTTCCTGTGATATCCCTAGCATCCAATGAGACCGCGTCACCCACTCCAGAGAATCGATCACATCGCCCCTCTGCTCCAGTTGAGCCTTCCACCGGCTCAGCATCCTCTCGTACATCATCCAGCTTATCATCTGCCTCTGACAGCAACAAAGAATTGGAAGTATTTTATACTTGGAAATATTTTACTCGTCGCCAGCCAGCTATTTCGCACCACCGCTGCCGTCCCGGATCGCCCAACAACCCTTTTATCACCAACGCCCCAGATTTTAACCCCTCTAATGACCCGAATGCCATTTTATGCACGCCCAACTCGATTAACCCCCCCTCACCCCAGCCGCGGATAGGGGCCTATGAACGGCCCGCGGCGCGGGCTCCCACCTGTTTCCCTTTATCCCCTGCCCTGCAGAGTCAGAGCAGTGGATTTGCTGGTTGCTCTTTCAACGAATCAAACGGACCGGCCTCTGCCGACTCCATAGCCAGCTCTCGGAACCGCGTCCACCCGTTACCCACACACTCACCCTTATCACCCATAGCCCTACCATCGGGATCACGACAACCATGTGTACTACTTAATCGCCTCCCTCAGTTGTTACCATCACCATGACGAAGAATTTCGCCTGCTGAAGCTACTTTATCAACATGCAAATCCCCCGCCTCCGATCCGGCGAAGATCTCTGACGTCCCCCCGCCTCCCTCTTGTTCACTGTGCTCGAGGACGTTTAAATCTAGGAGCGGCCTGCGGCGCCATTTGGCGGCCCATCTCAGGAACCCAACGAGTTTACTTACCACAGCCGCTGCCAGGAATACTTCCAGTTTCGAATGCCCAAAATGTCACCGTATGTTTTCGACTAAAAATGGCCTGTCTCAGCATTGGAGACATCAGCATCCTGTCAGTTACAATGCAGACTGTCTAGCCCGACTACCAAGGCAATCTTACAACTGGTCAGCCAGGGATGACAAATCCCTACTTTTAGCAGCCTCACGTTTTGCGGTTACGTCTCCTTCCTTAAATATCCTTTTAGAACGACTGAGGCGCGTCTTCCCCTTTCGCACCAGGGACGGTATCAGAAAACGCTTGCAACGACGTAGATGGTTCTTTCATCAACACCACACAACGTCCACTTCCAGTGCATTTCCGCAACCATTCACTGAAACCAAACATCCAATCACGCTTCCAGATGGAACCGTAGGAGCTTCACCCTTCTCAACCATAACGTCCGATGAATTCCATCAACCTCAGCCTATATTAACTACTAACTTGGGTGTGTCTACACAAACCCCTCGAGAATTGTACGAAGGCAATCCTGCGGTGACCACCGCCTCCTCCGACGCTGATTTGCGTTTCAATGTACCATCCCCCACTGCCTCGATGGATTATTCAATCTCGCCTCACTCATCTGCAGCAGTAGTTTCAGAGGCAAAAGTATGCCCTCAGGAGCAGTCGTCTACCATAAGTTTCTCTAGCGAAACTTCAGCTGGTATTATGGCCTCTCCGTCCACTACGTGCCCCATGGCCATTGCGGTACAGGATCAACCAGAAGCTTCCAATACTAATTACGAAGCTTCCATTGCGTCCGCGCCAACACCAGTATTCCGCACTCTGCTGCTAGCTGCCCAACAGCTTCTTTGCAACTGCGCCTCTCCTGCCAAGGAGGAACACCGCATACTTCGGAATCTGGTGAATTCATTCGCTACTGATGGATCGAGGATAGCATTTAGTGAGGCCCTAAACGATGTGTGTGCTACTCTCTTTCCACACAGATGGAGGCCTTCGAAAAACGTGTACATACCGTTAAGATTCGAAACAATCAGCACCGGCGACGCCTACAATATGGCCATATTCAACGTCTTTATCATACCCGCCGGAAAGACGCTGCAAGTACGGTGATTGACGGAAGATGGCGCACTGCCTTTCTTAATGAGGACGAGAATATTCCAGGTTTCACGGAATATTGGAAGAATCTCCTCTCCAGACCTTCTGCTAATGATGAGCGCGCACCGCGTCGATTCCTTCCAGCTAATGATGACTTGGTGAAGCCAATTGCCCTGGAGGAGATGCAAAGTGTTCTTAAACAGATGCGGGGTTCGGCTCCTGGTGTAGACCGCATCAAGCCAGCCGATATATCAAAGATGGACCCCTACTTTGTAACTTCTTTTCTCAACTGTCTTCTTGCTTCCTGCCTATTTCCCATCCACATGAACACTGCTCGGATCACCTACGTACCAAAAGTTTCCCAGCCCATATCACCTGACCAATTCCGTCCAATCGCAGTTTCATCTGTCTTCCCACGCCTTCTTCATCGTATCCTCTTTGATCGTTGGGTTCCGACTTTCCCTACCGATCGCCTTCAATTTGGTTTTCTTCGTAAAGATGCTGCTTTCGAAGCCCCGTCCATACTCCATGCTGCTCTTCGCCATTCTCATTCTTCTCGTACCCTCTTTCATTTGCGGCAGTGGATATCTTGAAGGCGTTCGATTCCATTTCTCATCACTCCTTACTTCGAGCAGCAGCTGCTTTCGGAGCCCCCCGCTATTATTAGATTACTTGGCATCGTATTACCGCTCCGCGTCTTCAATCTTTAATGATGTCAAGCTTCATCCTGATAGAGGAGTCCGGCAAGGAGATCCGCTTTCGCCTTTGCTCTTCATAATGTCCCTAGATGAAGTTTTGCACGGTGTCGCCACTTCGCCTTGGATATCACCGGCTGGCCCGATTGAGTACCTCGCTTCCGCGGACGACGTGATCATCTTTGCTCAAGACCGCATTTCTCTGGGAGATCACCTTCAGCGATTCCATCAACGGCTGCAGTGCGTCGGCCTCAACATCAACCATCTAAAATCTTTCTCGGTAAATATAATTGTTGATGGCGCTCGCAAACGAACCATACTGGATACGAATGCCTTGGATTGTGGTCCTATTTTTATTCCCTCCATTCAGCCCGATGAAAAGTTCAAGATGTTGGGCCTGCCTTTTAACTGGTAGGGTAAGCTCCCTCCAACAGTAATCGACGATGTTACTGTGCAACTTAACGAAGTTACCAAGGCACCGCTTAAACCACAACAACGACTTGAGATTCTGAGGACCTATCTGCTCCCCAAGCATGTTCATCAGTTAGCTCTGGCAGTGGTTCACCGGAATACATTGAAGCGGTTGGATCGCATTGTCAGATCACACGTCAGAAAATGGCTGCGCTTGCCGTCAGACACCTCCATTGCATATCTTCACGCTCCTATTGCGAGCTCTGGTTTGGGTATTCCGTGTCTGTCAACGAGTATTCCCCTGCTACGGAAGGAGAGGCTGGAACGACACCTAGCCAACTGCCATCCAGTGACCAGTTGGGCGATCCGGGACCCTGCAGCCGCTGCCATCCATCGTCTAGCGCGCTCCACTGTTACCATCGGTAATCGCGTCGTCATGGATAAAAGCTCAGCTGCGGATGCCTGGAGAGATGCTTTTTTTGCTTCAGTGGATGGCTCTCCCTTGCGAAATGTGGTCACGTCACCATCCGCTCACCACTGGCTGAGGGACCCCAACAGGATTTTTCCACGTCTTTTCATACGGGGTGTCCAACTACGGGGGGGTGTTCTTTCTACCAAAACGCGACGGAGCAGAGGCAGATCTACAAATGACCCGGCTTCTCTCAACTGCCGCGGGAGCTGCGGACAAAAAGAGACTCTGTCACACGTTCTTCAGGCGTGCTGCATCACGCATGATGTCCGCTGTAAACGTCATAATGAAATCACCCAACAGATTTCCAGGCAATTGCGGCGCCGAAGCATTAACATTGTTATGGAGCCTAGGATTCCGACAGCCACCTCCTTCATCAAGCCAGACCTGCTGGCGGTTAGAAATTCTACGGTTCACATTGTGGACGTGGCCATCTGTGACGCGTACCGAATGGATTGTACTTATAAACTGAACGTGGATAAATACGGATCAGGGGAGAATGCCGCAGCCATATCGCGATACATACGTGAACAGTTTCCTGAGACGACAAATATTGTTCACCACCCCGTTGTCAATAATCGTGGGATGATATATTCCACCTCAGCTAAACATCTTACCGCACTCGGGATGACATCACTTGATATTTCTGACCTCTGTGTTTCTACTCTTCGTCTGACTCTGAAGGTCTACGACACCTACATGCGTGGTGCATCATCACGCCTTACATAACATGCACCCAATCCCACGCGGTGACCATTGACGCGGTTCCGACCACTGTTTGAATTTTTTTATTTCAATCAATGTTTCCTATTCTGCCGGGACATTCGTCCTCACTTGGCATATTGCTGTACAGCTCATCCCTCGAGCCATGCATGCAAATGTCAAAAATAAAGGTTAATGGCATCAACTTGCTGAGTTGTGTGGGCAAGGTGATTGCCCGAATCCTGCTCAATCGCCTCGTGAGTCAGATTGTGGAACCAAACGTGGCGGAAGAGCAATGTGGATTCCGTTCGGGTCGCAGCACTATAGATATGGTGTTTGCAGCTCGTCAGTTGCAAGAGAAGTGCAGAGGACGACACCAGCCATTGTACTCGCTTTTAGTTGATTTCACCAAGGCATTTGATACGGTGAACCGCGAGGCACTGTGGCTGGTGTTGGGTAAGTTTGGTTGCCCGCGTAAGTTTGTAAGTTTAATTGAATGTCTGCACAGTGGTATGCGAGCGAGGGTGCAGCTGAGTGGAGAGACCTCTGATGACTTTACATTTGTCTCTGGTGTAAAGCAAGGCTGTGTGTTAGCTCCTGCCCTGTTTAATATCTATCTTCATGCAATGTTGTCTTGTGCATTTGATGCCGCTTGTGCTTACGGTGTTCGTGTGGAGCACCGTATTGATTGTGGGTTGCTGAACATCCGTCGTTTCGGTGCGAGAACTCTAGTCTGTGAGACAACTATCCGTATGTTGCTGTTTGCTGACGACTGTGCGTTGTTTTCACACAGCGCGGATGAGTTGCAGCACATGACTAGTGCTCTGGCTTCGACAGCGGCCAAATTCGGGCTCACCATCAAAAAATGCAAAACTGTCTGTCTCTTTCAGCCTTCACCGGGGGTGCAATCTTCAATATTGCCGCGAATCAGCATTGGTGCTGAAGTGTTGAAAACCACCTCCCGCTTCTGCTACCTTGGGAGTGTGATGTCGACTGATCAGCAGCTACACGTTGAGTTGCGTTATCGCGTGTCGAAGGCGGCAGCGGCATTCGGGAAGCTTGAGTACCGAGTGTGGAACAGCCATCAGCTTAGCATTTGCAAGAAGCTGATGGTGTACAAATCCATGGTACTGTCTGTTCTTCTATGCGGCAGTGAAACGTAGGCGATGAACAGTCGGGATGTGCGATATCTCGAGCGGTTCCATCAGCAGTGTCTGCGACGAATTTTGCGGATCGGCTGGGGCGCCAGAGTTGTAGACACGGAAGTGTTGCGCCGAAGTGGGATGTATGCGGTAGACTGCATACTTTTATTGAGACACCTGAGATGGCTCGGTCATGTGAGCCGTATGGATTTGACGCGAATACCGAAGCAACATTTATACGGTCAGCTGAGTATAGGGAAGCGGCATGCTGGGAAACCAAAGTTATTTACCAGGACATGATTAAAGTGAGCCTCACACGTTCTAATCTTGATTGCTGATCATGGGAATCGAAGGCGGTTTATCGTGTTGCATGGCGCGATCTAATCACGAAGGAAGTTGCTGAAGTGCGGGAGAAAGCCCTCATGCATGCAGAGAAGAAGCGGCAAGTGCGGAAGCGGAAAGCACCGATGAATTGTACTCCATCGACATCGAGCGCATGGTGCTGTAGAACATGCGGTCGCGAGTGCCATAGTCAGGCAGGCCTAGTGAGCCATGAGAGAGGTCACTCGGGACCACTGCCGAAGCGCCGACGGGTCCAGCAGTGAACGTAGGCAGCATTGGCGCAGCGTTTGTAGGCACGCTGAATTCGATTTACTAACCGCGTGCTTGCATGTTAAGTCTCTTTATTTCAGGTGGTGGGTTTGCGATACTCTCCTAATGCCTTTCTCATAAAAATGTCTAGTGGGCCATGAGCTATGCTATTTGGGGCCACTACATAAGCGACGACGGGTACGGCAGAGAATTACGGCGAGCCGGCGCAGCGTTTGTAGGCACGCTGAATTCGATTCACTAACCGCGTGCTTGCATGCCAATTCTCTTTATTTTAGGTGGTGGGTTTACAGTTTTTACCTTAATGCTTTTCTTTCTCATATAAATATCTCCCTGTACTCTATTCCACTAACTTACACACCTCGCCTAAGCCAATTGTATTCAATTTCCGTAGCATATTTGTGTTCGTGGCATTCCGTGAACTATATTTCCTGACCTCGTGCACTTAGCTAGGATTTGTTTGTAAACAACTTATTAATTTTGCTCATTAAATTAAGGTTTATATCACCGTTTCCTTATGCATTAATCAAGTGTTTCTCTTTTTCTTTCTCTCTCTCTCAAGTGATTGGCTGTTGTTTGATATCCCCGGTGTGGATGCGCTTGATGTGCATGTTGACAAGGTGCCTACCTGTCTATTACCCACTACCTCGTCCATACTGGCTCCAGGAGACAGTTGGTCGTTGCTGGAGGGGACGGGGTGCACTGTCCTTGTGGCCGTGCTAGGCTCGAAGAGTGGTTCCATGCAGTCAGTGTGGTGCGGACTACGGTCCAGCCACCGCCTTGTGTGCGCTTGATTCCCAAATACAGCGTGCTTGTGTTTGCCTGTGAAGGAGTGTGGGCCGGCTCCGTTGATGAAACGTGGTTCCCATCCGCATGCCTCCCGGTCTTATTCCTTCTGGTGTACACTGGATATGGGGTATGTGGTTGGAGCTGTGGGTGGTGCAGCGCAAGCCATTCATGGTCCCTCTGTAGGCGCAGGCGTCCTGTGGCTTGCCACAGTGACAGGCAAATCCGAAACCGGATGCCGCCAACCATGTAGGACAGGATATATTGTCATACATCACCTACCGAAGCATGTGAGCAGATTGACAAGCTTCGTTTTCGGTCTTGTATTTAAACAGTCTGAATCCTGCAAGGTCCGTAGCGGGAGCTGAGGACAGTGTCTATTAGGAAGGTGAATATGATATTAGCATGTTTGGCGGTTGCGTTGTGCGCAGCACTAAATAATTCGCTTTTCATCTCAAAACGCTCCCACAGACAAGGTACAAGGGAACGCCAATTGTTCAGCGAAGAGAGCACATACGCATAGAGTTGCTTTCGTCCTCCATCTCTGACCTGTGCCGAGCGTCATCAACTTGACAACGCATCCCCTAAAGTTCCTTCGTGTCCGCATCCGGCTCGGCCACTTCGGTTGTTCCAGTTTATTTACCACTGGACCTCATTACACCTTGTTTCAGTTTGCCGCGGTCATTTCAGGAATAAGCTTTCCTAGTTTACACTATTTTTCTTTGCACTTGACTGCATTTGACAGCGCCATTATATAACGTATCTTGCGTACCTGGCGGTTGCATTTTTAAGTCCACTGAATGCATGTTAGGATACATATCTAGAACGCCTTGCCGACTGAGTGCGCGGTAGTTACCGCTAGATCGCCAATAATCAGATTACTTGGTGACATTCTAGAAGGGAAAGGACCAAAGGCTGTCGAAAGGGTGGAGTATGACAAGTGCATGCATCTGCTCAAAGTCTGCTCAGTTAAGTTAAGTTTCGTCGGTGCTAATCATCGTAGATTTATGGCGCCTATACCGCATACGCTAAGCAGCTAAGGTTCGCTGCATGCTTGCAGTTATCCATTTGTCAAAGGCGGATTTACTTGGGTTGCTACTTAAGACTCTCTCATTACGGTTGAACTTGGCAGCGGAACTTCCAGTTCGCTTGTCTCGGTTCCTCTGCTCATTCCCAAGAAAATTTTATTCACACCATTGGGGTGCACTTGGGCTGTTTGACACCTATTACGATTAGGTGTGTCCGTTTTAATACATACTTGCTCTTTCTGCGTGATTCTCTCATCTTACATCCACTTCGGGTGCTGACTTCTTTCAACGTTTTTGTGGAGTGCAGTCCAAACCGGTCTTGTCATCCTTCCGACGACTACTTGGTTATATGTGACAAAGCCTTGTGCCTCAAAGCTGTTACAGGGTCGTCAGGGAAGCATGTAATTCGATGTGTAGCCTTGGTTTCGTGAGGACTGTACCGGCTTGGATTCGATACAGTAGACACTTGCGGCCAGTAGCATTAGCATGCTATGCATTTGCGCTGCAGGCTGTGTTCATCGGACAACTTGCCCTCTCTGCGGGCTCCTAGAGACGGAGAAACTGGCCTGGGTTTATACAAATGCTCAGGGTCTTTCAAACAAACCGGCTGAACTGAAAGACCGCTAAGCTTCCGGCTCGTATGGTGTCATTGGTATCACCAAGACATGGTTGCACACGGGGATGACGGACGCTGAAGTGTCGCTACCGGGCATATCGCTGATCCGGAACGACAGGCTCACAAAAGGAGGAGGGGTAATCCTGTACCACCGAAAAGACTTACAGTGCAAAGCCATGGAGGATTCATACTCAGTTCCCTGACTCCCTTTGGTGCCGGTTGCAGTTAAAAGGCAGGGACGCTTGCCTTATTGTCTTGGTGTACCGCGCCCCTTACACAACCCCCGAAACCGACTACCACCTAGCGGCTGCATTATGGTGCAGTTTACAACAAAAGTGCACTCACGTTCTTATCATGGGTGATTTCAACGTGCATTGTTTAGAAGCCCCTGCCACGATCGGAGAACAATTCAAAACCGATTTACAAGACCTAGTAACTACTGTTCCTCTTTACAACAACATCACGTTTCCCACTCGGTTCAGAACTGGTAACAGGCCTTCTGTGCTGGATCTTGTGGTTACCAACGTGGAGCATTTGATTGATGCGTTGGTTTTAAACTGCCCGTTGGTTCGCAGTGATCATGCAGTCATCAGTTACAACTTCGTCTGCTTTGCAGAATATCTGAATGATAACGATGATACTGTGCGAACCATCACAAGGTACGACCGACTCGCCCAGCTAGTCAGCGCCACAACCTGGTCTTTCCTCGAAGAAGAACCCCCGGACGTCGCCTGGCTCGAGTTCGTCAAAAAATTCAGTCAGATGATTGCACAGGCTTCAGAGGTAAAAGCTTGCAATAGGGGAAATTAAATTTCTTTCCTCAGGAGCAGAACCCGAAAATGGATGACAGTACGCAACGCAGCATGGCGAGTGTACAGAGAAGCTCCAGCACCAAAAACTTGGGACAACTACGTAGCCCAACATAACCACTGCACGCAACATTTAAGAGAATACAAAGCCGCCTATCAACAGAACATATCAAAAATCTGCAGTGCTAACCACAAACTGCTGTACAAGCAAGTTCATAGCCTACGAAATATGAGGCAAGGATTTCCTCCAATCAAGACGGCTGATGGCCAAACAAGAACAACCATGGAAGCTGCAAACGCGCTGCAGATGCAATACGCCCCCACGTTTCAAGGAGTCTTGCCACCAAGCGATCTACCAAGCTTTGTATTCTGCTCACCAAGACTACCCCACATTAATTTTACCGCAGAGGCTTTATTGCAAAAGCGGACGTCTCTACGCAAACACAGCTCGCCGGGTGTCGACGCCATTCGTCCAGAGGCATTGGGAGCAGCAGCAAACCAGCTGGCAGGATATTTAGCTCAGTTATTCCAGCACTGCTTAGACCAGAACTAAGTTCCCGCCATGTGGAAGTTTGGAATAATAAGCCCGGTTCACAAAGGTGGAAGCAGAACTGCTCCCTCCAACTACCGCCTAGTAACCCTTCTTCCTATACTCTCCAAGGTCATGGAATCGATAGTTGCCGATGCACTGGTGTGCTATTTGGAAAACTGCAACCTCATCACTCCTGAACAGCACGGTTTCCGTCGACAGCGGTCATGTACAACTAATTTACTAATTGCACGCAGTAGTTGGACCGAGGCAGCCGACGCTGGAGAAGGTGTTGATGTGATCTACCTGGATTTTTTCAAGACTTTTGATCGTCTAGACCATCGGATACTACTATTTAAGCTGCAGCATTACGGGATCGGGTACCGTGTTATAAGCTGGACCGCCAAATTTCTACTTCGACGCAATTAGTGGTCAGAGTTCGGAGCTCATTATCAGGCCCCATACAATTCGATTGTGGTGTGCCGCAAGGCTCGGTTCTAGGTCCACGTTTGTTTTTGGTGTTTATTAATGACCTAGCACAGGGAATCGCTTCAAACTTCCTAATGTTTGCCGACGATATCAAGATCTGGCGCAGGATCCAGGCGAAAGCCGACCAAAAATCTGCTTCAGAGTGATTTAGATACGGTGTATCAATGGTCGACCCAAAACTTTTTGCATTTCAACGTCAGTAAATGCAAGACGCTTTCCATCCGACATCAAAGCAGCTACTCATACCGACTCGGAACGAATGTACTGCAACAACCAACTGTCGAACGTGACTTGGGTGTCCTGGTTCAAGACGACTTGGGTTGTTCCAGGCAATCCGAAAAGGCCTCAAAGACCGGGAACCAACACGTCGGGCTGTTGAAGCTAACGTTTGGATAAATAAACAGCTCCATATGTTGACAAATGCTCAGTGCGTATGTTCGTCCCCATGTAGAATATTTACTTCAAGCCTGGCATCCATGGCTGAAAAACGACCTTAATGCGCTGGAGCTGCCACAACGTCGGGCATCGAAGAACGTAATTGGAATGCGCAACCTTTCCTACCAAGCGAGCCTGCAACGACTGGGATTGTTCAGTGGAGACTATCCCAGACTACGAGGCGACCTGATTATGGCATAATTGATTCTGCGAGACCCACATCATCTGTGCCACCCTTTACTGCAACTCAGCAGCAATACAAACCTGAAGGGTTCCTCATTAAACCTCGCAGAACAGTACAGTCGTCTGGAGTGCCACAGAAATTTCTTTTCCATCCGTGTCTGTCACCCGTGGAATGCTCTCCCAGAAACGGTCGTCTCTGCACCGACATTAACAGTATTTAAAAGATGG
Source organism: Dicrocoelium dendriticum (assembly GCA_944474145.2). NCBI lineage: Eukaryota > Metazoa > Platyhelminthes > Trematoda > Plagiorchiida > Dicrocoeliidae > Dicrocoelium > Dicrocoelium dendriticum. Next base: position 78,784,849 of record OX104071.1, on the reverse strand, counting down.
TTGGACGATGCACTCATCCACTTTCACTTTGTTACTTGACACTACGTCTCCATCCTACACCTGGGGTTTACCTTGGAAATATTTGTTGTTAACTTTGATGCTGTGAATCTAAGAGGATCGCAGGACTGCAGCGAAGCAAAAGATAAGTCCTTATTATCATATTTAAAGTATTAAATATTTTAATTTCCTTATCATCATTAATGTTATGTTGATATCCCTACCAACTATCCAACGGGACTTGTAAAGCAACGCTTCTTAACCCGTTTAAATTCACTTTTCATTGTTCATTGACTGAACGTTACATCCCAGTACAGAGCAGTACTGTCTCCGGTAAGCCTGATGTCTCTGATATGTTCGCTAGACGGGATGGCTTATTGGATTTGGCGGTGTCCGGACGGCTTAGGTGTCCTCCATCAAAAGACAGTAGAAGCTGCTTACAAGCTGTCAGACCCGGCTTTTTGTTGCCTACAGCCTACTGTCAGTACACAGTTTATTAGCGACACTGACATCAGCGAAACCCCAGATATCGTGGATGGTGCGGCTATTAGCGCGAGAGAAAAGTGGAATTTTGCCCTTCTCAAAGGAACGCGTTAGAGTGTTAAAAGTCTGACCAAAGCCAATGTCGGACGTAGGAGATCCACCGGGTACCCTATCCCTATTCCCCACAATTTCTACTACAGCTCTAGCATTGCAGATGGAGTCGTCTACCACGTTAGAGACTATAAATTCGGAGCCCAGCCTGAAACTGCCAACGGTAAATACTTCGCGTCGCGGAGACTGCGTAAACTGACTGCAATGATCTTTTAAAAGAAATGCCACCAAGGCGTCTGCTGGTCATTTGAAACAGAGGATGCTGGATAATCTTCATTGCTTTAGGATAAATCATTCCAAACTCCTGCCGCCAGATCTTCTCAACTGGACTGTGGGAAAACTTACCAGTCTCAGTAACTTGCTGGTTGACGAGTCTGCGTCTCTCCCACGCTTGTTGCGTGTTGCTATGTCAACCCTGAATGAACACTGCTCTTCTTTGTTTCAACTTCAAGCTTAAGGGCAATGGCGCCAGTTTGCACTCAGATCTCCTTTTGGCGGATATGTTGAAATTGCGGGTGGCTGTTTGAGATATTAAAGCCCGTCCTGAAACAGGGCAAGAATTTCTTCGTTTGGTGGGTTTTGACGTAATGAGCCGCCGATCTGCTTCCGTGCTCGCAGTCCCGGTATTTGTTTGAACATCATCTCGAGTTCACGATTCTATGTCCCTACAGGTGACCCGTAGTAATGTACTTAACCAGCGAAACGCGCTGAGTGAATGCGGCGTCCTGGTTGGAGACCGCTGTCCATAGGTCTTCGCATCCTGGGATGATGCGTTGGTATCTGAAATGGAGGTGTACAGTACCACTCCACATATTGCAACGGCAATTTCCCCTCGGAGCAACCGCTGGTGCGAACAATTCGAACTCGATTAAATGCAGTCTTTACGACCGAAGAAACCGCTGAGCACAGAGAATACAAACCACAGACTGTTTACCAGGTGAAATACAAACGCGTTGGGAGGACGTATCCTTTAGGGGCATTTGTTCTCTTGTGGCTAACCTGTTCCCGGAATGGAAGCAATATGTTTGGACCGCTGACCCGTATGAAATCTCTATGCACGCCAAGAACTTACAAGCTGACTGATGGGACATAGGTGAATGATAGACGGTTGCATATAGGGCTTTCCCTAACATCTGCTGAAATGACGAACACACCTACAACACAGAGCTCGGTGCAAATTAATGCAAACTTATGAAGTTTGGGTCGGATACGCCGCCCTATTTAGAGATACGCTTAACGGATAACACCTCCTAACCATTCTAAGGGGTGCTGACGTTAAACCAGATCACTCTTGAACAAGTATTGCTTATAATTTAGGAACAGAGAGGACACCGTCGTGCGCAAATACTTTACTTTGTTTTTGCCTTCAATTCGCTTGTCCTACTCAAACTTCTATTTAGCACTCGTTGACTTATCATATGATCATGCATTTGATTGGTTGCAATGCGAATCTCCATCGAGTTAATTGTACTGCGTGTGTGTGCGGACAGTTGCCCCCATGCATACGTTCCTGTGCTGATCTGGTCTGCTGCTTTCTCGGGTTATAACAACAGAAGATTAAATTATTCTACCGTAATGAAAACTTATCGGTGTCCTCTGACAGTTTTGGGCAACGGACAAACCGTGTCACTTCCCAACATCAAGTCTGGAAATCTTGTCATTTTGGGTTTCAGTGGCTTATTCTCGACAGGGCGAAACACACCCGTGAAGGTATGTGCAGCTGGGTACAGAAGGTGGAGACGGATAGGAATGGTACAAGTGAATAATTGCATAAAGTAAAAAGAAAGCATTTTTCAAGTTTTACGTATGGACAATTGTCGAGTACGCTTGGCTTCAAAATCAAATGGCAGTGGTCTGCAGAAATATCCAAGAGGATTATGTGTTTGCAATTTTAGCTCTACGCAAGCTTTCGTTATGTTGACGTATGCGCGCTGAGTAAGTGTACTAGTTTTGTGCAATTTTTGGTAAGTCAGTAGGAGGGTATGCTGCGTAATGTAAAGCAATGCGATTCTTCTGAACATAGCAGAGGGGAATCCATTGGGGCCTAGGGAGCATATATGCAAGCTTTTTCCAGAAGGCAGTTGAGTTTTACTTAATAATTAAATAAATAATTTATATACTCTCAAAAGCCGAGAGACTAGCTTGAACATATTCCAAAATATACATGCAAAGTATACGTACAAATTTTTCTTAAAGTACAATATTTTATGGTGAACAAGACGTTATGCCAAGACAAATGTTTCACACCTTACTTAAGTGCTATTGTTGGGCGGAGCCTGGGATACTAGTCGGTAAGCAATGACACGTAAGAAGTGTCAAATACGACAGTATAGAAGTCGGAGGCAACGGAACCCAACGTATATTGTGTAGGCTACAAGAATAGGAAGCGTATCAGATAGAGCGCGAAACGTGCCGCGAGGAACTCACCAAAACTCTTTGTGACAAAGGGCGTGCAGTCAGTAAAACAAATGGACGTTTCGAAGGTTAAAACAACCACAAAATCCAATGTTACAAGATACGGAAAGAGCATGTTTTCTGTTGCATTACAAGGGACTCCCCCTAAAAGCCTGAAGGATGTGGCCTTTGATAGAGCTGTTAGTGGAGGAAAATGGAAGGTGAGGGGATGCGAATATTCGCATAGGCTTGAGTAAGAGTTTCCAAAGTGGGTTGTGTAGCAAATTTCGATGGGTCCAGGCTTTTATTAGTTTTATATATGACGATCGTGTGGACCAGAGTGCATCATCGATGGGCCGTCGGGGCGGGCTGGTCGGACTGCAAAAATAATGGCTAGTCCAGAAAAAAGGCCGACAGGACCTTCCCTTTGCTGCAGACCCGATGGTGCGCTTGGGAGGTGTCACTCCCCCCACTGCACTTTAGTCCACGATCCTCGTCCCACGAATATATCCGGTCGTCATCGTCCCACGAAGGAATGCGGGCGTCCTCGTCGGCAATGCCTAAGCGGGGTTTGGGGACCAATTCGTTCGTGGGTATCTGCGATCGAGGACGACTGTCTGTTCCTTGGGTGAGGAAGGGGGCTGTGGGACGGCTGGCGAGTCACTCCAGGGTTGCGTTGAGCCGGTTGGCGAGTCACTCGAGGGATGCCTGGGCAGTTCCGGCAGTTGAGTTGCTGGAAGGTAGAATTCAGAGGGGGTTGGCAAGGGTCGGGGAAGTGGCTTGACGCCGGAGAGGGGACATGGCATGTGTGATAAAAGCAAATACGCTTTTTAGGTTTTCAAAATATTTTGTTGATGAAGACGGTCCTTGTCAGAGGGCGTGATTCGCTGAATTACAGCCTATTTAAGTGTCTCGTATTTCATTACTAGAGGGGGGCAAAGTGTGATGTCTCTCACCTGCGAGGATATATTCTGAGGAAGGCAAGATATTAGCTGGTTATACATTGCAAAATCAGAAGAAATCATAAGAATATAAAATACGGATTCTAAATACAAAAACCATAATAAAGGATCATTCTCCCAAAAAAGGGGAAGGGCCAATGCAACCGAATTGCCCATGGCAGGCTGAACGGCGTTAACCGCGCAAGGAGACGGCTTATCCTCTAGATTATAAAATGCAAAAAGCAGATAAAAATGTGGAATGTGTGAAATCAATATGATCACAAATAATGAATCACAAAATCACTGGAGCGAGCTCACCAGAATGAAAATGCAAAATGGCGGGCAGCGTGTTCCTGACAGGGGGTCACCAATTGTTGGGCGGAGCCTGGGATACTAGTCGGTAAGCAATGACACGTAAGACGTGTCAAATACGACAGTATAGAAGTCGGTGTCAACGGAACCCAACGTATATTGTGTAGGCTACAAGAATAGAAAACGAATCAGCAGAGCGAGAAACGTGCCGCGAGGAACTCACCAAATCAGTTTGTGACAACGAACGAGTTGTCAGTAAAACAAATGGATGTTTCGAAGGTTAAAACAACCATAAAATCCAATGTTACAAGATAGTGAAAGAGCATGATTTCTTTTGCACTACGCTATAAAAAGTTATTGCTCCTTGGCTGTCAATGTTACGTAGATATTGCTGGATATGAATATAAATAGAATTTTTCATGAACACAAGATATCATTTAAAAACGAGGTTGTTTGGGACGCCAAGCAAATGGCACGACCCATTTCTTCTCTTCAATGAAATGTTTGCTCAATGTTCGATATTTTGTTCGGAGAACGGATCGGCCCATATAAAGGTAGATTACATATTTTCAGCGTCTACTATAATCCAAATGCAGTGCTCGGGGATTGCCAATTAAATTAAGAAATAGGGCCCTTGCAGGTTTATAGAGTGTATCAAGTTCTCTAATTAGAGTGCAATACACGGAAAGTTTTGCTTATTTTGTGACGGACGGAGACTCACATCTGAGTTTTGCCCAGCAGTGGGTGTGGTTTAGTAGCTCAGCTAGGACAACTAGAAATGCTGCCGTTAGGTAACGTTTTTTATGTATGTTTGCATGTATATATATTATTTCAGGTGTGGGCCATGAGTTTTGTCATTAGGGGCCACTACAGAAGCGACGACGGGTACGGCAGAGAATTACGGCGAGCCGGCACAGCGTTTGTAGGCACGCTGAATTCGATTTACTAACCGCGTGCTTGCATGCTAAGTCTCCTTATTTTAGGTGGTGGGTTTACAGTTTTTACCTCAATGCTTTTCTTTCTCATATAAATATCTCCCTGTACTCTATTCCACTAACTTGTACACATCGCCTAAGCCAGTTATAATCGATTTCCATAACATTTTTGCGTTCGTGGCATTCCGTGAACTATACTTCCTGACCTCGTGCACTTAGCTAGGATTTGTTTGTAAACAACTTCTTAATTTTGCTTATTAAATTAAGGTTTATATCACCGTTTCCTTATGCATTAACCGAGTTTTTCTCTTTTTCTTTCTCTCTTTCAAGTGTTTGGCTGTTGTTTGATATCCCCGGTGTGGATGCGCTTGATGTGCATGTTGACAAGGTGCCTACCTGTCTATTACCCACTACCTCGTCCATACTGGCTCCAGGAGACAGTTGGTCGTTGCTGGAGGGGACGGGGTGCACTGTCCTTTTGGTCGTGTTAGGATCAAAGAGTGGTTCCATGCAGTCAGTGTGGAGCGGACTACGGTCCAGCCACCGCCTTGTGTGCGCTTGATTCCCAAATACAGCGTGCTTGTGTTTGCCTGTGAAGAAGTGTGGGCCGGCTCCGTTGATGAAACGTGGTTCCCATCCGCATGCCTCCCGGTCTTATTCCTTCTGGTGTACACTGGATATGGGGTATGTGGTTGGAGCTGTGGGTGGTGCCGCGCAAGCCATTCATGGTCCCTCTGTAGGCGCAGGCGTCCTGTGGCTTGCCACAGTGACAGGCAAATCCGAAACCGGATGCCGACAACCATATTACGCAAAGTTAATTCCATATATTATTTGTATTGAAGAAGTTGAATGTGCTTATCATATTTAGTTGTTGCGGTATACTACAAGGGTATTGGAAACCACTTGGCGCCGCATGTTATCTGTTATCATGGTGGATGATTGGGAAAATTTCTGTCTGTCGGTGCGCACATATCATCGGAAAAAAGAGGATGTAAGGGACGTTTAATTTGAAACTGCCACAGCTTTTTCAAACCTGCGGCTGTGACTAGGCAGCATTATGAACGCAAACGGGAGGGCATTTGCCAGAGGAGTACTGGTACCAGTATGTGCAGTATTGCAGTGTTCCTGGCAGGCGCAGCAAAGTTCGCGGGAAATGTATGTTGTTATTCTCACCGTATGATAAATGCTACACAGTTACAGATTGCTGCATTGCAATGCGAATTTCGTTTTCAAGTAATAGGTTGAATTTATCAAAGAAAGGGAGCATGATTGTGAGCTAGTGGTTCTTCGTGCCATGGGGTATGGAGCCATTGCTGAAAGAAACTGCGAATTACTTTTGGCAGAAGCAAGTCAAAAAATAAGCTATTGGGATATATCTTGCTGCATTGTATGCTGGTGTATGTAAGAGTTGTGCCGGATGTTTTGCTATGTGTTGCTCTTGAATGAGACGTACCACAGCTACTAGCAATCTGTGGAAGCCATGAAGGAGATGCTACCTTGCACGGAATTGGTACCTACCCGTTTAATGGATAAATGCTTGGCACAGATGCGATCGACGACCAAGGCTTATTCTAAAGTGTCACTCCAGCGGTGGATTTCATGAGACGCCGGTTTGGCAGGAAAACACTTACGACGGTTATGGGTCTGGGAGCGGATTGCAGACAGAGTAGCGATATGTTTCGTCCTATTAACCGACGCAGGATGCTTAAGGCGTGCAGCGGAGTCAAATAGGCTGGGAGATTTTGTGAATGCTTCCAAATCAAAGGTGAATGGCAAAAGGCGACTAATACACAGCAGGAATTTATCCAGCAAATATGCCGAAAGACAGCGATGTTCGTTGTGACCGTGCACCCGCCTGGGGTCCGGCACAGTACAAGGTACTCCGTGAAGAATCAGAAAACAGAAAGTAGCCTAAGGTGGATTGGTGTGTCGATAAATCTAGTCCGATATATGCAGTCAGATAACTCCAGATCCAGTAGATGCGCTAGCATCGTACGGGGATAATCGGCGAACAGGCGGATTAACTAAATGTTTGGACACGTGGCGAATGCCACACGGTGCGCTTTGCAACGCAACGGCATGCTTATTTGACTGAATTAAATACTACAGTTCGACTGATGCAAGGGACATCGGAGCACGATAAGCAATAGATTAGAATTAGGTTGAGAGGAAAAGAAAGTGCCCAGTCCGTTGGAACGAAAGGGGAAGGCGGACCAAAATGTGGGGGAATTAGCGCATCAGTTGCGGTCTCTATGTCGTACAATTCACCATTTATGTGGATAGTCACAAGTGTCCACTGTTCCTCGTCAACTTGTTCAAATTCGTAGAGGAGCAGCGCCACTGTATGTACAACATTACCGAGTATATGGCGATAATACGCTATTGGATGGTTATCTATGTTCGTATCCAAGTACTTGGAAGCTGCTTGATGTGCTTCCGCATGCAAATATTCTTCACGTTTGTCTCCCACTGAATTGTTCAAATGAAGTGTGCGACCTCTGTCTCTTCCTGAAGCATAAGCAGGACGTACAAGCAGAGCGTCTAAATCTACTGGAGACATACGACAGTCCAGAAACATACTAGCGGCCAATGCAGTAGCAGCACGGAAAGTTGGAAACACAAACAGCCTATAGTGATTTTCTGACGGTGATCTGTTAGCGAGCAAGCTCGCCACGGAGCAAACCTAACTAACCACGAGAGAGGGAAACAAATGCCACTGCAAAAGCCAGTGACGGTGTGAAGTACTTTAACCCAAGGCTGGGCTGAATAAGCCAAATGCAAGGGGAGATGGATGACCTGTCCAACTTGTGAGTGGTGAGCTTCCAATATCACCGTTGCGCAACTAAACTTAGTGACTCTGCAACTGAAATGGCATCCATGCTGGCAACATGAGCGGACTGCGACTTTAAGTGTCTGGCACTTTGCTGTCCACAGATTCACAGCAGCAGCAGGGCATCCCTCTTCTGCGCAGGTACGTTTCCTTTGAAGTGCATAAACGATGATTTAGGTCTGGCTTATCAGTTTGAATGACAACCATCGTGTAATACATTCACCGCGACAGAGACATTGCACGTCATGGGAAGTAAGTTTATCTGTTCTCTTTTAATCATCCTACGTCTTACTAGATATTTGGGTTCCACCGGTTGGCGCAATCCTCAGGTATTTGCAGCCCTCATTTTCCAGCAGTTATACGGCATCCTAAAAGTTGATGCGTTACCGTATGTGTCCGACCTGACGGTCAGTGGTGACTTCGTTCTTAGTTTATTGATCTTACGCTGCTGCTTTGGTATATGCAATGCGTTACGGATGCCAGCAACTAAATCTGTGCGGGCTGAAGTTCTAGGGAGATCGCATGAATAGCACTACGTCGTATACGCGTACGCAGTTCGTGGTAGCTGACATGTCGGTGCCATCGGACAGCATTAAGGCTTCGCGGACAGTGAACATTAAGCACTTGAAGGCTGATCAGATCTTCATACCGAATGGTCCATTCGACATTGTGATAAAGCTGAAGGGCGGTAACTGTGGCCTTACATGCACTCCCATTCACAGGGATGGAAACTGCCTTCTGTCGGGTATAAGAAGTTAGTTCCAGACGGCACGGTGCGTGAACTAACTTCAGTGTCTACGCGGCCGTCGTTGCAAAAATACGTGAAAGCGTAGGTGAAGTGTTGAGCCACAACGACCTATTTGTTAACAAGGGTCCCTGGGTCCCAAATTGGCTATATGTGCAGCAGCAAAACTTTGTACTGTAAAGATGCTATACTCATACCAAATAAAGGGCCCATCCTGGACAGCCTACACACGGTTGCTTTTGACAAAGGTATATGGAAGTTAGGATATTACTCATTTGGTTAGAAACGTCTGTGGGACTGCACCACTTGTACATCTTTCATGCTCTTTTAGACAGCAATCACGGAGGGATGAGGTTGCAACTGAGACCGTGTTCGAAATGATGGCCGTCAAACCTCTCGACATAATCGTCGCTCGATCACCCCTCCTCTTCTTTCATCCATACCCCCGGGCTCCCAAGAAGCACATCGGGGGAGTCGGTGTTCTGACATGCGTGACAAGTTGCGTAGGCTGCGGAGACTGGTGCGTGAAATAATGGTGCTGAGGCGTTCATTCACATATCCTGCTCCGTAAACAAGGCGTGGAACACACTCCTTGCTCACACGGTGTTCCCACCGCATGTGAGCTTATGTGGAAGGGCGCCGGTGGTGGAATATAACTAGCCGACATAGGTCCGTTAAGGCGTCTGGTTTAACAACCGTACGGTAAGGATGCAATTAACAGGTACATTGCACACTCTAACATTTAGGGCAAAAGTTGTGTGATGCAGGCTGCATAAGTACTGAAGTTCAGCAACAACGCATCTAGCATGCGCTATCCGATTCGGGAGCTCATCTTAATTTTCACTGACAATAATGCAACTTCCCAGGTTGTTTCATTATTTACAGACTTCAAGGTGATCCCCACCAGAATTAAGCGTAAGCGGCGGTCCAGGCCATGCTTGGAGGAATCCGTTGTACTTCCACGGTACGAAGCGAAGCCCAAGTGACGGACAGCCGGCGTTAATCGGTCCTGTGCTACTGGGCACATTTGTGAGATATCACAGATTACGGCAATATCCTTAGCATAATCAAAGTCGAAGTCATTCTCCCGGGATCAGATCTACACCTTATATGTTGCGTCCTGTGAATGTGGTTTTCATCCCTTCTTCAATACCGTGGTTGAAATGGAAAGGTGATGGCAGGCATCCCTGTTCCACAGCAGTGGAAATGTTAAAGAGAGAGCGGGATGTCGCGCCGCCACCATAGTTGGCGAAGACTGGCAAAAGCGCCTCGAGCTTTGATATTTGGTTCGTGATCACATATTCAACCTCACGGAAGCTGATACAACTTCCCATGTAGTGGAATTTCTGAACGACATCTAGCTGATCCCCACTTTTTCCCCTTCACTAATAACCACTTTTGTTACGACTTATTACTCACTGAGCCATCCATTGGTCATTTTAACACCCATCATTGCACCGGAAACCCTGAACAGGTGATAACCGATGCAATAACCTGTAAGTTACATTTGCCTACTCCGCCTAGACTCAGTACTACACATGTACTGCACATATTGACGTCTATTATTGCATATTAACCTAAACCTACCATACAACAATTGGGCGGTGCCCATCTGACGAAATCCGGTAAGCACGTTGTTTACCATTTTCAATTTTTTATGCAGTCTGCGGCTGCTGGTGTAAAATACCTCTTCCGCCTGTCCGCAAACCATTGCATTACAGTGCTTCCGGTGTGGCATAAGTAGACACCACACCATGTCCGAAGGCAACTATCAAACAAGGTAAACTAAAATGCCAGACAAAAAGGTTGACAAATGTCGCATGTGTATCTTCCATCGTGTAGTCGTCCGTATGCACCCTCATCTCCGGGTGATAAGTGACACCACAATGAAAGGTGATATTACTGTTATCACCAATCCACCGATTTGTTATTTCCAGGTAATTTTCTCTAAGACATCGTTCACATGAAGGATACACACCACTACCGGGAGGTGCACTACATTGCTACCATGTGATTGAGTAAGTCAACGCTGCGTTACTTACGTGCATATTGCTTTCATTTGTGTCTACAAAACGCATATCTATAAACCATTCCTCAGTGTTCGTGTGTTTGGGTCAAGAGCGACCCACACGCTTCCCACGATAACGTGAATATTCGCATTCGGCACAGATGACAATGTTTCTATTATATCTCCTTTTTTGTTAGCATTTCCATAGTTTCACGATTACGCTGCATAAGGCATTTAACGCAGTTGCATACCATGAAGGAAACAAATGGAAAGCCATGCGATCCCGCAGAACTTGTATCATTACCGTTAACAAAGCCTTTTCATTGCGTTCGTTTTGGTGCACCGACTAAGGCCACCTATGTGGCTTCCCTTGTACCGATAATAATGCATGATACGTGACCTATATGCACTTCATTAGTACTGGTTATGGAGGCCCGCAGACTCTATAGTGGGGCTCTTCCCCATGCTGATTATGATGCCACCGTCGTGAGACATACATATACTTATTTAGTATCAGGCATGAAGCTGTATGAAACTAAGCGTCGCCAATTGCCTAGTGGCAAACATAATGCCTATGTCATGGGCAAAGATAAAACCTTTCATGGGGCATGCAGATGAAATATTATTTGATTCATCAGCGGTGATTCCCGTACCACCGCTGTGGGCCATTACGATCTAAGTAAACGCCAGTGTTTATGGACTATGGTTTTAACATTTGCGGATAGGCCAGTGCCTATAAGGACACTAATGATCTGCGACCAATATAGCGTTAAGAAAATAAGGCATCCAAGGCGTGCGCAGCCAGTAGGTGCGGCTTTTCTTGTGCCTATTTTAATTCAAATGTCATGAGACAAACATAGGCTTAGTGAAGGCCGTCCATGTGGGCTACTGGAGCCGAGTACAGAAGTGTAGCTGCAGGCCATATTCCTGTTTCCCTGCGAAACTTACGTAGGCGCAGTAAGTGCCATTCCTGTACCGCAGTGAAGCCAAAAAATGGATATTTCTTTAATGACCATTATGACACCACCGCTATAGAACCTATGATACTTTTCCATGTGTCGCTCATACAGCCAACCGCGGCCAACAATAGAGTAACGTTTAGTGCACAAACAAATGCCACCTATGTGGAAATCATTTGGTCTTACTATGCACCCGTCACCATCGCAGGCACACGAAGCAACATATGGTCCTTCCTATATATATATATGGCACACTTGTATGAAATCATGTCCGCCCTATTAAATGCTATCCTTCCTTTTTCCTTTGCCATCCTATTATTGGATACGCTTCGTGTAATTTCTGCATATAACGCACCTGATAAATTCTCTTCAGTGTTATTTATTATAACCGTATAATGATATTCATGAAATGCGTAATATAATTCTTCTATTCCGGATAATAAGATGTGCAATTATAGATAATGGTTAAACTCCAGGAAAACTGGTAAGCACATAAGTAGTTATTTATTCAAGCACATATGGAAAAGGACAAATAGATCCTTGAATTGAAACGAAAGTACAGTTTGGTACCGTGCCGTCCAGTTATGGCAACTTGCATTAGGCAATTTCAGCGAAGAAGAATAAAGTATCTCCCATTTTCACAGCATAATGCTGATTATCCGTGCTAGTTTATTGTGTACAAATGGATTACTACATAAGCCTATAAACATAGATTGATTGAAGCAGCAGCAATACAATTTTTCGTCGTGTTATATTTCAACAACTATAAATGCACATATTTATAATGGAATATAAGCATTGAGTTCCATACGACATTATGTATATGTAAACGGACGCAATACCAACCTTATTTCCATAAACGTGTCGGTATATATGCATATATATAAGTAACTATGAGTATAATTTAATAACATAATGCTGTGTGAAAATAAATATATATATATATTTATTTATAAATATATGCGTATATATTTCTTGCAAATTTAATATGATGTTTGATGGAGTTGCTGCTCCTGCAATATATATATATATATATACAGCACGTTTCATCAAAAATTTATGCACGTTATGAATTCTCAAATCGCTCTCCCTAGCATTAAGTCACCACAACTATACCAAATACTGACAGGCATTTTCACTTCTCATTCACTTTATACCATTTACTGTTTTTCAGGAATTCGCTTATGCAAGTGACGCTTCCAGAGGTTTTCTCGGTTACACATACTCATTAAGTAATAAATACTATATAAATATACATACGCATGTCACATTGCTATCTGCATATATGCACCACATCCGTTTACCGCGTTAGTTACATGGCATTCTCACTGCCATTTCCGTGCCTGCCCACCTATTTCCAGGAGCAAGCAAACATTTCTGCCTAGTACTTATATAAAATTTTAGCGCCCTAAAAGATAACGGCTATCTTTCATGTACAACCTAATTGTTGTTTGCTTGTACATTACCCCTTCTTTGTTTAATCTTCCTTACAACCGGCTTGTCACATAACCGCCGTGTAAGTTCCCGCGCTCACCTGTACGCTCTCGCCTCTCTGCATCCGTCCGTTTCTTATTGTAGCCCAACGAAGACAATCCGCTATGTCCAGCGCCCATTGCTTTCAGATATCCGCGCTTACTTTCGCGAACCGTCTTGGACTAGTATTAACTAGTCCTACAAACTGGTGACCCCGATTCGCAGGCGCGAATTCCACGTTTTTTCCTCATTTGTAGATGTTGGTTAGTTCGTTCCTTTTTATCGATTATATAACTACATTCATTTGTTTCTTGCGTAATTTTAGTACTTTTATCGTATTTTGTTCACTCTTTATTTTTCGACTCAGTTCGAGAGTGGCAACTGGGTCATTTCACAGAGTAAACATGCTTACTTTGGCTGTTCCAGGTTTCATGAAACATAGCCCAGATGTTTGGTTTACGATACTCTAGATCGAACTGGAAAATAAGGGCCTAACGGCGAACCGTCCGAGGTACAATTAGCTTGTCGTACGCCTTCCTCTTTTGGTTGTGACGCTGATTGAAGACATTCCTCTCTGCCCATCGAATGAGGCAAATTGAGAAACGATGAAGCAAGCGAATTAAAAGGAGTTACAGCCCAGCGCACGAGCTCGATTTGTACAGCTCAATGGTCTCAAGCTGGGGGTTGGCAAGCCATCAGGGTTGCTCCGCGAACTTCAGCGCATCGCTGGTATTTTAATCTTGAGCGAAGAAGGGATAAAGTAGCTGTGGCTTGCACGTCTCTCAGAGCCATTGCCGATATTGCTGTCCATGTTTATAGATACGCCCCTGAAGGCAGTAGCTAACAAGGCCGACGCTGCGTTCGAACGGTTTCTGTAGCGGAGCAGCACTAGCTCCGGTGACGTGTTCTCACCGATGAAAACCGAATCTCATGTTTGCTCCTAGTCGTCAGGCCGATTTGACTCTAAAAACGAAGAAATTGCGCTAGCTTGCGGCAAGATAGCGGCAATGAAGGCTTCGAAGCAGCGTGTGCCACGGTCACTTGCTGATCACGTTTTGGCTACCGTTCATTGCCGCTCGTCTGTGCTTGCACCGAGTACGTCACTTTTGGCAGGAAAGCGCAATATGTTCCCTAAAAATTCTCAGTCAGATAATGTCAAACCCGTCGAAGAAGTACGTTGGTCTCACCGCCAGTACGGTGGAGGACCTAGACGTTGTCAGTCTCCCTGCATTAGGCACGACCCAGCTGCGTCAGGTAAATCGAGTAGCCCGCATACTAGCACGACCAACGTATCCGCCAACAACCAAGCCAACCGACTGCTTTACGTTAAGAATCGACGTTCTTCTATCGCATTCCTCATCGATACTGAACTGGAAGTCAGCGTCATCCCAGCGACCGCTAACGACAAGCGCCCCGAGCCTATGTGCAATTTGCGTGTGGCCAACGGTTTTTCGATAGCTTCATTCGTTCAGCACATGAAGCACCTGGACCTTAATCTTCGCCGAGACTTTCGGTGGGTCTTTATGGTTGTGTCTGCACCATTTGCAACTATCGGCATCGACTTTCTTCGCTATTTTGGGTTGCTTGTTGATGCTGGTCGCCACAGACGTTTAGACGACCTTACTAAACTAGGGTTTGAAGGAGTTCTTACGGACGCCCCGATAATCAGTCCCGTATTTCGAATCGCCCATGTACCACCAGGTTATGCGGACCTGCTATCTGAGTACCGCGACTGGTTCGACCGGCTGCAGAGCTTCCACCAGTCACGACTGATGTCGCTCAGCACATAGTTACGCGCGGTCAACCAGTTAGCGCACGACCAAGACGGCTTGCTCCTGACAAACTACGGGCAGCACGAGCCGAGTTTGACCACATGCTTCAACTCGGTATCGTCAGACCGTCCAACAGCCCATGGGCGTCGCCTCTGCACGTGGTACCGAAGAAGCTCATGGGGGACTGGCGTCATTGCGGCGACTATCGATCCTTGAATAAGGTGACCACACCCGATCGTATCCGATCCCACACATGGTAGATCTCACCGCCAGCCTGGCGCGTCAAAATATCTTCAGCAAATTCGACTTGGTACGTGAATACAACCAAATTCCGGGACCTGAAGCAGACATCTCTAAAACTGCCGTGACGACTCCACTTGGTTTGTTCGAGTTTCTGCGCATGCCATTTGGCCTAAAGAACGCCGCGCAGACTTTTCAGCGCTTCATCGATCAAGTTTGTCGTGGCATAGACTTCGCTTACGCGTATCTCGATGAGATTTTAACGCCAGCTGTTCACGAGAAAAGCACGTGCGTCACGTATGAACATCTTTTGGTCGTGTATCTAAACACGGGGTGACGAGCAACGCAGAAAAATATTCGTTTGTTGTCGAGGAAGTCAACATTCTCTGCCATCGTATCTCCTCTGCAGGTGTCGTGCCACTGCAGGTTAAAATTCAAGCCATCGTCGACTACCCCGAGCCTCATTCTTTCAAACAGCTCAGACGTTTTAATGGGCTTGTCGACTTTTACCGACGGTTCATACCCAACTGCGCCTAGATGATGCAACCCCTCACGGACCTTCTCCGAGTGAAACTCAAGAAGGTCGAATTTCCTTCCACAGCACGTGCTGCTTTTAGGTCGCTGAAAGAGGCTATGGCCACCATATCTTCTATAGCGTATCATGATCCGGCAGCCCCACTGTCCCTCAGTACTGAGGCCTTAGACGTGGCAGTCGGCGCTGTTTTGTAGCAAGAAGTAGCTGACACTTGGCAGCCCTTAGCGTCTTCTCCAAACGCCTACAACTTACCGAGTCTTGCTACAACACGTTCGGGAGAGAACTACCAGCCGTATATCTGGCGATACGCCACTTTCGACACATCTTGAAAGGCCGCTCCTTTGCCATCTTCAATGACCACAAATCCCTGACTTAAGTGCTCGGCTCGACTACCGACCGATACTCTCCTAGAGGGTCGCGCCACCATGACTAAATCGCTCAGTTTACGACCGATATACGGCATGTCTCAGGTATGCCCAACACCGTCGCTGATGCACTTCCCCGCATCCAAGCTATCTCCGCTGACGCTGGCACTGCCATCGACTTGACAGCCATGGCCACAACGCAGCTCATCGACCCTGAGGTTTATCTACTACGCAGGTCACCCTCATTGGACATACGACCCGCTCCGCTGACATCATCAGACGGCACTATACTCTGCGCGTTATCTCTGGGCACTTTGCGCCTATTCGTCCCACGCGAATTTCGGCAGACCGTGTTCGACACTTTGCACGGCTTATCTCATCCAGGCGTTCGTACATCGGTTAAACTTGAAACCACACGATTCGTTTGGCGCAATGTTAATCGGGACTTCCGTACTTGGGCAGCTGCTTGCCTTCCATGTCAACGCGCGAAGGTACACAAGCACACGAGAAGCCCATTATGCACGTTTCCGACGCCAGACGCACGTTTTCGTCAACTGCAGGTCGAACTCGTAGGTCATCTGCTGCCGTCCAAATGCGCTGTATATCTACTGACCTGCAAGGATCGATGTACTAGATGGCCTGAGGCCGTCCCTATCCCAAACTGCTTATCGGAAACGGTAGCGAAAGCTTTTCTGGAGCACTGGGTAGATCATTACGGCTGTCCAGCCATCGTGACCACCGATCGAGGGTCATATTTCTCGTCAACCTTTGCCACCTTGCTTAAGGATTTAGGCTGTCGCCACGTTCGGACGGCGGCGTATCATCCGGCCACTAATGGCATGGTGGGGCGTTTTCACTGCTAGTTGAAGGCAGCGCTACGTGCGCACGCATACCTTTCATGGTCTGAAACGCTGCCCTCGTTCCCTTAGGCTTAGGAAACACGATTACAACCGATTTCGGTGCCACACCAGCGCAGCTAGTCTACGGTTGTACGCTGCGGTTGCCCGGATAGTTGGTAGCACCAGCCCCATCTACTCCCACTTTTGACCACGGAAGTTATACTGATCGATTGGCTCACTAGATACGTGAGCTACGTCCACCCGCTCCTCGATCGCAGAACACACCAGTGTACGTGCCCGAGAAGCTGCCTACGTGTTCACACATCCTTCTTCGCGTAGACGGTGTTCGTCAGCCTCTTCAGCCGCCGTACATAGTATCCTTCATGGTGCTGCATCACGCGAGTAAGGCGTACACTATTGAGTGCGGTGGTCGATACGAATTCATCACCGTCGACCGTCTAAAACCCGCCTTTATGCAAGAAACTACCAAGCCTGCTTCGACTAGGAGTGCTTCGTGCGATGTCACAACTCACCGCACCAGTTTTCCGCATGCAAACGAAGTCCAACCAGACCACGATGCCGGTCTACAAGCTTCAGCCGTCCCGACATCTTCCGAATCTAACCCACTGCCTCCCACGACAAATGGCCGTGCTCGGGAGGTGCGTAAGCCTGTTCCTATTTTCCGACTATGTACGGTTTAAGTACTTTTAGCTTTGTAGATATTGTATATATATGCCCCATTTTTTGTCGCTTAAGATTTTGAAAACAAACAAAAAATTAAAAACCTCCGAAAAACCTTTTTCCAAAATATTCAAAAACCAGAGAATTTAAATATACAGATCACTCGTTTGTACTTTTTGGCGTTTTCTGCGCGTGTTTTTCCTTTTTCTAGCGTCAACATACCCAAACCCTCACCTTCCATCGACTGGCTAACACGACCACTGCTTTTGAGGACCTTGACCCTGGTCGTTTCTCCGTGGGACGAGCGTCGCTTCTCCGCGGGACCACGGTTCTTTCTTCGTGGGACGATGGATCGCTTATTCGCATGACGGTGATCGCTTCTTTGTGGGAGCACGATCGTATCTTGGTGGGATGATGGTCGGTTCTTCGTGGGACGATGGTTGTTATGGCGCGGGGCAGGGTGAGGCGGGGTAAACTAATCCCAAGCGCACCGCTTGGCAGCAGCGGAGGTTGAGGTCCTGTCGGACTTTCTCTATACAATCCAGTTTTTGTAGTCCGCCAAGCCCGCTCCAACAGATCGTGGAAATGCACCCTGCCCTGCAATCAATATATAACAGATCACAAACGGCACAGCGGACTCCGACTGCCGGCGAACCCCCACTTGGCGCGAACGCACGCTCATTTTAATAGGCACGAATTTGCTATACAAACCTCGTTTCAACGCTCCTATTCGGTTTCGAAGGTTGTCGGGCGGAGCCTATGATACTAGTCGGTAAGCGATGACACGTAACACGTGTCAAATACGACAGTATAGAAGTCGGAGGCGACTGAACCCAACGTGTATTGTGCAGGCTACAAGAATAGGAAGCGAATCAGACAGAGCGAGAAACGTGCAGCGAGGTACTCACCAAATGGGTTTGTGTCAACGAAAGTGCAGTCAGTAACACAAGTGGAGGTTTCGAAGGTTAAAACAACCATAAAATCCAATGTTAAAAGATATTGAAAGAGCATGTTTCCCGTTGCACTACAAGGGCCACCTACTAGAAGGATGAAGAATGGAAGCCTTCGATGGAGCTATTATTGGGGGAAACGGAAGGCGAGGGTGGATGGGAATAAATAAATAAATATTTTATTTTCGACAAAGCGAGACATGCCTTTTGGGCATGATCAGCAGGGGCTTGATTAAGTGCTTCCAAAGTGTGTTGTGCGGCAGACTTCGCTAGGTCCAGGCTTTTGTTAGTTTTATCTACGACGATAGTGTGAACCAGATGCATCATTGGTGGGCCGTCGGGGCGGGCTGGTCTGGCTGCAAAAAGTTGGCTAGTCCAGAATAAAAAGCCGACAAGACCATCCCTTAGCTGCAGACACGACGGTGCTCTTGGGAGGCGTTAATCCCCCGCTGCACATTAGTCCACGGTCCTCGTCCCACGAAGAAATGCAGGCATCCTCGTCCCACGGAGAAATCCGGGCGTGCTCGTCCCAGGAAGGAATGCGGTCGTCATCGCCTCACGAAGAAATCCGGCGACCTCATCGGCAATGCCTAGTTGGCATTTGGGGACCAATTCGTTCGTGGGTGTCTGAGATCGAGGGCGACTGTCTTTTACTTGGGTGAGGTAGGGGCTGGAGGACGGCTGGCGAGTCACTCCAGGGTTGCGTTGAGCCGGTTGGCGAGTCACTCGAGGGTTGGCTGGGCAGTTCCGTCGGTTGAGTCTCCATACCATTTTACACGCATGTTAGTGTATTGTACCAAGCTTTTAGCGTGGTGCATTTTCGAAATTGCGCGACGTACTTTCAAGTTAGCGAGGCCAAGAACGCTGCTTTGGTGTCCTTGATACTCTCATTGATCATGGGACATAAACCAATGGGACATCGGTTAGAAGCGGCCAGCATAAGCGACAGACAGTCCAATGAAATTGGTCTAGCACCACCTTGTGTTCTGCCTTGATGCCCATCTGAAGTGAACCTCAATGATTGCTCTCCAACCTGAAACCGACCAGTAGGCAAATTGTGCTGCCTGTCAAAGGATGAGATCCTAGCTACCACATTATCCAAAGCTTAAGACGTAACCAGTGCGGACAGACATACTAACCAGCACATGAAGCGGTCTATACGTAGTGATCGCTAGCGGCTACCTGGTGGTGGCTTATTCAGCGGTCTAACCATGGTGGCATAGACAGGCAATGTTCTAACTGGTATTCCGCAGATCAGCAATGGCTGCTAGGCGGTTAGACAATTGTGTGCGATTGTCATTGTAACGATCACGGGGGACATTGTCCCCATTGAAGTTGGTAGACCAACCTGAAGCTGAACAAGGAAAATGCTAAGTTAGCTTACTTCGATCAAAGTTGATGACTCAACAAAAAGTAATAGGATTCCAAGTGTGGCGTTGTCACGAGGTTAATGAGTGTCCATTCGTCTCCACACCAATAGGCGAGTTTGTTGATCAGCTATCGCTCCATTGTCTCCATGTATGGCCTTATGTAAAGGTCATAGAAACGTATGTATTCATATAATAATTACGCTTCACTTCCATATGATCGCCCATACATGCTGAGACGCTTTGACAAGTGGCTCTCCAAATGGAATCATTAGAAGCACAGTCAATGCTGATGGAACCTCCCTATTCCGTCAAGTTCAAGTTCAAGTTCAATTTGGACAGGAACGGTAGGAAAATTCCCATGTGTGTTCCTTCTTCAATGCGTCGTTGAACCAGGATGGAGTTCGCGGGAGCGATTTGAAACCGAGAAGAGCCAAATCAATACCCACGAATCACATAACGGTCAAGCAATCAATGCCCACGCGGCCTGCACCAGCAGTCCCCGCTGTAACAGCCACGTGAATAGAATAAAGGCGAAGAGAAGGAAATCAACAAAAACAAAATAATGGTAATTGTAGTACAGGAGAGAAGGTGTGGATAAGAAAATAATAGTAATAGATGTGAGAAGCCAAGGAAATAGATGTAGAAGTTAAGAACCAAACAGAAAGATCTGAAACTGCAACCCAAGGGCGTCGAGTCGATGTTCAAACTCCTTCACCGTTGGTGCTAATACTACTTCGCTGAGTAGTGCGTTCCATGTGTCGATGACCCTGCGTGATAAACGAAAGTCAGCTCTAACGTGATCAGATCTAGGCTTATGCAACTTCAGAGGGTGACCACGAAGAGATGGTTTCTGAGCCGGATGGAACAGTCCAGTTAGATCAGGCCCAATCTTGCTGGTCATTATACGGTACGTAAGAATCAGGTCTCCCCGAACGCGCCTTTAGTGCAGCGAAAACATCTGCAACCTGAGCAGCCTATCAGGATACGAGAGATGCCTCATTCCTTGTACCCTTTTCGTACCAACCCTCAAAACTCGTTCAAGTGTCATCTTATCGCGTACCAAGCATGGAGGACAGGCCTGCACGCAGTACTCCAAGTTTGGTCTGACAAAGGCTGAGAACAATGTAACAAACATTTCAGTTGTTATAATGCCGAACGACCTGCGGATCATCCACAGCATTCGGAAACCCTTGCGGGTAGCATTTGTCCAGTTCTCGCTGGATTTGAACTCAGAGGATAGCGAGATACCCAGGTCGGCTTGTTCAGTCACCTGACGCAATACATTTCCGCCAAGTACGTAAGGAGTTGTGGAAGTGCTTGATCCTATGCGCAGGACCGAACACTTTGCAAGATTGACTGGCAGCTGCCACAATTCTGATCACTCCCAAAGCTTGTCGAGAGCTGTCTGCAAAGCCGTGGGCCCAACAGAATCGCTCACTGTATCCCAAAATTTAAAGTCATCCGCAAACATAAGGGATGGTACCTTAAGCTTCTCAGGGAGGACATTGACATACAATGTAAACAGTAGAGGTAGGAGAACCGACCCCTGAGGAACACCACTCAGAACTGCTTGTCTGAAAGACAGC
Organism: Dicrocoelium dendriticum; assembly: GCA_944474145.2. Lineage (NCBI taxonomy): Eukaryota > Metazoa > Platyhelminthes > Trematoda > Plagiorchiida > Dicrocoeliidae > Dicrocoelium > Dicrocoelium dendriticum. The sequence goes on along the minus strand of OX104071.1, from coordinate 78,763,323 downwards.
CAGGAACCCACTCTAACGCTCATCTGTCTTCCTTCCAGGAAAGCCGAAATCCACTTTAATACTTGGCCTGAGACGCATTCCGAAGGTAGGCTGCAGCTGTCCAGCGATATTGAAAATACGCACGTGAGCGGACCACTCAGCTCAGTGGCTAGTTCATGCAACAGCTTCGGATGAATTGAATCAGGACCGGAAGCTTTAGAGGGATTAATGCCTTGCAGTAGCTCGAAGACCTGAGTCTCCGTTATGCTAAATTCAGCTAAGCAAGAATTCTCTGGAACTCTTGAAACCAATTCAACCTGCGGTAAAGAGGTCTCCCGAGCAAAGACCCCAGTATACTGATCACTCAGTATGCAAGCCTTGTCATAGTCAGTTTGCGCAGGGGTCTTGTCTGCTCGCAATAAAGCTGGTATAGACAATTTTGCCCCGCTGCGTCTTTTAACGTAAGCAAAAGACTTCTTGGGATTAGCTGCGGCCGAGTCCGCTAAACCCTGCTCGTATTGGAGACGAGCAGTTTTGAGATGTTGCTTACATTTATTTCTATTCTCTCGATAACTATCATAGGTACTGGCTTATGGAGCTGCTTGGTAGGTTCGCCAGCATCTAGACCGTTTCTTGAGTAGATACTTGCCTGTGGTATCTATCCATGGAGGCTGTGCGCTTAACCTTCTTTTCCTAATGAGTGGAATATAGGGTGCGGAAACCTCCGTAAGGTATGCCTAAATTTATCCCAGGCTAACTGGACAGAGTCAGCCATCGAAATCTCACAGTTCAGAACTGAAGCCTTAGTTCGCATTGCACTAAAGTCCGCCCGCCAAATATTCGGAAGTAATTCAACAGCGGTCTCTTGGTGCCTTGAACGAGCACATCGAAAGGATATGCATACGTGATTGCTGGACCCTAGATGTGCACCGCATGAAACGTCAGTCACGAAGTCCTTGGACTTAGCGAAAACCAAATCCAAAGTAGATGGCATTTGGTTGTCCATATACCTAGTGGGAAAGTCAACGAACTGGTGCAAAGACACTTGGAGAGTCAGTTCAAGGAAGTCTGCACCGAATGTTCCTAATGCCGAATTGCAAGAAAGATCGGCCCAACAGACTTCCGGGAGGTTGAAATCCCCTAGAACTAAACACTTATTCGCAGACTGAGTGCGAATAAAGTCAAGTATCCCCCTGGAGGAACTTCCAGGACTTCTGTATACCACTATAACTGTAAACTGGGTAGAGAAAGTGCACAAAACAGCCGATAGGGCTTCAACAGTCTGATCCGACGACTGCAATGTGCAAGTCCTCAACACATCTAAGTTACAGCTCACATACAGTACAACGTCTCCGCCTTGGCGACCAACGGAGCGATCAGTTCTAAGCAGCGCGTAGCCAGGTAAATATACCTCACCGTCCATGATATCCGGAGACAACCACGTCTCAGTGAAAGCAAGTATGTCGGGACGAGATTTGTCTACCAGTAGACCCAACTCGTGCACCTTGTTCCTTAGGCTACGCACGTTGCTAAGTACTACCTCAAGAAAGTCGGCACGACCATCCCTAGGTCGTGCGCCATCAGGATTGGTTCCGATAGGGCGGAAAGTAATTTCCGGCTGACCACCTGAAAACCCACCAGACAGAGGCCTTGTTCACCAGCAGCCCGTCTAGTTTTGAGGTCTTTGATAGCCTCCTTTAACTTCAACCTATCTGCCAGTGGGAGGTCCGGCTGAACGCTGACACCACTACCCTTAAGTTTGAATGCAAATCGCAGTAACGATTTGCGTTCCTCCGGGGTAGAAAGAACTACGCGAAGTAGTCGGGGTCGTGGATTCGGCGTAGCGATAGGAACGTTCCCCAATCTGGTCAGCTTTCTGACCGTGACACCAGGGAAACCAGGTGGAAGCAGCTTGCTGACACACAGTTTCAGCCACTTGATGTCATCCAAGATGCGTTCCCTTGGGAGAACAGCCTCAGATTCAGTAACGTTACGGAATATAACGCTACTATCGGTGAAAGAGTCGGCACGACGGGGAGTGTTTACCCCACGTGCCTTTGATACGACACCTATACCAGCTGTTTTCACCACTGGCGGTGGGACTGTCGCTGGCTTCCCAAACGACGCCGAAGCAACGGTAGCGTAGGTTTTCCGCTCTATTGCCGGCGTCTTACTGGTTCCAGGGTCTTCAAGCCCCTTCGAAGTTTTACGAGCAGATCTTGTCCGCTTCTTCTTTTGGCTCACTGGAGCAGGGGCCGTTAACTTTTTATCGCATTGGGCTGTTACCAGCATTTCGTCAGAACAGGCTGGTTCACTGGCGGCCGAGACAGTCAGCGTCTCTGGAAAGTTCTGCGTGCAATCTTCAGACGACTTTACGACTGTCAAAGATGGCATCTCGTTCGATGCCGTTCCTGCCAGAATTGAGAGTCCAGGACCCATTTTGTGTTTTCTATATTAACTGCATTATTAAATCAAAACTTTGCTCCTCAATATGAATCTGTTTAGCGAATAAACATCAAAAGGTTACTGTTAAATATTCGTTTTCGTCATAACGAAATAACAGGATTTCTTAGATTAAATCAAGGGAGGCAGAATCTGAGTGAAGAATTCTTTTCGGTAATTCTCATCAGACCCAAACATTACATGATGAGGAAAAGTGCTAAATGTGCCGGGTTGGGCTACGTATCGAACATAATGTTTAAACTCACGGGTACATGTCAATAAATCACGAGGTCATTGGAAGTGGCAAGTGTGTACAGGGGAAATCATAGCCGAAGTTGTAGGCCACGGTAGAAGCAAAGGACGTACAAACTGTTTTTTTATACGCATAGTTCTGGCTTGAGGTGGCAGATGTAGATAGCTTCCGCAATAGACAGAAGATGCGTTCGGAATCCGCGCGTGAAACCTTCAGGAACAGGATAGATGACTTTAAAATCATTTTCCGTTCCTGCGTGACTGCACTCTAATAGGTGAGATAAGATGGAACTATTGCTGGACCTCGCGTCGCATTTGTAAAATCACTTGGGGATGTGTTCGCGAATCCTATGCGAGAGGCGTCTCGTGGTACGCGACCCACGTATCGTGCCCCACAGGAACACGAATAAAGATAAACAAGCATTGATCGAGTCACCAGAGGCAGCCTGTCTTTCAAAGGTTTTGCGAATAAACGCTTGTTGTAAAATACTATGCGTAGGCGAGCCGCGAAGTAGGTCTTTTCAACAGCGTCTCTCAGGCGTTTGGACAGGGCATCAGCAGCACTGTCGCCTTTGAAAGGAATTTGCACAATTAGTTTTTTTTTGGGTACGTTCATCCTCGGTGGTTTTATCTGGCGTTCTTTCAAATGTTTGAGGATGAATTTATCTGGATACCCATTCTCCCTTAGAGCGTCGCTGATTCTCTGCAATTCTTTGTTGATTGTGTCCGGGGTGCAAATTCTATGAGCTCTGAACGCTAGAGTGCAGACTGGGTTTCGTTTGTACTGTATGGGTACCGCACTATAGAAATTGATGTACTGTCCAGTCCAAGTTGGTTTTCTATACACCCCTCTGCTGCATGATCCATCGGCGTTTCTGATGATATCAACATCCAGGAACGATAGTCGGTTTCTGGATTCGTGCTCACATGTGATACGTAGATTCTGATGCGCATCATTAAAAGCTTCCAACAGTTTCACAGTCTGCGCTTTTGATTTGCAGAGTATAAATGTATCGTCTACATAACGTATATACATCTCGACTTCGTTGATGTGCGTTCTTAATACGTTATGTTCTAATTTTGCGATAAAGACATCTGCTAGAAAGGGTCCCAATGGTGAGCCCATAGCAACTCCATCAATTTAACGAGACATCTCTCCGTTGAAGGTGAATTGCACGTTTATAGTGCATCTGAGTAACAATTCCTTCAGGAGGTTTTCCGGGATATTTATAGGTACATGCAGTTGCCGTACTAGTTCGCAGACATATTCTACTGTTTCCAACAACGGAATATTCGTAAACAACGAATGCGCATCAAATGACGACATCCATTAGTTGTTAACCTTCACCTCCCTTATCTTCTCAATAAACTGGAAAGTATCTTTCACGCAGTAAGTGCAGACGGTTTTACGCAGCGGTTCAATCTTCTCAAACATCCATTGAGCTATCAAATGTTGCAGAGAGCTAACCAAATCCAGTATGGGACGCATTGGAGCGCCCTCCTTGTGAAGCCGTACAACCGTGGTAGATGTCCGCCTGAAGGTCTCAACTTTTCGAATTCGCACTTTGTGATAACATTCTCTTTCATCATTCGTCGGAGCAAATCGGTCAGTGGTTTTTCTAACTCTTCTGTATTATCCTTTCCTAATGTTATCTTTTGAAACTTACGTTCATCACTAAGAATGTGTTGCATCTTACCAACATAAACAGTTCTATCCATTAGAACTATAATAGAACCTTTATCCGGCTTAGAGATAATTGACTCTTTGTTTAACCATAACTCTCTAAGTGACTTCATATGTTCGCTTGTAAGAAAACCACTACTGGCTGATCTAGCCTTAATGTAATCATGACAGGAGTTTACTAAGCTAGATAACATGTTCTCAACGTCCCCTGGCGAATTTGGTGACAGGTCGCGCGCCTGCGCTATTAAGCTCTCAAATTGCACCTCTAATGCAGCCTGATCAACTTTTTTTTACAAGGGATGCAAAACTTAGGGCCTACTGACAACACATTTAGTTGTGTTGGGCTAAGCACCACACTAGAAAGGTTAAACACGTACCGCTCCGGGTTACTCGGAAAGTTCAGTTGCGGCGCTTGACTATTTAGCTAGCTAAGCAACTTCTTTCTTTTTTGTGTACCCCTTTGCTTTTTAACCTGTTCTACGTATGCTTCAAAAGGTTTTCGTAACTCTTCCGATAAGCCCATGACGGCATGCATTCGTTGGGAAAGGAATCTTTCCAACTCCGATAATTTCGTGCGAATGTTATCCATATAGTTGAGAGTGTGCCGCCTCAAATTGCGCACATTAGGGTACAGACCACATCGGCGTATATCTTTCCAAAAGTGTTTTGGATACTGGCATGACTGTAAGCACTCATTAAGGAATTTCAATTCAAACTCAGCCTCTTCATACCGAGCACTGAACTTCAGATACTCATACAAAAGCTTGACTGAATCACGGGGAATGCTAATCCTCAGCAATCCGAAAATTCCTATTTATTGGAATGAATCAAGGGAAGCAGAATCTGAGTAAAGAATTCTTTTCGGTAATTCTCATCAGACTCAAACATTACATGATGAGGAAAAGTGCTAAATGTGCCGGGTTGGGCTACGTATCGAACATAATGTTTAAACTCACGGGTACATGTCAATAAATCACGAGGTCATTGGAAGTGGCAAGTGTGTACAGGGGAAATCATAGCCGAAGTTGTAGGCCACGGTAGAAGCAAAGGACGTACAAACTGTTTTTTTATACGCATAGTTCTGGCTTGAGGTGGCAGATGTAGATAGCTTCCGCAATAGACAGAAGATGCGTTCGGAATCCGCGCGTGAAACCTTCAGGAACAGGATAGATGACTTTAAAATCATTTTCCGTTCCTGCGTGACTGCACTCTAATAGGTGAGATAAGATGGAACTATTGCTGGACCTCGCGTCGCATTTGTAAAATCACTTGGGGATGTGTTCGCGAATCCTATGCGAGAGGCGTCTCGTGGTACGCGACCCACGTATCGTGCCCCACAGGAACACGAATAAAGATAAACAAGCATTGATCGAGTCACCAGAGGCAGCCTGTCTTTCAAAGGTTTTGCGAATAAACGCTTGTTGTAAAATACTATGCGTAGGCGAGCCGCGAAGTAGGTCTTTTCAACAGCGTCTCTCAGGCGTTTGGACAGGGCATCAGCAGCACTGTCGCGTTTGGAAGGGCGACTTTCCGGTGTACAGAATATGCAACGGTACAAAATATCCTATTATTAATCATTTGGGCCTGCCTGCTGGTTAAAATGTATTAATTTTTACAATGTTTCAGCTATCTTATTTGTTTGTTTGTGTATGTGTGCATTTTGTTAGCGAATTTGGCCCAAGACATATCCCGCTAAAATTAACGTTATGAATACTGAATGATATTCTTTTTGGCTCCTATGGTAATAGTGGGATATGAAAAGTAATGCCCTGGTGTCAATTTTGCCTTTTCAGTCTGCATAATTATGGGATCAAACTTCAACTCGATGTAGTCGGAGCTTGAATTAAATAAGGTTTCTTCAGTTTCTCGGATATGAAGCATGCTTTTTCCTTTTTCAGTGAATATATGGCTTGCTACGTTCCTGTTGAATCGTATCCGATGCGTACACTCACTATGCCCCGTAGGAAATTTATTCCGATTATTTGTATAAACTACCAGGCTATGTCAGTCCATCTGCGCGGGCATCGCCTGAAGCTTAAACATCATAGAGCTTGTTTGAACATCAGGGCAAAGTTTGTCAAGAACAGAGTATTTGACTTCTGGAATAAACTTCCTTCTGATTTAGTGGAGTCGAAGACCGTAGAATCCGTCAAAAGGGACTTAGACGAACCTTGGGCTATCCCTCTTTCAGAGGTATTTTAGTTGTACTGAAATACGTAGTGTATTTTGTTCCTGCCATATGAAAATGCAAAGATTGCCATTGTTCTTGCTTTATTCCATTGCAGAATCATGAAGAGACAATCCAAAGTCGAAGTGTGTAGTGCGCCGGAAAACAAGCTCTTTCAGTATTTTGTAACATTGGATTTTACGGTTGTTTTAACCTTCGAAACGTCCATTTGTTTTACTGACTGCACATCCGTTGACACAAACCGTTTTGGTGAGTACCTCGCTGCACGTTTCTCGCTCTGTCTGATTCGCTTCCTATTCTTGTAGCCTGCACAATACACGTTGGGTTCAGTCGCCTCCGACTTCTATACTGTCGTATTTGACACGTCTTACGTGTCATTGCTTACCGACTAGTATCCCAGGCTCCGCCCAACAATTGGTGACCCCCTGTCAGGAACACGCCGCCCGCCATTTTGCATTTTCATTCTGGTGAGCTCGTTCCAGTGATTTTGTGATTCATTACTTGTGATCATATTGTTTTCTCACCTACCACATTTTTATCTGCATTTTGCAATGGATTATCTAGAGGATAAGCCGTCTCCATGCGCGGTTAACGCCGTTCAGCCTGTCATGGTCAATTCTGTTGCCTTAGCCCCTCCCCCTTTTTGGGAGAATGATCCTTTATTATGGTTTTTGCACCTAGAATCCGTATTTTATATTCGTAAGATTTCTTCTGATTTCGCAATGTATAATCAGCTAATATCTTGCCTTCCTCAGAGTATATCCTCGCAGGTGAGAGACATCATACTTTGCCCCCCTCTAGTAATGAAATACGAGACTCTTAAACAGGCTATTATTCAGCGAATCACGCCTTCTGACAAGGTCCGTCTGCAGCAACTATTTAGTGATCTGCAGCTAGGAGATAGGATGCCCTCAGCCTTGTTGCGCGAAATGCAACAGCTCATCGGCACGTCCAACATGGACGTAGGGATTCTCCGCGAGCTGTGGATGCAACGCCTTCCTGAAAGCACTCAGGCTATCCTTGCAGTAGCAAGTGACTTGCCCATCACAGCAATTGCAGATCTAGCAGACCGCGTCATCGAACGGCACCAGCCAGAGACTGAAACCAAAGCACCTAAGCAGCTTTGCGCTGGCGCAACCACAACGACAGGCGCGACTAGCCCGCCGTCGGCAATAGACGCATTATCATTGCAGATAGCGTCGCTTCAGCGCCAGATCGAGGAACTCACTTTAAACCGTAAGCACCGCAACCGCTCTGGATCATCGCCCCGTCGCACAAAACCTGATGCCACAGGTTACTGCTTTTACCACTCGCGTTTCGGTACTAAAGCCCGTAAGTGCGTACAGCCGTGTAGCTACTCCGCTATAGATGATCCGCCACGCCGGGCTGTAATGGCCACGAACGTCGGCAAAGCCCAAAGTCGTCTCATCTACATTAGGGATTATGACTCCGATACCCAGTTCTTAGTTGATACCGGGGCGGAAGTCAGCGTCATTCCCCCTATGCCAGGTGAGCCTACCACTTCTCTGTCGACAAGCCTCAGTGCCGCCAATGGCACGCCAATAGCCACCTATGGTCATCGGTCACTTACCCTGGACCTAGGTCTTCGGCGCACGTTCCGCTGGGTATTCACTGTCGCTGCAGTCCCCTTTGCCATCATCGGCATTGACTTTCTCAGGCATTTCGACCTCTTGGTCGATGCGAAACGCCAGATGATAGTCGACACTGCAACGAAACTCAGCGTACGTGGCATCACCGCCGATGTCACATCTATATCCCCGGTCTATGCATTTCCCCAGACCTCGCCAGACTACGCCAAGCTCCTTTCTCAGTATCCCAAGCTCGTTCAGCCAATGAACGCAGCTTTGCCCGTGGCAGCTCAAGTCACGCACCACATACGGACGAATGGCCCACCTGTGTCATGCCGTCCACGCCGACTATCGCCTGAGAAACTAAAGGTAGCTAGGGCGGAGTTTGAGCACATGCTTGAACTTGGAATAATCCGCCCTTCCGACAGCCCTTGGTCCTCGCCCCTGCAGATGGTCCCCAAGAAATCTGGTGACTGGCGCCCTTGCGGTGATTACCGCGCACTCAATCGCCTAACCGTCCCAGATAGGTATCCCATCCCACACATGCAGGACCTTACCGCATGCCTCACAGGTAAGACGATCTTCAGCAAGATCGATCTGGTTCGCGCCTATCACCAGATACCTGTGGAAGACAATGACATTCCTAAAACAGCCGTCATCACTCCTTTCGGTTTGTTTGAATTTTAAGAATGCCATTTGGACTGTGCAACGCCGCACAAACCTTCCAACGCTTCATCCACGATGTCACTCGTGGCCTAGACTTCGCCTATTCCTACCTCGATGATATTTTAGTAGCCAGTTCATCGGAACAAGAGCACCTCGAGCATCTTCGAACTCTCTTCCAGCGCTTGACCCAACACGGTGTCACAGTCAACCCGACTAAGTGCGAACTCGGCAAATCAACGGTAGAATTCCTAGGCCACCTCGTTTCATCGTCTGGTATCGAAGTCCTTCCTGATAAGATCCAGGCAATCAAGGACTTCCCAGCTCCGACTTCGTTCAAGCACCTCCGTCGATTTTGTGGTTTGGTCAACTACTATCGACGCTTCATTCCGCGCTGCGCTCAGCTCATGCAGCCACTGACTGACCTACTCAGAGGAAATGAACGTAAGTTCGCTTTCCCTGACACAGCACAGGCAGCCTTCGCCGAGCTCAAGGATGCTATCTCCAACATAGCCCTCCTCGCTCATTCCGAATCGACTGCACCTCTTTCTATTACGACTGATGCCTCAGACGTCGCGGTAGGAGCCGTCCTCCAACAACACGTTGGTGGGCAATGGCAACCCCTTGGGTTCTTCTCCAAGCGCCTGCAGCCAGCGGAATCCCGCTACAGCACGTTTGGCAGAGAACTGCTCGCCATTTACCTAGCAATACGTCACTTCCGGCACACACTTGAAGGCCGCGCTTTCACGGTCTACACTGACCACAAGCCCCTTATCTTTGCCTTCAACTCTGCTTGCGACAAATACTCACCACGGGAAACAAGACACCTAGACTTTGTCACGCAGTTCACTGCTGACATACGTCATGTCTCAGGTGTCGACAATCCCGTCGCCGACGCTCTCTCACGCGTCAACCTCACTCTGCAGTCTTTGCCTACCGTCGACCTTGCCGCCATGGCATCGGCTCAGGCTCAAGACGAAGATATACAGCGCACTCTGCAGTCCACTTCGCTGCATGTGCAACCTGTTCCTCTCCAAACCACGGAAGGAACCATTCTCTGTGACACTTCCACAGGTTGTCCTAGACCTCTCGTGCCCGTCTCCTTCAGACGCACAGTCTTTGACGCACTGCACTCACTATCACATCCCGGTATCCGTGCATCTTTGAAACTGGTCACCGAACGTTTCGTTTGGCCACGCGTAAACAAAGATGTTCGTACCTGGGCTCGCGCCTGCCTTCAATGCCAGCGCTCCAAAGTACATCGTCACACCCGCAGTCCTCTTGGTTCATTTCCTGCCCCGGACTCTCGGTTCTCGCATGTACACGTAGACCTGGTAGGTCCATTGCCTCCTTCACGCGGATTCGTATACATTCTTACATGTGTCGACCGCTTCACCAGATGGCCAGAAGCCATTCCCGTAACAGACTGCACAGCTGAGACTGTTATCCGGGCCTTCTTGGACCGATGGGTCTCGCACTACGGATGCCCATCCACCATCACAACTGACCGAGGAACGCCTTTCGAATCTTCACAATTCGATACGTTCTGCAACTTTTTAGGTTGTCGCCGCATTCATACCACAGCGTATCACCCAGCAGCCAACGGGTTAGTTGAACGCTTCCATAGACAGCTTAAAGCCTCGCTCTGCGCCTCCTCCGACCCTAGCTGGAGCGAAAACATTTCGCTCGTACTCTTAGGCATTCGCAGCAGCATCAAAGCTGACTTGCAATGTGCACCAGCAGAGCTGGTTTACGGCACGACGCTCAAGTTACCAGGAGAATTCGTTTCACCTCCGCATCGTCGGGTATGCCTCCGCTAACTTTGCGTCCTCCCTAGCTCAACGCATGCGTTCACTACGCCCGACCCCGCCCCGTGAACAGACTAGAGATGTGCAAATGCACAGCGGACTCTCTACCTGCACTCACGTCTTCCTCCGCACCGACGCAGTGCGGCGCCCTCTCCAGCCTCCCTACACTGGCCCTTTCAGAGTTCTGCAACGGACTCCGAAACATTTTACTTTAGACCAGAATGGTCACCGAACAACGGTGTCCATCGACCGCCTCAAAGTGGCTTTCTTTGACGAGCCACTTGCAGCCCATCCTGATGCTCTCGCACAAGCACCCGCACCTGTGGTGACTTCCCGAGCACTGGATATCCCGGAACCCTCCGTACCCCTTGACCCGCAACCTATCCCGCCGCAACCCAGGCAACCGACCGACGCGGTAGACAGGTCAAACGTCCGGTCCGTTTTGCAGATTTTGTAAACGTTTGCTATTTCCATTAACACGCCTTTTTCGTCTTTAATTGGTTATCCTGCGTCTCATCCACAAACGTTTTGCAAAATCGACAAAAAACCCAAAACATTTTGAAAACCTAAAAAGCGTATTTGCTTTTATCATGCATGCCATGTTCCCTCTCCGGCGTCAAGCCACTTCCCCGACCCTTGTCCACCCCCTCTGAGTTCTACCTTCCAGAAACTCAACCGCCGGAACTGCCAAGGCAACCCTCAAGTGACTCGCCAACCGGCTCAACGCAACCCTGGAGTGACTCGCCAGCCGTCCCAAAGCCCCCTTCCTCACCCAAGGAACAGACAGTCGCCCTCGACCGCAGACACCCACGAACGGATTGGTCCCCAAACGCCGCCTAGGCATTGCCGACGAGGACGCCGGATTTCTTCGTGGGGCGAGGACGCCCGCATTTCTCCGTGGGACGAGGACGCCTGGATTTCTTCGTGGGACGAGGACCGTGGACTAAAGTGCGGTGGGGGGAGTGACACCTCCCAAGCGCACCGTAGGGTCTGCAGCAAAGGGAAGGTCCTGTCGGCCTTTTTTCTGGACTAGCCAGTTTTTTTGCAGTCCGACCAGCCCGCCCCGACGGCCCACCGATGATGCACTCTGGTCCACACGATCGTCATAAATAATAACTAACAAAAGCCTGGACCCAGCGAAATCTGCTACACACCCCACTTTGGAAGCCCTTACTCAAGCCCTGCAAATATTCGCATCCACCCTCACCTTCCATTTCCCCCACTAACAGCTCCATCGAAGGCTTCCATTCTTCAGCCTTCTAGGGGGAGGCCCTTGTAGTGTACCGGAAAACAAGCTCTTTCAGTATTTTGTAACATTGGATTTTACGGTTGTTTTAACCTTCGAAACGTCCACTTGTTTTACTGACTGCACGTCCGTTGACACAAACCGTTTTGGTGAGTACCTCGCTGCACGTTTCTCGCTCTGTCTGATTCGCTTCCTATTCTTGTAGCCTGCACAATACACGTTGGGTTCAGTCGCCTCCGACTTCTATACTGTCGTATTTGACACGTCTTACGTGTCATTGCTTACCGACTAGTATCCCAGGCTCCGCTCAACAAGTGCCGGAGGCCGCTTCACTTACTGGCACAAGAACTGGATGCTCGTTAGGCGGAAGCCTCTACCGTCCTTTTGACCTAACCTGACCTGACCTGACCTTAACTTAACGTGTGTGTACTTCTTCCTGGCCTCACAGTGTTTAATCGACTTGTCCATATTAGGTAAATTGTAGTTTGACACATTTCATAGCTGCAAACAAGCGAGTACGCTGTACGCGCTTTTTATATTAATGTATATAAAAACGCAATGTTAATTTTCATGCGACGCAACTGAAGGTTTTGGACTTTGAGATAGATGCATCGCTCTTTGCAAGTCATACAATGGCTTTCAGTAAAGAGCCACTGGGTTATGTGTGATTGGGATTTTTTCAGTAAGATTCGGTGCGATATCCTTAAGCTGCTAAATATGAAGTTGCATTATTCCATTTGTGGACGAATGCAAAAATCTGTGAAGTTTTACTCTTGCCTCAGCAGGGTAAATGTGCCGGCTAAGTTAACAGGCTAACTGTCTTGCTTTAGCCTTTCCTAAAACAGACTTGTTTTGTAAAGTTTAGGTTTTTGGAATAAAGCAACCCTAAGTTTTTTATTGAGGTGGTTCTATTGGGATAAAGATATCATTAATTGTTTAAACAAAGTGAGATATGATGCATTTATGCACAGTGACACTGGACTTTTCGGCTGAGAACTGCATCTGCCACTTATGACACGAAGATCCTAATCTGCTACGTCTTCACCGTTTTTGTCCAGATAAGGTACTAGTCCATTTGGTTGAAATAAATAAATGGCTTTTACATCATCCACAATATTAACATGTCACATGGGTCATTTAGGTACATTAGGAAAAAAGTGGACCTGGTACTCTGTCTTAAACAACACCAATTGTAACTCGGTGGTAGTTGATGCAACCACTACTATTGAGACAGCTTGCGTGCATTAATTAAGAACATTGTACATCATTTGTCTTTACTCTAAATGTTATAACGGGATATTAACAATGTTTGTTTCCACGCCTGTTCGTTGCGGCCTTGGTTGTCTCTCACATTTCCATTTCTCAGAGGTCCGAAACTTCTTGGGGATCTAGGATTGGACCGAGAAACCACTTTTATCCGGAACAGGACAAGCCTTAACGACCTATGAAGCACATGGCTGTACGACAAACGGATACAACTTCCCTCACTACCATGACCGTTTTCCAGTGATGATAGCTGGACTCGAGACCATCACACTCCTGAAATAATACATACTCCTGAAAAATCTAGACGCAAGAAACTGAAGTTTTACCTACCTGGATACCCACAAAGTCGATTCTTCGTGAAGCCCCCTCCTCGAGTCGCCTCAGCCATTATGGCGGCCCTGCCCACGATACCCAATCAAATAACAGAGGAAACTGAAGGGCATTTGACTGCGGAAATCCGCTTGTGAAATCAGTCGACAACCTGGTCTGCCAGTTGTATATTAGTGCACAAACAAATTTCTGACAGTGTTCCAGGAGGTGGTGGGTTTTCGCCTGGCAGGCGTTTTCCCTATAAAAAGCCACAAATGTCCGTGTAACAACACTGCGACGTGGCGGATGTGACTCGGTACTGAATACCATCACTGCCTAGAACTACCTACTGGCAAGTCGACCAGAATCATAATTCAATATTGCCCTGATACTTTCAATGATAAGTTACCCCGTGCCTATATGTATCGTTTTCACCACACATATAGTGCCCCGACTGTTTCCACTACGCACGCTAGAACCCAACGTTTCGTCATTCAATCAAGACTCTATCCCTCACGACTACTTACACAATTTCCGCAGCCAGTACAACCTTCCGCTTACATGCCGACTACACTCATAGCAACGTGTTTGTTGCGAAGCAATATTGCATGTAAATGTTGGTCATGCCTTGCTTGGTGTGTCTCGACAAATTCGAGAATAAACTACTTATTTATTTATTTAAAAGACTCTGAGTTCCGACCGAACTCAGGCTATCTCGAACTGATGAGTCCCAACCAGGACGAAACCGCGGTCTTCGGGTGCCAGTGTTGGGGTGAGCAACACTATAATGTTTCCATTTTACTTACGGTCTTTGTGATCGGAATGACCGAGGTCCACCTCAAGTGAACCGAGGTCTCGATAGAGGTTGCTTGTAGCAACCCAACCACCAGCGGAGCCTCCAAGTCCAACTTTGCTTTCGTTCTCGCTGGACCAAGCGTTGCTCGTGGATCTCAGTGGCATAGTGCTTATGGTGTCAACCATGAGCCACTAGACTCTGAGTTCCGACCCAACTCAGGCTATCTCGAACTGATGAGTCCCAACCAGGACGAAAACCGCGGTCTTCGGGTGCCAGTGTTGGGGTGAGCAACACTATAATGTTTCCATTTTACTTACGGTCTTTGTGATCGGAATGACCGAGGTCCACCTCAAGTGAACCGAGGTCTCGATAGAGGTTGCTTGTAGCAACCCAACCACCAGCGGAGCCTCCAAGTCCAACTTTGTATTGTTACCTCTTGCTTACCGCTAACATTTTAAGAAGGATTGTAATGCTTTTGTGCCGTAATTAAAATTTCTTTCCCAATACTCCAACTTATGCAGAGATTCCCCTGTTGCTTCAGTAGTTAGCAGGCGTTTCGTTCAAGATAAAAACGACCCTTCCCACCCCTTAAACCCTTCGGTAACAAAAGCTGCACCCATTTCTTCTGTGCAGTCCAAATTTCATATTTTATTTTACCGTTCACTTTCTTATCGCATTCCCATATTGCCTTAGATATATCATCTTCGATAGTCAAGAGACAACGAACAAACTGCAATATCGTTTAATTGCACAAAAATAAGATATCTTCGATAATCTTGTCACTTATTATTTTCTCGCTGATTCTGTGCAGTAGGCTGTACGCATATGTAGTGTGAAGCAATGAAAATACCCCCACAGAGGTGCATTAAGCTTATCTTGACTGGATAAATAGTCAACGTTAGCGTCACTGTAAGTGCGTCTAGTTCCAGGGCATTTCTGTACTGGTTTTCCAGTTTGCCTAGAAAACTTTGTGCTGAACAGTTTAAATGCTGTAAGCTAAATATGAAACATGACTATGCACAAAGGGCAGAAGTATACAAGTATTAGTAATATGATCTGGGTAATATACATAGCAAGTGAACTATTAACGTTTATACGGGAAGGCTTATCGTGAATACGAATGAAATGAATCGATAGGAGAAAAAAGATGCGCGTGTTTGGCTCTCTGTTTCTTTCGTTCTGCAACTATCCAATAAGTTAGTTTATTGAATTACACTAGAATACAACAATTTAAATAATCTCTCTGCTTTCCATGAATTTAACCATGGGTGTAGCATTACATTCCCTAAGAGAAAGGGATATCTTTCTTTATCTTCATGCATGCAGACCAAGGAATCTGCGTCAAATTTACGCATATATATTTTTGTTCGGTTATCCGAAAATATCTTTTCTTTCAGTATGTCCGATCTAGTGTTTGACACGTTCCTTATAGATTTCTCTGAATATGACACCTTGCCGACTGCCTTGTTTAACAGTGTCTATCAATCTCAACATGAAAGAGCGGTTAAATGAAGCTCTTAAATCCCCCACACTTAATTACAACATGATGGCAAACAAAAGTGAGAGGTTCCATGTTATTGCCGCGCATACAATGTGTGAGGGAGCAGAATCAATGGGATGGGTAAGGTGATGTACAATCAAGCATAAAGGGATATACCATGCTTGCATCTGCCAGTCAACATCAAGATGAGACGAATAAGATTGAAGATTTTCAGGGCAACAATAAACGCATCGGCCCCGTGCCTCGAAATTGAGCCCTTCCGACCTTAGACAGATGTACTGCGGTGGGGCTAATTATGGTGGAAAACAGTGCTGGCTTTTGCTGTTCCGACAGGAGTGGAATGGCGTTTATTGCACGGAATATGATTTCGACATACGAATTTTGCTTTGTTGTAGTTGGGGAATATAAGATTTATTTGCATCTAGAGATAAAGTTTCAAAGTTGTGTAGCACGTACTCTTAAGCACGATGAATTAGATCTCATGGAGTGCTTGTGGCCTGGCATATACTATTTGAGGGTACATTTATGCCCGGACATAGGGCATCTTCACTTTATAAGGACAGCGTAGAAATGCTTAGGTGCTTCTTCCTTTAGCATACTTATTGCTGTTCTAATATTTGGCTGTGTGATCTGCGCACACGTTAACGATTATTGTTGTGGTGTTGTGAGAATCACGTTGGACCGCTAACGTCCGATTATTATTAGCAGACAATTCCAGGTGTGTCATTTGATACGCAAAATCTTTATCTACTATTCAGCTAATATCAATTTGTGAGGTGTGGTCAGCCATCGCTTGAGATTAAATGCAGTCAACGACAGATTAAAGCAGAATGAATGGTTTAACTTTAAACGGCCTAATCACTAAACAAAAATCATGAACCGCATCCAACTTCATCGATAATTACATGTGGACGGAACCAACATACACCAGTTGAACGAAGGTTGTAGGTACCTATCGCTTATCTGCTGTTTTAACTTGCTTAAATGGCAATATAGAGCAGTAATTGCAAAGCATTCGGCCGCATGTCGCATAAAGCTACTTACATTTCTTTGCATTTATCTGAACTTGTTGCCCAGCCCAACCCTTAGGTTCCTAAAAGAATTCCATTACATGATGAAGTGTAATAGTGTATATCTAGCTATTATATTACAACGCAGTCGTCCAATACGGGGATGTTGTGTACTACACTAGGCTGAATTTAGGTTGGATGGATAAGCAGATTTCTCGAGAGCATTCTAGCTTACATATATTGCATCTCCTATCAAGTGAAGCCAGGCCATTATATAGAGCTGAGTGTGTGTTCGCTAAGTTTAACGGATGGAAATATAAGACGACATTAACAGCATGCATGAACAAACTAGTTTTTCCAAGTTTGAATACAATACGAGTAGTTTAACCTGAAACATAAACAGTTACGGGATGTTGACGCCGACTCGAGTGAATCAACTGGTTGCTGCTGGCCCCTCAAAATCGGTATTATGAAATCAAAGTTTACGTTTTATTTCTAAAGTGGGAAGATAAGCAAGCAAGCTGCAAATATGAGACATGTAACGAAAAATGTTCTGCTCCGAGTCCAGCACAAAGGACACGGTCTAATCCTACCTTCATATCAACTAAGCTAACTGCTAATAATTGTCCTTAGTACTTCTTTGGCATGACATTTCGCAGGAAAGCAAAGTAGTATGCATGGCGCACTCTTGAATGGTGACATCTGGTAAATCGGTTGAGTAGTGGCAGAAACTAAGGGATTATTTCTTTATTGATATTCACTAGACATACCCTTACAATAGACGTGGGATTGATAGCCAGATGGTTGTCAACCTTTCGATGGCATCTTTGCTTCTCTATTCGTCCAATTTTTACAAGCGTCCGAGTGACTGGGAAAATCTTGATCTTCAGGGAGAAATAACTACACTGAGAAACAGGTGCGCGATGTATGTATAGTTGATAAAACGCCGTCTGGGTCAAGAAAGAGAAAAGTTTGGGTGCCTCTGGAATACAATAGATAGTGCGGAAAGTAAATTAATTAATCAAGAACATCAGTCTGAGGCAAACAATTGTTTTCAATGATTCATCTACGGGCCGGTACAATCATATAAGGTTAAATAACAAAGGGATGGATAGTGATTGATTCGGGGGTTTGTTCTGAACTGACTCGGTCAATAGTTAGACAGCGAATAGTTCGCCGCTGTCTCATGCACACAGATCGATAGAGGGTTACGTAATCGCAATGCCTGACCCAATGTCAGGGTGACGGCTAGGCTGATGGTTGTTCGGACAGGGCAGGGATAGAGATTGAACGAACTTCTCTGCGAGCACAGCGGGGGTTGGAATTTGCGGATTGAAATGGCCTCTGCAGTAGCGAGCATCCTTAACCGCGTACCTTTCGATTTGCTCATTGGAACCTGATAAATCACAGTAAAAGCATTCGGGAGGTTAACCTGGTAACCAGATTCGAACAGATGAGACAAGATACCGCTTGTAAGTATTCCGGTGCCCCCGTTCAACAACCATTTAGGGCTATGTTCCTTAATGCGACGTGACAGTTGACGAGCCGTACGACCAATGTATGTTGCCCCACAAGTGCACTCAAATCGGTAAATAACGTAAGAAGAGGTCAGCTTCGGCCGTCTGTTCTTTTTCCACACAGGAATTAGCTGATTCGTGGCGAAAATGCACCGTAACTCCGCAGCCGGACAGGTGTTCCTTATCGATTGCGTCAGTTTCCTTGTTAAAAGCTCGCTAACTGCATCACCTTTAAAAGCAAGGCGGATGAAGAGGGCCTTTTGCGAGACTACGTCCTTAACGGCCGGTGTTATTTTGGGCTGCATGTTGCGCTGAATGAATCTTTCTAGATAACCATTTTCACGCAAAGTGTTCTGGATGGATTTGATCTCATCCTCCAGAGCGTCCTCTGAACATATCTTTCTCGCCCTTGAGGTGAGACAATGTACTGTTACGCTTGTATTTAAGCGGTACAAAATTACTGCAATTTGTATACTGACCGGTCCACGTCTTCTTTCTGTTGCTCTTCCTTAACATGGAACCGTCAGTTCGTCTACTAAGGTGTACATCCGGAAATGAGAGTTGACCATCTTGTTCAAGTTCGTAGGTAAACTTAATCGCCGGGTGCGCACCATTAAACTTTGCCAATATATCATCCAGCGAGATATCTTTATGGGTTATGCAGAAAATGTCATCCATATAACGATAGTAATGGTCGAAACAATCTATAAGTGGCCCCACTGATTCAGTTTCCATTTTGGCAAGAAAAAATCTGCCAGCACTGGTCCGAGTGGTGACCCCATTGCGACCCCATCATTCTGCCGATAATATATGCCGTCGAAAAGAAACTGAATGTTGTAGGTGCATCTCAGAAGTAGTTCTTTCAGGCTAGATAAGGGTATAGCTAAGTGAATGCTGTTATCTTGCACATAGTTGCATAGATATTCTACTGTATCTGGTAGCGGGACATCCGGGAATAAACAAGTTACATCAAGTGAGAACATCTTCTTCTCCTTCAGCGTCCCATCTCTAATGTGCTCTACGAAAGTAAAACTATCCCGAACAATACGTTTGGCAATTCGTTTTCTTATTGGCTCCAGTAATTCTGCCAACCACTGGGCTGTTGGATGACATGCGGAGTTTGTCATGGCCAATATTAGGCGTAGAGGTACACCTTCTTTGTGAACTTTTGGCAGTCCATACATACGCGGGATAGATGTTCCAACTGGCCTCAGACTTTCAAACTGGCTACTAGATATAAAACCGCGGGTACATAGATCTTTCAGACATTTCGTCAGGTTTTGTTCCGTTTTGGCTGTTTGTTCCTTTTCATCAACTTTAACACAAAACTTCATTTCGTCTCGGAGGATCTGGTTTAGTTTCGAGATATAATCACTTCTATCCATTAGGACTATACCACTTCTCTTATCAGTTAAATACCGATACACAACTTGAAAACCTGTTAGCACAAACGAAAGATTTAGTCGCGCTACCAACCAATGCTCTAGATGGTTTCAAATTCTCATTGGTCAATTGCTGTTACCAATATCGAAACTACTAAGTGAATCAACGCGGCCTAATTACTCGCAAAATTTTGAAGGCCATGAGAGAGTTAAAAAACAACAAAGACATAATCATCTGCAAGTCAGATAAGAGAAGTGGTATAGTCCTAATGGATAGAAGTGATTATATCTCGAAACTAAACCAGATCCTCCGAGACGAAATGAAGTTTTGTGTTAAAGTTGATGAAAAGGAACAAACAGCCAAAACGGAACAAAACCTGACGAAATGTCTGAAAGATCTATGTACCCGCGGTTTTATATCTAGTAGCCAGTTTGAAAGTCTGAGGCCAGTTGGAACATCTATCCCGCGTATGTATGGACTGCCAAAAGTTCACAAAGAAGGTGTACCTCTACGCCTAATATTGGCCATGACAAACTCCGCATGTCATCCAACAGCCCAGTGGTTGGCAGAATTACTGGAGCCAATAAGAAAACGAATTGCCAAACGTATTGTTCGGGATAGTTTTACTTTCGTAGAGCACATTAGAGATGGGACGCTGAAGGAGAAGAAGATGTTCTCACTTGATGTAACTTGTTTATTCCCGGATGTCCCGCTACCAGATACAGTAGAATATCTATGCAACTATGTGCAAGATAACAGCATTCACTTAGCTATACCCTTATCTAGCCTGAAAGAACTACTTCTGAGATGCACCTACAACATTCAGTTTCTTTTCGACGGCATATATTATCGGCAGAATGATGGGGTCGCAATGGGGTCACCACTCGGACCAGTGCTGGCAGATTTTTTCTTGCCAAAATGGAAACTGAATCAGTGGGGCCACTTATAGATTGTTTCGACCATTACTATCGTTATATGGATGACATTTTCTGCATAACCCATAAAGATATCTCGCTGGATGATATATTGGCAAAGTTTAATGGTGCGCACCCGGCGATTAAGTTTACCTACGAACTTGAACAAGATGGTCAACTCTCATTTCCGGATGTACACCTTAGTAGACGAACTGACGGTTCCATGTTAAGGAAGAGCAACAGAAAGAAGACGTGGACCGGTCAGTATACAAATTGCAGTAATTTTGTACCGCTTAAATACAAGCGTAACTTAGTACATTGTCTCACCTCAAGGGCGAGAAAGATATGTTCAGAGGACGCTCTGGAGGATGAGATCAAATCCATCCAGAACACTTTGCGTGAAAATGGTTATCTAGAAAGATTCATTCAGCGCAACATGCAGCCCAAAATAACACCGGCCGTTAAGGACGTAGTCTCGCAAAAGGCCCTCTTCATCCGCCTTGCTTTTAAAGGTGATGCAGTTAGCGAGCTTTTAACAAGGAAACTGCCGCAATCGATAAGGAACACCTGTCCGGCTGCGGAGTTACGGTGCATTTTCGCCACGAATCAGCTAATTCCTGTGTGGAAAAAGAACAGACGGCCGAAGCTGACCTCTTCTTACGTTATTTACCGATTTGAGTGCACTTGTGGGGCAACATACATTGGTCGTACGGCTCGTCAACTGTCACGTCGCATTAAGGAACATAGCCCTAAATGGTTGTTGAACGGGGGCACCGGAATACTTACAAGCGGTATCTTGTCTCATCTGTTCGAATCTGGTTACCAGGTTAACCTCCCGAATGCTTTTACTGTGATTTATCAGGTTCCAATGAGCAAATCGAAAGGTACGCGGTTAAGGATGCTCGCTACTGCAGAGGCCATTTCAATCCGCAAATTCCAACCCCCGCTGTGCTCGCAGAGAAGTTCGTTCAATCTCTATCCCTGCCCTGTCCGAACAACCATCAGCCTAGCCGTCACCCTGACATTGGGTCAGGCATTGCGATTACGTAACCCTCTATCGATCTGTGTGCATGAGACAGCGGCGAACTATTCGCTGTCTAACTATTGACCGAGTCAGTTCAGAACAAACCCCCGAATCAATCACTATCCATCCCTTTGTTATTTAACCTTATATGATTGTACCGGCCCGTAGATGAATCATTGAAAACAATTGTTTGCCTCAGACTGATGTTCTTGATTAATTAATTTACTTTCCGCACTATCTATTGTATTCCAGAGGCACCCAAACTTTTCTCTTTCTTGACCCAGACGGCGTTCTATCAACTATACATACATCGCGCACCTGTTTCTCAGTGTAGTTATTTCTCCCTGAAGATCAAGATTTTCCCAGTCACTCGGACGCTTGTAAAAATTGGACGAATAGAGAAGCAAAGATGCCATCGAAAGGTTGACAACCATCTGGCTATCAATCCCACGTCTATTGTAAGGGTATGTCTAGTGAATATCAATAAAGAAATAATCCCTTAGTTTCTGCCACTACTCAACCGATTTACCAGATGTCACCATTCAAGAGTGCGCCATGCATACTACTTTGCTTTCCTGCGAAATGTCATGCCAAAGAAGTACTAAGGACAATTATTAGCAGTTAGCTTAGTTGATATGAAGGTAGGATTAGACCGTGTCCTTTGTGCTGGACTCGGAGCAGAACATTTTTCGTTACGTGTCTCATATTTGCAGCTTGCTTGCTTATCTTCCCACTTTAGAAATAAAACGTAAACTTTGATTTCATAATACCGATTTTGAGGGGCCAGCAGCAACCAGTTGATTCACTCGAGTCGGCGTCAACATCCCGTAACTGTTTATGTTTCAGGTTAAACTACTCGTATTGTATTCAAACTTGGAAAAACTAGTTTGTTCATGCATGCTGTTAATGTCGTCTTATATTTCCATCCGTTAAACTTAGCGAACACACACTCAGCTCTATATAATGGCCTGGCTTCACTTGATAGGAGATGCAATATATGGAAGCTAGAATGCTCTCGATAAATTTGCTTATCCATTCGGTGCCTTGGCATTTCAATTTCAGTATCTTTATAATGCTATCATACACATGGACATCAGGCACTTATTCCCAGATTCCGAACTGCAACAGACAAAAGACACAAACACACTTAAAATCACAACTACCCAGCTTCATGCGAAACGATTGGTTGGAGGCATCCCGTTTCAAATTTGCTTTTCACTGTGGCCCGCCGCAAGAGTCCTGCGCCTACAGATCGACCATGGATGGATTGCGCTGCACCACACACCCCACATCCAGTGTAAACCCGAAGGAATAATACAACTGGGCATGTGGATGAAAGCCACGTTTCATCAACTGAGCCGACCCCTACTCATTCACAAGCAAACACCAGGACGCTGTTGTTGGAGAATCGGTCGTCCACAATGCGGTGGCTTGACCGCAGTCCGCTCCACACTGAGTGCATGAAACCACTCTTCGAGCCTAGCACGACCACAAGGACCGTGCACCCCGTCCCCTCCAGCAACGTCTAACTGTCTCCTAGAGCCAGTATGGACGAGGTAATTGATAATAGACTGATAGGCACCTTGTCAACATGCACATCAAGCGCAGCCACACCTGGGATGTCAAACAACAACCAACCACTTGAGAGAAAGTTAACCAATAAAATAAATTGCCTACTACATAAGGAAACGGTGACATAAATTCTAAATAATGAGCGTGTGAAATAAGTGGTTTAAAAACGAATCCAAGATATGTTCACGAGGTCAGAAAGGATTTTGTACGGAAACGCCGCAAACACGAACATTTTTTCCAAATTAACTAAAAATGGCTTAAGCTACGTGCGCAATTTATAGAACAACGTACTGGTGGACATTTATACGAGAAAGAAAAGCATTAAGCCAAAATTGCAAACCCACCACCTGAAATAAATAGACTTAGCCTGCAAGCACGCGGTTAGTAAATCTAATGCAGCGTACCTACAAACGCTGCGCCGGTTCTGCCTACGTTCTCTGTAGGACCCGTCGTTGTTTCCGTAGTGGTCCCGAGTGGCCTCGCTCATGGCTAACTAGGCATGCTTTACTCAGGCACTCGCGACCGCATATGCTACATCACCATGCGCTCGATGTTGATGGAGTAAAACTCATCGGTGCTTGCCGCATCCACAGTTGCCGCTTCTTTGCATGTATGAGGTCTTTCGCCCTCATTTCGGCAACTGCCTTCGTGTTTAGATCACACCATGTATGCCGATCAACCGCCTTCGATTCCCATGACTTGGAATTAAGATTATAACGAGAGTGACCCACTTGATCACGTCCTGGCAACGTAGTCTTGGTTTTCCAGCAAGCAGATCCCCAATACTCAGCCAACCGTATAACAGCTGTTTCGGTATCCGCGGCGAATCCAAAAGGCTCACATGACTGAACCACCTCAGGCGTTTCAGCAAAAGTATGCAATCTACCACATACATCCACTTTCTCGCAACATTTCAGTGTCCGCAAGTATATCGCTCCATCCGATGAACAGAATCCGTCGCAAACAGTGTTGATAGCACCGCTCGAGATCTCGCATATCCCTCCGGTGCATCGTAGAACTTTCACTGCCGTATAGAAGGAAGGACAGCACCATGGATTTGTACACCATCAGTTTCGTGCCAATAGTAAACTGGTGGTTGTTCCACACGCAGTATTCCAGCTTCCTAATGCAGCCGTTGCTTTCGAGACGCGGATACGCAGTTAACGGTGTAGCTGCTGGTCAGCTGACATCACACTACCAAGGTAGCAGAAGCGGGCGGTGGTTTCCAATACTTCAGCACCAATGCTGATTTGCGGCAATATTGAAGACTGCATCTTCAGTGAAGGCTGAAAGAGATAGTCAATATTTCTTGTGTTATTGGTTTGCCCGAATTTAGCCGCTGTCGAATTTAGAACACAAGTCATGTGCCGCAACTCCTCAACGCTGTGTGAAAACAACGCACAGTCGTCAGCAAACAGCAACATACGAATAGTTGTCTCACAGACTAGGGTTCTCGCACCGAAACGACGGATGTTCAGCAACCCACCATCAATACAGTGCTCCACACGAACAACATAAACACAAGCGGCATCAAAAGCACAAGACATCATTGCACGAAGATATATAGTAAACACAGCGGGAGCTAAGACACAGCCTTGCTTCACACCAGAGATAAGTACAAAGTCATCTGAGGTCTGTCCACTCAGCTGTACCCTCCTCCGTATACCACTGTGCAGACATTCAAGTAAACATCCAAACTTAAGCGGCAAACCGAAATTCCCCAACACCAGCCACAATGCATCGCGGTTCACCGTATCAAATTCCTTGGTTAAATAAACAACAAGCGAGTACAAAGCTGGTATCGTTATCTGAACTTCTCATGCAAGTGACGAGCCGCAAACATCATATGTGTAATGCCGCGACCCGAACGGAATCCACACCGCTTTTCCGCCACGTTAGGTTCCAAAACCTGGCTGACGAAGCGGTTGAGCAGGATTCGCGCAATCACCTTACCCACACATCTCAGCAAGCTGATGCCACAATAATTCGTGCGACATTACTTGCTTCCTTTGGCCTTTTACAGTGGCAGCACAAGAGCATCCTTCAGTTCAGGAGGCACCTCCTCCTCAATCCATACGCGGTACACTGAGGGGGGCAGCGCAGTCAACAACGAGGGTCCGCCGTGTTTCAATACCTCAAGCAGGATCTCGTCGGCACCAGCACACTTGCCGTTTCGCAGCTGAGCAAGTGCTCTCTGCGTCTCATCCTGTGTCGGCGTATCCGTCAAACTCAACTTTAATTCGTGCTATTTGAGGCCGTTCGATGTAGGCCAGTCAATCTCCGGACGGATGTTTAAGAGACTGTCAGGGTTTCTGCCAGGTATACATTATATCTGCAGCCCGTGTGAAGATAACGCCTGAACTACCATCGATCAGTGTCCTCAGCAGCTCCAATATCGGTCCATACACCGCCTTCAAGGGTGTCAAATAATTTCTTGTGTTGGTGGCGTTCAAAGTAGCATTCCATCTACTTCGCCTTCTCCGTCCACCAGGTTTCTAATACAAAGGAGCTATCGGGTCAGTCGCTGTAGTGGTTTGCGAAACTGGCTACTCTTCCCCAATTACAAGAGCAACAAATTTTGCGGCATTCTCTGACACCAGTGCGCTAATCATCACCTTGTTCTCATCAAACCAATCAGACCGCTTATTGTTTGCTCGCCCGATGGTCTCCTCGGCAGCAGCTTTCACCTGGTCACGAAGCTGTTGCCAGAGATCGCCCCGTTAGCTATGCGCACCCCATTACACAGGCATGCAAGAATCGCTTTCTCCACTTCAGTAAGTTTTGATCCAATAACGAGGGATTGTATGTTAAATATACGCCAATTCACGGCGGGAGTGCAATAGATAGTTTTAGGAAAATTTATGTACACTTTGATCCGCACCGATTTGTGATCAGTGCCACACTCAGCTCTACGCAGTACACTTGTCATACTCACTTCATGCATATCACGTTGACGTACGATGGCATAGTGTATCAAGTGAGCATGACCACTCCGTGGTTGCGTCCAAGTTGTTATGTCACTCACACTGTGCAAACCGAGCGTTCTTGATCGTCAGGGCATGAGTGGGAAGCGATGAGAGCAGCCTGTCACCTTCGCATTCGCTGTATTAATGCCATGCGGACCGATAACATCTGTCCACCCGGATGCATCACGCGCAACGACCGCGTTGAAATCACCCAGCAGAAACAGTCGGTCGCTCCCTGGGCCAGACCGTATCACGGAGAATAGCTGAGTATGGATGTGATCACGCATGTCATCAGGATAACGCATCGTCGGACCGTACATGTTTATGAAGGTGACAAATTTATTCCTTCCGAGTCGTAGGCCGAGAGTCATCAATCGCGCGCTGATCCCTGTTGGTTCACTCAACAGCTGGCTGTTTATGCGATCGGATATTGCAAATCCGACCCCATGTTCACGTGGTGCTGATACAGAGTTGTGCACTTGGTAGAATGTGTAGCCAGCACCAGCTTTATGCAACTTATTTGGCTCAGCGAGCTGTGTTTCACTGAGCATTGCAATATCCATATGGTAACGCGCCAATTCCACCGCGAAGAGTGCATTACGTCGCTCGGGACGCTTACTCGAATCCCGGTCCAGTATTGTGCGCAGGTTCCAGCACCCGATGTTGAGTGCTTTGGGCGCAGGCATACGATTGCACTGTTGGGCAACCGCACGCGATGTGGCGGAAGTGTTCGGAGCGTTGCTTGATTGACACCACCTGGAACATTTGGCTCAATAGTCTGACCCACAAGGCAGTGAGGGGTAGATCCATCTCTGGAATGTGGATTACAGAGACAGAGTGGGATCAGCTTGACGGCCGTCATACGCAGCGTTTGAGGTACTGGAACGATTCACCTATGTTTTGCGACCGCAGTAATAAAAACCTGCGACCCTGCCCAGACGTAGGAAGGTTTTGGCACAGTTGCGTCAAATTGACCAGGAGCTGCCTGGTTTGATGCTGGCAGTAGCAAACCATTGAACACCCGGAGGTGTCCTTCGAACATCATAGACAATGTGTGGCGTCCGTGCTCTACGCCAATCAAACTGTAAGCCAATAACCCGTAGACCTGTTTTCTTCCATGGCAAGGTTTTATGTGAAGAGGGCCCTCGATCAATTCCTAACCTCCAAAGAGGATGGACTAAAATTTTAGCAGGGTGCCCACCCCTGACAGGAGAACGACTTGAGTCCTCAGCCAAAGCCTTGAATGGAATGTTCACGCGAAAGGTAGCGGGTCTAGTACATGGTCAGTTCACTAACTCATGTGGATTGGTGTTGGATCTTAGGAGCGAGAGGCGCCTAACCAAACTACCAGCCAGCAGTCGCCACGATGAGGCGCCCAACACATGAGCAAATGGGGCAACAGTAGCAGCACTGGGTAGACCATCTGTCAGGATCTAGCCACCACCAGCCTCAGCGCAACGTAGGCATAAGCACACACACACATATATACGCAGGAGAGAATGCACTCTTTCTTCGACAGGGTGACTCATCCATCACACTACCGCTATCAGCGTGTGGAGTTTGTTTTGCGATGGATGGCTGACCTAATCCTTCGACTAATATTTACCCTCCATAAAACTCTATTTTCCCCTACTGGTTACTACCCTCAGGTTGAAAAACACTGCTCTAGAGCATAGGTGACGCCATATGTATACGGCTGTATCCTCTGCTTGAACGAGTAAGACTCCTGCAAATATCATTAGCGACAAAAAACGTTACTCAAATTGATCCACTTAATCAACCGTTCAACTATCCTTGTCAATTTCTCTTCATTTTAAAGTACACATTCCTTTTTTCGTGTAAATTGGCAGCATGTTCGGTTGTCTTATGTGAACCGCGTTATGCTAACGCGAGATATTTGCCCATCTATGTGGAAGCTAATTCCAGAAATTCCAAATTATTACTGTTCGTGTATCTAACATTAACTATGTATCGACGCCGATTTATATATATATATATATACACATATATATATATATATATTTGCTAAGCTTGTCATTGCTACCACCAAGCAAGGACGTCGTAATGTAACGCAATGAAAGTAACATGGACATTTCAACATTCCACAACAATATAATGTACTTAAGAAATTTGATTAGGTATAACATCTTACAGAAACACAAATTTACATCGTTCGCTCATTCTCTTGATCCCTGACTACTAAATTTGCAGAATTAAAGTTTCGTACTAATTAGATCTATACTTGTTAGAGTCAGCGTTTGGAAAGGATTTAAAGAAATCTAAACGTCCGCCGACTACGGTTAATCTTGAAATGCTTACTGAAATTTGGAAAGGATCTAATCAGGTTTCAAACGTTTACTCATTTGTTTAGCTGTTTCACACACACAAATGATTCTCATATTCATCGAGTTTATAAAATTTTGCATCTTGGCCGTTGGTCCACGATATTTGACACCAGAAGTGAATTTAACCGATGAGAAATGGGAACATTCTTACTGTGGAAGTAGGTAGAAACAAACAGCAACATGCGCTGTGATACACTGTATGTGACCCACGATAATCCTTATGAAATCATGCGAATAATTTTCACTGGTGAAAGCGATAAATATACATTAATGCCTGATTTCGAAAGACCAATAAATGGCTTGGACAATCTTATCAGTCCTCGCGTCTGTGTGTAGTTTTCGCTCAACTTTTTCCGATAAATTTTATTCCATTTACAAAATCCTCTAATAATTAGGAGCAATAAAGGCTAAGCAAGTGAGGCTAAATCCGGTGGACTCATTTTACCGCCACATACAATGTAACCGTATTAAGAGGACGTCCATCGGTGTCCTTGGAATATATTGGTCGGAGGAACTGTGTAAGTGCTCCTGTGTCTGTAAATCACTTTCGTTTATGGAAGCAAAGACCAATTGGAACACTTAAGTACATTTGAAGATTTGCCGCTAGTCACACTGAAACGCAGTAACCAGTGAAAACCTACACAAGTCCTAGTCGAAATTCTCTAGCTATTACAATGTCAGAATTTCGGATTTATCGCAGGAAGAACAGTAACTTAATTGGATGCAACAATGTGCCACACCAGCAGACCGTTGTGCACACAAAGCAATTTCTTCATGCAAAAGGAAATGACACTGACCAATCTCTGCATATTTCTCACCTTCATTTGGCAGCCGTTAGTTCCAAACGGCTCTGTGAGTTTACAGCATCTTGGTTTGAATGAGCAACCGCACTTTATTGGGTGGTTCCACTTGACAAACAGCTGATGCATTTTGCAAGATCATTAGTATTGTTTGAAGACTAAAACTATTTGCTAACATGCACATTCCATTTTTGGCGTTCCATATGTAACTATTATTTGCTAGCTAGATATTGTGGTGCGCATGAAAATTTACTTGAATCGATGCACCCAGTTAACTGTTATTCACCCCATCATGTGATAATTTATTTGTTCTATAGCGTAGGACTAGTTAATACTAGTCCGAGACGATGCGCGAAATTAAGCGCGGATATCAGAAGGCAATTGGAGTCGGACACAGCGGACTGTATTCGATGGGCTACAACAATAAGCGGACGGATGAAGCGAGGCAAGAGCGTACACGTGAGCGCGGGGACTTACAAGGCAGTTGTGTGTCGAGCCGGTTGTAAGATTAAAACAATAAGGAGTAATGTACAATCGGTCAACAAGTAAATTGTACCTGGAACATAAGAGTTATCTTTTTGGGCGCTACAGTAGACGTGGACACTGCCGTGGTAGTCAAAACAGACACGACCAACATCTACGAGAGGTTTCTCACATCTGCAAGTTCACGCTTTACTGAATGTTTGTATAGATGAAAATAAATATGACAACCATCGGTGTTTAACTGTCAACTTGGTTGGATATTTCAATTGAAATGTATCATATATTGTGCCTAATCGTTTTGGCGTCAGGGATTGAATTTGAGTACCATGTTCTAATGTGAAAACTAATCAAAAGGTGGGACCTTAAATAAACGAATTAGTTCTGACTTATATACCAACTTAAATGAACCTATTGGATATGCCAGCATGGATTAAGTCGGATGGTGTATTTCAATTCAAGTGTGCGCTTTGTGCACACAGAAATGTGGAGAATTAGATTTAACACACCACACGATCGGAGAATACACCAGGAGGTATACAAAGCATAAGTATTGGGAAAACATGATAGTTTCGGGGGGAATTCGTCGCTTGAGAAATTTAAAACAGTTAGTCCCCTGCAGTAGTTTGAACAACGAAATGAGAAGACGAATACTGGCAGATGCTAGCATTTCGTATTATCTCGTCAGTACCAATACAACAACAGGGAAATTCTTTTATATGTCTTACAGGGCACAGGCAAACCAATCAAATTTATTGTTGTGATCATTGTTATCAGATTACGTCCACGGCAACCGCAGGTTGACAACTAATTGCTTTTGGACACACAAAGCTGGTCTAATTCGGCTTATCGCGATAAGCCGAATTAGACCAGCTTTGTGTGTCCAAAAGCAATTAGTTGTCAACCTGCGGTTGCCGTGGACGTAATCTGATAACAATGATCACAACAATAAATTTGATTGGTTTGCCTGTGCCCTGTAAGACATATAAAAGAATTTCCTTGTTATTGTATTGGTACTGACGAGATAATACGAAATGCTAGCATCTGCCAGTATTCGTCTTCTCATTTCGTTGTTTAAAACATGATAGAACAGACTTTGCTGAGTAATGTTGTTACAAGTACTTGAATGGGGGTAATTTTAATAGTCAACTGACGAAACAGATGCAAAATTCTGGGGTAATCTTAGGGGAAAATAAGAATGGAGACGCAACAGTTCCCAAATGGTGATCAGTAACCGTGGTGAGGAAAGCGTAATCTTTCCCCAAACCCCTGTCATTTTGGTTAGGCCTGGTGAAATAAACTGTCAGCAAAAGAGCAAGCGAACTACTTACTTAAAATTATAGATAGTGTAACGGAACCACACGATTTACACAACCGAACCTTTACTAAATTTAAGAAGGAAGATGTTGATGGATTTGCCATTACTATCCAGCGTAATGCTACTGCTTCTAAGGTCGACCTTTCACTGTGATTTTCAAAATTATGAAAGTCAACCAAATGTCTGATTTGAGATCCTATTGGGAATAAGTTCCTCCAAGCAGTGCAGTACAACCAGATGGAAGCCATTGACCGACATTTTCACACTGCTTTCTTTGGAGTTGAACTGCTGCTTGCCCTTCGCCAAACAAACGTAGCTTTTAGCTTCTTGAAGAACATTTTTGCAAGTCGAAGCTAGGCCAGTCCATGTAGCCTTAGAGAAGAAATGCGTAACACTTATTCAGATTAGGTGCCTTGTTCATTTTCAATCTTATTAGTTCCTTTCACATCTTTGTGTTGTTCACAAAATTTGGGTTAACAGATGTTAGCTGTGAATCAGTAAAGGAAATATCACAGATTTGGCGGTTTAAGTTTCCCACATCCTGGAATGAATGTGTGCTCATACAGATTAGTTCACTTAATTTTTGCAGCATAATCACGTGTTGGCTAATTATCCTTGTCAGGCAGTACATATGATTCTTAGCGAATTTTGTGTGACCCGTTGTCGCACGACAAGAGCATGAATGGAGTCCGCGTGACAATTGAAATGAGCATGAGGCTCCGAGCTCCTGTGCACACTTGATTACCGGCAACATGCTTCACCGGATTAAAAATTTGATGTATTAGATGCTTAATCGCGTCCTGCCTCTACTCCAGATGTACTTCAATCACCTAAAGCCGTAAAATATTTATCCTGGCTCTAGAGCAGTATAAGGTAAATTCCGTCGGTTCCCTGTCACTCTGATTTTGTGTTACTGTTATGAAGCCAAATAATATTTGAACACATCTGAAGTACATGGCTTTCCATGTTAAATGTTCAGCTCGTGTTTCCGTTCATTTGGATTCAAAATTAGAATAACTCTCCATTGGGCTGTGTTTAAAATTTGGCATGTGCCTTCCTCGAAGACTGATATTTAGACAACTAGACCTAACATTGCATGTGATTCATTCAGTAAGCTTGTATCAAATAAAAGGTGGACACACTTAATTCTGTACGGATATTTCTGCATGTAATTCACGTTGATCGAGGCGTTGGATATATACTGCCATTATCAGTAAACTGAAGCAAATTGTCACAAGATCGTCGAGATTTTGAAACAAACAACCTAATGAATTCCTTCTTGCTGTTTAACGTGTTTGCTTAACTATTTCAGTTGCAACTAATATTTTTCCGGCTGTTCATATAAGGTAGATGACAAAATATACTAAGCATACTTAAGTCTATAGTGTAGTAATTTACGCAACCTTGATCTATGTAATCTTCCATGTCGCATACCATATCTTAGCGGCCAGTATTTACATAAATATCAGTGGTGCCATTGAGTAGTTGCTTATAGTCCGCATAGGGTAAACATGACACATAAAATCTGGTTCTCCTAACTGTTACGTGCTTTGCAATTTTACCATAGTAGGTCCCCTTCAAGGTGAGTAAAAAAGGTATCATTGACATTGTCTTTAAAAAGTTTACGAAGCTCCTAAACTGCCGAATGTATATGATGAATAGCTTTGATTTCATCTTATTGATTAGTCCAGTAAATCAATAACTTGACTTGTAGCGTAAGTAAGCATATTTTCAAAGCTTACTATTGTATAACTTTATGAACTAATCGGTTATGTTTTGTTGCATTCCAGTCCATAAGGAAATGTCGTGTGGAATTCCTTGAGGAAGCATTTGTATATAAACCTGATAACCTAGCAAGACTAAACTTGTTAATGTCATCAGAATTCGGTGAAGGATTGACGGCAGAAGAGAGACCCTTGCACTTAGCCGGAAGGCTAAGGCCAATTAACCAGGTCTGTATATTTCCTGTAAACATCCGAAAGAAAACTGTCTCCTATGGTAAGCCAAGTAATTTGGTGTCAACAATGATTAGCCATTTGTTGTTCCTTAAAATCTGGCAGAAATACCGATATTATTTTTACAATTTTTGCCTGACGTATAGCATTGATGCATTTGTATGGACTTAAGCATTTCAAACGTTACAGCACCTGAACTATTCATAAATAATTTTTATCTTAAATGCTGGTTTATACGTTTAGAAAATCTATTTGACCCATTTGTTATAAGATATCTCAGGGTGGTAGATAGGTTTTGAAGAGAAACCTTTACTTTGGATGTACTAAACGCAGTGTTTTCTCATCGACAATGTGTTAGGAATGACAGGATTAATGTTTGTAAATTTATGAACATTGCGTTGTAGTTGCAATACCAATAGTTTACAGAACGGTTGCGTAACCATATATTAACTTTGCTACGTTTGCGAGCCAAGTTCCTTATTATGATAAAGCAAGTTTCTAACAATCGTATTTCCACGATCAGCACTATACAACCTGCTAATTGGAATTATACTTTTGTGCTAATTGTTACCTCTACTGTAATAATGAGGGATTATTTTAATAGGCTTTTAAACGTAATCTTGATTTATCGTCAAATGATGGGATTTTGCATTACCACAATCCTTGGATTGTACGCTATCTCCTATTGCAGTCATATAACCTGAGCGTTTTATGTCAACAGATGCAATTGCCAACTCGATAGCAGGTGCAAAAATTGTATTTCGCATATGCACTTTAAGAGCGAGCAATGCAGCTTGACGGTATTACATACATTTCGAACACAAGTAAAATTGGCCATGGTAAGTCTGAATTAGAGCGTTAGAAAGAATGAAATGAAACGGAAGATTTCTAAAGAAACCTGGCTTTATTAATTTGCCACAGACATTGTGCAGCGCGGTTGCAGGAAAATTGTTTAATCAAAAGCCTATCAGTATCCATTCCCTAATTAACCATTGTGCTTTATTTAGTAAATATCCGAAACGGCACTACACTTTGAACGGCTAGCAACTGTTGATGGTGAATATAGAATGAACAAATGAATTGCAGTCACGGATCGAGAATTGGTGGTATGCCTCACGGTATTTGCCATAAATTACTCGAATCCTGATGGAGGCAAGTTTTAGAATCACAGTCGTGGAGTAAATTACATGAATACATAAACCTCCAGCAAGGATGAAGCGCTTTCTGTTTGTACATGGCGTTTTCACCGCGCCAGAAGTTGCAAGGTCTACAACTGGCGAAAATAGCAATGCTGGGATACGTTTTTCGTTTTTAAACCTACGCTATTTGTACAGGTGAATACTGAACTGTTTGAACATCAGCATCAGTTGTGTACATTAATTTACTGGTTTTTTGAAAGAAAGATACACAGGTAACACCACTAGGCGTCCAGCTAAAAGCGTCCCAGCCTATCGTCCACGTAGTTTGGCCATAGGTCTAATAAGACATGGATCACGGCGCATGGAGCCGAAACCCATCACTCCAGAGTACTTTAGTCTGAGGTGAGTAAGGTGCGTTCGCAGCGACCCACTTTTGTATGCGGAATCGATCGCTGTTCGTCTTATTGACATTATTTGTGTGCATACACAAGCTTAATGTCTATATGTCAGTGATACAAATTATTCCGAGTTATTTGGGGCCGCTTCTAAGTAAGCCAGTAGTCCCGGAAAATAAATAGACCACTGCTCGATTTTCTCAAGGCTTATAACGGGTGTTATAACAAATGTGAAGGGGACTCTGTTAGGCAATTCAATTCAGGCGAATACAATGTCATCAATTACGTAAACGTAACAAGTAAGGGAACGCTACGATGGGATCGGTTGACCCAGCGAAGTGCATCAATAAGCAGCTCCATGCGGTCACTAGTGCGTATCAACTTAAGTAACTAGGATCCGAAGCAGTGTCTGTTGGCACCACTAGCTACTCTTTCAAATAAAATGCATAGGGGGGAATATGAGTGTCTCTGACCGTCATGACTTAAAACCTAAGTGCGGTATGGTAAGCTGCATCAAATTTTTAAGCTAAACGCATTGCAAACGAAGCGTTTTGTATAGCTTATTGGGACTATGGATCTCTGCGTCAGTTTTGTCCACTGCAACATTCAAAACTAACATTTCAGTAGAGGATGAGTTGCTTTATAGTTAGCTAGCATGTAATCCATGATGATCAGCCGCTCCCATGTTTCATTGAGAGAAACAGTTGTCTATTCGCCATGACCACTAACAGATATCGGTCGGATTCAAATAAAACTGTGGGATGTGCTTTATTATTGATTCCCGATAACACAAAATGGATATTTGGTATAGTTGGTCTTCAGTTTTATAGTGGAATATCAGGTTTACAGTGAAGATCTCAAACCGGTGCTGACAACAAGTGGGAAGACTTTGCAACAAGGGTGCTAATTTAATGCTAAAATTTACTTATAATTGTTGCTGCACTAAGTTACGAACCGGCTTCGCAATTCTGCACATGTAGTACGAAATCTGCCGAATTTCACGGGGTTTGTTTTGTAGAATGGGCTGTTAAAATCAGTGCCTAGTTAGGAAGTGTATGCTGGGTACTGACGACGGTAACGCATTGGCAAAACTTTGACTTAGAGGGAGAGTGTCCTATCGCGCTACGTGTTAGACACAACAACTTGATTTATAACGCTGTCGCGCATATATAGCCATGCAGTTTGTCCTCAAGCACTTCATTATCCTGATCTATATATAGAAGGTCGTTGATGATGTGCTGCCTCTTTCTGGCGTGACATCTTTCATGTGCTATATTTTTAGCTACCTTGCCTGTGATATATGAGTTGTTCTTTGTTTGCTACCCAATTCGGTCTGGTGAAGGTTTCTTCTACACCCCGTGCAAACTAGGTTTTAAATTTTCTGACATCCAGTGTTATCAATGCCATCTTATTGTCAATCCCATGAGTAGAGTCAATACTTTTAATTTGCAAGGTACTAATGGCAGGTGAAAGCGTTGTACTGTAAGTGCCTGTAAGTACGCCGGTACACACAGGGATTCTTGAACCACAGGTGAATCCATCGGGTATGCTGATAAACCCATGGCAAAACGAGCGGCACTTGTAGTGCAACAGAAAACATGCTCTTTCAGTATCTTGTAACATTGGATTTTATGGTTGTTTTAACCTTCGGAACGTCCATTTGTTCAACTGACTGCACATCCGTTGTCACAAACCGTTTTGGTGAGTACCTCGCTGCACGTTCCTCGCTCTATCTGATTCGCTTCATATTCTTGTAGCCTGCACAATACATGTTGTGTTCAGTCTCCTCCGACTTCTTTACTGTCGTATTTGACACGTCTTACATGTCATCGCTTACCGACTAGTATCCCAGGCTCCGCCCAACAATTGGTGACCCCCTGTCAGGAACACGCCGCCTGCCATTTTGCATTTTCATTCTGGTGAGCTCGTTCCAGTGATTTTGTGATTCATTACTTGTGAGCATATTGTTTTCTCACCTACCACATATTTTATCTGCTTTTTGCAATGGATTATCTAGAGGATAAGCGGTCTCCATGCGCGG
>OX104071.1:78603625-78726241 GCA_944474145.2 Dicrocoelium dendriticum | reverse complement strand
ATTATCTACCTTCAATCCACCACAATACTACCTATAGCCGGACAGTCAAGGCTCATAATAATGTCGACCTTGCGCAGAAAATGGATGCGATTCACCTGTGACAGACTGCCGACGTAAGAGCATGCGACCAATAAACGTAACCGTGTTCTGTTCCTACTTCCGTCTAGCAGGCTTGCTGTTCCGATTTGCCCCTTCACGGGTTCGCGTCGCAGAGGGCGGAGGGGAAGCAGCGTTACAACAGTTGGTTAATGACCTGATCTGTCAATAATCGCAGTGTTATCGGCGCGTTATACCATTGTTCCTCTGCGTTGTGACGAAATCACAAAGTGATACGTGGGATGTCATATGCAATGCATATGCTTGTTAATGGGACAACTAGGCTGTGCCCCGCCGCCTTTCTCTGTAATAGAAACCACAAAATCATTTTGGGAGACCATATCCTCCAACATTAAACTTCACCACTGGGATTTCCACCAGTAGGCCCTATGAATCAACAGATAACTACTGCATTCGCACAGTTTCTTCGTTGGAGTCAACACAATCTAGATATCTCTAAATCACGAGTGCCTTATTGTGGCCCACCACCAAAAACAATACTAGGAAACAGTCCCACTTAACCCTCCGTACAGCTTCTCTTTCCGTATATTCTCTAAATTCCGCTGTAATAAACATTCGTTCATTACTACCTATATTGCATCTGCTTAAAATTTTCGTCCTTTTTACAACTCTCCATTTTGTTTCAATCACTGAGTTGTGGTGCAACTCTGATATAAGTGAATCTCAGCTTCAACCTATTGGGTACAACCCTTTGCGGAAGGATAGTCTGAGCAAACGAAGAGGAGGATGAGTTATAGAGATTCGAAATGATGTCACAGTCATGCCTGTTTAGCTTCTGACCCTCAATTACCTAGTAGATTCGTTGTGTTTAGCAATCCCTTCCAGTGACCTTCTACTGGGTTGCGTCTATAGTTCCCCTAGCGCTACAACTAAGCATACTTAACAACTAGTTCATGCTATTACTGCCGACTAAAATATTTCCTACAAACATAAATTTGTGTGTGGTGATTTCAACTTACCGCATATTGACTGGACGACGCCTACATTTAAAGTATCAAGGAGCCTAATGGGAACAATCCATAGTATTCAGATCAATGGCTGGACCCAACAAGTTAATCAGCCTACAAGAAGAGCCAACACATTAGATCTGATATTCACCATGGGCATTCCGTCAGTGCTCGTCACTATTGACAGCCCACTAATGAGCTGCGACCACAAAACTCTGCTAATCAGCATGAATATTGAATGAGAAAACAAAATACCAACGACTGACGGCAGCCAGAGGATGCAGCATCAAAATCGAAATTTTGGGCACAGGTAACATTCTCGACACAAATGAATTGGTCGAAATATGCAACTAATCAAGATAAGGAACAAGTAGTTGTTGCTATTAACGCCGACTAAAATATTTCTTAAAAGCATAAATTTGCAGGTGGTGGTTTCAACTTACCGCAAATTGACTAGACGACGCCTATACTTAAGGTGTCAAGGCGCCACATGGGAATAGTCCAAAGCATTCAAATCAATGTTTGCACTATCTGACCTTTAATTTCACGTAGCTCTGTAGGTTGACAAGTCGGTTCGTGGAGCAATTTGATGTCAACTGCCTCGTCATCGCGAAGTTCTCAATCTGATGCTTTTCGAACGTACCTCTAGTTTGATTGCCGTTGCCTCATCTTGACGCCAAATCTCTGGTCTTAAAATAAAGGGTCTAGACGCGACTTAATCCTTTGGCCAAACATTAGTTCTACTGGACGCTTGCCTGTCATATCAGTTGGGGTGGAGGAGTAAGCGAATAGATATTAATCCAACGGGAGTGGAGCTGGCGATTTTTTCTGCCATCCGTATTTAACCTCTGGACTGCTATTTTCGCTAGTCCAGTTAAGTCCGGGTGGTGAGGGGCGGTCTTCACATGTCTGATGCCGTTATTTTGTGGGAACACTTGGAACGGTTGGCTAGCGAATAGAGAGCCGTTTTTCCGTCACTTATGTTTGCGGAATACCAAATGTGCTAAAACACTTTGGCTTGCAGGAAACACTTATCTCGGAAGCAGCGTGTGTTTGCGGAAATACTTCAATTTATTTGGAATATGCATCGACTATGATAAGAAACGTTTCCATAAAGCGAACCAAAGTAGTCTGCATGTATGCACTCCCACGAATTTTCAAGACATTCCCATTGACTCAGTGGCACAGGCGGGGCCGTTCTTTGTGTACTTTTACCTGATTCACAGAGTCCGATTAATTTTGTGATACCTGGGTGAGCTTCATTCAGCACTTCCAGCACATAATGTCCTAACGGAGAAGGTATGATATATCTGGACCCCATAAGTGCCAGTCATCCTCGAGACTTATTTCTGTAAGTCAACGATATAACATCACATTTATCGGGTCATATTTGGAAGACCAAACGTTCGAATTGCTGAGGCGTATAGGACGCTCCGTCTCACGGCGGATATCGGGGTTAAACACCGGCATCCTAGTCAAAAGCTGCATTACATGAACAAATACAGTTAGTTCCAATACACTAGCTGGCAAATGATTCAATGGCAAATGACTCAAGGCATCCGTTTTGTTGCTTTCTTTTCCAGGGATATGACATATAGAGTAATTTTCATCCGGTAACAATAAGGCCAAACGTTGCATACTGGGAGATGACATCTAATTGCTGTCTTTACTTTCAATAATCAGGGCTAATAAGGGTTTAGAATCAGAACAGATTTCGAAACGACTTCCCAAATGGTATTGGTGCACTTTCGTAACAACGAATGTAACCACCAACGTCTCCTTATCCCGTTGTGTGTAAGCATTCTCCGTCCCTGCTAAGCTCCTAGAGGTAAAACCGATGGCTCACTCCGTCTGATCATCTATCTTGTGGGACAGTACGTGGCCTAGCTCTGATGCTGAAGTGTCACATCAGAGTGATGGGCCTGCTCGAATCAAAATGTACTAGCTCATTAGCTTCGATTTCTCTTGTGACTAATAGTTGTCTATTCGTCATCACTGCCTAGGCGCCCAGATAACTAGTGATGATTCGGTAAAAGACGACTCCTACCGCCAAGTTACCGAGTTCCTTCGCCACAGTAGAAGCGCGGACACTGTTGTACTGGCAGGAGGTCTGAACGCTCAATTTCGAATATTATCCATTGATGAACTGCATCAGGGCGGTCATTACGGTGTAGGCTCCCTTAATGGAAACGATGAGCGGTTACTTCGTTTGTGTGAAGATGCCGCTT
Source organism: Dicrocoelium dendriticum (assembly GCA_944474145.2). NCBI lineage: Eukaryota > Metazoa > Platyhelminthes > Trematoda > Plagiorchiida > Dicrocoeliidae > Dicrocoelium > Dicrocoelium dendriticum. The sequence goes on along the minus strand of OX104071.1, from coordinate 78,722,949 downwards.
ATTCCTTGCCATCACTAAATTCCTACCAAGCACCCGCCGAAGGGTGAATTAGCGTCCACCAGCCCCGAACAAGCTTCGGATGCAAATCGATCAGATTACAATCAGTTACCGCTGGAGAGGCTGCGTCCGGAACTGTCACTCGATTTGGAGCACATGTGTGGACATCAACCATGCACTTGTAGGTGTTGATGTGCGGATGCGTTTTATTGGACTCCCATGACGACGCTTTGAGCACATTGGTACCAGCCAACTGGAGGAACCAGGTGTTCTGTATGCGTATCGATACACGCTGACATGCGGGTTGCGTAAGCGTGCACTGGATACAATCGAAGGTCAGTGGTGGCATATTCACCAGACCTTATTAGCAGCAGGTCAATCCTCATGATGGACATTCGGTCTCTTCGCGGTCTCTGGAAATTATCCACGCTCGCCGAAATATGCTGGTTGGAAGCGGACACAATGTAAGTCACAAAAAGCTCCGTGCTAGCCTGAATAGAGACCGCGAATATTGGTGGCCACTTCGTGCATCAGAGATTGAAGTGGTCACTGACCATGGTAACCGTCGAAAGTTTTTCCGTCTGATACGGGAAACGGGCAGCAGAAGACCTTGTGTTAGTACAAAAAGTTACGACGAGAGTGGACAGCCGATCCATAACTTGTCAAAATGTTTGTAATGCAATTTCCTCGGCATGAATTGTTAGATACCTCACCGGCTGGTGATAGCCTTGCTCCCTGCGCTGTCCATTTGGATCTGCCTCTCCCTCAGAAGTCAAACGTAAGACCAAACGGTTGAAGTTGCACTAGGCCGCTTGATCGGAGGAACTTCTTTCAGCCCAACACAAATTCGGAGGCCCTGCCCTTGTTGATGCTTTACACGACTTACTAATGAAATTTTGAGAACACGAAATTGTCTTAACCGATTGGAGCCGTTTCGTTATAATTCCGGTCTTTAAAGGAGGCTCGCATCCGGAATGCGGCAGCTATAGCGGAATCAGTCTGCTCCCCATCGTCTCCAAATCACTTGCCTCTGTATTCCTTCACGGACTGAGTGGCGCTCCTAAAATGCAGATTCGTGAGTAGCAAGCCAAGTTCCATAGAGTTCGTGGCTGCATCGACCACACCTTCACTTTGATTCAGTTATTGGAGCACGGTCACACATATCGGCGGCCCACTGTAGTCTTGTTCCTCGAAGTAAAAGGTGCTTTCGATTCGGTTGATCGATGTGCCCTTTGGGACTGTCTACTGAGGAAAGGTGTGCCCTAGAAATATGTAAATAATATCCGCGCACCATACGTGCGCAGCACATGGGGAGTTACGGCTTACGAGACGCTGTCTCCGCTCTTCAGTATCTGTAATGGTGCGGGACTAGCATGCCCGCTGTAATCCTTCCCCTTCAACTTCGCTATTGACTAAACCATGGAGGCTGCGTTTACAGGATATGAATTAGAAGGTGTGGAGCTACTCCTAGGAGAACCAGTTCTTGACTTGGGTTATGCGGATGATATTGCCTTCATCCGTTACTGCTCCCAAAAATGACAGGCTGCACTGGACAGAGTAGTGCTGGCTGTCAGCCGCTTCGGGCTTTGCTTTGCACCATCGAATTACAAAACTTTCCTGAAAGAATGGTAGTGATCGCCTCCTGCGATAAGATTGTTGGGGATCAGCTGGAAGTCTTTCAGAAATTCAAGTACATGCGAAGATGCATCAGTGTCCTTTAGTTTGAAGATGAGATCACTTACCGTATAGCAAAAGCTCGAGGTGTTTTTGTAAGCTTCGCCACCTATGGCGTTGGCTTAACATCACGCTCGCCCTAAAGTTTAATGTATAAAACAGCGGTACTTCCGACACTACGGTATGGCTGCGAAACATGGCCCTTCGATCAGCGAACATGAAGAGGCTGGTTATGGTCAACCACCGATGTCTTCGCAGTTTGCCTCCTAACTGCTGGGAACTCTGCGGGAGCAACGAGAGTCTTCGACGCAATTGTTTACTGCACAGGAAAAGAAAATGATCCATTCAGCACCGTCATTTCACGCACCAGGCTTCGAGGGCTCAGTCACGTGTTATGCATACCAGCCCTCCGGCTCCCGCGACCTACGTGGTTAGCACGCAGGGGGTGTGGATGGAAGAAGAGAAGAGAAGGCCAAGTCCCGACTTGATCGAGAGGAATGAACGCCCTCACTTCGAAGCTGGCCTCGGTTGGAATGTCACTGGTCCTGGCTGAGTTCCAATTGAGGATGAACACGTTTGACTAGATACACTTGCTGACATAGCTAGGAGCCGGCCCCAGTTGCTTTTGTCTTGTGGGTTTCTGTCTTCCTCTTAATTCAATTTAGCCTCCCCCATCAACAACGATCTCATTTCGCAGAATAATACAATTTAGATACTAATATTTTGCTCCCTTGTAGCCGGCTAGTAGCTTTCCGGGACAATGCCCACGCGTCGCTGGTATTTAGGCTGCATTCAAAGGTTACATTTAGTTACTTTTTCTGCTTTTATACATTGTGGCACAGTAGATGAGATGTTTTACACCTCTAGCTAACGTGTATGTTGATAATACTAGCAGATTTGCCTTACCCATGGCTGCCTTGGTAACATCGGAAAACGTTTGTGCTTTAGCTGGCCAATACCACTTGGTACCCCTTCGTACTTAAACAAACAGGTGTGCGAGTTTGGTAGCCAAGTCAGGTAAGAAACGACTATAGTGTGTTAACATACCTAGAAATGATTGCGGCTCACTGACGTTGCATGGTCTCGGAGAATCAAAGGTCGGCTGGAGTATTTCAATTAGTGAGTGCAAAACATGTTTATCCAAACAAAATCCAAGTAACTGGACGTTATCTGCGAAAAATACACATCTTGATTCATTCAGCTTCAGTCCACGGTATTGGAAAGGTCAGAAAGCGATGTCATGTGTTTGTGACCAGATTTGACAGGAATTAGAATAACAAGTCAATTCAAAATAAGCTTGATGTTCATTAATGTTTTCATTTTCAGCATTTACACCACCACTGCGGACACATGGATGATAATAACTATCTAGATCGCGAACGTAATGCTCTCTGAGATGAGAACACAGCGGTACCGTTGTCTCCGTACCATTTCGAAGGGTAGTATCATGCAGAGTCCATCTCTGAGGTGAATATTGAAGGACAATTAACAAATGCAAAATTGCTTTGCTGTTGCTTCTCAATCGTAGACTATATCTGAGTGAGCCTGTTATAAGCGTTTCCGAATCGTTCACCACCTTGCACGGTTTGCTACTGGGGGAGAAGAAAATTACCCTACCGCGATGGGTAGGCGATCGTTCCGAGTAAAGGACATCAAGGGATGTCCCTTAGCAAAAGTCAAAGACGAGGCACAGTACTGTATTGAATCGGAGATTATACAGTTTGTCTGTGTAAAATGGTGTTGAAAAATATTATCAATCTCTACATAGACAAATTAGGAAGCTTGCCTGTTCGCACGATGTCTACGTATGTTTGAGTCATTCAGACAAATCGCATTCGCGCGTTTCTGGCTTTTCCACATCGAAGAACGCTTGCTGCGTCTCGGCTGGCGGCTATACGTTTCCCCTAGCTAAAACCTTTTTGCGGTGCCTTCAGCTAACGGGGTTGTGCGTTTCAACAATAAACGTCTATCTAGCCCAGCTATCTGTATTTTCCCATTTTTCCTTGAGGCAGGACGAACCTGATATATAGCGGCCAACGATTCCGCTATAACTGATGACTCCGACCGAAAATTTGGTAAGCCAGCTATCCAATTTTTCTTTTCAGGTTCGTTTAGTTTTGGGTTAGCCCATCCATGTTCATTTCTTGTCTGCATATTTCGGGTTCCATATCGCTTACATGGTACCGTTTTTTCTACTATGGATACGTGTCACCCAGTCCTCGATGTCCAGTTTGAAAGGTAACCATAGCTACTCGGCCCCTTCGCGAAAGCAATCCAAAACATTAGTTTGCTCAGTTAGAGATGCTTTTCAAACTTCGTGGCATTAGGTTGGAAAAAATTAGATATCGCCGTCGTCTCTGCGCTTCCTCCGCACGTCGCCGATGATATCGACGATATCCTGCAGTAGCCAGCAGCAATGCTCAAAAGGACAGGTCTTTTAGATCTTCAATATGTCACGAATATTCTGCGTGAAACGGAGTTGGGTGATCTCAAGTCATTGCAGCTAATACGAAAGATGCAAAGTTTAGTCAAACGCGACACGTTGGAGGACACATTGCTCAAACAAATGTGGCTATGTAGATTGCCACGTGAAATATGAAATCTCATCTACACAAATGCTGACGCATACCTAACGCTGATGGCCGTTATCGCAGATTAAATTTGGGCATCATACGGCCAGATTTCGCAGTTTCGATCCACGCCGAAAGACGATATTGCCGTGATGGAAATGCAGTTTGCCGCACGTACCAAGAAGTTAACCGATTTCACAACTTTTGGGAGTTGCTGCCCATGTCGACCTTCAAATCGTCAACGTCCATCGCGATCGAAATCACTGTCAAATTCACAGTGCCGAATGTTTTCCTACAGTTGGTACTATAAGTGAAATCGCCCGCACTCCAAGTCATGCCGCCAACCGTGTTGCTTCAAACGCAACTCGCAGGGCAAACGGGCCAACCATCATTGAGGGGCGACGGGCTGGTCAACACAGTTGCCTATTCTTCGTCACCGATTGACAAACTTGAGTTCGCTAACTCCTCGACACTGGCGCAGAATTCAGAGTCCTTCCACCTGATCAAAACGACGCAAACGAAAATGTGACTGGTTCTCTACGCGCAGCCAGCGGCACCAGCATCCGCGTCTACGATCAGCGCTGACGCACGCTTAAACTCGACCTGCGACGCTATTGTGATGAGTATTCCTTGTCGCTTACGTTGAGCTTACGCCTGAAGGAGGAGAAGCATGCGAAGCTAGCAAAGAGGCACTCGCTTCCGCCGTCAGACTTCCTCAATTCGACTAGAACGTTCCAATAAGTGTAGCGGTCGACACCTCGCATAACGCAATCGGCGCTATCCTACAGCAGTTTTCTCAAGGTAATTGGCAATCCTAGCCTTCCTCTCCCGACTTCTTCAGCCAGACGATCCGAAATACAGCACGTTTAACCGCGACTTACTAGCCGTATACTTCGCCGTTCGCCACGTTCGTCACGTTCCCGAATGTAATCATTTTACGATCTTTACAGATCACAAACCACTCGTCTACGCCTTCCAGAACCTCTTGCCATGACACTCTTGGTGTAAAGTTCGTCATCTAGATTTCCTGCTTCAGTTTTCGACGGACATCCAACGCGTGGGTGGAAAGGATAACGTGATGACGGACGCACTTTTAAAAGTCAACTCTCTGACTCCGACTGATCAATCGCTCGATCTATCAGCTATGGCCGCTGCTCAGCAAACCGAAAAAGACTTAGTGTCATCGTGCGATGAGTTCACGTTAAATTTGGTACCTAGACCGCTTCCTTCGTCTACTAGTACAATAATCTGTGACATCTCTACAGGACATCCAAGTCCACTGGTACCAACTACCTTTCTCCGAAAAGTCTTCGATACGCTGCACAACATCGAGCATCCTGGCATCCCGCGCAGGATGCACATTGTCTGGTTTCGCTGATTTGTTGGGGTCTAAGCCAGCGAGTACACTGAAGAATTCTGACATGGTTAGAGGAGTGGCTGGTATTTCATTCTCGGTCTGATGATTTGGTTAAGAACCGGAAGCCCCTCATCCACGTGATGCAGTTTCTGGTAGACACGCAACAGCAACTCTGCCTTATCCACTTCTTCTGTAGCAGGACTTCCACTCTCCGTGGCCACGTTTCCAATTACATCTCTTAATGACTTTTTGACTGAATATAAGTGTAGTACATCATGGGCCTTGTTTCTGCGTTCTGAGCTAATCGATGCCGAAAGTAATACTTCGGTTTTCTTTTTAATTTGACTGCTAGATTCTTGCATCTTTAAAATTACGGCCAAAGTCTAAACCCTTCAGTTGTCTGAACGTTCTTCCAATAATCGTTCCGTCGCTTAATCGCTCGAGCTATTTTTCGGCGCCACCAACGTGGCTTGGAACTTTGTCTTCTGAACTTGCACGGAGCCAGTTTCTAATAATTGGACAAGCCCAATTATAATCAAGCTCCAATGGTACTTTATGATGTCCTGTTCTGGTAAAGGAAACCAGTCTACCGGGCCGGGCTTGGTCTTGTAATTAAGTGAGGTCAATTCGGCCCACGTTCTTCACAAGTCGACGTTCTGCCACAGACTTTTTTGAATTTAAGGAATAGGTAATAACAGTGGTCACTCTTACCGATGTGAGCCTCAGCGTGTACCTTTGACAAATTACCACATCTGGTTGTCACAACGTCTAGTGTTGAAGGAGTACAACCAACCCGTTTCCTCGTCAGGAAGTTAACATCCTAGACATAAACATTCTCACGCACCCATTCTGCCAGGTCTCGCTCCAAATATCTATTGAGTTAGTTGCATGGTCACAATCTACATGCAAAAAAAGTTAACTCGCCGATCATCACAAAGTGCAGTGTAGTTAACAATGTCTTTTAAACAGCCTATTAATCCCCTTATCTTCCAATCGCGTAGAGGACAGATTACGATACACTAATTATTTCCAACCGTCCCTCCAACCTCAGAAAGCACGAAATGACTTGCATACAAGATGTTGACATGAAGAAGGGGCTTCACAAATTGAGTTATAGTTTTTGATAAACGAATGCATATCCCCATCTGCCTGATGATCAGGTTTGTTCATTCAATATTCAGAGAAGCCACTTAGTAAGTTAAAGATTGGTTCACTCTGGGGGAGTCATGTTACAGGAACTGCAAATTCATCATCAAGCACACAACTTAACGTCAGTTTTTTCCACTCATTTCTTATGCCGCAAAAGTTGGTGTACTACATTCTCAACTCTCCTCGCTGATCCGTCCTCTACCTCAGACCTTTAAACCTCACTTTAGGCGCAATATCCGAGAAAATAGTAAGTTTTACGAGACCTTTTCAAGATGATATGTATCTTAGTTGCGCGGCGCTCTCGATCAGTAACGGGTCCCAGCAGAACGCCAAAGGATGAATCCTGCTAGCAGCCTAAACCGAGCTACCTTTTGCCTTGTTCGCCAATTGTCTTCTTCCTTGCCCTCTGAATAGGCCAAACTATGCTAAACTATTTCTACAAATATGGGCATCATGGCCTGGAAAATAGTTTCGATCCAATTTGTAGAAGGGCGTTGTTAAATTTGGGTGATAACCAGATTGTCTAATGGTCGTTCGTACCCCTCCAGTTTAACCTAAGGGTATACTTGAACAAAAGGGACATCAACAGTTTTGCTGGCAAAGGCCTCCTGAACAAAAGCCAAGCTAGCTAATGGTGTATACTCAGTCATAGTATCATTCATTGGAGTTGTTTGAACAACTTTTTCCTTTGAAACTGCTGTGTCCGATGCTACGTGATATCGACGTTTTTTAGGATTCCACATTGCACCGGTTCGGCTATGCAGTAAATCCCAGTAAATCGAGCCCATGAATCCCACCAAAATCGGCCTTACAAGCCTGGCATGACTCAGGGCTTCTGCATCTCTCCAAAGATGGACCCTGTGAATTCTCTTTATACCAACGTGTAATGGTATACCGGTGATTCGGAGATTATCTTTCACCAGCCTTTTATCCAAAACTAGTCTAACTCTAGCATTTCATATTCCTGGCTCCTCATGATTGGGAAAAGCACACTCTTTTGGTGTCCCATTGCAATTTCATCACACCGCACAAAGTACTCCAGATGTGTTTGCATTTCCTCAAATCGCCTCCTCCACCTGTCAGTAATGTATATCTGCACTTGTATTAACATTTCTATTTCATTAAGTCTTTGCCACTACACCCCATCAGAAGCAAAGTGCTGCTTAACCTGTCGGTCACGTAGTATGCCGGAGCAAAGGTCAGCTAGACAAGCACAATGAAAACCCAACCACTTCAATTTGAGATAGGGAGCGTAAAATTCAGTGAAATCCTTATCTAACCTAGAGTAGGTATTATAGTACCAGAGCAAGCACCTATCACACTGAATTCCTTTCGTGACTGCGGTGTTACACGAATTTTAACCACACTACTCATCTATCTGATAGGTTATGATAAGCGCAAATGAATCAATGACCTCAGCAATTAGTGAGATCACCATTTAATTCTACCCCGGTATCAATAAAACTATATAAAAATACCGGAACCATAGTACCGGAAAAGACACTTGAAGCAATTGGCAGAGCAGGTGTGTAATCAGCAGACTGCCTAGAACGGCAACGTTAGTACACCTCCGGTTGGGAACATCATACTCATGTTGCTTAACCACATGATGGAGAGCAATGGTGTTAGATCCGCCAAGCACTCCCTCTAGACAATGTTCTTGCAGACTTCTTGACCGGAGATCTGTCATCATCAAACTACAATCACTAGGGTCCAAGGTTAATGGAGGTAGGATTAGACTCCGAGGATATAACGCACGTTTTATTGGATAACCAGTCAAAGCTTTGTACACCCCACATGTGCACTCATACTAATTAACTTAAGAGCGATAAAACAAATAGCAAATTGTAAGCAAGCTTTCTCAGCTGATCACATTAAATGTAATCTTCTTCACAGATACCTGCTGCTTACTTGATACATTGGATGCTAATATAGATATTCCCAACTAATATATATTTCAAAGAGCTCAGAGCACAAAAAAGATTGGTGGGTGGATCTTATTTCTCCATCAGAACTTCACAGCGGAATTCAGCGATGACCAACCGTTAAACAATATCCCAGAATCTCTCCGGTTATCAATCGTTGCAGCCTCCTCTACAATACTTCTTGTTTGTATTTACAACCATCCTAAAGCGCCAGCCATGTATATCGCCATAATCTCCTTGGCTTTTGATTACGCACTGGTAAGCAAACATTGCTACATAGATAGAGAAGAATGCTGCTGCTGTGCATGTTGAAGGAATGTGAACCGGCTACGTTGATGAAAAACAGCTCTTATCCACGTATCTCCCGGTCATATTCCTTCGGGTTAACAGTGGATATGGGGTGCCTGGATGGAGCTGTGGGCAGTGTAGTGCAAGCTTCCCATTGTTCATCTGAAGGCGCAGACTTACCGTTGCTATCCTCGTGGAGGCCACGGTGACAGGTACATTCGGAACTGGATGCAGCCATATATATGTATATATATATAAATATATGGCTGATACGTAATTTCCACAGCTATACTTTCAACAGAAATAAAATGTGTAAAGTGGTGAACAACATCATTTGATTACGCGTGTAACACCGGCTCACCTAAGGCCCCTGATTGTGGTTGCTGGTTATCTCCTACTCGGTTAGTGTAATAATAAAAGAATTCCATTCTGATTGTCAGACGCCATTTTTATTCCACATTTGTCATCGGTTTTTCAGTAACAGCAATTTGCAGTTGCAGCAAGCAAGATTATGCTTTCCTTTCTATTCACCAACTAAGGATAATTTTTTATTTGCATATTTAAGATAACAGTGTTTACGCTCCAAAATGTGGAAGCAACCAAATGATTTAATCCAGATTACATTCGAGTTTGCGTTTCATCATTCGGTCTGTGTCAGTAAATAAGAAAATGGCATAAACATTCATTGTCCTTTTAGTAACCTTTGATGATCGGCTTGACAGCCACATTGCAATTTCATCGCCTTTTAATTTTTGAGTTCATCTGGCTCATAAGACACATCTGCACTTCGCAAACAGAGGTAGTTGTTGGGACTAACAAAACATCAGCAAATCCATAGTCTCCATGCATCGTGACTTTAGTGCAAGTTCCTATCAGACCTTCTGAGATATTTTTCCGCTGGCGATAAACAAAGGAGATAGGTAACATGCATCACTTTCCCTGCCTTGTATATTATAACATAGAAAGGTGCATCATTGCACACGGTTTTAGAAAATGAGGATTACCCGATTATTATTTTAAAGTTTATTAAAGGATAAAATACTTATTTTTTGGCGTATTACTGTTGCATTTGGCTTGCTTCTACTCCACCGCATTATAATTGATTTGCGGAATGTCACCCGAAATTCTATCGAAATAAGGTAGTGATTAAGATGATTTTAGCAATTTAATCTGGTTATCCGGGCTAGAACAAATAGCAGTCAAAAATAACATTTCGTGCACTATAAACCATGCAAGCCTCCGATAATATTAAGAGAGCGGATTACTATTATATCTTTGGAATAAACCTTGTTGGCGGTCAACAGTTTTCTGGCTTAGCTCACCAAAGCTTTTTCCGTTTATGATCGTGTTAGAAGGCACTATGGAACGCAAATTGTACATCCGTTATCTGGCGAATGCATGTGTAAAAATTATCACATACGTCTAAATTATAAACTGAGGTCATATGCGTCCCTTAAAACAATTGTAATGGTCTTAAATTATTGCGCTATTAAATGATTAGTCTTAAGATAATAAATATTTTCGCATTCATTTCGCAGCTGGGCATCGCATCTGGTCAATTAATTGCAATTCTATCGGTAATGGGTAGATATCTTTAGCGGCTGTTCAACCACACAGGCAGGATTTCTTGTGACCGAGGTGGACACAAGATTTAGCCCATCAGACACACAGGCTGTGAAAGAACTCAGTATGCCTATTTGCCGATCCGCAGACCGACAAGCAACCGATGATGCAGCACTTCGTATGACCGTTAATACACAGTAGACAACCAATCAGATGCACGGACGTCCACGGGCACAAGATATATTTGGGAAAGCGAAGGTAAACGTCAAACACAAGGCCAATTAGCATATCCAAGAGTCAGAATAAAAGTGTGTCTCAAGCCCACAGACTGCAAATTACCATCAGAAGGGCATAGACCACTGGTTCACGCACACCGAAATACGACGCACAACGTAACTCAACATCGCTGTCACGAACGGGTTGCGGTAGGGTAAACGACACAGAACGCAGGAGTGCAGATAAATGAAAGCAAACGCATGAGCATCGTGGAAGCCAGGGAGAAGCGACGCAGAAAAGAGTAGTATGGGCTATGGAAGAAACTATTGCTCAGCAATATGGAGTTTCGTGTCACCACACAATACTCTTTCTGTTTGCCGGAGGGCCGCTCGTTTTACCATGGGTTTTATCAGCATAGGGAATGCATTCACCTGTGATTCAAGAATCCCTGTGTATACCGACGCACGAGAGTTGGCACTTACAGTACAACGCTTGCAACTGCCATTATTGCCTTGCAAATTAAAATCAATGACTCTACCCATGGAATCGACAATAAGAATTCATTGATAACACTGGATGTCATAAATTTGCAAACATACTTTTCATGGGATGTGGAAAAGTCAAAACAGTCTTCACCATCCCGGATAACGTATCAAACATGCAACAACTCCCATGTCACAGCCAAGGTAGTCGGAATTATAGCCTCACATCATCAGCGATCTTCTACATATAGTTCAGGATAAGGAAGTGCTTGAGGACAAACCGCATGGCTATATCTGCGCCACAGTGTTACAAATCAAGAGGTTGTGTCTAACACGTAACGGGATGGGATACTCTCCAACCAACTCAAAGTATTGCCAAGATATTACCGTTGTCAGTTCCCAGTATAAACTTCATAGGAAGGCACTGCGTTTAAGCAATTTCTACTTAACATACTCGCGTAAAGGCGGTAGCTTTCGTACCACTTATGCAAAATTTAGAAATCCGGTTTGCAACATAGTGCATCAACAATTATAAGTACATATGAACATTAAATAAGCGTCCTTGTTGCAAAGTTATGCGTCATGTCGCCAGCACCGGTTAGAAATTTTCACGGAAAAATCTGACATCCCACGAAATAATTGAAGACTACCTATAACAAACAACCGCTTTGTGCTATCGGGAATCAATAATCAAGTGCATGCATCGGTTTTATTTGAATCCGACCCATATCTGTTAGTGGACATCGCCAATAGCCAACCGTTTCTGTCAATGAGCCATAGGAACGGGTGCTCACCATGGATTACATGCTAGCTACCTATAGAGCAACTCACCCTCTATTGAAATGTTACGTTTGAATGTTGCAGTGGACAAAACTGGCGTTATGATCCATAGTCCCAATAAACTATGCATAACCTTTAGTTTACAACGTGTTTGGCATAATAATTTGATGCACTTTACTATATCGCCCTTATATTTTAAGTCATTACGGTCAGAGCCTACGTATGCCCCTTTGTGGCTCAGTTGCAAGAGCGCCTATTAAAGTTAAAGGGCATCGCTTCGGATCCTAGTTAATTAAAGGGGTATGTACCAGTGACTGCGTGGATCTGATTGGTCAACCAATCCCATTCCAGTGTTCACTTACTTATTTCGTTTACCTAATTGATATCATTGTATTCGCCTGAATGGAATTACCTGAAAGAGCTCGCTTCGTAATTGTTATAAAGCCAGTCATATATTTTGAGAACATCTAACAGTGGTCTACTGATTTTCCGGGACTACTGGCTTACATAGTGGCGGCGCCAAACAGCACGAAATAATTCACGTCACTGGCATATACACACTAAGCTTGTGTATGTACACAAACGATGTCAACAAGACGAACAGCGAGCGATTCCGCATAAAAAGTGGGCCGCTGCGAACGTACCTTACTCATCTCAGTCTAAAGTGCGCTGGACTGATTGGTTTCGGCTCCAAGCGCAGTGGTACAAGTCTTACTAGACCTATGACCCAAATAGGTGGATGATTAGCTAGGACGCTTTTGGCTGGATATCTAGTGGTGGTACCTGTGTATCTTTCTTTCAGAAAACCAGTAAATTAGTGTACACAACAGGTGCTGATATTCAAACAGTTCAGTATTCACCTGTACAAAGAGCGTCGGTTTAGAAACGAAAAACATGTATCTGAGCGTTTCTACTGTCGCCATTTGGCGACCGCGCAATTTCTGGTGCGGTGGCAACGCCATGTGGTGACTGAAAGCGCTTCATCCTAGCTAGACGTTTATGTATTGATGCAATTTACACCATGAAATGTCATCCTAAATCGTGCCTGTTTCACGATTTACGTAATTTTTTGCAACTACCGAACGACATACCACCAATTCTCGAGCCCTGACATGATGCACATATGCTAATTCTATAATCACCATCAACAATTGATATCCGTTCAAAGTGTAACGCCTGTTCGGATCATTTCTAAATAGAACACAACCGTTATTGGGGATTTTACACCGACTGGATTTTAAGTAAATAATTTTTCCTGCAACCGCGCTGCATAATATCCGTAGGAAATTAAGGAAGCCATATTACTTTCGAAATCTTGCGTTTGATTTCAATCTGTCCAGTGCCATAATTCGGTCTTACCATGGCCAATTTACACCTTAGTTGCGTTCCAAATATATCTAACACCTTATAGCTGCTTTACTCGCTAATAAAGTGCATTTGCGGAAGGCAATTTTAAAACTGCTGTCGAAGTGCCAATCGCAGCTGTCAACGTGGAATGCTGCTCAATAACCCTGTTCGTTCAGGTTAAATGACTGCAATTGGCGACAGTGTACAATCCAAGGCTTGTGGTTATGCAAAATCCCATCACTTGACCATTATTCAAGGTAATATTTAAGAGGTTATTAATACAATCCGTCATTGTTATAGTAGAGCGAATAACTGGCACAAAAGTATATTTCCAAGTAACAAGTTGTACAGCGGTGATCGTTGAAATACAAGTTTGGGAAAGTTGATTTCTTATAGCAAAGAACTTGGCTCGCATACGTGGCAAGGTTAATATATGTTTACGAAACAGTACTGTAAAGTATTGGTATTGCAAAGACAACGTAATGTTAATAAATTTACAAACATTCATACTGTCATTCCTAACACATTGTCGATGAGAATACACTACATTAAGTACATCCCCGTTAAAGGTTTCTTTGAAAAATCTATCTACCACCGTGAAATATCTTTAACTAATGTGCCAAATGGAGCGTCTAAATGCATAAACTAGCAATTTAGATATAAATTAGTTATGAATAGTTCAGTTGCTGTGACGTTTGAAATATTCCAATCCGTACAAACACATCCATGCTATATATCAGGCAAACACTGTAAAAATAATATTGGTATTTCTGCCAGATTTTAAGGAATAACAAACGGCTAATCAATGTTGACACCAAATTACTTGGCTTACCATAGTAGGCAGTTTCCTCTCCGATGTTTACAGGAAAAGTACAGAACTGGTCAATTGGCTTTAACCTTCCGGCTAAGTGCAAGGCTCTCCATTTTGCAGTCAATAATACACCGAATCCTGCTGACATTAACAAGTGTAGTCTTGCTAACTGAAGAGGTTTAAATCCAAATGTTTTGCTCAAGCAATTCCATACGACATTTCGTAATTGACTGGAATGTAATAAAACAACCGATTAGTTCATTAAGTTATACAATAGTGTGGTATGTAAAAATGCTTACTTACACTAAAAGTTAACTTGTTGTTTTATTGGACTAATCCATATGATGAAATCAAATCTGTTCATCATATACATATGGCAATGTAGAAGCTTTGTAAACTTTTTACAGTCATTGTCAATGATAGCTTGTTTACTCACCTATAAGGAGACCTATGGTAGTAAAATTGCTAAGCACGTTACAGTTAGGAAAAGTAGATTTCACGTGTCATGTTTATCATATGCGGACTACAAGCAACTACTCAGTGACACCACTGGTAATTATGTGAATACTGACAGCTAAGCTATTGTATGGAATATGGATGATAACAGAGACAGAGTTTGCGTTAATTACTGCACTATAAACATTTTAGTCTGGTACAACATTTTGCAGGTAATCAAGTGTACTCAGGAGCTCGGAGCCTCTTGCTCATTTCAGTTGTCTCATGCACTTAATTAATACTCTTGTTGTGCGACAATGTGTCGCACAAAATTCACTAACAATCATATATAATGTATGACCACGATAACTAGCATAATTATGGGTGTGCTGAAACAGTTAAGTGAAGTAATCTGTATAAGCACACATTCCTTCCCTGATGTGGAAAAAATAGACCTCAAAATTTGTGATATTTCCTTTGCTGATTCACAGTAAACCACTGCTAACCCAACTTCTGTGAACACCATAAACGTACGGAGGGAATGAATAATATTGCAAATAATCAAGACCCCTTGTCCGAATACGTTGTATGCATTGCTTCTCTAAGTGTGTTAGACTACTACGACCAGCCTCTTTTCGACATGTAAAAATGTGCTTCAAAAAGTTAACAGCTACCTACATTTGGAGAAGTGCAGGCAGCATGCCAGTTTCAATGAAAAGAGCGTGCATATATCGGTCAATTGATTTCATGTGGTTGTACTGAACGGCATCCACTGACTTATTCCCAACAGGATCTCAAATCAGGCACATTTGCTTGACCTTCATAGTTTTGCAAAACGCACGGAAGGTCGAACTTAAAAGCAGTAGCATTCCGCTGGATACTATTGACAAACGGATCCACACCTTTCTGGATTTAGTGAAAGTTCGGTTGTGCAAACGGGATTCTATTTCACTATCTATTAGTTTAAGTTCGTAGTCCAATTGCTCTTTTGCTGATAGTTTACTTTACCAGGCCTAACCAAAATGACAGGATTTTTGGAAAAGCTTTCCCTTCCCTTACCACGCTTATTGACCTCCACTTTGGAGCCTTTGCGTCCTCATTCTTATTTTCCACCAAGGTTACCTTAGGATTTCCACACATGCTGCGTCAATTGACCGATAAAATATCAGCCATTGAACTATTTGTACATAACATAACAGCAAAATCTGTTCTATCATGTTTTCTCAATGATTACGCTCTATATATTTCTTAGCGTATTCTCTGATACTGATGTGTGCTAAGTCTAGTTATCCACATTCTTGGGTGCATAAAGCACATACTAGAATCGATAGACACAATCCAACTTATTCCGTGCTGGCATATTCAAGCAATACATTTAATTTGGGATGTAAGTCCGAATTAATGCGTTTAGTTAAGATCCTATTTTTGATTAATTTTCATATTACAACATGGTACCCAAATGCAATTCTTGACGCTGAATCTATTAAGCACGATATATGATGCATTGCACTTGAAGTAACCAACTAGGTCGACATCTAAACAACAATGGATGTCAAATTTATTTTCATCTTTTCAATCATTCAATAACGCGTGAACTTGCGGATGAGAGAAACCTCTCGCAGATTTCAGTCGCGTTTGCCTCAACCAGCAAGACCTTGTCCACGTCCATAGAAGAAATAAATGAACAACGAACAATGAATTTATGCGGGTTAAGATGCGTTGCTTTACAAGTCCCGTTGGATAGTTGGTGGGGATATCAACATAATAATAGTGATGATAAGGATAGTAAAATAGTTAATACTTTAAATATGAAAATAAGGACTAATCGTTTGCTTCACTGCAGTCCTGCGATCCTCTTAGATTCACAGCATCCACAGTTAACAACAAATAATTCCATGGTAAACTCCAGGTGTAGGAAGGAGACGTGGTGTTAAGTAACAAAGTGTAAGTGGATGAGTGCATCGTCCAACCGTCTTTTAAATACTGTTGGTGTCGGTGCAGAGACGACCGATTCTGGGAGAGCATTCCACAGGTGACAGACACGGATAGAAAAGAAATTTCTTCGGCACTCCAGAGGACTGTATTGTTCTGCGAGTTTTAATGAGTGGCCCCTCAGGTTTGTATTGCTGCTGATTTTCAGTAAAGGGCGGCACACATGATATGGATATCGCAGAATCAAGTATGCCATAATCAGGTCGCCTCGTAGTCGGCGATAGCTTCCACTAAAAAATCCCACTCGTTGCAGCCTCTCTTGGTAGGAAAGGTTGCGCATTCCAATTACGTTCTTAGATGCCCGGCGTTGTGGCTGCTCCAGTGCATTAAGGTCGTGTTTTAGCCATGGATGCCAGGCTTGAATTGCATATTCGACATGGGGGCGAACATCTGCACTGGGCATTTGTCGAAATATGGTGCTGTTTATTTGTCCAAATGTCCGCTTCAACAGCCCGACGTGTTGGTTCCCGTTATACGAGGCCTTTTCGGATTGCCTGGAACAACTCAAATAATCTTGAACCAGGACACCTAAGTCATTTTCGACAGTCGATTGTTGAAGTACATCCGTTCCAAGTCGGTATGAGTAGCTGCAATGATGTCAAATGGAAAGCTCCTTGCATTTACTGGCGTTGAAATACAATAAGTTTTGAGTCGACCATTGATACACCGTATCTAAATCACTCTGAAGCACATTTTGGTCGGTGTTCGCCTGGATCCTGCGCCAGATCTTGATATCGTCGGCAAACATTAGGAAGTTTGAAGCGATTCCCTGTGCCAGGTCATTAATAAGCACCAAAAACAAACGTGGACCTAGAACCGAGCCTTGCGGCACACAACACTCCACTTGTAAGGGGTCCGATAAAGAGCTCCGAACTCTGACCACTAATTGCCGTTGAAATGGAAAGTTGGCGATCCAGCTTAAAATAGGGTCTCCGATCCCGTAATGCTGCAGCTTGAATAGTAGTATCCGATGGAGTGAATAACAGTGAACTTGGTGCATCAGTTCGAGTTAATTTTTATGTGCACCACCCCATCTATCTAGCAAATAATATCCACATATGGAATGCCAACAATGGAATGTGTGTGTAGCAAATATTGTTAGTTTGCATATAATTCTGATGATATTGCGAAGTGCGTCAGCTGTTTGTCAAGTGGAGCCATCCAATAATGTGCCGGTTGCTCATTCAAAACAAGATGCTGCAAACTCACAGATCTGTTTGAAACTACCGGCTGCCAAATGAAGTTGAGAAGTACGCAGAGATTGGTCGGTATAATTTCATTTTGCATGAAGAAATTGCTTTTCGGGCACAACGGTCTGCTGGTGTGGCACATTATTGCACCCAATTAAGTTACTGCTACTGATAAAGTAAACCAATTTTTTAACATTGTAATAGCTATAGGATTTCGACTAGGACGTGCGCATGTTTTCACTGGTTACTGCGCTTCAGTGTGACCAGCGGTACATCTTCAAATGCCCTTCTAAACCTCCGCTTGTTCTTTGATTCCATAAACGAAATTGCTTTACAAACAAAGGAGCACTTACGCAGTTCCTCCGGCCAATACATTCCAAGGACATGAACGGTTGTTTCAGATGCATTGTAAGCGATATTTCTTAGATCTCGCACAGGACCGCTCCAATTCTCCGGATACTCCCAAGTAACAATTCTATGTTGTAGTGTACGGTTACACAGTAGTAGGCATAGTTTTCTTTTAATAACTGCCCACAGCCAACGTGCAGCACCCTGACCGCATTCGTTGCAACACCGGAGAGCTGCATCAGAGAAAAGGATGGTCAGCCCTGCATTACAGATTCGATAGCGCTAAGGTGAAATTATTTGGGGAAAGACACCATGCAAGAAATGCTGTATCATTATAACAGAGCTCGGTTTACGTACTATAGGAGAAAACTTGTATCTATGAAGAAAATAAAACATATAGTTCGCTGATTTTGTCAACTTCATAAATTTGTGGGCAAACACTATGAAATCGAACTGCGAAGCCTACTTGAGCCATCGCGAAAATAAATAGCATGCCTATGTCTGAACGCTCTAATATTATGGGACACGCTTTCTTTATTACCATCATGCTACTTCATATGGATAGCCAACATTCCGCATAGTTCTACTCACCAGGCCAACAGCAGTTTGCACAGGATCGGATAAGGTCCAAATTTTCAGTTCATAGACTGTAAAATAAAGGGCGACCTAGGCTAAGCAGGTCAGTCGATGGATGTGCCTCAATGTGGCAACGGTAGGACATGGTTTACATTGTAATTAAATTCCCTGCGTTGTACTACAAGTGAACGCCAAGTTCATACCTCCTGCTACTCACTCAGGTACAACTTTATTCTAATTATCCACTTTCCGCAGTCTGGGGTGGTTGTATTCCACCTGGCCTATTTCTCTACGGTAAGATTACACGTGCGATTTAGAAGTGATATTAAGCATTACATTTTGTACGTGAAGGATAGTGGTTCATTACCGTGGCAAATGTTTAGCATAATGAGCCAATCCTATCTAGTGGACAGTGGCTAGCGAGAAATGTAAGGAATTCTTTTGGAAAATTAATAAAATACTAATATTTCGCTGGTTAATATAGGAAATATTTGACAAGATTAGCTGACAATTTATCCAGTCATCATGTGCAGTAACCTTCTGTGAAACATCTGAAAAACCGCCGAATGCCATTGAAAATGTTAGCTGGGAAATAGAATTTCAATTTAGTCTTGCAAATGTGCCGCTTTAATTAATTACACCCGGACTATAGAGACATGCGAAATGAAGCTTAACCAAAGATTTAATTATTTTGGGGAAACACATGATTTAACCTATTGTAGGCTTTACAGCATTTATTGTACAAGTAACGATCGTTCCGATTGATACCTCCAAATAATTAACTTTCGGAGGCGCTTATACGTAATGCGCTAACATGCATTTCTCGGCCACATAATTGTTAGTGACTCACCAATATTCGAAATATTTAAATAACTTCTGATAGGACTTAACGAACCACTCTTGCTTAACATCAGTACCTGGAAGCAATTACATATCAGAAATAGCTCATAAACAATTACCAACTGAAAGTTTATGCTATCATAAATTGAATTGAAATTCGTGCCTTTCGCATAAATCTGAATTCATATATTGGTGGTTAATCGAATAGATCCCTCCACGTTTGCAGATGTGCTTACTGCACATGGTATCCGCTACTTGCATTTTGTTAACAGGCTATTAACCACGCCACCTGATTATATCAGTGCGGTGGTATATAATTTGAACTCAATTGCAGTAAATCACGTTAGATTAATTGCGGGAATCCAAATTGATTGATCGATTTCGTGCAAGGGAGTTCCATTTGCAAACATCCCATAATATGCCAAACATACGCATATCAGTTCGAATGTTCTTGGTTCGTAGAACCATCTGTAAAGGCTGCATAGACGCACAAAATCTTGACAAATTTTGAACGCTGTGTGATTCAAAAGATTATGTTTTATTAGGATGGTAGTAGATTTTCCAGTAGAATACAATTGCATGACGTCATACAGTGCGGAATAAGCAACATTTTAATGCATTCAACATTAGGCTATTTATCGAATTATTGAACTATTGTAGTCAATAAAAGGCTGAATTGATGAATATAAATGGAATAGGAACAGTATTGCTTATGGTGTTTAGAGCAACCACTAACTTGAATTTTACAGTGTGCCTCCACGGTTGCTCCAATAGTTTGATTCGATAAATCAACGTCCTCTGCAACCGTGATTGATACAAAGTCTAGTGGGATTGACGGAGAAAATTAGTTCGTATCTCTGAAAATGCATGTGGTGCCACGTAAGGTTACTTTTGTTAGAAAGGAATATGTTAAATGAACAAGCGAGGCTCCCATCAACGTTCTGGAGTCATGGAGTGGCAGGCGATCCCGTACTGATTGAGGTGAACAACCGGGTTAAGCGGCCAATTAACACGCGCACACGATCCCTTGATTGGCCGTAACTTAACGCTTCGAAAGTTTTTCAACTCAGCTGTAAATGCCATTCACGAACTTCCTACTTTATGATGAGCAGCGTGATTGACTAATGCATCCCTGTTCCTCCGTTAGTCCGATCCGGTGTTCTCTCTGTCCTGTAGGCAGTCCAGTGGTCTCCAGCTTCCATTGAGAATGAAACAACATTTGAAGCGAGGGAGAAGCACTTCAAATTGCCTACTACAAATTTACTGTTATGAAAGACCGCAAACTTAACAAGTAAGCTTAATTGAACCGATGAGCTAGCCAGTTTTAATGCTAAAATACACGCAATGCAAAGCCAATCCATGAATTTTTGCACACCAGAAGCGATGAGTTTCTCGACTTAATAATTTTCTACCAGTATTTTTTGACTGCTCTAATTTACTCAAGTTGGTACCTCTTAGTTTGAGTATTGTTCTGATCTTTAGGTTAACTGGGAGCCAACATTGCTGGACAAGTAAAGCTAAAGTTTACAAACTTGCTGAACATAAGCAAAATCTCAGTGGAAAGATTATTACCAGTTAGAGCAACGCGTTTGGTATTTCACACGACGAAATCACTTTAATCAATATACGATCCTATAGTGAAAAGCATACACGGTAACTATTTCCATCGATATGCTGTCAACGTTACTCCTTGTACTATAATCTAAGTTAGGATGAATCGCAATAGTTCTTTTGAACTTTAATATCAAACTCACCGCAGAAAGTACCGAGAAAACATTGCACGAAGCAAATCACGATTGCAGTAAGCATACTCTGGTGCTTTTGTATCGGTATACGCCGAATGTTTGGGACTCTTGGAAGAATCCCAGTTTTGTCCACATGTTTCTGTAAGACCTAACAGTAATGATGGCCAATTATGAAACAGTTCAGAAGCTGAGCGACCATTTTGGGAAATTGGGACCGTCTGAGATACCACGTGTTTCTACAGGCGGTGTGTGCAATTATCTTATCGATCACTTTTGTTCACCTTGGTTAACGTTTGTGATATTCATCCATGTTAAGACCTATCAGACAACAACAAGAGAAGGGATAAATGATTCATATATCAACACCCGCTTCACCCAACACTACAGATTAATCCGGATAAGAGTATACATACCTGCTAATATTTTAATACTCACTGTTTGTTACAACTGGCATTTACAGTTAATAGTTGCATAGCAAATTAAACATATACAATTTAAAATAGTTCAAATTATTGGCCATGAAGAGCTCATGTTCCTCGATTATACAAGCAAAGCTCAAAATGGATGTTATGCACAATTTGTAAATTCGGTGTCGCATAAAACTAGTTAATGTTTGAACTGTATAAGCGCAAAGCTAAGTCACGAACAGAATGCATACCGAGAATGCTTGTATCATAACGTTCTACGAATCAAAACAAATTGGGATTCATAAATTAGGGCTGTGCACTTAAGGTTAATATGTTCATCAGATATGTTGCAACTCACATCGTCTTTTGTTTTAACACAATTTGGTTATCGTATTTAAAGGGTGTATTTTAATGGGTTGCGAAGGTGCAAATTGTTTTCATTCCTCTACTGTTACCTGAAGTTCTTCAAAATGGACGTGGATTATTTCTGTGGAGTAAAGTAATGTGGGCTGAATCTCAGCCATGCACCGCTCCACTGATAGCCATCAAAGGCATAGAAATGGAGCGATGGAACAAAACGTTAATGATGGGTAGGAAAGCAAAATATTGCAATTACCTGTAGGATAGTTAGAGTGCAAATGACAAAATGTCCTGTGAAACAGATGGGTGGCTAAGTGGTTTGGTGTAACACATAAGCGAATAGTCCTTAATGGATTATAGGGGTTTTATAATGCTGTCCACTGTTTGTTGTGCACAAGTGTCCTCTGCTTATGTTCAGGCGCTATATCGCGTAACGTAAATGTGTTAGAGCATCGTCAAGGTGTGTTTTGTAAAAGCTAATGTGGGGGCACTAAATACACTCGCCGGATAGGCGCCTCAAATCTGTGACACACGAACGGAGAAAACGTTTCGTAGACATTCCATTCGGCTGTATTGCATGACCAGCTTTATTAGATGACCCATTAGTGATGTGTTTTGACAAGCTTCAAAAGAGAATGGCATGAGCGACCTGGGTTTTACCGGAACTGATACACACCTACATCAATAACGTGTGTTGTATATTTTGGGGGTTTCAGTCTGAATGGTTAGGGAATGTGGGACAGAGCACGGACGTTCATTGTCTCCTTGTGTTGAGTAATATATAACTTGGTGAGATGGTGCTTCTGGAATGGTTGCCAAGCTTGAATAGCATATTCCGTGTGCAGTCTCACATATGAGCCAAGTATCTACCGGGAAGACTGCGGCGCCAAGCTTCCCGAAGGCTCTACCAAGGAGGTCGAGTTGCGGGATTGATTTGTTCGATGCCTTTTCAGTCTGCCACAAACACCCATGTGCCCTTACCAACGCTCGCCAAAATTACACACATGAGAGGCCCGCTGTAAAACTTGTGCCCTAAGCGGTATTTGTGATGGGGTCTGCTCAGCATTTTGCAATTAATATTGTCGAACTGCTCACAGATTTTCGATGGACCATGTGCACTTTGATTCCAGGTCAGTCTGAAGGGCTGTAATGTCCTCCACTGCAGTGCTAGGATGCCATGTAGTTAGATCATCTAGAAAAGGAATATTTGATGACCACACACTTGCAAGCGCACTTATAAAAACCAGGAACACGAGTGGTCCTAGCACATAAGTTCGATTGATTTCAACATGGTGCTACAAACCCCCTCATTCACATGAGCTTGAAGGAGTAATGGGTCTATCCAGTCCAGAACAGGATCGCCAAAATTAAACTTCTGGTTTTTGTGCAGTAGGATGTGATGAGCTTTGCGGTAGTAACCCTTTAAGAAGTCCAGGTGGGTTAAATTTACTCAAACGCCAGCGTCCCCCTATTCCGTCAAACCAGCATGAGTTATCAATATATTAGTAGTACAGGAACGAGTTTAGCGAAATCCGTGCTCTACAGGAACAAGAATTTTGGTATCCTAAACTTACTACATGGGCGCCTCAACTACAATGGACTCCATGATCTTGGCGATCACAGCAAGTAGTGATATCGAGAGACACTTCATTGGTTCCCCAAGACAACTGCTTTTGTGAATTTAAGTGATTTTCCCCGTGTTTCTATTTGATGGGAAGATACAACTCGTTAACTCATCACTAGCAGAGTCTTGCTAACGTTTAATCCAAACTCCTGTCAATAATTTTTGACGCGTTCTGGCGAATGCTGTCCACACTCGGGGAGCTGCATTCGTGCAAGGACATCAGCCGCTTCATCTGAGCCAAGAATGTAAAAGATATGTGCTTAAGGACTGGTGGCGGCATGAGTTGCGTGGGCGTGATGTAGGACGTTTGCACACTCTGGAAGGCACGGCCCAATGGTTGTCCACGAACGTTGGCTGACTCTTACGGCAATTCTGCCAACCGGCTACTGCGTGTACAGCAGCAATTCCACACTTGTCTCGGCCAAGTTTATTGAGGCGTTGGTATGTCAAATCTGGATTAGACTAAATTGGTACCACAAAGTCTTGTTATCTCCTTAGTTTGCCCTTCAGGACGAGTTTGACACTGTGGTTCTTGACACTGCGTTATTTGGCAGTCCCAAGCATACTTGCTCGGAGAGGTTATTTGGGTTTGCCATGCATACCCCCTCAGTGCCGTACAATTCCCGTCTTGCTCACTAAAAACAATTTCATCTTTGTGCATTGGTGGAATTTGGTTTCAGATGTGCTTGGCTAGAGCTTGTTGAAACGGTTGATCAATTTACCGCAGGTCACTTCATTAGACTATTCGGCAAGGAAAGGCCAGATTGTTACATCAATGAGTTTGGACGGGTTATCCTAGTGGTTTATGACGTAACATTCCTTGCAACTTTATTTAAGATACGCTGCATAGCACAAGCGTTAGGACACTGGTATCACATGTGCATTGCGCTCCAAATGGACGCATGTTATGATTAGGTCGAACATTGGTTCCTCACTGGTAAAAACGAAGTCCAACATGAAAGTTTCTTTCCTGTTCCGAAACGTGTTGGAGAATTGACATGGTTGTACAGCGGAGAACCAGCGATTACGTCTTGCAATTCTGTGTTTGACTTGTTCACTCAGGGTGACTGGGGTTTCATGGTCATGTAGATTAAAATCCCCTACCTGGAGAACGTGTCCACAAGTTCGTTCCATTTGGTTTTTTTATAGAAAAAGATGGTTCCTGGTTCCTCTGAAAAGTGTGCATTAATGGGATGTCTACGATCTTGTGAGACTCCGTGCTCTTAATATGATTGGAAAACTAGTATTTCCCAGAATTTTACTGGCCATCATAAGGACGTTACAGTACAGTTCACACACAGCTCGACACGCTCTGTGTTGGGCGCCGTTTGGTAATTTGTGCATTGCTGTGATTCGGTTTTGGATAAATATTGCAAGACTATACGACCCCTGTTCCTTGATTAAAGAAATGTCTTAGTAGTGATTAACTGATCGTTATTACTGTACACCTTTGCGGAAACGGTCTTCCCAGTACACGAGTAACTCAATGTTTGAATAAATATTGCAATAGTGTACGACCCCAGTTCCTTGATTAAACAAATGTCATAATAGTGGTTAACGGTTCGTTAATGTTGAACTTTTTTTCGGAAACGGTCTTCGCCGCACACGAGTAACTCAATGTGTGACCACTTTACAAAACACACACACAACGTAGTAATGCTGTAGTTGATTTTCAGCAATCCTAAATAATTGCACAGTCTTGCAAGTAGTTTATCCATTCCCTTTAGTTTTGTCGTTCTACCTTAACTTTCTCACACACCAACCAGGTTTATCTGTTGTGTCTCCACTTACGAATTCGCACTGTGTTCTAGGTCTTCAGTAAATGAAGTGGCTCTACAATTGCAAGGATGGAGTGAATAACTGCTAACTTGGTGCATCAGTTTGAGTTAATTTTCATGTGCATCACCGCATCTATCAAGCAAATAATATCCACATATGGAACACCAAAAATTGAATGTATATGTTAGCAAATATTTTTAGTTTTCATACAATTCTGATGATAGTGCGAAGTGCGTCAGCTTATGTCAAGTGGAGCCATCCAATAAATCGCCGTTTCCCATTCAAACCAAAATGCTGTAAACTCACAGAGCTGTTTGAAACTTAAAGCTGCCAAATGAAGGTGAGAACTATGCAGAGATTAGTCAGTATAATTTCATTTTGCATGAATTAATTGCTTTGCATGCACAACGGTCCGCAGGCGTGGCACATTGTTGCACCCAAGTAAGTTACTGTTCTTCATACGATAAATCAGATGTTCTAACATTGTAATAGCTAGAGAATTTCGACGAGGACGTGTGCACGTTTTCACCGGTTACTGCGTTTTAATGTGACCAGCGGTACACCTTAAAATGCCCTTCATAACATCCACTTGGTCTTTACTTCCATAATCGAAAGTAATCTACAAACAAAAGAGCACTTACGCAGTTCCTCCGGCCAATACATTCCAAGGACATGAACGATTGTTTCAGAAGCATTGTAAGCCATATTTCTTAGGTATCGCACAGGACCGCTCCAGTTCTCCGGATACTCCCAAATAACAAAGTTCTTGTTGTAGTGCACTGTTACACAGTAGTAGGCATAGTTTTCGTTTGATAAACGCCTACAGCCAGCGTGTAGCACCCTGACCGGATTCGTTGCAGCACCGGAGAACTGTATCAGAGAAAAGAATAGTCAATCCTGCATTCCAGATTCGATACCGCTAAGATAAAATCATTGGAGGTAAGACACTTTGCAAAACCTGCTGGATTGTTATAACAAAGCTCGGACTATATAATTTACGTGAAAACTTATAGTTGTGAAGTAAATGAAAAAGCTAAACCGCTGATTTACTCAACTTCATATATTTGTGGGCAGATACTTTAAAACCGAACAGCGAATTTCACTTGAACCATCGCGAAAATAAATAGGATGCCTCTGTCCTAACGCTCTACTATTATAGGACACGCTTTCATTATCACCATCATGCTAATTCAAATAGATAGCCCACATTCTGCATACGTCTACTCACCAGGCCAAGAGAAGTTTGCACAGGATCGGATAACGTCCAAATTTGTAGTTCATAGACTGCAAAATAAAAGGCGATAGAGGCTAAGCAAGTAATCCGATGGAGGTGCCTCATTGGGGTACCGGTAAGACATTTTTTACGTTGTAGGTGAATTCCCTGGTGTATACTATAACTGAGCGCCAAGTTCATACGTCGCGCTACTGACGAAGGGACAGCTTTCTTCTACTTATCAACTATCTGCAGTCTGGGGTGGTTGTATTACACCTGGCCTGTTTCTCTACGGTAAGAATACACGTATAATTTGGAAGTGATAGTATGCCTTACACGCTGTACGTAACGGATAGTGGTTCATGATGGTAGCAAATGTTTAGCACAATGAGTCATTCCTATCTAGTGTACAGTGGCTAGCAAGAGCTTTACGGAATCCTTTTTGAAAATTAATAATACCATAGTATTTCGCTGGTTATTATAGGAAATATTAGACAAGATTAGCTGACAATTTACCTAGTCATCGTGTGCAATAACCTTCTGTGAAACATCTAAAAACCGTCGAATTCCAGGGAACAAGTTAGATGGGAAATGGAATTTCAGATTAGTCTTGTCAAAATGCTGCTTTGATTATTACACCCGGACTATGGTGATAAGCCAAATGAAGGTAATTCAAAGATTTAATTATTTTGTGGCGACACATGATTTAACCCACTGTAGGCTCTTCAGCATTTATTATACAAGTAACGATCGTTCTGATTGATACATCCAAATAACCATTAACTTTCGGAGGCTTTTATACGTGCATTTCACTGCCACAAAATGGTTGGTGGCTCAACAATTTTCGAAATGTTTCACTAATTTCTGGTAGGACTTATCGAACCACCCTTGCTTAACATCAGTATATGGAAGCAATTATATATCAACAAGAGCGCATAAACAATTAGCACCTGAACGTTTATGCCATCCTAAATTTAATTTGCAGTTCGTGTCTTTTCGCATAAATCTGATTGCATATATTGGTGGTTAATCGAATAGATCCCGCGGCTTCTGCAGATGTGCATACTGCAAATGGTATCCGCTACTTGTGTTTTGGTAACAGGTTATAAATTATACCACTGATTATATCAGAGTAGTAATAAATAAGTTGAACTCACGTGAGCAAATCTCGTTAGATTACTTGCGGGAATCCCAATTGATCGATCGTTTTCGTGCAAGAGAGTTCCATTTGCAAACATCTCAAAATATGTCAAACATACGCATAGCAGTTCGAATGTTCTTGGTTCGTAGAACCATCTGGGAAGGCTGCATAGACGCACATAATCCTGACCAATTTATGAACGATGTGTGATTCAAAAGATTGTGTTTAATTAGGTTCGTGATAGATTTGCGTGTAGAATATAATCGCATGACATGATTCAGTGTGGAATTAGCAACTTTTTTAATGCATTCAAAATTAGGCTATTTATCGAATAATTGAACTATTGTACTCAATAAAAGGCTAAATTGATGAATATAAATGGAACAGGAACAGCATTGCTTATGGTGTTTAGAGCAACCACTAACTTGCTTTTTACAGTGTGCCTCCACGGTTTGCTCCAATAGTTTGATTCGATAAATCAAAACTTCCTCTGCAAACGTGATTGATATAAAGTCTAGAGGACTGACGGTTAAAATTAGTGCGTATCTCTGAAAATGCATATAAATCAATTATTAACAATCATTAAAACATTGTTAGCAGGCATGTGGAGCCACATAATTTTACTTTACTTTTGTTAGAAAGGAATACGTTAAACGAGCAAGCAAGACTCCCAACACCGTTCTGGAGTCATGGAGTGGCAGGCGATCCAGCACTGATTGGGGTGAAAAGATAGGCAATCAGGTGAAGCGGCCAATTAACACGCGCGCACGTTTGCTTGATATGCCGTAACTTTACCCTTCGAAAGTTTTTCACCTGAGCTGTAAATGCCATTCACAAACTTCCTACTTTATGATGAATAGCGTGATTGGCTAAGGCATTCCTCTTCCACCGTTAGTCCGATCCGGTGTTCTCTCTGTCCTATGGGCGGTCCAGTAGCCTCCAGCTTCCACAGAAAATGAAACGACATTTCAAGCGAGGGATGAGCACTTCAAATTGCCTACTACACATCTGCACTTATGAAAGACTACAAATTTAACAAGTAAACCTATTTGAACTAATGAGCTGGCCAGTGTTAATGCAAAACTTCATGCAAAGCAAAAGCCAATCCATGAATTTTGCACACCAGAAGCGACTTAATAATTTTCGTCCATTTTTTTGACTGCTCTGATTTATTTAAGTTGTTGCCTCTTAGTTTGAGTACTGTTGTTATCTCCAGGTTAATAACTGGGAGCCAACAATGCTGGCCAATTCAAGCCAACGTTTACAAACTAGCTGAACTTAGGCAAAATCTTAGTGGAACGATTATGACCGGTTAGAGCAACGCGTTTTGAATTTCACACGACGAAATCACTTTAGTCAATAGATGATCCTATAGTGAAAAGCATACACGGAAACTATGTCCATCGATATGCTAAGTCAACGTTACTTCTTGTACTATAATCGAAGTTAGGACGAATCGCAATAGTTCCTTGGAACTTCAATAACAAACTCACCGCAGGAAGTACCAAGAAAAAATTGCACGAAGCAAAGCAGGATTGCAGTTAGCATATTCTGGTGGTATTCTCTCTGTGTACGCAGAACGTTTGAGGCTCTTGGATGAATCCCTGTAAGATCTAACAATAATGATGGCCAATCATGAAACAGTCCAGAAGCTGAGCGACTATTTTGGCCAATTGCGGCCGTCTTAGATATCACGAGTTTCAAAACACGGTGTGTGCAATGATCAATTTTGATCAATTTTGTTCACCTTGGTTAACTTGTGTGATATTCTTCCAAGTTAAGAAGCATCAGTCAGAAAAAGAGAACGGATAAATGATTAATATATCAACACCCTCCTCACCCAACAGTAATGATTAAACCGGACAAGATTATACATATCTGTTAATATTGTAGTACTCATCATTCGTTGCGTATTAAAATATTGTATTAAAATTTGTTACTACTAGCATTTACAAGTTATTTGTGCCTAGCAAATTAAACATAAAGACTTTAAATATATTTAAAATTATTGGCAAGGAAGAGCTCATAATCCTCGATTATACAAGGAAGGCTCAAAATGGAGGTTCTGCTCAATTTGTAAATTCGGCATCGCATAAAATTGGTAAATGTTTGAACTGTACAAGCGCATGTCTCAGCCAAGAACAGGAGGGCTACCGAGAATGCTTCCATCATAACGTTCTATAAATCAAACCAAAATTGGGATTTATAAGCTAGGGCTGTGCACTTAACGTTAAAATATTCATCATATAAGTTGCAACTCACATCGCATTTGGTTTTAACTCAATGTAGATATTGGATATAAAGGACATATTATAATGGGTTGAGAAGGTTTAAATTGTCTACATTTATCTACTGTTACCTGAAGTTCTTCAAAATGAACGAGGATCATTTCTGTGGAGTAAAGTAATGTGGGCTAAAATCTCAGCCATACACCGCTCCACTGGTAACCACCAAAGGCATAGAAATGGAGCGATGGAACAAAACGTTTACGTTGGGTAGGAAAGCAATATACTGCAATGTCCCGTAGGATGGTTAGGGTGCAAATGACAAAATTTCCTGTGAGATACATGAGTGGCCAAGTGGTTTGGAATAGCACATAAGCGAATAGTCCATAATGGATTATAGGGGTTTTATAATGCTGTCCACTGTTTGTTGCGCAGACGTGCCCTCTTCTAATGGTCATGAGCTATATCACGTAGTGTAAATGTGTCAGAGCGTCGTCAAGGTGTGTTTTGTAAAGAGTTAATGTAGGGGACACTAAATACACTCGCCGGGTGGGCGCCTCAAACCTGTGACACACGGAGGGAGAAAAAGTTTCGTCGACATCCGTTCGGCTGTACTGCGTGACCAGGTTAATTTGATGACCCCTTAGTGATATGGTTTAACTAGCTTCAAAAGAAAATGTCATGAGCGATCTGGGTTTCACCGGATGCGATACACTTACGTCAATAACGTGTGTTGTATATTTTGAGGTTTTCAGTCGGAATGGTTAGGGAATGTGGGACAGAGCACGGACGTTAATTGTCTTCCTGCGTTAAGTAGTATATAGCGTGGTGAGGTGGGGCTTCTGCCATGGTTGCCAAGTTTGAATAGCGTATTTAGTGTGCGGCCTCACATATGAGCCAAGTATCTTCGGGAATATTGCGATGCCAAGCTTCCCAAAGGCTCTACCAAGGAGGACGAAATGCGGGATTGATTTGTTGGCTGTCTTTTCAGTCTGTCTTAAAAACCCAAGTGTCCTTGCACAAGCCGGCTAAAATTACCCTCATGAGAGGATTGGTGTAGAAATTGTAACCCTAAGCGGTATTGATGATGATGTCTGCTCAGCTTCTTGTATTTAGTATTGTCGCACTGCTCACAGATTTCAATGGATCATGTGCACTTTGATTCCAGGGCATTCTGAAGGGCTGTGTTGTCCTCCACTACAGTGCTAGTATGCCATGTCGTTAGAACATCTAAAAAAGGAATATTTGATGACGACACGGAATTGCAAGCTCACTTATGAAAACTAGGAACACGGGTGGTCCTAGCACATAAGTTCGATTGGTTCCAACGTGGTGCTACAAACGCTCTCATTCATATGACCTTGAAGGATAAATGCGCCTATGCAGGCCAGAATAGGATCGCCAAAACTATAATTCTGGTGTTTGTGCAGTAGGATGTGATGATCCTTGCGGTCGGATGCCTTTAAGAAGTCCAGGTGGACTAAATCTACTCCTACGCCAGCGTCCCCCTATTCCATCCAGCCAGCACGAGCTATCAACAGATTAGCAGTACAGGAATGAGTTCAGCGAAATGCGTGCTGTTCAGGAAAAATAATTTTGGTATCCTAAACGTACCACATGGGCGCCCCAACTACAATGGACTCCATGATCTTTGCAATCACAGGAAGAAGTGTTATCGAGAGACACTTTACTGGTTCTGCAGACTACTGCTCTTTATAACATCACTGGCAGAGTCTTGCTAACGTTTAATCCAAACTCATGTCAATAATTTTTGCCGAGTTCGGGAGAACGCTGTCCATAAGCGGGCAGCTGCATACGTGCAAAGACATCAGCCGCTTCATTATAGCTGAGAATATAAAAGATATGTGCTTAAGGAATGGTGGCGGCATGAGCTGCGTGGGTGTGATGTAGGATGTTTGCACAAACTGGAAGGTACGGCCCAATGGTTGTCCACGAATATTGCCTGACTCTTGCGGTATTTCTGCTAACCCGTCTACCGCGTGTACAGCAGCAATTCCGCGCTTGTCCCGGCAAAGTTTATTTGGGTGTTGATATATCAGATCTGGATTAAACTAAAATTGTACCACAGTCTTGTTGGTTCCTTATTTTGTCCTTCAGGACGAGTTTGACACTGTGATTCTTTGTGTTATATGGCAGTCCTAGACCTACTTGCTCGGAGTGGTTATTTAGGCTTGTCATGCAAACCCCTCAGTGCCATACAATTCCCGTCTTGCTCCCTAAAAACAATTTCATCTTGATAGATTGGTGGAATTTGGTTTCAGATGTGCTTGGCACGAGCTTGTTGATAAAGTTTATCAATTTCCCGCAGGTCACTTCATTAGACTATTCGACAAGGAAAGGCCAGATTGTTACACCAATGAGTTTGGACGGGTTATCCTACTTGTTTATGACGTAAGATTCCTTGCTATTTTATTTAAGGTACCCTGCATAGCACAAGCATTACAACACTAGTATCGCATGAGCATTGCACTGCAAATGGGCGCATATTATAATTAGATCGAGCATCGGTTTCTTGTTGGTAAAAACTACGTCCATCCTGAAGGTTTCTTTCCTGTCCCGAAAAGTGTTGGAGAGTTGACATGTCTGTAAAGCGGAGAACCAGCGTATACTTCTTTCAGTTCTGTACAAGTGTTCACCCAGGGTGGTTGGGGTTTCTTGGTCATGTAGACTAAATTCCCCCACCAGGAGAGCGTGTCCAACATTTCGTTTCATTTGATTATTCATAGAGAAAGATGGTGCCTGGATCTTCTCGCAGGTGGGCATTAATGGGATGTCTAGGATGTTGTGAAACTCCGTGCTCTTAAATATGATTGGAAAATGAGTATTTCCCCGAATTTTACGGGCAATTATAATTATGTTATAGTACAGTTCACCCACAGCTCGACAGCTCTATGTTGGACGCCGTTTGGTAATTTGTGCATTGCAATGCCTCGGTTTTGGATAAATATTGCAAGACTGTACGACCCCAGTTCCTTGATTAAACAATTTCTTAGTAGAGGTTAACGGATCGTTACTACTGTACGTTTTTTGGAGACGATCTTTCCTGTACACGAGTAACTCAATATGTGACTACTTTACAAAACACACACACACGACGCAGTAAGGCTGTAGATGATTTTCAGCAGCCCCAGAGAATAACAGAGTCTTGCAAGTAGTTTATCGATTCCCTTTCGTACTGTCGTTCTATCTTAACTTTCTCACACACCAACCAGGTTTATCGGGTGTATCTGCACTTACGATTTTGCACTGTGGTCTAGGTCTTCATTAAATGAAGTGGCTCCACAATTGCAGTGATAAATACACCTATTATGCGAAAAAGTCAAGTTTCCAGGTCCTCTCCATTATACCTTCTAGGTGATGTGACGTTACATCCTCTTTTCTCTCCCCAGACAGACTGCGTCCACTTATAAATACCTTTCCACGTTTGCCTCAGGATGATCAAAGCATCCCTCGCTTATGATTCATAAAATATCTGGGTGTTAAATTTCATACATTTTGCTGTGGATAACACAGATTCTTTAAAATTTTCAAAACTAAATAAGCTATACTTTTTATTCTTCATACTCCAAGTGCTCACCCTAGAGCGTGCTCTAATTTTTATTATTGTAACTAGGTCTACCTTACCACCAAGTTTGTAGTGTTACCACTTGTTTTCCGCTGACATCTTCAGATGGACTGTAATGTTTTTGTGCCGTCATTAAAATTTATTTCCCGATACTTCACCTTAAGCAGAGGATCCGCGGTTGCTTCTGTAGATAGCAGGCGTTTCGTTCAAGCTAAAAAACGACCCCTCCCACCCCTAAACACATTTGCATCAAACGCAGCACCCATTACATCTGCGCTGTCCAAATTTCCTATTTTATTTTACCGTTTACTTTTGTATCGCAACCTCATCTTGCCTTAGATGTATAGTCTTCTATTCGATATTGAAGACAAGAAACAAACTGCGATATGGTTTAATTGCGCAAAAATAAGATAGCTTTCGATAATCTTGTTACTTCTTATTATTTTCTCATTAATTCTGTGCAGTAGGCTGTACGCACATGTAGTGTGAAACAATGAAAGTACCCCCACACAGGTGCATTAAGCTTATATTGACTGGATAAATAGTCCACGTTAGCCTCAATGTAGGTGCGTCTACTTCCAGGGCATTTCTGAATTGGTTATCCAGTTTACCTAGATAACTTTGTGCAGAGCGCTTCAAACGCGTTAAGCTTATTATGAAACATAACTGTGCACAAAGGACAGAATTACACAAGTATTAGTAATATGGTCTGGGTAATATATATAGCACGTGAACTATTAACGGTTATAGCGGATGCTTATTATGAATACGAATGAAACGGATCGATAAGAAAATAATGGATGCGCGTGTTTGGCTCTCCGTTTCTTTCATTCTGGAACTATGTACATGGCGTACACATCAATAAGTTAGTGCATTGAATTACAAGTAGAATACAACAATTCAAATAATCTGCTTGCTTTCCACAAATTTCGCCGTGGGTGTAACATTACATTCGCTAAGTGAATGGGATGGCGTCCTTTATCTTCATGCATGCAGACCAAGGAATATGAGTCAAATTTACCCATATATATTTTTGTTCGATTATCCGAAAAAATCTTTTCTTTCCGTATGTCCGATCTAGTGTTTTGACACGTTCCTTATAGATTTCGCTGAATATGACACCTTGCCGACTGCCTTGTTTAACAGTATCTATCAATCTCAACATGAAAGAGCGGTCAAATGAAGCTCTTATATCACCCACACTTAATTACAACATGATGGCAAACAAACGTGAGAGGTTCCATGTTATTGCCGCGCGTACGATGTGTGAGGGTGCAGAATAAATAGGATGGGTAAGGTGATGTACAATCAAGCATAAAGGGATATACCATGCTTGCATCTGCCAGTCAACATCAAGCTGAGACGAATAAGATCGAAGATTTTCAGGGCAACAATAAACGCATCGGCCACGTGCCTCGAACTCGAGCCCTTCCGACCTTAGACAGATATACTGCGGTAGGGCTAATTATGGCAGAAAACAGTGCTGGCTTTTGCTATTCTCACAGGAGTGGAATGGCGTTCGATGCACGGAATGTGAATTCTACATTCGAATTTTTCTTTGTTGTGCATGCGGAATATAATATTTAGTTGCATCTAGAGCTACAGTTTCAGGGTTGTGTAGCACATACTCTTACGCACGATGAATTAGACCTCACGGAGTTCATGCGGCCTGGCATAGTGCTATATGAGGGTACATTTATGCCCGGACATAGGGCATCTTCATTTCAAGAGGACAGCATAGAAATGGTTAGGTGCATCTTCCTTTAGCATACGTATTGATGTTCTAATATTTGGCTGCGTGACATGCGGACAAGTTAAGGATTATTGTTGTGATGTTGTAAGAATCCCGTTGGACGCCTAACGTCCGATTATTATTAGCAGACTATTCCATGTGTGTTATTTGCTATGCAAAATCGTTATCTATTATTTAGCTTATAACTCTTTCCGGGTAGTGGTCAGCAATCGCTTGAGATTACCTGCAGTCAACGAGAGATTGCATCAGAATGAATGGTTTATCTTTAAACGACCTAATCATTAAATAAGAAGCAACGACCGCATGCATCTTCAACGATAATTCCATGTGGTCGGAACAATCATACGCCACTTGAACGAAGGTTGTACGTTCCCATCGCTGATCTATTGTTTTATCTTGCTTTATACGGCACTATAGAGCAGTAATTGCAAAGCATTCAGCCGCATGTCGCATAAAGCTACTTACATTTCTTTGCATTTCTTGGAATCTTTTCCATAGCCTGTTCCTTACGTTTCTCACACTTTTCCATTACATGATAAAGATTAATAGTGCACACCTAGCTCTTACGTTGCAACGCAGTCATCTACTATGATAATGTAGTGTCCTACACTAGGATGCATTTGGGTTGGAGGGATAAGCAGGCTAGGCCATTATATAAAGGTGAGTGGGTGTTCGCAACTTTTACCGGGTGAAGTATAAGACGATTTAACTAGCATCCATGAACAAACTAGTTTTTCCAAGTTTTAATAGTAAACGACAAATTTAACATAAAACATAAACAGTTACGGGACGATGACGCAGACTAGAATGTATCAACTGGTTGCTGCTGGCCTCTCAAATACGGTATTATCAAGTCAAAGTTTACGTTTTATTTCTAAAGCGGGAAGATAAGCAAGCAAGCTGTAAACATGAGACACAAACTGAAAAATGTTCTGCCCCATGTCCAGCACGAAGGACACGGTCAAATGCTGCCTTCATATCAACAAAACTGACTACTAATAATTGTCTTTAGTCCTTATTTGGCGTGACATTTTCCAGGAAAGCAAAGTGGTATGCATGGCGCTCTCTTGACTGGTGACATCTGGTAAATGGGTTGCGCAGTGTCAGAAACTGAAAGATCATTTCTTTATTGATATTCATCAGACATATCATTAGAGTTGACGTGGGACTGATAGGCTGATGGTAGTCAAAGTTTCGGTGGCAACATTGCATCTGTATTCGCCCAATTTTCACAAGCGTCCAAGTGACTGTGAAAATTTTGCTTTTCATGGAGAAATAAATACAATGAGAAAGAGAACATATGTAGATGCGCGATGTATGCATAGTTGATGAAAGTCCGTCTGCGTCAAGATAAAGAAAAGTTTGTGTGCATGTGGAATACAATGGATAGTGCGGAAAGTAAATAAATTACTATGAAAGTAGTCATGTGTATGTTAAGGGGGGCACAACTGGTGGTACCAAAACCACATTTGCGAATGTTCTGTAAAAGTGTCTATTTATGGTCCAGCATATGGCAGTTAGATCGTTAGTGAGTTCATTGGTTTGCTTCTATGTTTCATTGCCTGATAATGGTAAGAGGAACAAATTGGGAAAAACGGAAAGTTTTGGTAACCCCCACAACTTCACTGAGAGATGCGTGAAAGATTCTGTTTATGCTACGCAGAGTAAAACTTGTCTTCGCAACGTTTCACATGGAACCTATTTCGAAATTTATAAGTTAGATTATAAAGGTACTTTCGAAGCACATGTGTATAGAATTGTGACGTGCATTCTAAATCTTGAACGCGAATCTTATTGTAATGAATCTTCGTCATTCGAGCATGAGGGCCGTGACTGAACTTGAAAGAAATTGGGTGTTGCCCGCCCGAAAACGCTGCACTCCTATGACGTTTTTTGATATTCTTGCATCGCATCAGATAGATAGCAAGCATCTAAACGGGGACCATTGGGAAATTAGTTGTGACGCCTGCCCCTAAGGCACCAGGTTCGATACCTGCCATCTCTATCTGATGAGAAGAAACCCTTCATAGGAGGGCACTGTTATCGAGCATGTAAGACGCAGTTAGTATTCTCATCAGATACGATCCTCCTGGTCGAAATACCATGATCCATTTCAATGGGAATCGCGGTAAACATTGAGATGGCGCGCTACAATCCATTCACATAACGTGTACTACAAAATGACACACAACGTCGTTGATTAACCGTTGTTTAAAGCGTTGTCCATCGTTACCCGGGGGCTTAGGGATAGCGGTCACAACTAACGTCCCCATGGTCCCGGTTTTAATGCCTGCTAACTCTATCTGACGAGGTTTAATAATATGCAATTGCGTCTGAGTACTGAATTATTTTCTCGCGGACAGCACCCAAAGTTTATATCTTCTATGCGTTAAACTTCGTACTGTAGGTGGTTTAGGTCAAAGTCAATACACATTGCAAACACAGTTCTTGGGAAGATGAAACCAAAGTGTTTAGAAATGCTTTCCATTACAGCGGAGAGGAGGAGTGTTACAATTGCAGTGAGGATTTAGTCGTTGATTTGGTGTAGCCAACTTGAAATGATGGTGCGTTAAGTTCGTGTTGCAACTGAGTTTCATTGCGTTGCGACGGAATTTTGCTGCCACTTAACCTTGTGATACTCGATATTTATTAATGTGGAAGGGGAAACAATCCGTTGTTTTGCTTAGCGGTTGTTCGTTGTGGAATCTCGAAGGCTGAGGGATATTACTTGTGTCAGAGTTGCTACATTTATGGTGGTTATTCTATTTGACGCCGCATGTATGCACTAAGCAGCCTCAGACAGATCGAGAGAGCCAAATACCCGAATGCGCCCTGCAGCATGTCAGTAGGTCGGTTCCAGTCTGTGACACATTCTCAGGTTGTTCTGGCCAGCAAAGTTTAGCTTGGGTTTATACCTCGATTTCGCGCACATCAGTGACTGAATGCAAGACGTGATCCACAATACCTGGATGGGGTTAAGCCCCCTTATGTTTGGACAAATTAAATTGCAGTGAAAGGCGTATTGGAACCTCCTACGCACTATAAACACCTCGTTAACTTACATCGTGATCTCCTTGGATGGCGATTGCTTCCCAATTTCTAACATAATCAGAGAAAAGCATGAAAACCTAAGCAAGCAGTTGTTGAAGCTCCTCAGTGAATACAGGAAACTAATGCATCTCCAGAAGGGAGGCTTGTAGAATTTCGCAATCTACCTTAATCGGATTGAAAGTTTCACGACAAACGTTAGCATGTAGCTATTGCTGCTGCAGAAGAATTCCTGGCGCTAACAAAAGCAGAATCCTATAGTCACGCACTTCGATTTGGTGAAGTAGAATGCGTTGGTCCAGTCCGCTGTAGGCTATAGAGTAGTCTAAGTAAAGGACATTATTCCATTTCTCTTCGTCGGCTGCTCCTGTCTAACTACCGAATGCCATCGGTTGTGAACGGTTGGCAGCAAAATTAACCATGCTGCTCCAGTGCCTTGCCATTGCAGTTTCAGTATCCGGATAATGCTATCAAACACATGAACATCAGGCACTTATTCTCGATTTCCTGATGATAACAGACAAAAGGACATCAACACACTTAAAATCACAAGCTACCCAGATTCAATCGGTACAATTGGTTGGCAGCATTCGGTTTCGGATTTGCCTGTCACTGTGGCCAGCCACAGGACGCCTGCGCCTATGGAACGACCACGGGTACCCTGCGCTGTACCACACACAGCTTCATCCACACACCCCATATCCAGTGTAAACCCGAAGGAATAAGACAGGGAGGTATGCGGCTGGGAACCACGTATCATCAACGGAGCCGGCCCACACTCATTCGCACGCAAACAAAAGCACACTGTATTTGGGAATCAATCGCACACAAGGCGGTCGCTGGACCGCAGTCCGCTAATCAATGAGTGCATGGAACCAGTCTTCAAACATAACACGGCCACAAGGACCGAGCATCCCGTCCCCTCCAGCAATGACAAACTGTCTCCTAGAGACAGAATGGACGAAGTAGTGGGTAATAGACAGGGAGACACCTTGTCAACATGCACATCAAGAGCAGCCACACCGGGGATATCAAGCAACAGCCAATCACTTGAGAGAACGATACTAAATCAAATAAATTGTGTAATGCATAAGGAAACGGTGACATAAAGCTTAAATTAATGACCATGTGAAATAAGTTGTTTACAAACGAACCAAGATATGTTCACGAGGTCAGAAATTGTATTTTGGGGAAATGCCGCAAACACGAACATGTTATCGAAATTAACTAAAATTAGCTTAAGCTACATGCGCAAGTTTAGAGCACAATGTACAAGAAAGAAAAGCATTAAAACAACATTGAAAACCCACCAACTGAAATAAATATACTTAGCCTGCAATCACACGGTTAGTAAATCGTATGCAGCGTACCTACAAACGCTGCGCTGGTTCTGCCTAGGTTGTTTGCAAGACCCGTTGTTGCTTCGGTAATGGTCCCGAGTGGCCTCACTCAGGACTAAATAGACCTGCTTCACTCAGACACTCGCGACCGCAAGTGCTACAGAACCTTGCGGTGGATGTCGATAGGGTACAACTCATCGGTGCTTGCCGGGCCCACAGTTACCGCTTCTTCTTTGCGTGTATGAGGTCTCTCCCGCATTCCGGCAACTGCCTTCGTGATTAGATCGCGCAACGTACGCCGATCAACCGCCTTCGATTCCCTTGAACTGGAATCAAGATTAGAACGAGAATGGCCCTATTTGATCATATCCTGGTAAGGTAATCTTGGTTTTCCAGCATGCTGCTCCCCAATACTCAGCTGACCGTTTAACAGTTGGTTCGGTCTCCGCGACGAATCCATACTGCTCACATGACCGATCCACCTCAGGTGTCTCAGCAAAAGTACGCAGTCCACTGCATACATCCCACTTTGTCGCAACACTTCCGTGTCCGCAAATTTGTCGCTCCATCCAATGCGCAAAAGCAGTCGGCAACAGTATTGATAGGACCGCCCGAGATATCGCATATCCCTTCGGTACATCGTCCAACTTTCACTGCCGTATAGAAGGACGGACAGCACCATGGATGTGTACACTAACAGTTTCGTGCCAGTTGTAAGCTAATGGTTGCTCCACACGCAGTACTCAAGCTTCCCAAATGTTGCCGTTGCTTTCGAGACGCGGATACGTAGTTCACCGTGTAGCTGCTGGTCAGTCGACATGACACTCCTAAGATAGCAGTGGCGGGCGGTGATTTCTAATACTTCAGCACCAATGCTGTTTTCGGCAATATTGAAGACTGCACTAGCAGTGAAGGCTGACAGAGACAGACAGTATTTCTTGTGTTATTGGTTAGCCTAAATTTGGCCGCTGTCGAATCCAGCGCACTAGTCATACGTTGCAATGCATTCACGATGTGTACAAACAACGCAAAATCGTCAGCAAGCATCAGCATACGGATAGTTGTCTCAAAGGCTAGAGTTCACGCATCGAAACGACGGATGTTCAGCAACCCCCCATCGATACAGTACTCCTCACGAACATCGTAAACACAAGCGGCATCAAAAGTACAAGGCATCACTGCACGAAGATATAAATTAAACAGGGCAGGAGCTAAGACACAGCCTTGCTTCACACCAGAGACAACTGCAAATTCATCCGATGTCCGTCCACTCAGCTGTTCCATCCTCCGTATACCACTGTGTAGACATTCAAGTAAACTTACAAGCTTACGTAGCCAACCAAAATTCACCAACATCGGCCAAAGTGCATCGCGGTTCACCGTATCAAATGCATTGGTGGAATCAATAAAAAGCGAGTAAAATGCTGGTATCGTTATCTGCACTTCTCCTGCAACTGACGAGCCGCATGCATCATATCTGTAATGCTGCGACACGAATGGAATCCACACGGCACTTCCGCCATGTTAGTTTCCACAACCTGTCTGACGAGGTGGTTGAGAGGAATTCGGGCAATCACCTTGCTCACACATCTCAGGAAGTTTATGCCACGATAATTCGTGCGACATTGCTTGCTTCCTTCGGCCTTGTACAGTGGTAGCACAAGAGCATCCTTCAGTTCAGGAGGCACCTCCTCCTCAATCCATGCGCGGTACACCGAGTGGGGCAGTGCAGTCAACAACACGTGTCCGCCGTGTTTCAATACGTTAGGCAGAATCCCGTCGGCACCAGCACACTTGCCGTTTCGCAGCTGAGCAAGTGCTCTCTGCGTCTCATCCTGTGTCGGCGTATCCGCCAAACTTGGCATCACATTGTGCTGCCTCAGGCAGTTCAATATAGGCCAGTCGATCTCAGAACGGTTGTTCAAGAGACAGTCAAAGTGTTTCCGCCAAAACCGCATTATGTCTGCAGTCTGTGTGCAGGTAGCACTTGAGCTACCATCGATCAGCGTCCTCAGCGGTTCCAATATCGGTCCATACACCGCCTTCAAGAGGTGAAAGAATTTATTGTGTTGGCAACGTTCAAAATAGCATTCCAACTACTTCGCCTTCTTCGTACGCCAAGCATTTCTAATGCAAAGAAGCTTTCGGGTCGGTCGCCGTAGTAGTTTGCAAAACTGACTAATCTTCCTCAATGCACATTTGCAGCAAATTTTGCGTCCTTCTCCGAAACCAATGCGCTAATCATCACCTTGTTCTCATCAAACCAATCAGGCCACTTAGTGTTTACTCGCCCGATTGTCTCCTCGGCAGCAGCTGTCACCTGGTCACAAATGTGGTGACACAGATCGCTCCTGTAGCTATGCACTCCACATCATACAGGCATGTAGGAATCGCCTCCTCCAATTCAGTAAGTTTTGCCCCAGTACCGAGGGATAGCATGTTAATTACATGCCCATTCACGGCGGGAGTGCAATACATAGTTTTACGAAAATATATGTACACATTGGTCCGCACCTATTTCTGATCAGTGTCACACTCAACTCTATGCAGAACACTTGTCATACTCACTTCACGCATATCACGTTGACGTACGATAGCATAGTGTGGCAAGTGAGCATGACCACTCCGCGGTTGCGTTCAAGTAGTTATATCATCTACACTCAGTGCAAACCGAGTGTTCCTGATCTTCACGCCGTGAGTGGCACACAGTGAGAGCAGCCTGTCACCGTTCGCATTCGCTGAACCAATGCCATGCGGACAGATAACATGTATCCACACGGCCGCATCAAGCCCAACGAGCGCGTTGAAGTCACCCAGCAGAAATAGTCGTATGCTCTTCGGCCCAGACCGTATCACGGAGAATAGCTTAGTATAGAATGAATCATGCGTGTCATCAGGATAAGGCTTGGTCGGACCCTAAGTGCTTATAAAGCTGACCAAATTACTCCCTCGAGTAGTAGGCCGAAAGTCATTAGTCGTGCGATGACTCTTGTTGGCTCACCCACCAGCTGGCTGTTTAAGCAATCGGATATTGCCAATCCGACCCCATGTTCACGTGGTGCTGATACAGCGTTGTTCACTTAGTAGAATGTGTAGCCAGCACCCGCTTCATGCAACTTACCTTGCTCAACGAGCTTGGGTTCATTGAGTTTTGTAATATCGATGTGGTTGCTCGCCAGCTCCATCGCGAAGAATGTAGTACGTCGCCCGGGACGTTTACTGGAACTCTTGTCCAGTATTGTGCGCAAGGTCCAGCATCCGATGTTGAGTGCTTTTGGCGCATGCATAGGATTGTATTGGTGGGCAACTGCACGCGATGTGGCGGATGTGTTCGTAGCGTTGCTTAATTGACACCACCTGGAGCATTAGGCTCCATATTTTGACCCACAATGCATTGAGGAGCAGACCCATCTCCTGAATGTGAATTACAGAGACAGACTGGGATCATCTTGACGGCCGTCATACGCAGCGTTTGATGTCTTAGAATGATTCACTTATGTTTTGAGACCGCAGTAATATACACCTGCGTTCATGGCTAGACGTAGTTAGGTTTTGGCATTGTTGCAACAATTTGACCAAAAGCTGCCTTGCTTGAGGCTGGCAGGAACAAAGCATCGAACTCCCGGAGGTGCCCTTCAAACGTCCTAGAAAATGTGTGGCGTCCGTGCTCTACGCCATCAAACTGTAGGCTAATAACCCGTAGACCTGTTGTCTTCCATGGCTAGGTTTTACGGGAAGTGGGCTCTCGAAAAGTCCCCACCGCAAGTGTAAGTCTCAGGGTGCCCACACCTGACAGGAGAACGACTCGAGTGCTGAATCAAAGCCTTTAATTGAAAGTTTACCCGAAAGTAGGAGGCCTAGCATATGGTCAGTTCACTAACTCATCTGGATTGGTGTCCTGGATCTTAGAAGCGAGATGGGCGTAACCCAAATACCACCCAGCGGTCGCCACGATGAGGCTTCCAGGAAAAGAGCCAATAACACAACAGTAGCAGCAGTGGGTTGACCATCCGTCAGGATCTAGCCACAATCAGCCTCAGCGCACCATGGACATAAGGAGACACATACGTGCGCAGGAGAGAATGCAAGCTTTCCTCGACTGGTTGACTCATCCATCACTCTACCGCTATCAGCGTGTGGAGTTCGTTTGGCGATAGATGTCTGACCTGATTCTTCGACTAATATTTACTCCCGTAAAATTATATTTTCCCCATAGGGTTACTACCCTCAGGTTGAAAAACACTGCTCTAGGGCAAAGGTGACCCCATGTGTAAAAGGCTGTATCCTCGTCTTCAACGAGTAAGACTATTGCAAAATCATTAGTGAATAAAACTTTACTCAAATTGATTCGCTGTATCATCCGTTCAAATATTCTTGTCAATTTCTCCTAATTTTTAAATTACACATTGCTTTATTTATATAAATTGGCAGGATATTCGCTTGTCTTATATGAACCGCATCACGCTAACGCGAGATATTTGCACATCTATGCGGAAGCTAAACCCAGAAATTCCAAATTATTACTGTACGCTTATTGAACATTATGTATCGTAGCCGAACTGTATATATATATATGTATATATATATATAAATATTTGCTTATCTTGTCATTGCTACCACTAATCAAGGACGCCGTAATGCAACGCAATGAAAGTAACATGGACATTTCAAAGTTCCAAAAAAATATAATTTACTTAAGATATATGAAAATATAGCATCTTAAATAAAAACAAATATACATGTTTCGCTCAATCTTTTGATCCCCTGACTAATAAATGGTCAGAATTTAAGTTGCGTACGAATTGCACCTATATTCGTCAGCGCCAGCTTTCGCGAAGGTTTTTTAAAGAAATCTATACCTCTTCCGACTACGGTGAATTTTGAAATGCTCACACCAATTTGGAATGGAGCTAATCAGGTTGCAAACACTTACACATTTGTTTAGCTGTTTCACACACAGACGATTCTCATGTTCATCGAATTTATGAAATTTTGCATCTTGGCCTTTTGTCCAAGAATTTTGACTCCAAATGTGAA
Source organism: Dicrocoelium dendriticum (assembly GCA_944474145.2). Lineage (NCBI taxonomy): Eukaryota > Metazoa > Platyhelminthes > Trematoda > Plagiorchiida > Dicrocoeliidae > Dicrocoelium > Dicrocoelium dendriticum. The sequence continues at coordinate 78,678,151 of OX104071.1, read as the reverse complement.
TTTAACCGATGAGAAATGGGAAGGTTCTTATTGTGGCAGTAGGTAGAAACCAAGAGCAACATGCGCTGTGATACACTGTATGTGACCCAAGGTGATCCTTATAAAATCAAGACAGTAATTTTCACTGGTGAAAGCAATAAATATACACCAATGCCTGATTTCTAAATAAATAATGGTATGGACAATCCTATATGTCCTCGCGTCTATCTGCAGTTTACGCTCACTTTTCTCGGGTAAAATTTACGCAATTTAAAAATTCCTCCAATAATTAGGAGCAAAAAATACTAAGGAAATGAGGCTAAATCCGGTGGACTTATTTGACAGCCAAGTACAATATGACCGGATTATCAGTATGTCCATCTTATTTAGATACAGTCGTCGTTGTCTAGGTCGTAGTGCTTGATAACCAGTTCTATGCGCAACACCTGATTGATGGTCTCTTTTGGGTACCGTAATTTGCACACCTATCCTTGGTGCACGTACTGTACTCACACACATGTTGCACTCAAAACACGTAGCGTCATCTTAGCTCTATGGGTAAATAGTTAGCCTAACAACCCACTTTCTCTGTTTGACTTGGGGTGTGTTTTGCCACTGATAATAAAGTGCACTGAGAGTGCTGAACTGTACTGATTCAAGTCTAGTCACCTCAGACTAGGTTTTATGCCCCTGATTATACAGGTCAGCACGACATAAGTGCAGGGGCTTCTAGGTAAACACGAAAGCCAGCCATCCCTAGCCATTGGTTTTCAGCAGATTGTATAGGTCTCTCCTTGTATGCTATTTTGTTGCGTTTGTTTCATGGACCACCGTCACCTGTTCTCAGGATATCAATTCATATTATTGATCTCACTTTAGTTGTACTATGATGATTTACAAGTCCAACTTTCTGGTGTATTGTTAATCCGAGCCGTTTTGGTGATTTCTACCAAGGATATTTCAGAATACATTTATTTCCTGAATAATAGTTGCCGAATCGAATATCTTAACCATGCTTTTGAGTGAGCAACCGATGTGCGCATACCATATAGTTAAAATGCTCTAATCATAGATATTTGACATTTGTCAATAAATATTTTCACGGTGGGCCGAAGAACGAACAAAACGACGACAGCGCGTTGGGGTAAATTTCTGCAAAACGCTCTCAGGTAAAAACGATTGTGCTTTGCAAATACAAATGTAGTCGCTACATTCATTGTTAAGCATAGATAAGCGGAGCGCAACTCGAAAACTTCGAAAAATCAACAGCTTTATTAACTAGAATTGATGAACAAGACTATGTATTGAAAAAGATGACTAAATCAAACACTTGTGCACGTATACGGAAGAGACGGACTAAGCAGCGAAATGCTTGGTGAAACATAAGTAAACGAAGTATGTGCTTAAGCATATCAATAATGATTGATTTGGACTGACTGCATCGCTTCAACATGGTTGCTTTTCAATGTTTATCAGTCAGTATCATTCAACGTGTCCTAGCAGTTAAAAGTTCGTTCAGACATTGAAGGCATTACAGAGGCAAAATTATCCAGTTCCGGAAATTTAACATCAATATCAGAAATCAATGCAGAATCCTTTTCGGTATACACTCATCACCCTCAAACGTTAACATAGCACCGATTGTGGGCTAGTGAAAACTCAGGCTGGGATTGACTCTTCGGCGGTTTGAGCGATACAAATAGATGAGACAGAGAGTTCAAAAGGTTTTGCACACAAATAGAATTTTTTGACTCCACAGCTTCTTCAGGCTTCACCTAACTTACAAAAGCCCTTGCGTCAAGGGCGATCCGTTGCCATAATAAATCATCACAGTTACCGATTGGTATACATAACCTCTAAAAACCATGAGATCCCTGTTGGTTCCAAGCATATTCCGTGATACTGGGAAAGGGATATATATGATAAGTCAGTTAAACAAAGTAAACATGTATATATAATTCTCAGTAGCCTAAAGTAATTAAGTAGGTAACAAACAAATAAGTAAAATTGTCAGCTGACCAAGGTAGTAGTATCCGGCGAATGAAAAGTTTTGGTACACATAATTTTGGCTTTATATCTTGGACGTAGATAGCCTCGACGAGGGATAAGAGCTGTTTACGGAATCCTTTGGAGATGTGTTCTGGTAGAAAGTAAATGACATTGAAGTCATTCTCGGAAGCTGTATGGCCACATTCAAGGAGGTGCGACAAGAATGAGCTCTATGAACACGTTATATTGCCTTCGTGAAAATATGCTGTGATGTGTTCCCGAATCCTCTGTGATAGCCGCCTCATTCTGCGACCCAGGTATCGTGCCTCAGAAGAGCACGACTACTGATGAACAACCTTTGAATGGGTCAACGACAGCAGTCTAGATTTTAAGGGTATTATAAACAACCAATATTTGTGAAAGAAACAATTCTAAGGCAAGCCGCGGAAAGAGTTTTCACAACAGCACATTACAAGCGTCAGGATAACGGATCAAGTGCAGAACCGCCCTTCAATAATATGTGCATGAACAGCTTTCTTAAGAGCCATGCTCCTAGTTGGCTTTCGATTGCTTTTCTTCAAATGTTTCATGAAAAGTGTAGCAGGATGACCATTTTCCCTGTGGACATCGTTATTCTCTCTAGTTCTTCGTTGACGGTATCCGGTGTATACATACTGTGCGTCCTGAAGACGAGGTATCTGAGTAAGCTTCTCTTATGCTGTGGAGGTACTGGGCTGTACAAGTTAGTGTACTGCCCAATCTATATGCGTTTTCTGTGTATCATTCTTCTACATGATACCTCCCAGGTACGGATAATTTCTAAATTTAGGAAAGGTGACTGGTTTCCACATTATTGTTCACAGGTGAAGCAGAGATGCTCCTCTGAGTCATAAAAATCTTACAGCAACGATTCCGCGTGCGTGGTCATCCAGCTTCCGATAAGGATTTCAACGTCATCTACTCACTAACTGAACACCTATCTCAAGTTTTTCGCAAGCAGCGCTTATCCCTCGCCGGGGCTATCTACATCTACCATCTGAAGCCGAAATGATGTGTACGAAAACCATTCATACGGCGGAATGGTACTACCATAGCTAACTGACTTTATTTCTTAGTTATTTGGTTGTTACCTTACTTGCTTGATTACTTTGGCCCACTGAGCCTTGTCTGTGTATCGGTACTTAGTTCACTTGGCGTACCATCTATACTTCCGTCTCAAGTTACCGATTTTGATCCTTCAAACGTCCCAGAATTTTAATCCCAGCCTGAGATGACGCTTTCAACACCACCGGTTCTAGATAAACTTTTAGGTCTGATGAAAGTTTACCGGAAAGAATTATTTCCTCAGTAGTGAATTCTAATAATAATTCATATTAATGAAATGGAAATATTAGCATCTGTAAAGATCAGCATTGAGCGGGATACGTTGAAAATTCAACACGAAGCAAATAGCGGTAAGTTTCAACACGTCTTTTTATCCTATGCTTCGGCTTTAACAGGTGATTTGCCTCCATCTTACTATAGATGGTTACTTTATTAACTGGGACAACAATATTTCAAGCAGATGGATCTTAAAAACAAACGAACTTTACCCTTCATTCTAATCACGACATGGAAATCTATCTAAACGGTGCTCCATGTGTTTAATGCGTAGTGTATCCTTTACTTGCGTTTATTAAACTCATGCTATTAACTATGTCACCTGAATGTTTCAGTGCGGAAGTATATAATTAGGACTCACCTGCAGCAAATCTCACTCGATCAATTGAGGGAATCCCAAATGAGTGATCAATTTTCTGCAAGAGAGTTCCATTTGCGAACTCCTCATCATGCGCCTCACAAACGCATGTTAGTTCAAATATTCTTGCTTCGTAGAACCATCTGTAAAGGCTGCATGGACCCACAAGATTGTGACCAAATTTTGAACGCTGTGTGATTTGAAAAGTAATATTTAATTAGGATCGTCGCAGATTTGACAGTAGAATAACATGGCATGATATGATACAATGTGCAATGAGCAACTTTGCCAATGCATATAAAAATTAGGCTACTTATCGAATTAAGGAACGCATTGTAGTTCAAGAAACTGACTAAATTGATGGATAAAAATGTAATAAGAACAGCATTGATTATGAAGTTTAGAAGAACTACTAACTTGAGTTCTACAGTGTGCCTCAACGGATGCTCCATTCGTTTGATTCGGCAAATCAACGTCTTCTGCAACCGTAATTGACACAAAGTCTAGGGAGTGACGGAAACAATTAATTTTTAGCTAAAAGTACTTATAAACCATTTATTACGAATCCTCAAAACATTATTACCAGACATGTAATGCCACATAATTATACTTTACGTTTCTTAGGATGGAATACGCTAAGCGAACCAAGGAGGCTGCCGTCGACGTTACGGAACCAAGGCGTGGCAGGCGATCGCTCACTGATTGGGCTCAGCAGATTGACGATCGAGTGAAGTTGCCAAACAACACGAGGGTGAGATTATTCGATTGTCCGTAAATTGACCCTTCGAGAGATAACCACTCGAGCTTTAAATGCCATTCACGAAGTTTCAAGTTTACGCTTATGATGAGCAGCATGGTTGGCTAGTGCATCCCTGTTCCGCTGCTTGTCTGATCCGGTCTTCTCTGTATCCTGTGGTCGACCCAGCAAACTCGAGTTTGGAATGAGAACGAGCCGAAAATTCAGGCCAGGGAAGAGTACCTCAAATTGCCTGATACACAAATACGCTTTTGAGAGACTGCAAACCTTACAAATAAATTTAGTTGAACTAATGAGCTGGCTAGTTTTAATGCAAAAATTTCAACAAGCAAATGCCAATCCATGAATATTTACACACAAAGCGATGAGTTCCTTGACTTAATACTTTTCCTCCCTAAAATGTTTGACTCTTCTAATTTACTCAAGTTGTTACCACATACTTCGGGTATTCTGGTTTAACAACTGAGAGCTAAAATTTTTGGCAAATTGAAACCAAATTTAACAAACGTTCTGAACTTAGTAAAAAACTTGGTGGAAATGATTATTACCGGTTTGAGAAACGCGCTTTGAATTTCAAATGACGAAATCACTTTAGTCAATAGATTATCTTAGGATGAAAAGCAACACAATACTTATTTCCATTAATATGCTATATCAACGTTACTGATTGTACTACACTCTACGTTAGGACGATCTGCAACAGATCATTAGAACTTCAATACCAAACTCACCGCAGGAAATACAAAGAAAACATTGCACGAAACAAAGCAGGATTGCAGTTATCATTTTCTGGTGGTCTTGTATCAGTGTACGCAAAATGTTGGAGACTCTTGGAAGAATCACTGTTTTGTCCATACTTTTCTGTAAAAGCTCACAATGAGTGACTGCCAATCATGAAAAAGTCGAGAAGCTGAGCAAGTACTTTGGCCAATTGCGGCCGTCTGAGATATCACGTGTTTCTACAGGCGGTGTGCGCATTTATCATGATGATCACTTTTGTTCACCTTGGTCAATTGGGTGATTTGCGTCCACGTTAAGAAGTATCAGTCAGCAACAAGAGAACAAAGCAACGATTCATATATCAACGGCTGCGTCATTTAACATTAACTAATCTGGACGAGATTATACCTACCTGCTAATATTTTAATACTCGCTGTATGTTAAAACTAGAATTTGCAACAAATTGTTGCATAGCCAATTAAATATAAACATTTATAATAATTTAACTTATTGGCAATGAAGAGCTCATGTTCATCGATTATACAAGGTACGCTCAAAAGGGAGGTGTTGATATATTGGTATTTTCGGCATCGCATAAAAATGATAAATGTTTGAACTGGATAAGCGCAGATCTAGGTGACGAACTGGGAGGGCTACCGAGAATGCTTCCATCAAAATGTTCTACGAAACAAGCCCCTAATTGGAATTGACAAGCTAGAGCTGTGCACATAACGTTAAAATATTCATCAAACATGTTACAACTCACATCGTCATTGGTTTTAACTCAATGTGGCTATTGTGTATAAAGGAAGTATTGTAATCGGTTTAGAACTTGCAAATAGCCTTCATTCCTTTACTGTTATTTGAAGTATTTCAAAATGTATGATGATGACTTTATTTCCGTGAAGTAAATTAATGTGGGCTTGAAATTCAGCTATGCACCTCTCCACTGGTAGCCATCAAGGGCATAGAAATGGAGCAATGGAAAAAAAGGTGTACGCCGGATAGAAAAGCAAAATCTTGCGATGTCCCGTAGTATGGTTAGGGTGAACATGGAGAAATATATAAAACTGTGTCTGTAAAATGACCTTTGAAGTAATGAGTGGCCAACTGGTTTGCAGTAATACGAAAGTGAATAGTACTGCCTGAATTATGGGGGGTAAAATGTCGTCTACCGTTTGTTATGCACTAGTGCCCTCATCTTATGTTCAGGAGCTAAATCACTTGGTGTAAATCTATCAGAGCTTCGTCAATGTGTGTTTTGTACGGGTTAAGGTGAGTGCATTAACTACACGCGCCGGGAGTGCGCTCAAAGACTGCCACCGGTACGCAAGATTTCCTACATAGATAGACAAATTGCTACTGTTGTGCATGTTGACGCTGCGTGGGCCGGCTCCGCTGAAGAAATGCGGGTCTAATGCACATGCGTCCCTGTCATATTCCTTAGGGTTTACAGTGGATGCGGGGTGTGTGGATGGAGCTGTGGGTGATGACGCTTCGTCGACATTCCAGTCGGCTGTACTGCGTGACTAGTTTAATTTGATGACCACTTCGAGTTGTGTTTTGACTAGCTTCAAAGGGAATGGCATGTGTGGTTTGGGATTCTCAGGATCTGCTACACAATTATGAGACCGCCTCTTAGGAGTAAAAAACCCATGTTGTAAAGTTTGACTGCTTTCAGCCTGAATGATAAGGGAATGTGAGACAGAGCGCAGACGTTAATTGTCTCCCTGTGTTAAGTAGTATATAGCGTGGTGAGGTGTTGTTTCTGACATGGTTACTAAGCTTGCTTAGCGTATTCCGTGTGCGGCCTCACATTTGCACCAAGTATCTTCGGGTAGATTGTGGAGCGAAACTTCCCGAAAGCTCTATAAAGGAGGATGAAGTGCGGGATTGCTTTTATTGATGACTTTTCTGTCTGCATCAAACACCCAAGTGCCATTGCACAAGCGCGCCAAAATTACGCTCATGAGACGCCCGCTGTAGAACTTGTGACCCTGCGCATTATTTGTGATGTTCTCTGCTCAGCAAATAGAATTAGTGTTGTCGAACTGTGACAGGTTCTCGAAGGATCATGTGTACTTTGGTTCCAGTTCACACTGTAGGGCTCAGTGATCCTCCACTGTAATGCCAGCATGCTGTGTCGTTAGATAATCCGAAAGAAGGAAATTTTGATGACCACACACTTGCAAGATCATTTATGAAATCCAGCAACGCGCGTATTTGGAGCACCTAACTTCGGTTGGATCCAACATGTTGCTACAAACCCTCTCATTCATATGAAGTTGAAGGAGAAATGCGCCTATCCAGTCCAGAACAGTATCGCCAAAACTATAATTCTAGAGTTGGTGCTGTAAGATGTGATGAGCCTTGCAGTCGTATGCCTTTGAGAAGTCAAGGTAGGCTGAATCCACTCCTATGTCAGCGTCCTCCTATTGCGTCCAGCTTGCACGAGCTATCAACAGATTCGTAGTACGGGAAGGAGCTCGGCGAACTTCGTGCTTTACCGGAACCAGAAGTTGGTTATGCTATACTTACTACATGGGCGCCTCAAGTAAAATGGACGCCATGATCTTTGCGATCAGAGGAAGAAGTGTTATCAAGAGACACTTCACTGGTTCTTCAGACTACTGCTTTTGGGAATTTAATTATTCTCTCCGTGTTTCCATACCCTGGGGAGGTGCAAATCGTTAAATCATCGCTAACAGAATCTTGCTAATGGTTCATCTAAACTCATGTCAGTAACTTTCAAAGCGTTCGAGACAATGTTGTCCACACCCCCGGTACTGTATTCATGCAAGCATATCCGCCGCTTCAATAGAGCTGAGATTGTAATAGAATTGTGGTTAAGGACTGGTGGCAGCATGAGCTGCCTGGGATTGTGCAAAACCGCTTCAGACTCTGGAAGGTACGGCCAAATTTTGTCCAAGGACGTTTACTACCTATTGGGCTATTTGTGTCAACCCGCATACTGCGTGTAGAGCAGGAATTTCGCGGTTGTCCATACCAATTTTTTTAAAATGAGTGTCGAGAAGTCTGATCTGAGTTAGACTAAATTATACTATAATGTCTTGTTTGTGCCTTATTTTGTCCTCCCGGAAGACTTTGACACTATGGTTCAATTGTGTTATATAGCCATCCCAAGTATCCTTTCTCAGAGAAGTTACGTGGGCTTGCCATGCGTAGCTCCTCAGTGCCATATATTTTCCACTATGAGCCTTGGTCACAATTTCATTTTTGGGGATTGGTGGAATTTGGTTTAATTCGTGCTCGGCACTAGCTTGTTGAAACGGTTGATAAATTTTGCCAGACCACTTCAGGAGACGATTCGGCTAGGAAGGTTCAGCTTGTTAAAGTAAAGAATTGGGACAGGTTTTTCTAGTTGTTTACGATGTAAGGTTCCCAGCTACTTTATTTAAAATACCCTGCATAGCACAAATATTAGAACACTAGTATCGCATGAGCATTGCGCTCCCAATGGGTGCATGTTATAATTAGGTCAAGCATCGGTTTCTCGTTGGTAAAAGCGGTATCCAAAAAGAACGTTTCTTCCCTGTTCTGAAACGTGGTGCAGAATTGACATGGTTGTACAGCGGAAATTAGCGATTACGTCTAGCAGTTCCGCGTTGAGTTGCTCACCCAGATTGGCCGAGGTTTCTAGCTCATGCAGATTAAAGTCCCTTACCAGGAGAAAGTGTCCACAATTTCGTTCCATTTAGTTCTTCATAGCGGAAGATAGGGTCTGGTTCTTTACTGCAGTAAGCGTCGATCAGCGGTCAATGATATGCTGCAACTCCATGCTGTTAAATATAATTGTAAAACTACTATTTCCTCAGATTTTACGGGCATATATAAGGATGTTATAATACAGTTGACACAAAGATCATCGCGCTCTTTATCAGATGCCGTTTGGTAATTTATGCATTGCAGTGCATCGGTTTCGCATAAATATCGCAAGGCTGTACGACCCCTGTTCCTTGTTTAAACGAAAGTCTTAGACGTGATTAACGCATCCTTTGTACTAAACATTTTTTCGGAAATGGCCTTTCCCGTACACAAGTAACTCAATATATGCCTAACTTACAATGCACACACACACAACGCACTAAGACGATAGATGATCTTCAACAATCCCAGACAATTGCGGAGTCTTACAAGGAGCTCATCTATTTCCTTCGGTTTTTGTTGATCTTTCTTATGTTTCTGACCACGCCCACTGGGTTTATCTTATGTAAATACATTTATGATGTCGTACTGTTGTCAATGTCTTCAGTAACTGAGGCGGCTCTGTAATTCCAATGAGAATTATAAGTATGCTTTGAATTATTCGGGTTTCCAATACCTCTCCCTTATATCTTCTAGGTGTTTTTATGTTACATTCTCTTTTCTCTGCCCTGATGGAATGAGTCCAATTATAAATACCTCACCTCGTTTGAAATGAATGAGCAAAGCATCGCTCACTCATGTTTCATGAAGTATCTGGGTGTTAAAATTTAGTACAGTGTAGCTTGGATCAGATAGATTCATTAAACTTTTCAAAACAGTAAGCCATCATTTTATTCTTTCATGCTCAAATTGCTCACCCTACAGCGTGCTCTAATTGCCGTTGTTGTAAATGCGTAAATCTTACAAACTTGATTGTAGTGGTTCCTCGTCGTTTCCCTAGACATCTTCAAAAGGATTGCAATGTTTTTGTTACTTCATTAACATTTGTTCCCCGATACTCCAGTTTATGCAGAGAATCTCCGGTTGCTTCGGTAGATACAGACGTTCCGTCCAAGATACTAAAGGACACTTTCCACCCGACACACTGTTGTTACAAATGTGACACCCATTTCTTCTGCGCAGTCGATATTTAACATTTTAATTTACCTTTCACTTTCTTTTCGCAGCTTCATCTTGCTTTAGATGTATTGCTTACTATCGGACTTTTAAGAGATAATGAAGGAAATTCAAAATCGTTTGCTTGCATGAAAATAAAATCTTCTCGTTCCTTTTGTCGCGTATAAATTGCTCATGGAGTCTATGCCGTACTATGCATTCAGAGTTAGCGTTACTCACTGTAAATGCACCCACAGGGGTGCACTAAGCTTTAGCCTCACTGTAGGTGCGTCTATTTATAGGGAAATTCTGCACTGGTTATCCAGTTTCCTTAGATAAATTTGTGCAGAGCTCTTCAAATGCGTTTCCCTTACAATGAAACATGACGACAACCTAAGGACAGAAATAGACAACTAGCAGTCATATGGTTTGAGAAATATATATAGCATATGAAACATTTGAGGGAATACAGGAAGACGTATTGTGAATACGAAGGAAACGGAACGATAGGAGAGAAATACGTGGGTGTACGGCTCTCGGTTTCTTCCCTTCTGGTACTATGTACATGGCGCACTGACCAATAAGTAAGTTTATTGAATTACACGTAGTATGCAACGCTTACAATAAGCTCTATTCTTTCCTTCAATTTCCCCATGAGAATCTCATTACATTCCCTAAGTGAAATGAATGGCTTTCTTTGTCTTCATGCATGCAGACAAAGGCGTATGCGTCACATCTACGCTTACGTATTTCTGTTCGATTATCCGACAAGAATAGGTTCTTTCAGTATGTCCGATCTAGTGTTGGGTATATTTCTTATAGATTTTTCTGAATAAGACACCATGCGGATTGCCTTGTTTAACATTATTTATCGGTCTCATGTCAAGTGAGGCTGCCATTTGGGACCCCTATGTCATCCACATTTAATGGTAACATGATAGAAAACAAACGTGAGAGGTACCATTCTCTTGCCGCCGGTGCGATGTGCAAAGGAGTTGAATCACTGGTATGGGGAAGGTGATGTCCAGTCAAGCATAAAGGGATATACCGCGCTTGTTACTATCAGTCAACATCTGGCAGCGACGTATAAGATCGACGATTATCGGAGCAACCATAAATGCATTGCCACATGCATAGAACAAGAGCCTTTCTGACCTTAAGCAAGTGCAGTGCGGTGGGGCTAAGTTTGGAAGATAACACTGCTGGCTTTTGCTGTTTCGAGAGGTGTGGAATGGCGTTTATTTTGCAGAATGTGAATTCCACATGCGAATTTTGCTTCGTCGTGGTTGCGGAATATAGCATTTATTTGAATCAAGAGGTCGAATTAAACCTAGTAAGGAGTCAGGTAGTGTAACAGGTACTCTGATGCACGATGAATTAGAGATCACTGAGTTGCTTCTGCCTAGCATAGCGCCATATGAGGGTACATTTATGGCCAAACATAGCGTATTTCCACATCGAGATGACAGCAAAGCAATGGTTAGGTGTATCTTCCTTTAGCATGATTATTGCTGTTCCACTATTTGGCTGTGTAGTATGGGGATACGTTGAATATTATTTTTCTGCTGTTGAAAGCATTGCGTTGGACAACTAACATCCAATTGTCATTAGCAGGCTAATCCGGGTGAGTTAGTTCCATGGAAAATCGTTATCTATTATGTAGCTAATAATTCTTTTTTTGGGTTCCGGTCACCAATAGCTCGACGCATCGATAGATTTAGGCAACATAAGTTGTTCATCTTTAAACGGCTTAAGTACTGTGCGAGAAGCTTAAATTGCATGCATCTACAACAATAATTCCATATGAACGGAACCAACATACGCTACTTGAACGAATGTTAGACGCCTCTGTCGCGGATCTGTTGCCTTTGCTTGCTTTGTAGAGCACTCTAGAGCAGTAATTACATAGCATTCAGCCGCTTGTCGCATAAAGCTACGTACATTCCTTTACATTTCTTTGAATTTGTTGCCTAGCCTATTCCTTACCTTTCGCACACTTTTCAAATGCATGATGAAGTTTACTAGTATACACCTTGCTCTTATGTTGCAACTCAGTCGTTTAATATGGTGATGTTGAATCGAATTTTAATCTGCATTTGGGTTGGATGGATTAGCACCTATCTCGAGAACATCTTAGCTGCTACATATTGCATATTGTATCAAATGAAGCCAAGCCATTAGAGATAAAGGTTAGTGGGTGTTCCATAATTTATCAAATGGAAATATAAGAGGAATTTAACAGCGACCACGAATAAACTAGTTTTTCTAAGTTTGAATACGTAAAAGACATTTTTAACGTGAAATACAAACAGTAACATTCCAATGATGCAGACTCGATTGAATCAGCTGGTTGGTGCTAGCTGCTCAAATTCGGTATTATTAAGTCACGAATTTTACTTAAGATTGCCAAAGTTGGAAGATAAACAAGAAAGCTTCGGGCGTGTGATACAAAATGAAACATGTTCGTCTCCGAGCCCAGCACTAAGGACACGGTCAAATACTGCCTTCATATCAAGTACACTGACTACAGATATTTGTCCTTAGTTCTTCTTTGATACCACATCGTCCAGGAACGCAAAATTATGTGCATGAAGCAGTCTTGACTGGTGGCATCTGGCAATTCGGTTGTGCTTAACTAGGAAATTAGGAATTATTTCTCTAACAATATTCACTATACCTCTTGGAATTAACGTGTGACTGATAGCCTGATGGTTATCAATGCTTCGGTGGCAGCTTTGCTTGTGCTTCGCAAGAATTTCCCAAGTTTCCACTTTACTTGGAAAATTTTGCTCTTCATGGAGAAATAAATACGCTGCTAAACAGAACATATATTGAGGAGTATGGGTGGTGAGTATGGACAGATATGCGTGGTCGATAGAGCGCCTCCTGGGTCTAGAGAGAAAAGCTTGGTGCCTTTGAAATACAATCAATAGTGCTCAAAATAAACTAATTATTATGGCAAGGGAAGACCTGACCGTGACGGCCAACCACTGCGCTCTGCACGCGCAATAACGTGCACGGCAGTGGAGGATGAGTCGGGCTATATTGTAGTTAGGTTTTAATACGCATTTTCGGCTGTCGTCCCCGATGGCTCGGTGGCATAAGCTGCTGACTACTTGGCATTACCCTCTAGCAGTCATGGGGTCGATCCCCAGTAGGGGGCCGATGGATGCGCACCACTGACGTGAACCAATAGCGCGAAAAGCGCGTCTGGGGCTTTTCCGGATTGGTAGCTTATCCATGCGGCTTCGAATCTATTTGTGATGAAGCAACTTGAATCGCACCGAAATCCGTCTACTCATTCGTAATAGACAAATTGTCATGAGTTTGCTAAGCGTAGGCATATCTAGTGATACCGAAACCACATTTGCCAAACTTTGGTAAAGGTGTCTATTTATGGTTCCGCATATCGCAGTTAGCTCGTTAGTGAGTTCATTGCATTGCCTCTATGTTTCATTACTTGGTACGGTACAAAGGAAAAAATAGTGAAATATGGAAATAGTATTGGTAGCCTCAATATTTCACTGATACATGCGTGAAAGAATGTGTGTAGACTAGACAGAGTATAACTTGTCTCTGAAACGTTTCACATGGCAAAGTATTTCGAAATTCATGAGTTAGATTATAAGAGTCATTTCGAAGGACACGTGTGTAGCAATTGTGACGTGCAATCTCAATTTTGATCGCGATTCTTATTGAAGTGAATCTTGGTCATTCGAGCACGAGGGCCGTAGCTGAACTGGAGAGCAACAGGGTTTTGCCTGCACTCTTATGACGCTTCTCTATTTTCGTGCTTCTCAACAGATAAACAGCAAGAGCCGAAACCGGGACTATTTGGATATTAGTGGTGCCCCTAACCTTAAGGCATCGGGTTCGATACTTGCCATCTCAACCTGATAAGACGAAACGTTACATAGGAGTTCACTCTTATCGAGCATACAACACTCAATTACTATCCTCGTCAGCCACGATCCGCATGATCGAAATACCAGGTTAATTTCAATGGGAATCGCGGTCAACATTGAGATTGCGCGCTAAAATCCATCTACATAACGTGTACCTCAAAATTACCCACAACATCGTTTATTAACCGTTATGTCAAGAGATGCCCATCGTGACCTGGTGCACATGGGCAGCGGTCACAGCTAACATCCAAATGGTCCCGGTTTAGATGCCAACTAACTCTATCTGATGAGATGTAATAATATTGAAATGCATCATATTAGTGAATTGTGTTCGGGCAGGCAACGCTCATTGTTTATATCCCTCATGAGTTAAACTTCGTATTGTAGGTGGTTTAGGTCAACTTCAATACTATTTTCAAACAAACTTATTGGCGGGATTAATCCAAAGTGTTTAGAAACGCGTTCCATGACAGCAGATACGAAGAGTTGAAATTTTAGCGCCGATCTAATCATTGTTATTGTGTAGGCAACTTGAAATGATGGTGGGTTAAGTTCGTGTTTCAACGGATTTGCCGTGCGCTGGGACGCAAATACGCTGCCGCTTAACCTTCTGGTACTCGACATTAGTTAATGTGGAAGGGGAGAATTCCGTTGATTTGATTGAAGGCTGTTCCTTGTGCAATCTCGAGGGCAGCGGGATCGTGCTTTTGTCAGAGCTGCTACATTTAATGTGCTAAATTCTATTTTACGCTGCGTGGATATACCAAGCAGCTTCAGACGGAGCGATGGAGCCAAATGACCGAATGCGCCCTGCAGTATGTCCGTAGCTTGATTCCCTGTCTGTAAGACTCTCAGATCGCGCTGGGAAGCCAAGATTAGCTTGCGTTTATACCACAATTTCGCGCACATGGGTGACTGAATGCAGGGCGTGATCTACAAGCCTGTGGATGGGGTTCGGCTGACGATGGACATTGGCCACCTTATATTTGGATAAATTAAAATGCAGTAGAATGCAGAATGGAATGTCCTACGCACTGTCAACATCTCGTTGGCTTGCATCGTGATCAACTTGGTTGGCAATTGAGCGCCACTTTCTAACATAATCAGAGAAAAATATGAAATCCGTAGCGATCAGTTGCTGAAGATCCTTAATGAAACCAGACAACAGAGGCAGCTTCAGATGGGATCATTGTGGAATTTCGCAGTCGACCTTAATCGGATTGAAAAGTGCATCTTAAAAGCTCGCACATAGTTATTGAAGCTGCAGAAAATTCCTGGCCCAAACAAAAGCAGGATCCCGTATTCATGTGCTTCGAGTCAGTGAAGCAGAATGCGGTGGTGCAGTTCGTTGCAGGCTCTGGAAAGTTCCAAGTAAAGGACATTATTCCATGTCACTTCGTCAAACGGTACTGTCTAACAACCGAAAGCACTGAAGCAAATCATGCTGCTCCGGTGCCAAGAAGCTGCCGTTTCAGTATCCGGCAAATGCTATCCAAATCAGGACATCAGTCGTTTATTCTCAAATTCCTGACGATAAAAGACAAAATGACAGCAACACTGCTAAAAGCACACGCTACACAGCTACATCCAGAATAATTGGTCGGTGGCAACCGGTTTCGGATTTGCTTAACACTATGGCCAGTCACAGGACGTCTGCGCTTACTGAGGGACAATGGTTGCCTTGGGCTGAATCACCACAGCTAAAACCACATATAATATCCAGTGTAAACCCGAAGGAGTAAGACTGGGAGGCATGTGGATCGGAGCCACATTTCATTAAATGAGCCGGCCCACTCTCCTTCACAGGCAAACACAAGCATGCTGTATTTGGGAATAAATTGCGCGCAAGTCGGTGTTTGGACCGTAGTCCGCTCCACACAGAGTGTACGGAACCGCTCTTCGAGCCTAGCACGATCAGAAGGACCGTACGCCCCTTCCCCTCCAACGATGACCAACTGTCTCCTGAGCCGGTATGGACGAGGTAGTGGGTGACAGACAGGTAGGTACCTGGTCAACATGCACAGCAAGCGCAACCACACCGGGGATATCAAGCAGCATCCAATCACTTGAAACGACAAACTGCAATAAAATAAATCAGATATTACATAAAGATGATTCAGCGTATCTCTTCATTAAACGGGGGTAAAATATAAAACGAGTAGGAAGGAATCTGCGTTAAGTTCAAGACGTCAAAATATTTACTTTCCAAAAATGCCACGAGTGCTAAAATGTTATCGAAATTAAGTACAGTTAGTTTCAGCGAATATTGTAAGTTTATTAAAGATATTGCAGGTAAACACTAATATGAGAAAGAAGTGTTAGAATGAAATTGCTGATCCACACCTAAAATTAAGAATGTTATTGTGCAAGCACGCGGTTAGTAAATTTAATGCGGCGTACCTACAAATGCCGTGCCTTTACTGTCTACATTCTCTTTAGGAATCGTCGTCGCCTGGGTGGTGGTCCCGTGTAGCCTCGCTCATGGCGCACTAGGCCTGCCTGAATCAGGCACTCGCGACCATATGGGTTACAGCACAATTTTCTTGATGCCGATGGAGTACAACACATCGGCGCTTGCCGCTTCCCCACTTACCGCTTCTTCTCTGCATATATGAGGTCTTTCTCTAGCACTTGGGCCACTGTCTTCGTAAACAGGTCGCGCCATGCACGCTTATCAACAGACTACGATTCCCATGACCTGCAATCAAGATTATAAACGTGAAAGACTCTCTTTGACCAGGTCCCGGTAACGAAATTTTGGTTTCTCCTATCCAGCTTCCCATTACTTGGCTGACCATATAATAGTTGTTTCGGTACCCGTGTCGAATCCATACGGCTCATATGAGAGAGCCACCTTAGATGTCTCTGCATAAGTAGGACCTTTCAGTGCATACATACCACTTCGTCGCAACACTTCTGTGTCCGCAACTTCGTCGCCCCATCCGATGCGCAAAATCTGTCGATAACACTATTAATGGAACCGCTAGAGGTATCTCATATCCCACCGGTAAAACGTCTACTTTGTACGGAGAGCACCATGGATGTGTACAACATCAGCTTCGTGCCAATGGTAATCTGAGCATTGTTCCACACGTGGTAAGCAATCTTCCCGAATACCGCCGCTGCCTTCGACACGCGAATACACAGTTCACTATGTAGCCACTGATAAATCGACATCACACTCCCAATGTAGCTGAAACGGGAGGTGGTTTCCAATACTTCAGCACCAATGCTGACTCGCGGCAATATTGGTGATCGCATCTCTGGTGAAGGCTGAAAGCATCAGACAGTTTTGCTGGTGTAGGTGGTAAGCCCGAGTTTGAACGCTGTCAAAGCCAGAGCACTAATCATGTACTGCAACTCATCTGCGGTGTGTGCAAACAACGCACAATGGTCAGAAAACAGCAACATACAGATAGCTGTCTCACAGGGTAGAGTTCTCGCACCAAGACGACGGATGTACAGTAACCCACCATCCATACGGTGCTCCACACGAACACCGCAAGCAAAAGCGGCATCAAAACCAAAAGACATCATTATTTGAACATATATATTAGACCGGGCTGGAGTTGAGACACAGCCTTGCTTCACACCAGAGGTAACTGTAAAGTCATCCGAGGTCTCCCCACTCAGCTTCACCATCGCTCACATACCACTTTGAAGATATTCGAACAAAGTTACAAATTTATGCGACCAACCAAACTCACCCAACACCAGCCATAATGCCTTGCGGTTCACCGTATCAAATGCTTTGTGAACTCAAAGAAAAGCGAGTACAAACTGTCATGTCGCTCTTCACACTTCTCCTGCAATTGACGAGCTGCAAACACCCTGTCTATAATCCTGTGACTCAAAAGGACTCCACACTGCTCTTCCGCCTGGTTAGGATCCGCAACCTGACTTCGCGGTTGAGCAGGGTTTGGATAAATTCCTTGAACACAAAACTCAGCAAGTTGATACAACGATAATTCGTGCAACAATGCTTGCTTTCTTTGCCATTGTACAGTGGTAGCACAAGGACGTCCTTCAGATCAGCATAAACCTCCCCTCAATTAATACGCCTAGCATCAGGTGCTACAGTCAAAAGTGTATCCGCATTGTTTCAATACTTCAGGCGGGGTTCCGTCGGCATCGGCACACTTGCGGTGTCACAGCTGAGCAATTGCTCTCAGCTTTTAATCCATTGTCGGTGTATCCGCCAGACGCGCCTCCACATAGTGTTGCTTGAGACCGTTCAATGTAAACCAGTCGATCTCTGAATAGTTGTTCAAGAGACAGTCAAAGTGTTTTTGCCAGCTCTGCATTATGTCGGCCGTCTGTGTGTAGGTAGTGTCTGAGCTACCGCCGGTCAGCGTCCTAAGCGGCTCCAATCTCGGTACATACACCGCCTTCAAGGAGTCAAAGAATACGGTGTGATAGCGGCGTTCGGCGTAACCTACCATCTGCTTTGCCTTTGTCGTCTTCCGTGCATTTCTAATGCGGCATAGCTCGCGGGTCAATCACCGTCGAAGTTTGCGAAACTGACACTTTTCCCTAAGTTACTGGGGTCTGCGACATGTGCAGCAAATGTTGTATGCTTACCTGAAACCAATGCGCTAATCAGCAACTTGTTTTCATCAAACCAAAAAGCCCGCTTACATTTTGCGCTCCCGATGGTCTCCTCGACAGCGGCTGTCACCTGGTCGCGAATTTGGTGCAACCGGTCGCCCACTGTAGCTATGCAATCCACATTACACAGGTGTACAGCAAGTGCTTGCTCCAGCTCAATACCTTTTACCACAGTACCGCTGGACGGGATGTTTACGGCGATTCACGGCGGGAGTGCAATGTATAGATTTACGAAAATATATGTACACTTTGGTCTGCACCAATTTGTGGTAAGTGCCACACTCAGCTCCATGCAATACATGTGTGATGCGCACTTCACGTATATCACGCTGACGTAAGATGACATAGTCGAACAGGTAAGCGTGACTACTCCTTGGTTGTGTCCAAGTCTCTATATCACTTGTACTCAGTGTAAACCGAGTGTTCGTGATCGTCAGGCCAAGGGTGGAACAGAGTGAGAGCAGCTTTTCACCGTTCGCATTCGCTGAACCATTGCCATGCGGACCGATGACATCTGTCCACACCGATGCATCGCGCCCAACGCGCGAGTTGTAATCAGTCAACCAGAATAGTCGGTCGCTCCTCTGAACAGACCGTGTAACGGAGGATAGCTGAGTGTGCAATTGAGCACGCGTGTCATCAGGATAACACATGGTCTGACCGTACGTGCTTACAAAAGTGGCAAACGTACGTCTTCCTAGTCGTAGGCGAACAGTCATCAGTCACGCTCTGGTGCCTGTTGGTGAACCAACCAGCTGGTCTTGGAGGCTATCGGATATAGCGAATCCGAACCCATGTTCACGTGGAGCTGATGCAGCTTTGCTCATTTAGTAGAAGGTGTAGCTAGCACCAGCGTCCTGGAACTTACATTGCTCAGCGAGCCCTGTTTCACTTTGCGCCGCAATATCAATGTGGTAGCGCGCCAGTTAGATTGCGCCGAGTGCAGTGTGTCTCTCTCGGCGCTCACTGGAGTTCCTGTTCAATAGTGTGCGCACGTTCTAGCACCCGATGTATGAGTGCTTTGCGCGCAGGCATGCGATGGCATTGGTGGACAATCACACGCGAGGTGGTTGGTGTGCTTCCGATATTTGCTTGGGGGATTCCAGCGGAGCCTTCGGCTCAATGGCCTTACCCACAAGCGGTGGGTGGTTGGTAAGTTTGCTTGAATGACTCCGCTTGGAGCCTTTGGCTCAATAGCTTGATTTACAAGACAGTTGGTGGTATGGAGGTTTCCATGATGGACTCCGCCCAGGGAATTTGACTAAATATTCTGACCCACAAGGCAGTGGGTTACGGATCCATTTTGAGAATGTGGTTGCAGAGACAGACTGAGGTTTGCTTCACTGCCGTCCCACGCAGCCTATGAGGTATTGGAACGATTCATATATGTTTTGCGACCATAGTAGAATACTGCGGCGACCACGGCCAGATGCAGGTGGGTTTTGGTGGGTTGGCACTAATTTGACCTTGCTTCGCATGGCTTGAGGCAGGCAGTAGCAAACCACTAATTCCCCTGAGGTGCCCTTCCACCGCTAGAGAATCGGGTGGCGATCGTGCTCTACACCAAGCGTGCTGTGAGCTTATAACCCGGATAATTGGTGTCTCACATGGCCAGGTTTTACGGGGAAATGTGCCATCGATCACTTCCTAACCTCTAAGGAGGATGGACTAATATACTGGCAGGGTGCCCACACCTGACAGGAGAACGACTCAGGTCCTCAGCCAAAGCATTTTACTAAATTTACACACGAAAAGCAGCGGATCTAGCACGTGATCAGTTCACTGACTCATGTGAATTGGTGTCCTGTATCTTAGCAGAGAGAAAGGCGTAACCCCGCTCCCTACCCAGCGGTCGCCACGAGGTGGCGTCCAAGACATGAACCAAAGACACAAGCGTAGCAGCAGTGGGTAGATCATCTGTCAGGTCTAGCCACCATAATCCTCAGGGCACTCGTTCTTTGAACGTTTAGATGACTTATCCATCACCCAGCCGCTGTCAGTGTAAGGTGTTTGTTTGGCGATGGATGGCTGGCCTAATCCTTCGGCCATGATTTATCCCCGTAAAATTCTACTTTCCCCTAAGTAGTTACTACTCTCAGGTTGGAAAACACTGCTCTAGCGCCTAGGAGACACCTTGTGAACAGCTGCAAATTCTGCTTCAACGAGCAAGACAACTGCAAATACCTAGCGAGATAAACGTTTCCCAAATTGATCCACTACATCATCTGTTCATCTACACTTGTCACTTCCCCGCATTTTTAAAATACACTTACTCCTTTTTCCTGAAAATTGGAAGCATTTTCGGTTGTCTTATGTGAATCACATCATGTTAACGCGAGATATTTATGCATTCACGCGGAAGCTGATCTCAGATATTCCAACTACTTGCTTAACTTATTTCTGAACACGTAATTGGAATTAACTATATATCAACGCCGAATTAAATATGGATTTATATTTATGTATATAAATGTGGTTGATTCCCCAAATTCATCGTGCTTGTGTTTGCCTGTGAAGGAGTGTGGGCCGGCTCCGATGATGAAACGTGGCTCCCATCCGCATGCCTCCCGGTCTTATTCCTTCGGGTTTACACTTGATATGGGGTGTGTGTGGTTGGAGCTGTGGGTCATGCAGCGCAAGCCACCCATGGTCCCTCTGTAGGCGCTGGCATTCTGTGGCTGGCCACAGTGATAGGCAAATCCGAAACCGGATGTCGCCAACTATATGAGAAACTTGTCATTTCTTCTACTACTAAAGGATGCCGTAATGGAACGCAATGAAAGGAACATGGACACTTCAAAAATTCCACAAAAATATTTTGTACTTAGTAGATATGCTTAGGTCTGGCATCTTAAATAAACCCAAGTTTACATCCGTAACGCTCATTCTTTTAATCCCATGCCTTACACATGTTCAGAATAAACATTTCTTACTAATTGGCCCTATACTTGTTAGGGTCAGATCTTGGAAAGAATTTATATAAATCCATCCGTCTTTCGACCACGGTGAATCTTGAAATCCCTCTAGAAACGTTCGGAAAGTGTAAATCAGGTTTCGAACACACACACACACACATATGTTTAGTTGTTTCACAGACAGACGATTCTCATATTCATCGAATTTCGGAAGTTTGCTTTATGCGGTTTGCTTACATAAATTTGATTCTGGAAGTGAATTTAACCGAGGGGAGATATGGGAACATTCGTATTGTGGACATGATACAATATGAAGTTTAAACTTTCTTCGGCAACTATTTGGAATTAGGTCGAAACAAACAGCAACATACGCAGTGATACATTGCATGTGACCCACGATAATACTAATGAAATTATGATAATAATTTTCACTGCTCAAAACAATAAATATACACAAATTACTGGTTTCTAAAGACCACTCAATAGCGTGGAAAATCGATTCTTCCCTCGCGTCTGTGTGGTTTTTGCTCAATTGTCTACGGTACAATGTACGCAATATACCAAATCCTCCAATAATTAAGAGCAATAAAGGCTAAGGGAATGTGGCTTAATCTGGAGGACTTATTTGGCAGCCACATACGGCTTGGCCCTATTAACTGTGTGCCCATTTTATTTAGTTACCTTCGTCGCTGTCTAAGTCGCAGTGGTTGATAACCAGTGCTATGCGCAACACCCGATTGATAGTCTCTTTTCGGGACCGTAATTTCATGCCTACCCTTGGTGCAAGTACTGTCCTCACACACCTCATGTTGCACTCAAAACAACTATCGTCTTCTTTGCTCTCTGGATAAGGGCTTGCTCTCACAACCCACTCTCTGGCTAACTTGAACTGTGTTTTGCCACCGATATTAATTTGCACTGAGAGCGTTGAACTAAACTGATTCAAGTCAAGTCAATTCAGAATAAGATATATGCCCTTGATTATACTGGTCAGTACGATATAAGTGCAAGTGCGTCTTGGTAAACATGACAACTAGCCGTCCGTAGCCGTTTGCTTTCAGCAGATTTGCATGGGTGGCGTTTGCAAGCTAGTTTGTTTCGTTTATTTGGTAGACCACGTCCTTCTGTTCTCAGGTCATCCATTCATATTATTGATCTTACTTTGGTTGTACTATGGTGATTAACAAATCCAACTTTCTGGTGTCGTATAAAGCCGACAGGTTTTGGTAATTTCTACCAGGGATATTTCAGAGTACCTTATTTTCCTGGATACTAGTTGTCGAATGGAATAGCTTAACTATGCAGTTGAGTGATCAACCGATATACGTGTACCGTGTAGTTAAAATGTGCTATTCAAATATTTATTGACAATGGTCAAAAAATATTTTCATGGTGGGCCAAACGACAAACAAAACAACAACGGCGGTTTGGGGTAAATTTCTGCAAAATGTTTGCAGATAGAAACAACACCGGTGTGCAAATAAAAAACTAATTGCAGCATTCTATTTTAAGCATGAATGGGCGGTGCGCAACCTACCAACAACGAAAAACTCAACGGCTTTTTTAAGTAGAAGTGATGAACAAGGCGACGTATTAAAAAATATAACCACATCGAACAGTTGTGAACGTGTACGGAAGCCGCGGATTAGGCAGCAAACTGCTTAGTGAAAATTAAGTTCATAAACTATGAGTATTAAAATAGCAATGATGATTGGTTTGGAATGACTTTATCGATTCGACAGGATTGCCATCCGATGTTTATCAGTCTGTATCTTTCAAGGTTCCCTGGGAGTTAAAAGTTGTTGCAATATCTGAATCCATTTCAGAGGCAAATTTTTCGATCGCAGGAATTCAACACCAATATCAGAAATCACTTCAGGTAAAGAATCCTTTTCGAGAAACTCATCAGACCCAAAGGTTTACCTTGCATCGACTGTGGGGCAAGCGTCAATTCAGAAAGATATTGAATGCTGGGCTGTTTGTACGATGAAACTTGATATCCTGAGACAGATACATGGATAACAAGCCAAGTAAACTAAATAAATATGGATACATAAATCTCAGTAGTCCGAAGTAATTTAGGTAAGGTAAAAACAGCCAAACAATTAACAGTGCCATTTAGTCAAGGTAATATTATCGGCTGTATGAATCGCTTTTCACATATAATTCCGACTCCAGATGCTAGAAGTAGATAGCATCGGTAAGGGATAATAGCTGTTTGCGGAATCTTTGGGAGAGGGGTTCAGAAAGTGATTAGATGAATTAAAGTCATTTTTGAAAGTGTTATGGCAACATTCATGGAGGTGCGACATGATTGAGCAGAATGAGCACGTCTCTTGGTTTTGTGAAACCATGCTTCGATGTGCTCACGAATCATCTGAGGTAGGCGTCTCGTTTAGCAACCCAAGTTGCGTGCCCCCGAGGAGCACGAATATTGATAAACGATCATTGAACGGGTCAGCGACTGTGGTCTATCTTTCAAGGGTATTGTAAGCAACGGTTATTTGTAACAAAACATTTTCAGGCGGGCAGCTAAATGAGTTTTCTCAGCAGCACTTTTCAGGCGTGGGGATAACAAATTAGTTGCACAATCACCCTTCAAGAATATGCGCATGAAAAGCTCTTTCTTATGAGCCATGCTTCAAGGTGGCTACCGATTGCTTTTCGACAAATGCTGTATGATAAATGTAGCAGGATGATCATTTTCCCTGGGGACATCGCTGATTCTCTCTAGTACTTTGCTGACTGTATGCGGTGTACACATTCGGTACGCCTTAAAGGCGAGAAATCTGATTACACACCTCTTATGCTGAAGAGGTACTGGGCTGTACAAGTTAGTGTATTGCCCACACCATGTGTGTTTTCTATGCATCGTTCTGCTTCATGATTCTTCCGAGGTACGGCTAACTTCTTAATTCAGGAAAGGTTACTAATTTCCGAATTCGTGTTCACAGGAGAAGTGGAGATTCTCCTGTGGGTCATTAAAAGCTTACCCCAACTGTACCGCATGCGTGGCCATTCAGGTTCCTATAATGAATCCGAAGTTATCTACTCACTAACTGAACACATCACCCAAAAATGCCGCAAACAGCACTTATCCCTCGCCAAGGTTATCCACATCCATCATCTGAAGCCGAAATTATGTGTACCAAAACGATTCATACGGCGGATAGTGCAACCATGGCCAACTGATATTATTACTTTGTTATTCGGTTGTTATCTTACCTACTTTCTGACTTCGGACCACAGAGCCATTCTATGTATGTTTAATTAGTTCACTTGTCGTACCAACTATATCACTGTCTCAAGTTATCGATTCTGATCTTTGGTACATCCCGGAAATGAACCGCAGCTCGAGTTGACGCTTTCCCCACAATCGGTGCTAGGTAGACGTTTGGGTCCGATGAGATTATATCGGAAAAGACTTTTTACCGTGAAGTGATTTCTGATTTTGATTCATATTAAAGAAATAGGAATATTAACTTTTCTAAAGACTAGCTTTGACCGTGCTACATTGAAATTCAACACGAAGCAAACCGCGGTAGTTTTCAACGCGTTTGTATCCTGTGCTTCGGTTTTAACGAGTTATTTGTCCGCATCTTACTTAGACGTTACTTTGTTTAACTGGGACATCAAGATTTTAAGCAAATGGATTCTGGAACAAACGAAATTTACCATTATTCCATTCATGATATGGAAATCCATCTAAGGAATTCTCCTCAGATCCCGTATATTTACTTCGGAAAATCAAGGTGGACATCCTTAGAGATCGTCAAATAACACCGTCCAAAAAGTAGAAATAAGCAGACATTTCTCCTTCAATTTTGGTTTAAAACATGAGCAGATTCTTGAAAACCCCATAGACCATTCCGTAAAAATCATACGTTGTTCATATTTCATTTTATTTGCTAGCTCATTTCTTACCTGTGTGAAATGTGATGTCGAGCACGAATAGCAACATAAAGAACGAATTAGGTGCTGAGAGCTGCAGGTTCGCTAATTTTGTTTCATTGATGAAAGCAGGTATTGTAACGGTTGCGGACCCGTCAAATATCCCCGCCAAAACGCGCCAGTATCCCCGGCATAATTGCTGTGCAAAGCGGTGTCCAACTCCTCCTCGCAACGTAGTGGAGTTCAGCCGCTCCGGAACCCGGCCCAACTGCGCACAAGCTGACAAGGTTCTTCTACAAAACACGACCCCGTCGTGGTAGCTAATTTCTCTAACTTAATGACCCATAGCATTTGCTGTGATTTGCCCTTTGTTGGTCGTATAAGAGCCTTCGGAGGACCAGTTGCCTTTCTTCCTCGTGGCCTTAGTTTGGAGTCGCTCGGTCACGTGATTTTGTGTGCGTCGTCAGCCGGGCAGCGATCGCGGCTGTCACTAGCGCGCGTCTACTGTAACCCCCTCTCGTGTGCATCCGTTCCGAGGGTTTAGCGTACTCGAATATGTTCGGCTGGGATGTTTCTCACGCTCGCTCAATTTCAGTCTCACTAGCGCGTACCTCGGGCTAACTAACGCAGTCAGGTCAGCGCAAATCCGTTCGATTGGTTGGCGCTCCAAGCCGTTACCATAGGCGTGCTCCAACCGTGCCACTGACAATATTATCAGGCGTTATGCAAACATAGCAGAAGCGTTTCTTCAATAATAACAGTAAACAAAACGGAAGTTCATTAGAACAATGTCAACTAACTGATGTTTGATAAATCAGGTCACAGGAATGGGACTCAATTCCAAGAAGAAAATACGAATTGAGGGCAATTTTGCGCATGTCCCCGAATGAACTTAGCAATAAAAGCGACGGGTTTAAATGCGCAACAGATATCTACCTCTTAGCGACAGAATTCGTTTACAGCTACATCATGTACACTTTGACTAAATTGCCAACCGTAAACGCTTTTCCCTGTTCGACTATCGTATGCCCTAATTTAAAATGAATACGGGTGCCAGTTTAATTTTTAGATAACTGTAGTCAAGGATATTCCTTTGAGTTTCATAAGCATATGTTTTTGAATCATATTGCCTCCTATGTTGCTTAACAGATAACTTTGTGTATACTGGTACCTGCCACTTTCCTTACTGACGTCCGCAACAGTTTTGCCGCATATGACGCAATTGTTCTGCTGATGCGTAGTCTCTATAAAGAAGCAGCTGATTCCACATTCTTCCTTCAAAACCAGGCAATCGGTTTCCAGTTAGTTATTCTTATTGTCCACGTACAAGTTACTGCGCGCAAGCGATATTAGCTGATATTTCGATTGATTTCCTAACAAGGACAAGGGAACGAGAACCAGGATTCACGCATTGTGCTAACGTGAATGAGGTAGTCTATGTGTCAAATGTTGGCGGACATGAATGCAGACAAATGGCATCAAGCGGAGGTACGAGCAAAGCGAGTCACAAACGCTTCATAGACTACGTTGCTACTTTCTGTATACTAGTGTGGGCTGTCCCTATGGATGGGTAAAACTATGAGTACCATCCAACCTGTCGAAACTGATAAGTGACATGAAGGTACTGAACATGCACAGGGTGCTGCTGTGATATTGTATGAACGGGTTCCGGGTGCTGTCATGCAAGGAAATGGTCGACAAAGCATAAGTGCGATGGGTATAAGCACACAGCAATTGTAGGTGTGTGGATTACCCAAATTCTGGTAAAGATAGGGGGACGGACGAATTAAGCTTGTGGGCCGGAGCGGCTGCAGTCCTTAGTTTTATGACCGCTGATCTATGCTAGGGTGTGCGCGAATGTACTAATCAGATAATGCATATAATTCGGATCAGGGTGCTTTTAACACTATTTGGTACAGCGCATGTATGATATGTGTAGTATTATATCGAGAGGGATACCAATTGTGCTAACGCAGCAAATCGGTCCTAAACATAACTACCGAAATGTAATCCTGCACTGACATGTTGGTAGTCTTTGACTAGTTAGTTCACAGCAGTGCGAGTAATCTAAAATGCAGGATATTTTGCAGGTCGCGAGAAACATATGTGTTTCCACAATGTAGTTCAGGTCCTCGAGCGATGCGAATGCTGAGATTTTCTCATCTTTCTTTCAGAAGTCGGGAAGCTGCTCAAAGAGTAGAAAGATGGAAGGCTGCTTTGAAAGAAACAATTGACCAGTTGCTTGAGAGAAACAGGTTGGTTAAACGAAAAACGAGTATGATATTTATCATATATCTACTGCTTAATATGGAATGTTTTTAGATGGTGAGGATTCGTTGTTACCAGAGAAATTTGGGGCCATAAAGAAGGCATTAGACAAGGGAAATATCGCAGAAGAACTAATCCTTATTCGCAACCCTGATAGACTTTAAGGACACATTTCACGCAGGTAGAACAAATGACTGCGCACGTGTATAGTGGTCAAACAATAAAAAGTAGCACTAAGATTGCAAATCAAGGGAGGCGCACAATATTGACGCCAAGGAACAAGCTTGAAACCAGGGTTTTACTAAGAAATTTGCAATTAGCGATTCACGCGACGCATATAGATAACGCCATCGACCTAGATAACTCCGAAAAAATTAGAATATGATTACGGCCGATGACCGAATAGCAGCCTTCTGAGTAGAATGAGCTCAGCAAGGTAAAAACATGCGTGAACAAAATAACCAGCGAAGGGCAGATAGAAATTGGTTGTTGCCCGCCAGAAGACCCTGCGCTCCTGTGACACGTCTCGATGTTATTTCCTCTCATTAGGTTATGATAGCAAACATCGAACCCTGGACGTTTTGTGTGTTGGTTGTGAAAGCAAACGTAGTCTACCGGGTCACTGAGGGCATTTTTGGACATAAAGCTTACGGAAGGATTTTGAATTCAGATGAAGTGTACGTCGTGTGAATGCATTGCGGCAGGCAAGCCATGTGTTGACCGCGATTCTCTTGTGGGGAGTCTTGGTCTGCCGATCACAAGGACCGCAGCCTATGCAGCAAGAATTTGAGGGAAGTCCGCTTGAAAACACTGCACTCTTTCGACGCGCTTCTATGTTATTTCTTCTCACCACGAAGAGATAACATGCTTAGAATCCAAGAAATTGGTATGTTGGTTGTTACCGCTAATTCTAAGCCAACGGGTAATGAGAGAAACACTTGACAAAACTCAAGCCAAGCAAATCTTTATGGACGCCGATGGATGCATTTTCAGCATTTAACACTATTTACTACACACGTGATACAACAAGATCATGAAGGATGAGAATTGTAAAATTTTATAAACAGAATGATTAAAGACTGCACACTTAAGTTATCAATCACGCAATTTTGAGGAAAGACCGTGTAGTAAAGAAAGGAATTATGGGATTCCTCATCTAGCTGTGGAGGCCAAATTTAGCATAAACCTTTGTCGATAGCTTGTTTCACTTAGATAAGACCAGCAACCTGCTAGTTGCGCGCCGTGTCTCGGACTACAACTCGAGCACTTCGACCTTGGTTAGCTGCAAGAAATGACCAAAGGACACGGAACACACTCAGCGAAGAGAGACAACGGGTAGGACAGCCCACTCGACGACACGGACGAATGCAAAGAGGACAGAAGCAACGGAAACGCTGTATCACGGAAAGGACCAGCCACCGTACAGAAAAATACAAGGACGGAAAAACTATCCCAATTGAAGAAAAGGATGAAATCTCAGTGGGTTTCCCTTTGTCCATATAACTTTCACTATCCGCAATTGTTGCTTTCACTCTAGTACAATCTGTGAAGACGGAAGAAAAAAAGCTGGATTTATATCTAGGTTACCAAGCGCTGTTAACTTGAGGGCTGCTGCTGGTCTACTACCTTCGATATAAGAAAACACTGACCCCGGTTTTCTGGATAACAGTATCCGGTCCTCCCTCTGAACGAGATATGTTTATATCGGTACACCATACACTAACTGGTACAAATATTGTGCCAACATAATCAAGGATCAGTAGGAAAACAGTAGGAAGCATAAGAAAATAACAACGACAAAAATGGTTTATTTGTCCAGCTTATTAAGCACAGTGTATGAATTTGCTTCCAGTTTTTGTAGACAGAGGAAATAGGGACACCGCATCACACCGATGCACAGATCTGCTAATGGCATCGATCATCAGTCATTGTTTGTTAAGTCTTCACCCAGAAATTAACCGCATCTCGCAAACCCCAACCAGGTAGTCAACGACAACCGGCCGGGACCAACTGTTTAGTTAGCTGTTTCATTCGGTTTCCAGAAGCTGAAGGCTGTCAACCAGAACGTCTCTTTCATCCGTGTGCAGGAACCGCAAATACTGCACGACGCGAGTAACACTGAACAGGCATGTGCAATGCGCATCCCAACCACCACAGTTGATGCAGTGAGACGAGCTGCTCGAGCGAGTGGCTTCCTGGTCCCAAGAGACGCTGTCTAACTTCCAAATGGCTTACGTGTTGCCGCCAACACAGATGAACAACAGACTGCAGACAGCGGTGCTCGAAGACGGATAGCTTGCGCAAATGGGCCAGTATTTGCATTTCTACAACTGTACAGTACGAACAGTTGCACAATTGATCCTGCTTTTGAGGGAGAGACGAACGCTTTAACAACACCACAAGTGTCTCAGCCTAGCAAAAGCGAGGCGTGCTATTGAAATGCTTATCGAAATCTCGTCTCTAACCGCCTGGCAGTAGTGATGCAACTTCCCGAATAGGCAAAGTTCTCCACAACCTTCAGTGTCTGGCCACCAAGAATGAGTGCAAGCACAGGCAACTGGCAGACTTGAAAGCGTACATTGTTTTTGGATTGCAAACAGTATATACTAGACTTTGAAGATTTAATCGTCCAGCGGATTATTGCAAATTGGATGGGGTTTGGATTGTCACCAAGCAAGACGACATGGTAGGCATAATAATAATAATCAACAACTCGATTACTTGGAGGAGCTCAATGCCAGCGTTCAACGAATGCTTACAGCGTCCTCTAGGACATAACGGAGAAGTTGAAGAGGAACAGAGAGATGAGGCATTCTTGTCCAACTCCAATAGAGAGCACAAATGTAGGCGAAAGCTTGCCATAAGCCCCAACCCTGCCCGAAGTCGGACTATAGAGAGCGCACAGATTGGAGACCAACTCGGAACACCATCCTTTATTAAGCAGCGCCACAGTACCATCGGATCGACAACATCGAAGACTGTGTGAATATCCAAGAACACAGCAATCGTTGACCGCTGCTACACATGCCGAAGCTCGAGGATCTGGCGAAGTGTGACTAATACATCAATGCAGCAGCGACCAGGGCAAAACCCAGCTTTATATTCTCGCTACAACTATTATTGAGTTAAGGATGGCGTGCGAAGTATGCTAGACACCAGGAGCTTACAAACAACGGGGACTAATCTCAGACTTCTGTAGTTGTGGCAGATTGTGCGCAGGCGCTTCTTGAAAATGGAGTTGATTATCGATTCATCCCAGGATGACGAAATTTCCACTTTCGACATAACTTTCGATGACGAAGCGGTGAGTTCTCGAACCAGCCAAGCGCCATTATCTTACTTAGAGCTGGAGGTAAACCATCAGAGCCAACAATTTTACAACGCTTCGTGTGGTGGAGCTTCTGCTCGAGTTTCTGGTAAGAGGGAAGATCTGTGGGGGTAGACCACTCGGCCCCAGCTCGAGCGCCAGGGGTAGCAGATGGAGCTTGTTGCCAACAAAACTTTGAGCTGAACTGTTCGGCTCGTCGCTCCAAACGCTTTGAGGATTGTTGCTGAAGGTGCTATCCACTTCGCATATTGTTTTATTTATGCCAGATGGAACACGTTGGATGACTCGAAGTAGATGGACAAGTTTTCGGATTTTAATTGAGAGACTAGCAAGCTCCATTTCCCTAGCACCTTCACACTACTAAGCTTTGCGTTCTATTCGCAGACTCCTGTGTAACTCTCGACCCAGGGATTGGCATGATTCACTGTGTCTGGAATCCGCCGGGTTCAAGAGGCGGTTGTCCATCAGCGACAAGGAGACGACGAAAATCCATTGCTTCGGTGCGTGACGCGCAACTTCGCAAGTGTCGATAATGACGGAAACAAAAGCATCCTCGATTTGCGCCTACTGCGAATCGAAGGCACCGCCAATATGTGAGCTAAGCAAGGTTGACAGTTAGGTTGGGTAGCTGGATAATACCGCAGTGTTTCGTAGACTTGCGACGTTCTGTCCGTAGTGAGCGCGTTTGGGTGATCCTTCGAAACGCATGCAAATTTTAGCCCGAATCATTGCGCGATCGGAGTCTAGATAAGTTGACCAGTAGGATCAGCATTCCGTTAGGTTTCCGCGTCATCTGTAGCTGATTGCTATGTGGTCAATCTGGGTGCACTTAACGTTTGTGTGGGCTGGCACCGAGTAGAAGAATGTCTCCTGGAGTGCCGAAGACTAATGTTCTATATAAACGAGTGATAGTCAGAGTAAAGAGTATGCATTCTGTCTCCGTAGTTTGTTGGATTTCCACCGAGACCAAAACAACTCCCAAGGTGGTGCTTGATTAGCAGAAGGTAATGCACTATGTGTTTAGGTCTCCAGTAACAATAATTATATTAGCCTTTCTTGGGGAAAGCAGCGTTTCTGGTAACTGTTGGTAAAAGCTATTCGTGACTGCATCCGGGCTGCAGTCTGTAGGTGTGTTGGTGAAGACAAACATGGCACGCTTAACTTCTCGACGCCTGCTTATATTACATGAACATTTTAACAGACTATGTATAGCCGACAGCTGACTGCGACCCAGTCAAGGAAAGCTGATTCAGCCCTGACACTGTGGGTAACCCAATCGCATCTTGGCCAGTGGCGAAATCTCCTGGGTCGCCGTAAAACTGCAAGTGGTATTTGGTGTCAGGGTTTACCGGAGACACCATTCTGATGCCAGCGTTAGAGTTTGTAATCTGGTCTTGGAAAGGCAACTGCTCTATACCGAGTACGTTACAAGAGTGCAGGCTATATACACCTGTCATCCTACATGTATCTAATTTTAAACATTAAACTCTGCGACAAAGAATGGAGAACCAGGTTGAAGAAGAGCTGGAGCTTCCTTGGAATGAGAGATGGTTGAGCTCGCAGGACATTGAAAACCGGGAGTTTGGCTGCTCATCAGTTGCGATAATTAGGTCCTTTGTGACGATGACCGAAAATGACATAAGAACAAAATAGGTGAAGGACTGGAGGTGGGGTGATTTGTGAGTAGAAGTTAAGGGGTTGAGTTAGCAGAGATGATAGGCACAGCAAGAACCGTAGTGAGCAATGTAGTCAATGATTAATCAGTGGACGTGATATCATCCGGTTGCTTGGACCAAATTAGAATGTTATATTAGGATGCCCTACCCCGTGCCTTTGAGCAAACATCTAACCTACCAGGTAGCAAGGCGATGTAGGGGCGCCACAACCCGTTGGGAGCCGTTGAGTACATGAATGGTTCGTGCAACTATCGGTCCATGTAAGACCAAGTTCACAACACACCCTTGAAGTACAATGCCTCATAGGAAGGGGCAAGGAGCAAGGAGTTTATTAATTGGCGAGTCACGTTCGACGCGTCGCACTGGTTAAACATACATCTGTGGCCTTTTATTGGGAGAACGCTTGTCAGGGGAAAAACCACTGAGGGCTGCCACACTGCTGCCGAATATTTTGCATGAATGGGAGACCCGAACCACCCAGCTGGCACCACGTGGAGGATTTTCGACAAGCCAGCCTCATCTGGCAGTACACTGACCATGCTCTGTGGTGATGGGACGTCGACGGGAGATGGTGTGGATGTGAGACTGGTTGTGCACTGTAGTAGTGTGAATGCTGAAGCTAAATGTAATGGATAGTTATGAGGTTTGCGTGTGCTTTGATATGGTCTCGGAGTACAAACCCATTACTAATATGACGGAAAACCATACACTAGGGCTCTTTCAAAGGGTGATGGAACCTCGGATGTATTCCAGGTGTCAGTTTCGGTCGTTGGAAAAGAACGTAGTCCTC
This sequence comes from Dicrocoelium dendriticum, assembly GCA_944474145.2. Lineage (NCBI taxonomy): Eukaryota > Metazoa > Platyhelminthes > Trematoda > Plagiorchiida > Dicrocoeliidae > Dicrocoelium > Dicrocoelium dendriticum. Next base: position 78,644,766 of record OX104071.1, on the reverse strand, counting down.
GACTGTATATACTGGCCGTTTGATCGCCAGAGCATATCAAGTTTTCTGAAGTTGTTGTGAAAACCTAATATTCTGTCACGTCTGATGAAACGCACTACACAATTGCTGTCTGATCCATGGTTGAGTGCTTTTGCTAGCACAATGGAATGAGCGACATCCACCAGTCGTAAGAAGGCTGAAGAGAAGCCCGTGGAACTGTGCAACGACGAAGGATAGTCCAACAGACGCTTTGGCAGGCAATCATCCCATTCTTCCTTGTAATACCGTTCGACAAACGAACGCAACATATTCTTAAGTATCCACTTCGCTCGCTTGACTCCTCGGTAAACCTGTGGGTGCTAGGGGATTGTTCTTGTCTTCACTCTCTCCAGTACATCACAGGAGTTTAAACATAACGGACGGAAATGCAGAACCTTTATCTGAATGGAGAAAAGTTGGTGATCCGTAAAGGCAAATATAATTATTTACAACTGTATACAAGGCCGATTGTGCATTCGGATATTTTAGTGGTACGAGCTCACCGTTTCTGCTGAAATAACCAACCTTGTTCAAAATGTACGTATTCTCTCCCCTCCTGGTGGTTTTGGATCCCATGTTATAAAGAGCTACGCGATGGTTCGAGCCTTCAATTGGCTTGGGACACAAGAGTGCTTCAAGTGTTTTATCCGTCGTAGTACTACGTTGACCAGTATCAAACTGTTGACAGGAAACAGTAACCTCATTGTACATAAGTGGCCACTAAATGTGATGACAAACTGCTGCCACAGTCTTGAATTGATAACCATGACCGGTTTCAACGTGCACTCGTGAAATAATTGCTTGCCCTCTTGGAAGGGGGACGACTAGTCTTATGATGCCATCTTGTTCAGAACGCAGGTACAAAACTTAGTCTAAGACCAAAAGTCTGACTAAAGTTTAAACCAAAAATTCCAAATGGTTCTTGCTACTACTGAGTGACCAGCCATTTCCCTGCGCGTTGGTTTTGCTCCCTCATGCGCTGTCCGGAGTTTATCAAGCCAAACTCGGGAGCTGCTGCTTACAATGATCACCAATGTCCTCCGTTGCCGGCATCAACAAGCGTGGCGACCTGATCCTCGTCTGATGAACGTCGGGATAGTGCATCAGCATTGCCGTGCTGCCTGTCTGTAAAGTACTGGCAAGTGAACTGATATTCTTGCAGTCGTTCTTGCCATTGAGTAATTTGTCCTTATGGATCACGTATATTTCGCAACCATTGAACGGATCAATGGTCAGTGGGAATCAGGATGGGCTGGCCCAACAAATATTTCCGAAATTGAGTGAGGAAGTAGGCAAGTGCCAACATCTAGCGACGTGTGGTGGAATAACCTCGTTCGCGTTTATCCAACTGGCGTAGAGTATCACCCTTCCTTAAACTACTGACGCTGTGACAGCACTACAAATATAGCCGTCTCAGTCCCGGCTATATCAAGTATGAAAAGTTCGGTATAGTCTGAGGCGTCATGAAACGCCAAGATGGGCCCAAATGATTACGCGTGATGCAACGTTTCTAACGCAATCACACATTCAGTGGTGCAGATGCGTGAGCGGCCTTGTTCCGTGAAGCGAAATGTTTTATAAATGTTCGATATTAGGATGCCAACTTAATGAAGCTTCGGATCTCATGAGCGTTAGACGTTTTTGGCCAAGTAATTATGCAGTCGATTTCCGAGTTCTCCACATCGCAGCCTCTGTCAGATGGTCCATGGCTAAGGAACAAAATATAATTCCGAAGAATATATATCTGGTGTCCAGCTTCAGCCTGGCAGCTAGTAATCTGCCTAGTACATCTGCGAGAGGATCATTGTGTTCTTCCTCTGAGCGATCACTTACAGCGATATCATCAAGATTAATTAAACAGGAATGTGGAACCAGCTGTTCTAAAATGTTCTGCATCCGTCTTTGAACCTGGCTAGAGCGTTAGGAAGTCCACATCGCATAACCACAAACTTACAATCTCGAGAGCACAGTGAACACGACTTTTGGCTTATTAGAGGGATACACTTCTAGTTGCGAATAACCAGATGCTAAATCAAGCGTTAAAAACCATTGGATTCCAGTAACTGCTTCAAGGGTGGAATCAAGTCTTGGAAGCGGAAACGAGATTGGTCGCCTGTGTAAATCCTCTGACTGCAGTTGCAACGCTGGCTGTGATGTGGAATTTAACGAACAAATCACAAGAAGCATACAATGCTCACATTTTACTGGTAAGTTGCCGCAGAGCGCTGGGGTCGTCCGGAGCCTGTGGTTCATCTTTATTGCGAGATACCAGGTAGTTAGGTTTCGGTCGCTCTATGCTAAAGGTAGCCCTTCTGTCACATGGCCGTGTACGTGCCCGAAGGAAGACGTTTCTCGACTTCGTTTCCATCGCACTAGAGCTAGCTGATGATAACATTCCGTTGATTCCACGCAGAATTGACACGTGATGATCGAGGTTACCGTTTTCAGAGTCCTTTTCGTCAGAGAGGCTAATTTTCCCATTCAGGTACTCCTGGAAGATCATCTCTATACGCTCCCTCTCCAGTTGATGCCTAGGTTCCCCTCGCTCCGCTTGATTATTCGTATTCGTACGTCTGTTCTAAATGCTATTCTTCCTGGACCAATTTGGAGGATGGGTACTAGTGGCAGCTGCCGGGTAGGAACTGGGTTGAACCACAAAGCTTTCATCATTCATTCCTTCCGTGCGCATTGATAGGTGGCCGGTTAGTTGGCTTAATTTGATTATTACTGCTTTTTCGCAGTTGCTTCATTTGGGTCACACTCCTGTCTACGACGTGGCGAAATATCCTTACGTTGTTTTGCAGTGAAGGTTGTTTCATGATGTTTCTGCTTTTCAGTGGAATAAGAATAGGGATTAAACGACCTCGCTTTTGGTAATGTGCGAAACTCTGTATCAGGATAGCGCCTAACATCTGATTTGAAGGGAATAACGAAGGCGCTGGCTTTGTGACTGCTGGTCCCGGATTTGCTCGTATCCTCATGAACCTCTGGTGTTTGGATACATTCATCCATGGTAGTGTTCGTCTGAGCAATGTCGGAAAACGTTACAGACCTCGCTAGAGAACTAGTTACCTTAGGAACTTTGGTTTTCAACTCGAATTCGGCGAGTCTTTTCGTCAGAAACATTAACTGGCGTGCGCGTCAAACTTCGCTGAAATGGATGTAGTGGTGGGTCAGTTAAACATGCGCAGCCGAGCTGGTTCAATTCAGTGTATGTGGAATTCTTGTTTAAATAAAATGTTCCCGGATCATCTGATCGGAATTGCGTGGGTATTATTGGTACATGATGCACCCATGCTGAGTGTACCTGAGTTTAGAACGTGCGATAGCGATGCAGTTTGTGGTAATCAAAACACAACCACAGTCCTCCGTCTTTCTTTTTAACTAACCCTACTGGGGACGAACAAAAAGAAGCTGATGGCTAAATACTCCTTTTTATAGCATATTATTTATCAATTCATCTAATTGCGGCTGGTAGTGGATGGGCACACTTTTACATTGCTGTCGTATCGGCTGGTAACTATTAAGAATAGATATTAGCTGCATTAAGTTATAAGCAGGAGGAAACCCTGTACGAAGTACAATATACTCAAGATATAACGCCGCATGGTCTAAAGCATAAGAAGCCCAGTTGGGCGTGTCCACTTGCGCATGCAAAATCAATATACTTAAGCAGCACCAGGCATTTGTCAACAATCAGCACGTAGCACCCTCCATCTCCGTGGTTGAAGTCACAATCCTGGTTGGAAAACTTCTACAGGTTTCGGAATTTAGCTCGACCGCCGAAGTATGGTCCAACTTGTTGTTTCGATTTGCACGTCCTCCGCCACTTGTTCTTTGCTGGCACAAAAGTCAGATTCCCCTTCGGTCAATGTGCCAATGCCCCTGAGGCGTAGGTGGTCCAAATGTCGACGAACGATTCGACCATCCAGAGTTTACAGGCCCGTTTGGCTTTCGGCAGAGCGGAACACATTTGCTAGTTATCATTATTGTTCATGCGGTAGCCGATTGCATACCGGTTGATCTTCTCTGAATGCGCCTCCATCTTTTGGCTCCTCTGTTGACAGACTTCCTCTGTCGCTTCTTTACATCAATTCGCGTGTTCGGAAACAACAAATGAAGCGTCGTCCCGAGAATTCTGCCAAACATTAGTTCAGCCGGGGATTTACTGGTGGTCTCAGTGGGGGTGAAACGGCAGACACATGGGAAACGATGCAGGTTGGTTTGCAAGGCTCCCACTCGTTGCTTTAGTATACTTTGTTTCACCGTTTGCACAACACTTATCCTAAGACGTTCGATGCGGAAAGATATGACCCCGTTTGTTATGTCTTTTTCCACTGTTTGTAACAAACGTAATAAGTTCAGTAGTGGTAAAAGGCGAGACATTATCATTGCGGATGGTTTCCGCGGTGCCAAACGTAGCAAAGGAAGAGCGCACTTTTGTAATGTTGGTTTCAGGCATCGCGTGAGTGACTTGATGCACATCAATCCATTTTGAATGTGTGTCGATGATTATAAGAAACATCGTTCTGTTTATCGGTTCAAAGTACTTGGCGTGGATCCGAGGTGTACTGGACCTGGCATTTGAATATATTGGTTCGCTTGAAAAAATCTCAGTTCCTCAAAAAATTCTTTATGCTTGAAACGATTTTGAGCCCCCAGCCATAACCCCATGCTTACGATTTCATCCTATCCACTGTTGCGTGTGCATCGTGGAACATTTAAATACTCTATGACCGCGCGTTAAGGAGACAGAACAGTCGCGAGCCCGAGGAAACATAGCCATCTTGTAGACTCAGCTCGTTCCTTTGCTTTGTGAACGGTTACACGTCCGCTGTTCTTCCGAATGCCCAACCTACGGTCATGAAGCTTTTTACTATTGATATCACTAAATTCCGGTCCGTCCATTGGCTGATTGGAGCGCTTCCTATTGTTGTCGTATCTAGATATGGCATTAACTGGAGCGATTAAAATGGAAAAACGTGTTTCTGTACAGCTTCAGTTACCAGTAGATGGCTTAATGAATCGTCCGTACAGTTGTTGTCGCCACTGATATAAACCATCTTGTAACTGTAGGCCCATATCTGCATTCTTGGTGACATCACTTATGGGTGAATTTGGTTTCACCCAATAAAAATACTAAGGGTTAATACAAACTGTGAAGTGCAAAAGCTTTCCCCATAGGTCCTGGTGGAACAGTAGTACCCCAAAGAGTAGAGTCAGCGCCTCTCCATCCAATTGTGAATGACTGTTCACTCTTTGTAATGTATGTGAGGCGTATGCTTTGGGACGTATGGACACATGGTTTTCCCGATTAAACAGAACAGCTCCGTCTCTCCAAGGGATTACGTCATACTGAAGAATGAGTTGTTCATTGAGATCATTAAGAATTTATGTTGTTGAAGAAACAAGGACTGGTTTAGCTTTAATAAAGGCGTCCCTGTGACGATAATTCCAGCACCATGGCACGTTTTTGTACAGCAGTCCATTTAAAGGAGGTAATAATGTGACTGCAGTTTGCAAGCAATGGCGATATTGAAATAGATTTCCCAAGGAGGAACAAGGATCATCACTGTTCCTCGGCGCCCATCTACCATAGTAGGTTTTACATTGTCATTTAACTCATACTACCTATGCTTATCCAGCTAGCAGTCAAAGTAGAAAACGGAAAATTCCAGGAATTCACATTTGGATTTCTTTAATTTAAATCCGCTTCGTTCCAGTGTCTGGAACACAACAGCGAATGTCGGAAGGCATTCCTTGTCGCAGTGTCCCGAGGTAAGACTATCGTCCAGATAAGCACAGGGGAAATTTATATCCTTTAGTAGGTTGACGATAATTCTCTAGAAGCTGCCAGGGGCACAATTAACATCAAATAGCAAACGAGTATATTGGAACGTCCCTAAACTTGTAATAGTCGGATGCTTCCTGAAAGGCTCTTCGAGTCCAATCTGCCAATATACGTGGCTAAAATCAAGCAAGGTAAATTATTCTCCACCAGCTAAAGTTGTGTACAAATATGTAATTCATGACAACGAATGCCTGAATAACATACAATATTTGTTTACAGTCAGTTTGTAGTCATCAAAAAGGGATATGTACCTGTCTGGTTCGTTCACAGGCATAATTGATTTACCCAATAAGAAAATTTTACACGGGCAATTATATCTTGATTTTGGAAACGAGTTAATACTTCTTACACTTTACGCTACATTGAATGCGCTATTGTGCATGCGTTGAGAACTTTGGGACTAGAGACTTTCTTTAACAATTTCGGCGCTTGAAAATCGATCAATGTTCTCAGCCCCTCAGCAATTGCAGCTGCATATTGCTTTAAAAATACCTTTAGTTCTGGAACCACAGCGATTGATTTTTTACCTCCAGTGTATCCGGATATCCGCGTAAGCAGTCATTCCAAGCATATATGAGCGACCTGCAGCAAGCACATATACAGGGAATATGTGTATCCTGTCGCTGTGTTGTACCTTCACGGTACATTTACAAAGGACACGTGTCAGTGCACTAATGTAGGTGCGGAGGGCAGCATTGCAAATTGATAAGGGTGGCAGTCTTTTCAAAGCCTTTTCCTTATTTATCGTCACTGATGCTCCCGTATCAATTTCCATCTGCACCTATTCTCCCTAAATATAAATCTCTAGGATGTACACGGCAGGCCGCGAGTTGGGAATGGTAGACGACTATATGAAATTCCATTCGGACTCGCTTCCTTCTGATTAGGCCACTGTTTTAATGGGATTCGTTCATCTATACGTCTTGTTCAAACGACTTTTCACAGATCTACGCACTCGCGCAAAGTGATCAATTTTCCCCCAACATCTGCATACTGTCCTTTGATTCCTACCGTCCGAAGGGCAACTATGACGCTCTCCAAATCTATCGCATACGAACGGCCTGACGTTACTAAGTGTCTTCTTAGAGTTTGTAGTGTTATGAGCAAATCGCATATTTTCTGTTAGATATTAAGGCGTTTGTTGTGAGTTGCTAGATAAGGATTTGTGTCTGCCGCACAAACAGGCAGACTTTCTCCCACGTCAGCGAAAAATCCTCCTTTGAATAGATTCTCTCTCGGGTATTCTGGGCTGAAATCCCAGAGATCAGGCAATGAAGCAACATGGTGGTGGTTAGAGCCGAATCGTTGAGCACTAATGTCGCAACTTCGGCAAACACATGCTGGACCATTGTACATTCCTTTGGGCAAAACGGGTAGAACGGTTTGACTGAATGCCGTGTGTGGTCGCAGTCAGTAAATCACGTGGTAATTGTTTATGCAGTACTTCTACGACTTCCCAGCTGATTACGACATCCATGGATTCCGCTAGCGATTGTGGAGGCTTCCGGCTTGATTTCGAATTACGCATTGATCACCATGACAAGAAAAGTTCGCAGGACCTCCTTACTTTAAGTCGCAGGATGTCAGGTAAAGCTTTGGCAGCTAGCACTTAAAGGGCTCCAACCTACATCGGAACACTTTCTGAGGGAAGCAGACAGCCGGCGTCATATAACTAGGGATGCTGCAGCAGGCATTTTTTGGATTACGGTATTTGAAGGCGTGAAGGCGTGAAATTATGATAATAATTTTCACTGGTCAAAGCAATAAATGTCCACTAATGCCTGATTTCGAAAGACTAATAAATGGCTTGGACAATTATATCTGTCCTCGCGTCTGTGTGCGGTTTTCGCTCAGTTTTCTCCGGTAAAATTTACTCAATTTACAAAATCATCCAGTAATTAGGAGTAATAAAGTCTAAGGAAATTAGGCTAAATCCGGTGGACTCACTCGACATCCACATGCAGTTTGGACGTATTAAAAATATGCCCATTTTATTTAGTTACAGTCATCGCTGTCTAAGTCGCAGTGCTTGATAACCAGTTCTATGCACAACACCCGATTGATGGTCTCTTCCCGGTACCGTAAATTGCACACCTACCCTTGGTGCAAGTACTGTCCTCACACACATGTTGCACTCAAAACAACTATATTCTTCTTAGCTCTCTGGATAAAGTGTTGGCCTCACAGCCCACTTTCTCTGATTGACTTGAATATGTTTTGCCACTGATAATAATCTGCACTGAGAGCGCTGAACTGAACTGTTTCAAGTCAACTCACCTCAGAATAGGCTTTGTGCCCCTGGTTTACCGGTCAGCACTCAACAAGTGCAAATGCGTCTTGGTAAACACGATCTCTAGCCAAACACAGCCGCTTGTGTTCAACAGATTTTATGGGTCGTGCTTTGTATGCTATTTTGATGAGTTTGTTTTTTAGAGCACAGCCATCTTTTCTCAGGATATCAACTCATATTATTGATCTCACTATGGTTGTACTACGGTGATTTACAAGTCCAACTTTCTGGTGTATTATTAATCTTAGCCGTTATGGTGATTTCTAACAGGGATATTTCAGAATACTTATTTTTGCTGGATTTTATTTACTAAAACCAATATCTTAGCCATGAGGTTGAGTGACCAACCAGTATGCACATAACATTTAGTTAAAATGCCCCATTCATAGCTATTTGATAGTGCTCAACAAATATTTGTACATTGGGCCGCAAAACGAACAGAACGACAACACTGGATCGGCGTAAAGTGCTGCAACTTGCTCGCAGGTAAAAACGATACCGCTGTGCAAATAAAAAACTAATTGCAGCATTCATTGTTAAGCATCGATGAGGTGAGCGTAAACTACAAACTTTGATAACATGAACAGTTTTATTAACTAGAAATGATACACTAGGCGACGTATTGAAAAAGATATCTAAATTGGACATATATATATTTGCAAAAGTTTGCTAACAGACATAATGCCATAAGAAACCATGGGATTCAAACGAAGGTACAGAAACAGTAAAAATAAAACACAACACAACCATGTCCATGGTTTCCTTAGAGGGCGAGATACTACCCGGTTGCCCAAGACGAAGTAGGGTGTTGACTTAGGGGACACCACCCCTAGCCTTTGGCTGAATAGCCTGCCCGCAAGGCAGGGGAAGGAATTCATGGAATCGCGCCCATTGAGAACCGGTGACTGCTTGCTCAGTTCATACGCCTTTCGTTTGTTCCTTTGTCAAACAGGGGCCCAATGCTCCCCAAAATTACAGCATAAAATTTGCTGGAATACAATGCTTCGCCAGAATGAAGCAAGGGGCAGTGAATTTATTTAGTGGTTTGTCACATCCGCTACGTCACAGTGTTGTTTAACGGATATATGTGGCTTCTTTTTGGGAGAACGCTTGTCAGGCAAAAACCCACTGCTGCCGAACCATTTGCTGGAACGGGAAAATCCCGAACCACCCAGCCGGCACCACGAGGAGGTAGTTCGGCAAGCCAGCCACTAAATTGGACACTAGCACGTAAATACGGAACATATGGTCTTAGCAGCAAAATGCTTTGTGACAGTTAAGCAAATGAACGATGTGTTTCAGAATATCATACTTGATTGCTTTTACGTGATCGCATCGCTTCAACAGGATTGCATTCCAATGTTCATCAGTCTGTAACGTTCAGTGTGTCCGCGCAGTTAAAAGTTGTTTCAGACACTGAAGCCATCCCAGAATCAAAATTCTTCAGTTCCGGGAATTCAACTACAATATCAGAAATCACTTCAGTGGAAAGAATACTTTTCTGTGAACTCTCTTCAGACCCAAAGGTTGATGTAGCACCAATTGTGGGGAAAGCGTCAACTCGGGCTCGGATCGACTTCTGGGCTGTTTGAACGACTAAAATGGATAAATTGAGACAGGCATATAGCTAATAAGCCAAGGAAACTAACTAAACATGCATACACAAAGCTCAGTAGTCCGAAGTAATTAAGTATGTTAGATAACAACCAAGTAACTAAGTACCAGTGTCAGTTGGCCAAGGTAGTAGTATCGGCCGTACTAATCGTTTTTGGTACACATAATTCCGGCTTCAGACGGTGGACGTGGATAGCCCCGACTAGGGATAAAAGCTGTTTACGGAATCCATGGGAGAAGTGTTCAGGTAGTATGTAGATGATATTGAAGTCATTTTCCGAAGCTGTATGGCCACATTCGAGGACGTGCGACAACATTGAGCTGTATGATCACGTCATCTTGCCTTTGTGAAAACATGCCGTGATGTGCTCACGAATCCCCTGAGGTAGTCTCCTCGTTGTGCGACACAGCTACCGTGCCCCAGAGGAGCACGAGTACAGATAAACGATCATTGAACGGATCAGTGACAGCCGTCTATCTTTCAAAGGTATTGTAAGCAACGGCTAGTTGTGAGAAAACAATCCTCAGGCGGGCCGCGAAAATAGTTTTCTCAACAGCAATTTTCAGGCGTCGGGATAACATATCAGCTGCAGAGACGCCCTTTAATAATATGTGCATGAAAAGCTCTTTCTTAAAAGCCATGCTCCTAGGTGTCTTCCGACTGCTTTTCTTCAAATGTTGCATGAAAACGGTATCAGGATGAACATTTTCCATGGGGACGTCGCTGATTGCCGCCAGTTATTCGTTGACGGTATCCGGTGTACATATAATGCGCGCCCTGAGGGCGAGACAGCTGATTAAATTGACATTTTACTGTTTAGGTACTGCGTTGTACAACTGACTGCACTGTCCAGTCCATGCGTGTCTTCTGTGTATCGTACTGCTGCATGATTCTTCGGAGTTACGGAAAGATTCCATATCCAGAAAAGGTAACCGGTTTCCGAATTCGTTTCTACAGATGAATTGAAGATTATCGTGTGCTTGATTGAAAGCCATCATCAACTGTTCCGAATGGGTGACCATATAGTTTCCGAGAGTGACTTCAATTCATCTACTCACTACCTGAACACGTCTCCCAAGAATTCCGCAAACAGCTCTTATCCTTTTGACTAGGCTATCTACAATTACCATTTGAAAACGGAAGTATGTTTACGAAAACGATTCATACGGCGGATAGTTCACCTTCGCCAACCAACAAGGTTCCTTAGTTTGTTGTTTGCTATCTTACCTATCTAATTACCTCGAAATACTGAACGTTGTGTATGCATATTTATTTAGTTCACTTGGATTATCATCTATATCCCTATATCAAGTTATCGATTGCAATCATTCAAAAAGACCAGAAGTTCAAGCAAAGCGAGTCACAAAAGCTTCAGAGATTACCGTGCGAATTTCTGTATAGCAGTTTAGGCTGTCCCGATGGATGGGTAACATTATGAGTATCGTCCAATCTGTGGAAACTACAAAGCGACATAATGGGCCTGAACATGCACAGAGTGCAGTTGTGATGTTGTATGAATGTGTTCATGGTGGAGTCATGCAAGGAAATGGTCGACAGGGCATAAGTGCGAAGGCTATAAGCACACAAGGATGATAGGTGTGTGGATTACCCAGATTCGGGTATGGTTAGTTGGACGGATGAATTAAGCTTGTGGGCCTGCACTGCCGCAGTAATTTTATGGCCCCCCTGATCTACGATAGAAAGTGTGATAAGGTACTAACCAGATAATGCTTATAATTTGGACCAGGATGCTTCTAACACCACATGTATCAGATGCATAGTTTTATACTGAGAAGGGTACAAGTCGTGCTAACGCAACAATCCCGTCCAAGGTATGATTATCTATTTGGAATGCTTTCATTATCCTCAATCGTTGCGGACGCGGAAGAGAAAATAACAGGATTTATAGCTATCTTAGAAAACGCTTTTAACTGGAGGACTGATGCTAGTCTACTAGCTCCTAACAGAGAGGACACTCTCCCCGGTGTTCCGGATCTCACTATACCGTCTTATTTCTGAAAGATATACACACATATTATACGCCAGCTCTGGCACATATATTGTACCATGGTAATCATCACTGAATAGGAAAACACTATGAATAATAAGAGAAATAACAACCACAAAAACCTTTATTTGTACATTTTGCCACTTACATTGTTTGAATGTTTCACTTTTTAATTTTTAGTGAAAGGAAATAGTGACACCGCAACGCCTAGATAAACCCATCAGCCAATGACACCGATCTTGAGTCATGGCTTCCAAGATCTTCAGCCAGAATTGATCCGCATCTTTAGGACCCCAACCAGGTATCCGACAACAACCGGCCGAGACCAACTGTTTCGTTAACTGTTTCATTCGTCTTCTCCAAGTTGCAAACAGTCCACCCGCCCGTTTCTTCCAGCCCCGACCAGCAACCACAAAAGACGCGCGCTGTAACCCTGAACAGGCATGAGCAATGTTTGTACCAGTCACCGCACTTGATGCAGTGAGACGGCCTCCTGGAGCGAGTAACTTCCTCTTCCCAAGACACACTGTATAACTTACACATTGCTTACTTGGTGCGGCCACCGCACATGGACAACAGTCCACACTAAACAGTGCTCGAAAAGAGATCATCATAATCATCATCCAGGTTAGCTAGAGGTGGGACAATTCTCAGCTACTATGCTCCAGTACATAGAAAAAGGAGAAAAATGCAACGTGAATGCCGGCTGAGCTAACTTAACGGATCGGCCTCATTCCGGTAAGCTGACAGCCGGCTACAGTGCATAAAAATTAATATGCAAAATTATATAAGGCTAAATAGTGAGATCGTGGTTGGAGTGGGAGGCATAGAAGGATGGGGTGGGACAAAGTAAATCAGATCACGAACTCCACTGGCGTCGGCCCTAGCTATAACAGCAAGCCTATCCATCCAAATGTCTTCATGGTCATTTGGACTCCAACTAGGGAGCCGAGATGCTAAAACCGAGGCCAGCACAGAAGCGAGCGCCTTCATTACTCTCGACCAAGTCATCGTTTGGACACCCCTCCTCTTCTTTCATCCACAACCCCGGCGCGCAAACAACGCACGTCGCGGGAGTCAGTGGGCTATCATGCGTAACATCTGGCCGAGCCATCGAAGCCTGGTGCTTGAAATGACGGTGCTGAGCGGTTCATTTCATTTTCCTGTGCCGTAAACAATGCGTCGAACACGGTCGTTGTTCACGTGGTCTTTCCACCAGATGCGAGCTAAATTGCGAAGGCACCGGTTGTCGTAGGTAACTAGCCTCTTCAGGTCCGCTGCTTTAAGGGGTCAGGTTTCACAACTATACATAAGAGAGATACTCTGCGCAACTTATCGTTACGAATGGGCCAGTTCTCGCATCCGTACAACAGTACAGCACGAAGAATTGCACAAATGACCCGGCCTTTCATGGAGAGACGAATGCCGTGGCGACACCACAAGTACCTCAGCCTAGAAACAGCGAGGCGAACTCGTGCAATGCGCATCGAAATCTTGTCTCCAACAACCCGCCAGTAGTGACGCAAGTCCCCAAGTTGACAAAATGCGCCACAACCTCCGGAGTCTCAATACCAAGAGTTAGTGAAGGAACAAGCAACTGGCGGACTTGAAGGAGAGCCTTGCATTTGGATGGGGAAAATACATACTATGCATTTAAGCTTCAATCGCCAAGCGGTTTAGTGCAAGTCGGGATGGCGTGTGGATCGTCACCCAGCAAGACGATATGATCAGTATAAACCAAATCAGCAACTCAATTACCGGGGAAGAGCTCAAGGCCAACGTTCGACTAATCGCCCAGGATATTCTTTGCAACATCCTCAGTGGCATCGCAGACTAGGAACGGTGAGATAGGACATCTTGTCGAACTCCACTAGAGACCACAAAGAAAGACGAAAACTTGTCATAAGCCCTAACTCTGCCCGAAGTCAAACGCTACAGAGCGCCCAATATGGAGACGGACTTCTCGGGTAGGCCATTCCTCAATAGGCAGGGCCAAAGTACCGTCCGACAATAGAATGGAATGCTTAACGGAAATCAAAGTACACGTCAATCTTTAACATCTGCTACAAATGGCGGAGCCCAATGATCTGACGAAGTGTGAAGATTTGATCGATTTAGCCATGACCAGGGCAAAACCCAGCTTGTTCTTTTCGCTGCAACAGTTCGAGCCTCGGGGATAGCTTGGGAATTATCATGAACACCAGAAGCTTGCAAGCGACGGGGACTAAGATTATACCTCTGTAGTTGAAGCAGATTGTGCGCGGGCGTTTTCTGATGATAGGCCGACTTTCGATTCAGCCCGAGATGATGGAACTTTCTCTTTAGACCAAACTTTCGAGAACAAAACCGTAAGTTCCGTAATGAGCGATGCGCTACCAACTTCAACTAGAGCTAGGGGAAGACCATCATGGCAGGAGGCGATTACAGCGCTTCATTTGGCGGGGCTGCTGCTCGAGTTCCTGGTAAGAAGGAGGATCTTTTTGAGTAGGCCCCTAGGCACTAGTGCGGGTGCCAGAGGTAGCAAATTGAGCGGGGGTCCAATAAAACTGTAAGCCCAAATGTTCTACACATCGCTTAAACCGCGGTTGAACATTGGTGATTAAGGTGCCGTCGTCCTCGCATATTGTTTTACTTATACCAGATGGAACACCGATGAGTCCAATGAGATGTACAAGATTTCTGGTATCACCTGGGAGACTAGCAAACTCCATCTTCCATGTACGTTCACACTAACAATATTCTCGTTCTATTTGTAGTCTACTGGGCAACACTCGACCCAGGAATTGGTTTTCTCCACTGTGTCTGGAATCCGACGGGACCGAACGGCACTTCGCCAGCAGCAACAAAGAGACTGCAAACATCCAATACTTTGACTGGTGACGGGCAACTCCACAAGTGGAAACACTGGAGTAAACTAAGTCTTGTTTGATCTGCGCCCACTGCGAATCCAGTTCACAACCATCTGGCAGAATGCTAATACATAAGACGCATATCCCAATACTATACCTATGTTTGTCACCCATGCAAGAGCATGGATTCTACTATATTAATTACCCTGAATCGCTGTAGACACAGTTACTCTCATCAAAAGAAATACACATATTATTATTATTACTATTATGTATAACATCCGTATCTGTACGCAGGTATGGATCTGCCATGCCAATCAAATTAGGCGGCACTAAATAAAAAATACAGTGAAACATTATATCAAAGAACCTGATTTTACTGAGATACTGGACAAAGGCAAACCGATTGATTTCGCCGTACAAGGCACAAAGCCTTTGGAGAACCCGTGAAATATCACTCAGGGGAGGCCGACAAGAAGAATACCATTTGTTCAGTCATACCAAGTGAAATTCCGACAAAAAAGCTACCCATCCCTCAGGTAACTAACTTTTAAAAAGTGGGTGTTAGGGGGTTGCTCAATCGAGATTTAATTTTCGCTGCAATGCTTACTCGTCTGCTTTCGTTTTGACATCGTTTGTTTCTTGACAATTGTTTAAACATATCATTTTGCTCTTCCATTGGCCGGCCTAAGTCCTTTCTAATGGATGCTATCTCAGGGCTCAATTTCCACTAATCCTCTTTCCTCGAACTCGCCTGATTGGTTTTTTAGTTGCCACTTTTCATCCCGCTCTTAATAGTCCTAGTTTCCTATGATGTTTGTTGGCTTAAAAGTGCTTAAGTAGCTTCGCTTCATGTGCAATTTTACCCTATTTAAGGAAGCAACGTTATTATACATAAAATACGGTCCTCGCTCATATTCATGTTCATCTTGCAGACGTAGGGCGTGAAAATTCCGAGAAGACACACCGCAAACACCCATGACTTCCGCCACAATTCTGCGCTTTATCATCAGTACTGAATTCAATTCCCCTTCGTTATGAGAACGTCGAGATACGGAAGCTGCACATTGGATTCGAATTCAAAAGTCACCTACAAGCTAACGTGAGCATTATTAAGTTGACCGACTAATATTTCGATTTGCATTTTCCTGGAACCAAAATCAAGGATTTCATCTAAATATCGTTTATAATACGACAGCTGAGAAATCTTTCCACTTAGTTTCCTCTCAAGCATCAGCATGAAAAATTCAGCCAGTACCGGACCCAACGGACTACCCATAATCACTCCATCAATTTAACGATATGAGGTGTTCTGAATCGGAAAGCAACATTATCCGTGCAAAGTAATAGGGACTGTCTCAGGAGGTCTGCCGGTATTAGTAGACGGAAATTCTCCTCTTCTCTCAGGCAGCAAATGTAATCAGTTCTCTCTAGTAAAGGGACATTAGTAAATAATGACTGGACGTCCACTGAGCACATAATCTTGCCGGCTAGGTTGATTTTATCTTGATCTTTGATTATTTTAAATGAGTACTTAATGCTGTGCAAATTGAAGTGCTGCCTCAGTGGCGCAAGGATCCCCAACTAACCAGCGAGCCAATTTGTGCTGCGGGGAATTCACCATCGACAAAATGGGTCCTAGTCACATGCCCTGCTTGTGAGATTTTGGTAACCCATACAGTTGCAATGTCGATGAACCGCTCGGTTTCAGGTGTTTGTAGGTGGTTTAGTCAATTACACGATGTAGAAGAAGCGCTTCAAGGTGTCGGATTATAGGCACCTCAACCTTTGTCAAACATTCTGTCCGGTCGGTGCGTTGATGAGATAATGCACTATGAGATATGCATATTTAGAATAAACCAGTAATGTTCGCGTAAAAGATCAGAGCATAGTACATAATCTATTGGAGTAAACTGGATGAGTTAGTATAGTGAACTCTACGAAGAATGGAAACTACCTTCGCCTAATAAATGACCAGGGGCCAGTTTGTGCGCTAAACTCCATGGGATCGAAGACCAGATTATGCGCCGTATAGATACTGCCCGAAATTGTTTTGCTAGTCGTCGAGGTCGTCGAGGCGACATCCCTCTCGTCCTGAAGGGTAGAGTGCACAATGTGGCGGTAAGCCCGACCATACAGTACTGATGTGAAGCTGGCACTTTAGATCAGCAGACATAAGAAGCCTGGTTACCTTCGACCATCAGTGCCTTCGCAGTTTGGCTCACATTTTATGGGCACACCATGTGAGCGACGAGCGTCTTCCACGCCTTGTTTAAGCCAGAGAAAAGAAATTAATCCGCTCAACATCGTCATTTCACGCATCAGACTCCGATGGCTCTGCAACGTGTTATGCATGCCAGCCCACCGACTCCTCCGATGAGAGTTGTTTGCACGCTGGGGATGTGGATGGAAAAAGGAGAGAACAGGCGAAGCAATGGATTGATCGAGAGGAGTGAAGGCCCTCACTTCGGAGCTGGGCTCGGTTGGAGTGTCACGGCTCCTGGTTTGGGCCGAAAAGTGGGTGAACACGATGCTGAATACATTTGCTGACAGCTAAGATTTGGCCTCAGTTGCGTTCTTGTTGTGGGTTTCTTTCTTCCTCTCCATCACATTTAGCCTCCCCCAACAACAAAGATCTCATTTCCTAGAATAATATACCTTTACATACTAATTCGTTTTTACCTAGTACCCTGCTGATAACTTTCCGGCACGATGCCTATCTATTGCAAATAGCTCAGCTGGCATGTAACTATTGTCTTTATGTTCTTTTTTCTTTCATATATTGCAGCAGAGTAGCTGAGGTGTTTTACACTTCTAGCTAACCTGTATGATGATGAGGATGATGATGAAAAGCCCCGCAGCTATGCATAGCATTACAACCCCAGGAGGCATCCATTTGCTTTGCCTCATATTGCTATCCCGAAGCTGTGTTTCCAGGTTGCTAAATGTTTTAAGGTTGGAGATTAGTGAGAAGCCCCCGTATATTTAATGTGGCCTATGTCAATGCCACTTCTCCGTATCAAACCATTAGAGTAGAGCTGGGAATTGGACCGGTTTGCAATTGGTAAGCTGGGACGTAGTAGTTATTGCTGCTCATAATTCGATCAACAAGATTCCTTCCCTAAGAGGATCAAGTACATCTACAGAGCAACAGACACAAAAGTAGACACCGTAGTCCATCAGTTGGGTTGTAAAAGTTGTTACCTATGATAGAGTTTAATCAGGGTCGAGACTCCGAAATACGGGACTGCACGGAAAACACATAGTTATGGATTAATGCGCAACCCTTTCTTGCAATTGCCTATGCAGGTATCACGTGACATTTAAACCTAATTTCACCCCGTATGTCGCACCGAAATCAGTGGTCGTTATTGTTGTGTTAATCCAGGCTTTCAATCGGGACGGAGCAGTATCGCCCCCTGGTGCATCTGTTTGCGCTGTATCATTCCGCTAAGCCACATTCACATTCGATCTGTCGGTTCCTGTTCCAATACCTGTCACATATACCCGCATGTTGCATGATGCGACAGTAGTGTTTGTGCAAAATGAGCGCACTCAGATTCCGATGCACACAATGTGACGTGCAGGGTAACACAAACGCATGTCTACCAGAATCCCTACGCGAAGTCAAGAGTACTGCGTCGATTGTTGGTGTGGCCGTTGGTAAGGAGCTATATCGCATTTTCTCTATCCGGGTAGCCTTGAACCGGGTGTAAACACCGCCACATTAACGAGTAATTGTCTACTGACTTGCATACGCGCAAACGGCTACATGCGAAAGCAGTGTCTGTTGACAGCCAAATTCTTCTGTACTCAATATTACTAATATTGTGTCAGTAGTTATTATTTCAGTGCTTTATTTCTATTCACTAAGCCCTCTGAACAATAAATTATCTACATGGTGTGTGAAAACAATTAATTCTTTGTGCTTTCACTGATATGCAGTCGCTGAATTAGGTGGAGATAGTTATTTTGAATGCAAAACTTATTTTAGTTATATGTTTGGACACGATGCAAAATCGGAACCTCAGTCAGTAATGGGAAAAATCTCCACCAAACACATTTACCTGTTTCTTGCCATAAAACAGTTTTATTGACTCGGAAGTTGGTTAGTGCTTCCGGTCCATTAGCTAAATTACAACAACTATCTCGTAACAACCAAGAAAACTCAACTAGAACAAAACAGCGTTATTCGTGAAATTCCTAGGACAGTTATTTTTTGGCTCAAGGGTTGTGTGTACTGACGTAACACAGAAAACAATAAATTCCTCGACCTTACTACTAGATGTCTGCGTTTTTGTTGCGCAATCTCATTACAACGAGATGGTACAGTAGCATAATCCCCAAGTATCAATGATGCGGAATTTCTTGTTTCCGTTTCACGTCAGTAACACACTTCCCTTGTAACATAAAACAGGATTTCGCGACACTTATCAGTGTCACCAGTGCATAACGCAGGTTGTTGCCATCGGATACCAAAGTCCGTAACGTGCCTCGTCCAGTTGGTCGGGAACATTTATGTCGCACCAACGAATACGAATTCGATATGGCGACCGGGGAGCACATGCACGGCCGAATGGACGTACTTAGCATGAGGCAATGATAGAGCAATGGGACGCGTTGACACCTGGCCTGACCACTGATATAAATAGGCACGATCGCAATGAGCATGCGGTGATCGTTGGCCAGGCAACGTGATGCGGCTGATTGTGCATTGTTTAACAAAGATTTTCCATGATGAATGTGCAAGGTCAGACAGGATCCGTAAAGTACGGGAACTGTTTCCATCCTATGAATGAAAACACTGCGCAAGAAATACTTGTGATTCGCTATCTGCATGCGAACAAAGCACAGGATTGAGGCGCCAATAGTCGGTGTGAACTGAACCCATATCAGTAGTGGGTGGGATGAAGTGGTACAAGGCCAGAATGAAACATGATGAGTCAAGAAATGCAGTTGAAACGCTGTTTCAAAACACTTGGCTGTTAGCATCGATTATCAGCGGGGAATCGAGGTAGGAAACAATTGAGGAACACAGAAATCGGACAAGGTTACTAATGCTGGAGCCACCAACAGGCAGTATGGCAAACCCATTTGCGAAATACACGGTCTCCCTTTACAAGGTGTATACTGACCGCAGGACATGTAAACGCTTGATCGTGATCCAACATGAGTGTTGTAATGACATGATACAGTGTAAAGTAACAGTACATTACATTGTTCTCCCCGTTATAGTTGTCCTCGTACATGACTGCGATCAGCAGTATTTGGCATACCATTATTAGGTTTCCCCGTGGCGTCCGCATTGCAATCAGGGTCTCAGTAGTTGTTCGGATGCAGGATTTGCCGCAAGACCTTAGCAATCTTTGTTTTCCGGCGTCGTTTGAGTGCAGCGAGTTCGTGCTTTAATCAGGGTGGCCAATACTGGGTAGCTCATTCGACTTAGAATGTACGTAGATGTTCAGCAACGGGGGGAAAATCGAGAAATCTACGCTCTCGAGTACCCTTCGCAAGAGACCAAAATACTGGTTCCCTCTTGTTATATCAATCTAACCTTCTGGAACAAGAGCGTATATTTAAAACTTGGTGATAAGTTTCTTAATCTCGGAGTATCTAATCAACTAGGCATAACATGGTTTTCTATAGGCATGGTTAGACGCAAGTTTCCAAAGAAACGTTCTTAAATACACCAAAATAGCGGCTGATGCTGTCAATTGCATTGTAAATATATATATCGATATGCGTAAACCATTTTACCAAGTTCGAAAGGTTAGATGCGGAACATGTTACAATTGGTTGGCATCCTATATTCGAGTATATCTACTGACAGCCCCGAGCAACCCTCCGTGAATCCTAGCAACTAAAGTATGTTATGTACACAGTTTCAAGCACTACCTACAAGTCCAAACTTATGTGTGAAAATTTTAATGTGCCACAAGTTAACTGGTCACTTCCTGGACCTACTGTCTAAACTCGACTAGACGAAATATTGTGCTCTATCCACATCGATGGCTGCATAACATATGTCAGAGGGCCCACCGGAAATGCCAATAACTCAGATTCGGTTATCACGATGAGTATCCATCCTACTTGTGCACTCATTGCCATTCCACTAACGGACTGCAACCACTACACGGCGTTTTGTATCGTGAACATTTAAAGAACTAAGGCACTGCAGTACAAAGTTGCAACCTACCTCTAACATTCACCGAATTGACTGGAATGCATTTAAGAAACTTATTTGTACTATATAATGGGAGCCGGCATTCTGAACCGAAAACTGAACTATGGCTGCCGGTGAATTTGTCAAAAACATTGCTGAATGTACTAACGTACTGGCACCTGTGGTAAGGAGCCGCACCTATAGGCAATGCGACATACAAACACAATTGAACAAGGCCGAAGGCAAACTGAAGAAACTTAGGGCTTATTATTACAGGAGCAACATTTCGTTACACAACCATATATACATTAAGTCAACTTAAGGTATGGGACCTGTTGCCCAGCTTATGCATGTGAACACTGCGTAAGCGATAGCTGTGATTCGCTAACTGTATTAGAAGGGTGTGCGCAATCATGGCTGATGCAAATGCTAACGCTTCGTGATCAAAAGTAATTAATTGAACACCTCAAGAACGTAGATGGGAAATGGTATGGAGTCCCTTGGTTAGCGAAATACGCTAAACGATCCACCAGGGTTTTGGCACACAGAGCAATCGAATATGTGGCGGGCGACCAAACTGGTAGGTAGGTTGGGACACCTTGCAACCAAGTTAAGGATGTACTCTGCGATTCTCGCTGACAGCCTATCGTCAGTATGGCCACTGCACTTGCGGTAGCATGTATTCTATCCACAATACTGCCTTTAACGCTGTAGTCCGCTAGTTCCCATAGGATAGGCTGGAATGTATAGGTCAGACACTTGGCCGACCTCTGATAATCTGCGCATACCATTGAAACAATTGCTGGTAAGGGGATGTCTTCCTTGTGGATTTTCGGCAGTCCTTGCAAATAAGGAAGTCGAGATGCTTGAGCGACCGGCTGCATCAGAGTTTTTGAGTGATTCCATCCCACCGACCTTAGGGTCTTTATTTCACGAACGTTTGATTTCATAACCTGTTCGGTTTTATCGTTACCTGTCATATCAGGAACAAATCAACTAGAGTATTAGAAACTTTTGCATTTGTTGGATGTAGCCCTCTTCTGCATTATGACGACAGTTAACCCAGTATCTTTTCTCAGATTTACAACCTTTTCATTGCGCAGCTGTTACGTTAAGGACTCTCAATTATGTTTCCTCATGCTACGTCACTTCTCGTTGTCCCATGCGCATGACTGTACGGTAAGTTGTACCATCGTAGTTGCAAAGCGACCGCTTGTCTCTTCATTGGTCTGTTAAACTAAGAAGAGATTAGTTCAAGTGTGCAAGCTGAGCCTCGACTGCTATTCTAACACACGGATTTGATGGAATAGATCAACTGAACCGTAGGGACAAGTTTCGAGTTGGGGGTGACCTACGAAAGAACAAATATTCCGAGCTATTTATAACACGACACGCGCAAGCGAAACGCCAGGAGAAACCATCAACTGACGTTCTTAATAACAGGAGAGCTTTAGCCAGCGCACGAATTCAGTCGATAAAAGTTTGCACGCTACATATACTTAAGGATGATCAGTGTAATGCACAGATTTGTCAGTCAAGTTCATGTTCCAATTGCCCGCCGGCGTTTGGCATACAACGCAACATTCGCCTGATGGCTTTTGGTAGCACATTCTTCAAAGTACCAACTGTGGTCCTGCGACATTCGTCCAAATTGCTCCGCTTCAATTACTCAAGATAGTTTGCATTGTTTTGTAAACATGCTGTTTCAAGTAACCCCAGAGTAAGAAATCCAAAGTATTCAAATCGGTTGACCGAGCAGGCCAATCTATAGGTCCTCCTCGCCCTACGCAACGGCAAGAGAATATCTGCTTGTGAAAATCCCGAACCGTTTTACATAAATTGCAGGTGCGCTATCTTGTTGCAAGCAAACCCTACTTAGTAACTCAGCGGCTTTCAGTCCGGAATGATACGATTTTCCAGTAACTCCTTGTATGAGGATGCTAGAAATTGTAAAGCATTAGTACCAGGAAACCACAACTTACCGTTTACAATACCGAAAAAGCAAATTTGTCACACGAAGCTTTGGCCAATCAACCTATCACATTCCATGAGCTTTGCGCCATGTTGTGTACGTGCTGCGGTGCATCGAGGTGGAATACCCCTCGCCCAATCTGTTGCTTCTCAGCACCGTACTGAAGGAAAGCAGCCGCATCGGTAAAGTGAATTGAATAGATGTCCACGTCACTCAGAAACCTGCGGCAGAAATGAAGCCACCTCTCCGAATCATATGAGTTTAAAACGTGCACTTGACGGACACTATAATTCCGGAATTTTTTTTCCTTCAAAGCCCTATGGACAGCCTATCTGGTGGTATAGCAATGCTGGGCGAGTTTATGAATGCTCAGATCGCAGCTTTTGGACACCTCCCGAATAATCACACAAACAGAAAAGTCATCCGTGGTGATGAGAGGCCGCCCTGCCTTTTTGGCGTCGCACGCGCTCCCAGTTTCCTCAAATGTTCTCACTAGCCTACGAAAATACTGTCTGTTGATGAGCCACTTGACACTGTGTATAGTGGCAACTACCTTTGCCACCCGAGTGGGTGGTAACATTATCACTTTTACTGAGGGCAGCATAGGCGCGCGCAGACCAAACGATTTGTAAGGAGCAAACTAGTTTTCGAAGCAAACTAATATGCGCTTGGGATCTTGAAGTGAATGTGTTTAAAGGGACCACCTTGGCACAAATAAGAGAATCACTGGGAAGGACGCTTGCACAAGTGTGCCACATGGCGCAAATGTGTTATTGATCATGCAAAGTACAGAGAGACATTAAACTATTCAACCCGCAGCTTATCCGGATAATTTGTTGATAAGACCACCCAATTGGTCTTTGCCTCGCACTGCTGGGGAATAAAACGTTTATTTATTGTTTATTTATATTTGTTATCCAACATGCGGCGGTATTACAAACGCTACCCCGTGTCATGTGCCGCCCTGGGCGTACCGCCTACACGTCCCCATACTGCGAATCTGCAAACTAGGAAACTAAATATACTCAAGGCGGATTAGTCATCTCTTCGTCTATATAATGCAAAACCTCTGTCATTAACGAAGGATCACGTGTTGCGAGTCCAAGACCGACATCATCGCTCAATCATCGACATTCGCTTATCCAAAGTCAAATCGAGTGCAGTGAAATCCAAACCGCTTACACCGGAGCTGCATCACCAGGTAAACAACGATATACACGAGTTTCCTGATGAAAAGCGCTTGGTTGTTTGTGCCAGTAAAGCATATGAAGTTTTACTCGATAGTAATCAAGAACGTAAGGTGACCGCTCATTTTCCCGCAAATAACACTGTCAATACGTTGTGGCAGATGGCTCGCTAATGTATCATGTTGAGAGTACCCAGGGCTTCTGTACCAGGGAGTACATGGGGTCGTCAAAGTCCCAGGGGTTGAAAAGAATAACAGATACTTAGTAGGCGGCTGGACTTTTTCATATAACCACCTACTAGCAGTCGGAGGTGGATGGAGAGTGCGCCTGATTTATTTCTCGTGGTTAGCTGCACCGTGGAGCCACAGCTGGCGATGGGGGACGGAACCTAAGGTGTGTGGATGGATAACCATAAAACGCACGAGATATGATTGCAACAGATGTCCGGTTATAATCTCATTATTTACCCAGGTAGAATTGGGACAGAGCGAAATAGAAACTTCCAATTGCAACTGGCAAATGCCATATGAACGTACGGATCGGTTTGCGTTATGCGAAACAACTCATTTCTGTACAGACGCTGCAACCTGACGAGTAAATGTGATTCGCTGAAAGGAGTACATTTTATTTGCGGCGTTAAAGTACCTTCTCAACACAACCCTGTAGTGTGTTCGAATACAGTCCACAAATGACAAATACACTTCCGGAGAGATTTCCCTAGAGAAAGTGATAAACTTTAGTTGTGCTTACCCTACATGCTCTACGTTTCCGCATGCAGCGTCCAGTCGCCTGCGTTGGTGTGACGGGTTAAGCAAAACGGCAAACAGTCACACGTACAACCCATGTCCGTCAAATCTGCATAGTTCAATTTCCTTATACATTAGGCCCTTAACAAAGTCCATATCCACTGGCTCACCAACTACAATCAACGACAGGCGGTAATACATAATTGCTTGTTACACAACATTATTAGAGTGGCGTCTGTTTGTCAAGCTCTCACATGATTGTTCTACAACCCCGCAAGTAAAATAGGTGTGCGAAACGATCACACGCACCAAATTACCGGAAATCCACAATGTTTCCTGGATTAGGGAACTGGCTATTCCAAGCAGGGTAAAATGTGCACTCCGACCCGTCATCAAAATAAAGTAAAACACTCGCTAAGAAGAGGTACTTTAGTACCAACAGAATATTTTACAGTCCAGGCAAACGAAAAACACGTCCATAATTCTGACTGACATGCTGTACCATTTGTTGTCATTGCTGCTGCGTCACTAAGGTCCGTGCTTCAGACACGGCTGCTCCAAGAAGCGAATCCGCCGGTCGCTTTTATTCATAACGCCTTCAGGATCCCCTAGGAACATATCAGGGTTCCGTCGCCTCATTGCCTGTTTTACCTGAGTATTTGTTATGTTCCGGATGCTCTCGATGGGGTTGAGAGCTGGTATGGCACAAGGCGTAGTCTCCCAGAGTAGTACGGTTCCTCCAGGAAAAGGTGTTCTAGGTGAATGTGATAGGTAGGGTTGTCACAAATCAAAAGACACCTTTCCGCAAACCCTGCTCCGTTGGTACCAATCACTTGTCGCAGCCGCTGAGCGCAAGTTTACTTGTTGTAACTTCATCTCAGAACCGAACACCCCATCAAGCCGTTGTTTGTTACGGCCCCGAGAAGATGAACATTCGGTCCCCAGCTGTTCCCCCCTTTACGCTGCGCTCGACTACCACGTCATGAGCGGCCACGAGTGCGCGAGCAAAATAAGTTGCCTTTGGTCTCATCAATCAACACAGGTTGCCTTCCTTCCACCTAGTAATCCATGGGCTGCAAAACGAATGACGCGTCGCTTTTTGTTTTCCAGTATGTTCATGGACTCCGGAATAGTGTGCAACTTCTTCATTGTTATCAGTCTACCATCCAAATTTCGTGAGACGGTGCTGGTACTTACTGAAATGTGGAACTTCGCTTGCGACCGTAAACGCAGGAGTTCAAGTGTAACAGTATGCTCCGCAGGAACCCACTCTACCAGAGAGTCAACGCGGCTTTTTCCCAGTAATCTGCGCCGCACACCGCCGTGTTGCCTCACCGGTTCCGTCGATTCATACGCCCGTATCCAGTTCAGGCAAGTTTTCGCATTCACCGCCAGAATGCAAGCGACCTGCTATTAATCGTCGCTATTCTCGTACGCTTTCAGTATGACATTCTTCACCTCCCTCGTGTGCCCAACTTACAAGTCAACCATTGCGGTTAAGTGAATTGCCAATCGCAATGAGGCTGGACCTTACCGTGGTGCGATGGTTCGTGTGCCTCAGTGATCCATTGAGCTATGCTGGATGGTGTTTTAGCACCTTCAGAGCCACTCATACCAGATTGGTCAATGGTTAGATGCCAGACAAACTCAGCCTCCTGGTCCTCCAGGTTGGGGGTTGGAATGAGGGTGGCTCCTTATTCTTTAAAACGGAATCCTTGTAGCCAAGTACCAAACCCGCTGCCTTGCGGACAGGTTTTTGAACCAAAGGCTTTGGTTGAGAACCCTAATCGTTCTCCTGTCTAGGTCTGGGCAACCTGACAGTATTCTGCCCACGCAATACAATGAATGGCACTTCAAACAAATTGCTGATGCTCTGGCCACCGCAGAGGATAATCAACGGTGCCCTATCTGCTGCATCGAGCAGGGTGGATAAGGGTTTGGATGCTACTGCTCAAGCCCTCCCATTTTCTTATTTCCCTTCTTGCGCATTTTAACCCTTATCATCCCGTTCCAGCTTCACATTTTCCCCCTGTTTTTAACCCCCAATTCTCGGCCCTCCCACCCTTTGCTTCACTAGTCGCTTGTCTTTTAGTTTCAAGCCACAGGTGAACGCAGAGCGTCATTCCTGCACTGTCAATAGGCCCATTCCAGTTCATCGGCTTCCATTTGGAGCCCTCGATCCTCCTTCAGACTGGCATGCCTCAATGTTCATACATCGCTTCAGATCGGTCAACAGGCAGCACTTGTCAGAACACTAGAGACCCTCTCGATCGATATCTGCTGCTTATCAGAGACCCGCCTGCAAGACTCGAGCTCTGTGCTCACTCTGCGATCCCCTTCAGGTGACACTAGCAGCACTTTCTCATTTGCTCCTATCCGGTAACGATGTAGCTTCTAGCACCGGCCAAGCCGGTGTTGGTATTGCCCTGAGTCCCCGGGATGAAGTTGCTCTGATTGATTGGATTCCAATCAGCAACAGGATGTGTGCGGTCCGATTCGCATGCTTGTTCAAAACATCGAAGTCGCGCGGGACCAATAGGTGTGTATTCGTTATCGCTGCCTGTGCACTGACAAACTGTAGCGATGACACGGTAAAAGACGACTTTATCGTCTACTGAACGAGCTCCTTCGCCACAGAAGAAGCACGGACACTGTAGTGCTGGCCGGTGATCTGAACGCTCAAGTTGGAAAATTATCCACAGATGAGCTGCATCTGGGCGGCCAACATGGTATAGGCTCCCGTAATGATAACGGTGAGCGCTTACTACATTTGTGTAAGGATGCTCGCTTATTTCTTGCGAGCACTAATTTCCGACACAGCACCCGCCGGAGGGTGACTTGGCGCCCACCAGCCTCGAACCAGCTATGAACGCAAATCGATCACAATGCGAGAAGTTACCGATGGAGAGGTTGCGTCCAGAACTGTCGCTCGATCTGGAGCACAGGTGTCGACACCGATCATGCACTTGTATTTGCTGACCTGCGGATGCGCTTTGGCGGACGCCCGGGACGATGTTGTGAGCGCATTGACACCGGCAGACTGGTGAAGCCAGCTGTTCTGAACGCCTATAAAATTACGCTGTCGTCCGAGTTGAATAAACGCTCACTGGATGCAATTGAAGCTCACTGGTCTCATATTCAACAGGCCTTACTAACAGCAGGCAAATCCTCATGTGGTGTGTCTAATAGACAACATGGACATTGGGTCTCTTCACAGTCTTTGGAACTTATAGATGCTCGACAACATATTCCGGCTGGAAGCGAACACAATGAAACTCGCAAAGAGCTCCGGGCGAAACTCCGTGCTAGCCTGAAGAGAGACCGCGAATCCTGGTGGTCTAATCATGCAACAGAGCTGGAAATGGCCGCTGCCCTTAATAACCATCCTGAGTTATTCCGTCTGATACGGGAAACGGGCAGCAGAAGACCTGATGTTAGTTGACCAACAAAATCGGCAATTGTTAAACTGATGCTTTCGCCGATGTTTCGACGCCAGTGCTCAACAATGCCGCTCTAAACCCCCTCCTTGAGGCCAAAAAAGAAACGCCGGTGATTCGCAGTCAAATACTGTGTTTGCATTGTGCTTATCTACATGCAAAGCCTTTCCGTCATCTTTCACCTTCTCCGATCTAATAGACAGGCACCAAACCAAAATGATTATTGAAAAATCTCCTTTTTTGTGCTTCTCTCATACAACTATTTTGGTCAGAGTTGCAGCGTTGCAGATGGCGCAGATGACATCCAGTTGAACATAGCCGGTGGCTCGCGAACACCAACTCACGACATTTCCCGTCAACCGCTCGCTTTTGTTTCACTCAGCTATATACGTGCTTTTATTTTGGTTTCAACTACTTTGGACGCAATATTGGATTTAAATTTTCTGGTGGCTTTTGGAGCTTTCATCTGAGTCAAAACTCGTAGGATTGCCTACAAAATCACACACTCACCCCTTACATAGCGTGAAAGTAATGGTAGAGGTTCCTAATCGTTCCAATGCCAATTGGTGGGCTAAAGTACCGTAAGATGTGTAGGTCTGTCCTGAAAGCACGAAATGACTCAATCAACTGGTAAGTCAATTTACTGACGTATTCGATGTTAATCGCGACTGCACTAGGAGGACTGAAGTGCTGCAAAACCAATTAGATACAATATGTCATGTAATGGGTTAATTATTGATCAATGCCCGACGCTGGTTCACATTGTATTGAATTTGCATGCGCGCGTAGACACTCCTAACTGCGTGTCTTACGCTATAAACCGCTGCGCGTTATTGTTGCGAATACTACACTTGATACGCGTTCCCTTCTGCTTCCAGCTTACTACAGCTAACCTCTACTGTTTACGACTGACGACGGTGATGGGAGGACTTGTCTGCGTCGAACACTCCACAAATATTCTGGTCCTGTTCCACCCACAATCCGCTTTTGGAAAATTATCATAAATGGCTTAAAACTGATCTTACTTATGTTGATTTGCTTCCCAGCTTGAATCTGGCAGCGTCCCATTGAGAGAAAATAAATGTAAAACATTTACGACAATTCTATGGGAATGAAGGTCAGCGATATTTGGATACAATTCGTATTGACGAAGCCTGCTCTACTATTATCTGCGCCTTGGATACACTCAGCGCTCTTTGGGTAGTTCGCAAAAGTGCGTTTAGAGCCAGCTCTTTACCAAACTCTTCCAGAAACCAGAGGAAAGTTTAAACGAGTCCATCGCGCATATACCTCAGATGGTACCAAAGTGTACATACAATAAAATTGTTCCAGTTACGTATGAAGGGACCATGTTGCTCCATTGCCTGATCTCTGGGATTTCAGCCCAGAATACCCAGGGGAGAATTTATTCATAAGAGGAATTTTAGCTGAGGTGAGATACAGTCTGCCAACTTACTCGGAAGATGCAAAACCTTACCTAGCAACTCACAACAAACGTTAAAATTCCATCAGAATATATGCGACTGACTCATAACACTCCAATCTCCAAGAGGACATTTAGTAACGTCATCCCGTTCGTATGCTGTCGCTGTGAAGTGCCTTCTAGTTGCCATTCGGACGGTAGACATCGAATGACATTATGCAGATGTTGCGGGAGGATTGGTCACTTGGCGTGAGCATGTAGATCGGTCAAAATTTGTTTGGACAAGACTTATAAGGGAACGAATTCCATTAAAACTGTGGAAGAATCTGAAGGAAGCGAGTCCGAATGGCATTTCATATGGTGGTCTGCAATTCCCAACACAGCCTGCCCCGTACATTCTAGAGCTATATATTTAGGGAGACTAGCTGCAGATTGGTATTGGTATAGAAGCACCAGTGAGCTTAAATAAGGAAAAGGCTATGAAAAGTCTGCCACACTTATAAGTTTGCAATTCCGTTCTCCGCACTTACACTGGTGAACTGATACGTGTCCGTGGTAAATGCTCCGTGAGTGTACAACACGGCGACAGGATACACACATTCCCTGCATATGTGCTCGTTAGAGGTCGCTCAAATCTGCTTGGAAGGGACTGGATTGGCGGATTTCCGGATACATTGTAGCTAGTAAAAACAGTCACTGAGGTTCCAGTACTTAAATATTACTAAAGCGATATGCAGCTAATTTTGCCGAGGGCCTGGGAAAGTTGAACGATAGTCCAGCTCCGATGTTGTTAAAGAAAATCATTCTTCCCAAATTCCTCAAAGCGCGCACATCACCGTATGCCACGAGGCCTATGTACAGTAAACAATGATTTATAACGGGTAAAAATGGAGGTGCTTGACATGTTCCGTAGGGTGTTTACCTTGACAAATAGATAGAGAAATTTGATAATGGAGTCGTCAGTTCTGGCGCTTACAGATGTAAATGCGCCGTAGTATAAACGGAGTTTGAAATGATAATGTACGCACACAAATCTATAAGGAAGTGGTTATTGATCACATAATGGGTGAGAATAAGATAAAACATGATAGCAAGGACAACGCTTACTCGTGTGCAACTATCTTCCGTCGACAGGATGCAGAAATCCAGTTCCTATAGTAGTAGCATTTATCAAATTTCGTGCAAGGGGTTTGGAGTGACTCATTCTCGAGTAGGGCTATGGCACTATCCCCAGTCGGTGTGCATAATGCCAGCATCTGGTGGTCGTGGGCTACAGCACGTAGTGTAAATGTGACAGAGTATCGTCAAGGCGTTTTTTGAAAAGAGATAGGATGGGTCAAATAATAACATGTTCCGGGAAGGCGTTCCAAGGCTGTGCCATTTGAAGGGAGAAATAGTTTCGTCGACATTCCAGGCGGCTGTACTGCGTGACCAGCTTAAACTAGTGACCTATTAGCGAGGTGTTTTGACTGAGTATTAGAAGGGAATGGCATAGGTGGTTGGGGTTTCTCATGATCTGGTACACCATTATGTGATCGTTCCTTAGACGCCGATAACGTCCACTGTATATTTTGAGGGTTTTCAGCCTGAGTGGGTAAGGAAGGCTGGTCAGACCTCTGACGCTCTTCCTTGCCCTACGTTGTGCAGTATCGAGCGCGGTGAGAGGGTGCTTGAGCCAGGGTTGCCACGCTTGGGAGCGTATTTTACGTGCGGCCTCACGTACACACTAAGCATTTTTAGAAAGATTACAGGGTCAAACTTTCCGAAAGCTCTGCGAAGAAGGCCGAGATACTGGTTCGGTTTCTTAGCTGCCTTTTAATTCTGCCTCTAATGACCGAGGTCATTTTGAACTATTACGCCGAGATCGCACTCGTGAGAAGCCAGCTGTAGAAGTTGTAATCCTAGGAGGTACTTGGGCATACACTTGTGCCGTATACTGAGAAGTTTGCACTTGGTGGCGTTGAAATGCAGCATGTTCTCGATGGACCATGTGTACGCTTTGTCCACCTCCTCTTGTAACAATTTGTGATCCTCCACTGCTGCTATGGTACGCCAAACATTTAGGTCATTAGCAAATAGCAGACAGTTAGAAGATAGCACGCCCGCGAGATCATTTATGAAAACCAGGAACAGACGTGGTCCAAGTACCGAGCCTCGGGGGACGCCGCGCTGAACTTTGATAGATTAAACAGGTTGCTTCAAGCCCTCACATCCTGGGGACGTTGAACGAGAAAGTCGCCTATCCAGGCCAGAACAAGACCGCCGGTTCCATATTTCTGGAGTATTTGGAGGAGAATGCGATGGTCTATATGGTCGAATGCCTTCTGGAAATCCAAGTAGGCCGCGTCGACTTCTGCATCAGCGTTTACACATTCTGTCAAGTTTGCACGAGCAATCAAGAGATTAGTTGTACAGAAGCGATTTTGGCGAAATGCATGTCGCTCCGGAACGAGAAGTTTATCGTTTTCCACGTACCCCGTCAAAGTCTTGGCTACAATGGACTTCACAATCATGGAGATCATGGGAAGTAGTGTCATCGGGCGATAATTTTTTGATTCAGCACGGCTACCACATTTTAGATAGATGTAATGATTCCGTGCTTCCACATCGTGGGGACGTGCATCTCGTTCAGACATCGTTGAATGCAACTTGCTAGTAGTCCTGACAATCTCGTGGCAGCAACTTTCAACGCCTTTGGGTGAATGCCGTCCGCACCCTAGGTGCTGAACTCGCACAAAGACATCAGCCACTTCAGTACAGCTGCGGAGGTAAACGATATGTGATTAAGTTCTGATAACGGTGTTACCTGCTTAGGCAGAATGTATGATGAGTGCGCGCTCTGGAAAGTACGGCCAATTTGTTGTCCAAGTATGTTGGCCGCCTCTTGTGCGATTTGGGCTAACCCGCATGTTGTCTGCGGAACAGGAATATGGCGCTTAACACGGCGCAAATTGGTTACGTGTCTGTATAGCAGTTTGGGATTGCAGCAAAACTTTTCTACTAGACCTCGTTGGTTCTTAAGGCTATCCTCCCGGGCTAGTTTGACACAGTGGTTTCTTTGTATTTTGTAGACATCCCAGGTATGGTCGTTCGGGGAGGCTATGTAGACGTGCCATGCCAAGTCCCTTAACGCCAAGCATTTACGTGTCCTGCTCCTTACGAAAGACTTCATCCTTTTAAGCCGGTAGAGTTTGGTTTCTGATGTCCTTGCCACAAGCTTGGTAAATATGTTGACGCATTCTCCGCAGGCGACCACTGGGTTAATTCAGCTAAGAACGACCAGCTGGTTGCATCAATGAGGTCGGACAGGTCGTCATAGTTGGTTACAACGTGCTTTTTCTCGGGATGCTCTTTAGGATAATCCGCGTAGCACATGTAAGGAAACAACAGTGTCGCATGATCTCTGCAGCCCAAAGGCGTATCGGTTACCACTCTCTCGACGATCAGTTCTTTACTGGTGTATAATCGGTCCAACGTGGATGGCCCGTCAGTTCCCCTGAATCTCGTGGGCGTAATGATGTGGCCATAAAGCGGGAAGCCTGAAATCAGATCTTGCAAGTCTGCTTTGAATTGCTCTCCTGGTGTAGCCAAGGCTATAGAATGTTACATGTGGATTTTTGTGGGAGGTGTAATGTTCGTAGCCAGTAAAAGTCCCGATTAAACGGCATACGATGGGGAAGAGGAAATAATAAGTTTACAAAATCAGGTTAGGTTTATCCCTGTACAATTTTCTGACTGGAGTACACCAGTTGTACCTGTAACCATCCAGACGGCTACATACTTATTTTTGGTGACTACAAAATGACTGCTGAACAATATTCTACTTTAGTCAGGTATCCATTGTCACGCATTGAAGATTTGTACGCAAATCTGGCTGGTGCAGAAAAATTTACCGTGGTTGATTTCAGCCACGTATATTCGCAGATTGAAATCGATAACAATTTCAGGAAGCATACTACTATTACCACAAGAGTAGGACATTTCCATTACACTCCTTTGCCTTTTGATATTAATTCTGCCCATGGCGACTTTCAGAAGATTATCCTCAACCTGGTAAAGGATTTAAATTTTGCCTGTTTTTACCTGGACAATCTTATTACCTCGGGACGCTCTGATTTGGAACATCTTTCGACACTTGCCGTTATGTTCCAGTCACTGGAACGAAGCGGATTTAAAGTTACGTAATCCAAATGTGAATTCCTGTATTTTTCCGTTTTCTACTTTGGCTACGGGCTGGATTAACGTGAGTAGTATGTTTTAAATGACAACGTGAAACCTATTATAAATGGTGGTCGCCGAATAACAGTGATGATCCTCGTTCCTCCTTGGGAAATCTATCCCAGTAACACCGTTGCTTGCTAAGTGTCACCATAACTTTTTCTTCGTTAAAAGGACTGCTGTACAAAATTATACCATCGCGCTGAAATTATCGTCACAATGACGCCTTTAATAAAGCTAACCAACCATTGCTTTTTCAATAACCTCAATTCACTATGGTCTCAATAAACAACTCATTCTTCAGCATGACGCATCCCCTTGGGGGGCCAGAGCTGTTCTGTTTCACCGTGAAGACGATGGACCCCTTACATCCCGAAGCATTCTCGTCGCGTTCATCACAAATAACGGTGAAGCATTAATCAAAAGCGGACAGAGAAGCGCTGGCTGTAATCTTTGGGGTAAAACTGTTCCACCTGTACCTCGGGAGAAATTTTTTGAACTGAACACTCCCTATTAATCCTTAGTATCTTCACTGGGTAAAACCAAATTCATCCCACAGCTTATGTCATCGAGCTCGCAGATACGGGCTATAATCTAGCGTACCTAAAATTACATGACGGTTAATATCATTGGCGTCAACATCTGCACAGACGATGCATTCAGCCGTCTACTGGTAACTGAAGCTGTGCAGAAACACGTCTCTCCATTTTAGCCGGTCTAAATCCGATATCAATAAGAAGCGCAACAATGCGCCAATGGAAGGACAGGGACCTAGTGCTGTCAATGGTAAAACGCTTCTTGACCGTAGGGTGGCCATTTAAAGGAGCATCGGACTTGCAAGCGTTTATAATGCGCAGGAACGAGCTGCGTCTATTCGAACGCTGCATTTCCTGGAACTCGCGACTGGTCCCTCTTAGTAAGGTGCGGTCAAAGTATTTTAAGTATTTCAACGAAGCACATGCAGCACTGGGTAGGATGAAATCATAAGCAAGGGATATTGTTGGTGGCCCAAAATCGAATCAGACATAGAGAATTTGCTGAGGAACCGTGCTAATGTTCGAACGCATTAACGTAGTACACCCTGGTGAATGACCATAAAGCCGCGGCAACGGATCCACACTAACAAGTTTGGTTGATGAACTGAACAAGGTTTCTTTTAGTCATCGACACACATTCCAAATGGATTGATTTGCGTCGTCACTTACTTGACGCCTGAAACCACCATTACTAAAATGTGCTCTTTTTCTTTGCTACATGTTGCATTCCGGCAATCTTACACACAAATGATGGATCAACTTTTACAAATGCTGAACTTAATATGTTTGTTACCAACATTGGGAATCGACATAACAAAACGGCGCCGTAGTATCCAGCATCAAACAGCTTAGCATAAAGGGCTGCGAAAACGGTGAAGAAAGGTATACTAAAGCTGCAAGTAGGAACCTTGCGAATAAAATTGGATCGTTTGCTATGTGTTGGCCACTCTACACCCACTGAGACCACCGGTAAATCTCTGGCTGAACTACTGTTAGGTAGAATTCTGGAGATAAAGATCATGTGTTATTTCCTATCCTACAAATTGCTGTAGAGAAGCGACAGTGTAAGTCTGTCAACAGTGGAGCCAAAAGATGAAATCACATTAAAAATCGATCAACCAGTATGCAATCGGCGACCGGATGAACAAGCTGACAATTAGCAGCTGTGCTCGGTTCTGCAGGAAGCCAAAACGATCTGTAACTTCCGGGCGGTTGGATCGTCTGCCGAAATTCTGACCACGTACATCCCACGGGCAATGGCACACAGGTCGAAGCAGAATCTGACTCTCATACTAGCACAGAGCAAGTAGCGAAGCGCGTGCAAATCGAAACACCAAGTGTGACCATACCTCGGCGGTTCAGCCGAATTCGCAAACAGGTAAAATGTTTCCAATCAGGAGTTTGACTTCAGTCCCAGCGATGGAGGATGTTTGATTTTGCATGCGCGTAGGCACGCCCAACTCCGCATTTTACGTTCGAACTCGCTCGGCATTATTTGTTAAGTATACTAAATTTCGCACAGGTTTTCCTTCTGCTTCCAAGTTACTTCAACTATGGTCTATTCTTAACATTCATCAACTAGTACGACAGCAATGTAAACGTGTGCCCATTTACTACCAGCCTCAGTTATATGAAATGATAAGGAATATGCTACAAAAACGGAGTATTCGGCCATCAGCTTCTCTTTAGTCGTCCCCAGTAGTGTTAATTAAAAAAGAAAGACGGAGTATTGTGGTTGTGCTTTGGTTACTGCAAACTGAATGCTATCGCACAGCGCGACTTGTTTGCGCTTTCAAAAATTGATTCCACCCTTGAAGCAGTTTCTAGAATCCAATGGTTTTCAACGCTTGTTTTAACATCCGATTATTGGCAACTAGAAGTGTATCCTTCTGATAAGCCGAAAACCGCGTTCGCGGTGCTCTCGGAATTGTCCAAGTTTGTGACTATGCCATGCAGATTTCCTAACGCTCCAGCACGTTTAAAGACAGATGCAGAAAGTTTTAGGACAGGGGTTTCCACATTCCTGTTTAATTTATCTTGATGATGTCGTGGTACGTGGTCGACCACAGGAAGAACACAACGGTCGCCTGGCAGAGGAACTAAGCGGATTACTACTGTTGAGTTGATGTTGGATAATAAATTTAAATGCCTTTGGAAATGTTTCTTTCGTTTGTCAGATAACATCTGACAGATTTTGCGAAGTGGGGAAATTGAAAATCGAAAGCATACTCACTTAGCCAAACACTTCTGACGCTCATGAGGTCCGTAAATTTATTAGGTTGGTATCGTAATCTCGAAAATTTAAAAAACAACTCGCTGAAATTACATAGCTTCACTGATAGCTTCAAGGAACAAGGTCGCACATTCATCTGGACTAATTAATTTGCAACTGCGTTAGAAACATTGCAGTAATCGCTGTCACCTGTACACGTCTTGGCATTTCCTGATGCCTCAGACTATACCGAACCCTTTATACTTGATATGGGCGCGAGTGAGACGGCTATAGTTGTAGTCCTGTCACAGTGTCAGTATGTTAATTGTGATGGCTTACGCCGGTTGGATAAACGCGAAAGAGATAATTCCACCACAAGTCTCGTGATGTTGGCATTTGTCTAGTTCCTCACTCACTTTCGCCCGTATTGTTGAGCCGGCCCTTCCTGATTCGCACTGACCATCAATCCGTTTAATGACTGTGAAAATGCCGGGATCAAAGGAACACATTATGCGAAGGCAAGAACGACTGCAAGAATATAATTGCACTTGCCAATACGCCCCAAGGCAGGTTGCACGGCAATGCCGATGCAATATCCCTACGTCCATCAGACGAGGTCCAGGTCGCCACGTTTGTTGTTGCCGACAACGGAGGAGATTGGTGGGCGTTGCAAACATCAGCTCCCAATTTTGGCTTCATATGCTCCGGATAGCTTCCGGAGGCACAAAACCAACTGGCCGAGAAATGCCCAGTCACTCAATAGCAGCAAGACGCTTCTCAAATCGCTGATCTAACTGGTATTCCTATGCAAAGAGTATTACATGCGTTCTGAACAAAATGGCACCATGATAATAGTTGTCCCTCTACCGAGAGTGCAAGTCATTATTGCACGAATATACTTTAAAATTGCTCATGCAGGCGAACGTAAGACTGTGGCAGCGGTTCCTCAACCATTTTGGTGCCCGCTTATACCGAATGACATTACTGTTTTTTGTCAGCAGTTTGAGGCTTGCAAACGCAGTATAATGACAAACAAATCACCTAAAGCTCCCCTGCGCCTGACGCAAATTGAAGGCAGGAACCATTGCTTATCTTTTGATATTATGGGACGCCAAACAACCACGAGGTAAGAGAACCGGTACAGTTTGGTCACGGTCGGTTATTTTAGCGAATGGTACGATGCCGTACTTCTAAAATAACAGGATGCGCGGAGGGCCGAGTTTGCCGTTGTAAATGATTGTATTTGCCTTTACGAAGCGCCAAATTATCTCCAATCAGACCAAGGCTCCGCATTTAAACACTCTGTTTAAAATTCTGCAATCTGTTTTGGGAGTAAAGACAAGAGCAATCCCCTAGCACCCAAAGGGTTAATGACGCGTCCAGCGAACGAACAGGACCCTTAGGAATATGCTGCGCGCGTTTTTCGAAGGAGATTACGATGAAGAATGGGATGTGGCCTTACCGAAGTGTCTTCAGGTCTATCGTTTGTCGTTGCATAGTTCCACGGGCTTCTATCCTGCCTTTTTAGGACTGGTGGATGTCACGCACCCCATTCTGCCAGCAGAAGCAATCAACCACCATGGGTATATCCGGCGAATCAGGCAGCAAGTTTGTAGTGCATTCCGCCGGATGCGACGGCATGTTAGGTTTTCACAGCAGCCCCAGAAAATATACTGTGATTGCGGGGTCCAAGGATTAGAATATACAATCGAGGACTACGTTCTTATTCAACGACCGAAACTGACACCTGGATTACAAATGAGGTTCAGTCACCCTTAGCAAGGGCAGTAGTTTATGGTGTACCATCATTCTACTAATACTTTTTACTCCGAGACCATGACAAACCACATGAAAACATCAGCACAATCCATTACAAATGGCTGAACACTTTACACTGCTATCCTAAACAAGCTCATCTCATATCCACTCCATCATATGTCTACGTCCCCTCACCGAAGATGGTGGTCAACTTTCCAGCAGAAATGGCTGGCTTGCCAAAAGACCTCCTCGTTGTGCTAGCTGGGTGGTTTGGGTTTTCTGTTCACGCAAATTACTTCAGCGGCAGTGTTGCAGCACTTAGTGGATTTTCGTCTGGCAAACCTTCTCCCTATAAAAGGCCACAAATATCTGTTTAACAACTGCAACGCGACAGATGTGACTCGCAACTAAACGAACTCACTGCAGCTTGCCCCTCCTTAAGAGACATTGTGCTTCAAGGGGGAGTTGTGTCCCTGGTCCATCACGGACCGATAGTTGCGCGAACCATCAAATTGCTCAACGGCTCCTAACGGATTGCCACACTCACACATCGCCCTGCTGCCTTTCTGTGTGAGATGTTTGATCAAAGGCACGGGTTAGGACCCCCTAAGACAACCTTCTACTTCGGCACGAGCAACAGTATAGTATCACGTCCACTGACGAAATATTGACTGCATGGCGTACTGCGGTTCTTGCTGTGCCTACCATCTTTGCTAACTCAACTCCTTAACCTTTAGCCACAAACCACCATCAATTATGTTTATTCTTATGTATTCTACGGTCACCGTCACAAAGGATCCACTCCTCGTAACTGACGGAATTAACTGCCAAACTCCCGGTTTTCCAATCCTGCGATCGTAACCATCTCTCATTCCACTGAAGCTCCAGCTCTTTTTCGACCTGGTACTCCATTCATCCTCGAAGGGCTTAAGGTTCATGTTTAGATGCATACCGGATGACAGGCATGTCTGGCCCGTACTCTTTTAACATTCTCAGTAGAGAGCACTTGCCTTTCAGACCAGGTTACAAGAATCTAACGCTGGCATAAGAACGGTCCGACCGGTAAGCCTTGACGCCAAATACCACTTGCGGCTTTCCGGAGATCCAGAAGATTTGGCCACTGGCCAAGACGATGTTAGCATTGCGTTGATTGGCAGAATTGAATAAGCTCTGCCTGACTGGATTCCAGTCAACATTCGGCTATGCCCAGTCCGTTTAAGAATTTCATGTAACGTAAGCAGGCCTCGAGAATTTAAGCGTTCCTTGTTTGTCTTCTCTGTATACACTCCTACAGACTGCAACACGGATGCAGTGAAGGATAGCTTATACGAAGTGCTACCTGAAATTCTGCCTTCCCCAAAATGACCAATATAGTCACGGCTGGCGGAGAATTTAGTGCATAGTGGGCCGCCTTCTACCAAGCGAGCACCATCTTGGGGTAGTTTTGGTCTCGGTTTCAAACCTTCGAACACTGTAGACACAACACTTGCTCTCTTCTCTGATCATTATTTGTTGCGTTCTATCATTGTTTTTCGGCATTCAAGAAGACACAATTCTACCTGCCACCCGCCTACACCAAAGCAAGTGCTCCCAGCTTGATTACAAAGTAATCAGTTACAGATGACGCAGAAACATAACTGACTGCCGATCGTACTGGTCAACTCTCCTAGACTCCGATCACGCATTGGTTCGTGCTAAGTTTTGCATACGTTTCGGAAAATCACCCAACGCCTTCAATACCGACCGGACGTCGTAAATCTAAAAACCCTGCGGTTTAAACCATGTGACAAGCTTTACTGTCAACCTTGTTTGTCGCAACTTTTGGCGATGACCTCGATTCGCAGTGGGCACAAATCAAAGAAGTTTTAGTTTCCGGCAGTATCGACCCTTGTAGTTTAGTCCGTTACCCACCGAAGCATTGGATTTCCGCCGTCTCCTTGTCGTTGGTAATAAAACGCTGCTTGATCCCGTCAGATTCTAAACACAGTGAAGAAGGCCAATCACTTGGTCGAGGTGTGCGCAGGGTTCTGCTAGTGGACCGCGAAGCTTGGTGGTGTAAACTTGCCAGGGGGATGGAGCTTGCTAGTCTCTCTGGTCATATCATAAAACCTATTTTATCTCATTCAAAGCACCGATGATATTTAATCTGGTATAAGTGAAACAATATGCGAAGAAAATGGCACGTTAATCACCAATCTTTAACGACATCTGGAGCGATGGGTCGGACATTTTGGCTCGCAAATTTTTAGCTGTTATCTCTATCTGCTACCTCTGACCCTTGCGCTGGGGCAGAGTGATCTACTCCCAAAAATCCTCCTTGTTACCAGGAACTTGAGCAGGTGCCCCGTCATGTGAAGCGTTATAACGCCCCTGGACTTGATGGTCTACATTTAGCTCTATTTGAATATAGTTACGTATTGCTGGTTAGAGAATTCACCGCTTCGACCACGAAAGTTTGGTCGTAAGAGGAAGTTCTATCATCTTTTGGTGAATCGATATTATTCCCCATCTTCCTAAAGGACCTGCGCACAAGCTACTCCAACTACAGAGGCATAAGCTTAGTCCACGTCGTTTGCAAGCTGCTATTGTCCATCATACTTCACAGGCTATTCCCAAAGCGCGAAGCGTTGCAGCTAGAAGAACAATCTGAATTTCGCTCAGCTCGCTCGATCAAATCTTCACACCCCACCAGATCCTCGAGTTCCGCCATGTGTATCAGCGGCCAACGATTGATGTGTTCTTGGATATCCGTTTAGCCTCGGATTCTATCTATCGGACGGTGCTGTGACACTGCCTACTGAGGAATGGTGTACCCGAGCATTTCGTCATACTGCGCGCTCTCAATAGTCTTAATTTGG
>OX104071.1:78502958-78603581 GCA_944474145.2 Dicrocoelium dendriticum | reverse complement strand
CCTTAGTCTGGGTGTAATAATGTAAGCAGCATTTTGGCAAGATAAATTTGAAATTCTATTTCCCAGCTAACTTGTTCACTGGAATTCGACCGTTTTTAGATGTTTCACAGAATGTTACTGCACATGATGACTAGATAAATTGTCAGCTAATCTTGTCTAATATTTCCTATAATAACCTGCGAAATACTATGGTTTTAGTAATTTTCAATAAGGATTCCTTAAAGCTCTTGCTAGCCCCTGTACGCTAGATAGGAATGACTCATTGTGCTAAACATTTGCTGCCATCATGAACCACTATCCGTTACGTACAGCGTCTAATGCATAATATCACTTCCAAAGTACACGTGTATTCTTACCGTGGAGAAACAGGCCAGGTGTAATACAACCACCCCAGACTGCAGATAGTTGATAAGTAGAATAAAGCTGTACCTGCGTCAGTAACGCTAGGTATGAACTTGGCGATCAGTTATAGTATACACCAGGGAATTCACCTACAACGTAAACAATTTCTTACCGGTACCCCATTGAGACACCTCCATCGGATCACCTGCTTAGCCTCGATCGCCTTTTATTTTGCAGTCTATGAACTACAAATTTGGACCTTATCCGATCTTGTGCAAACTTCTCTTGGCCTGGTGAGTAGAAGTATGCAGAATGTGGGCTATCCATTTGAATTAGCATGATGGTGATAATGAAAGCGTGTCCTATAATTTTAGAGCGTTAGGACAGAGGCATCCTATTTATTTTCGCGATGGTTCAAGTAAAATTCGCTGTTCGGTTTTAAAGAATCTGAACATAAATATATATTAAGTTGAGTAAATCAGCGGTTTAGCTGTTTCATTTACTTCGTAACTATAAGTTTTTACGTAAATTATATAGTCCGAGCTCCGTTATAATTATCCAGCATATTTTGCCAGGTGTCTTCCCTCCAGTGAGTTCACCTTAGCGGTATCGAATCTGTAATGCAGGGCTGACTTTTCTTTTCTCTGATACAGTTCTCCGGTGCGGCAACGAATGCGGTCAGGGTGCTACATGCTGACTGTAGGCGTTTATCAAACGAAAACTATGCCTATTACTGTGTAACCGTACACTACAACATAGACTTTGTTACTTGGGATTATCCGGAGAATTGGAGCGGTCCTGTGCGATATCTAACAAATATAGCTTACAATGCGTTTGAAACTACCGTTCTTGTCCTTGGAATGTATTGGCCGGAGGAACTGCGTAAGTGATCTTTTGTTTGTAAATCACTTTCGATTATGGAAGCAAAGACCAAGTGGATGTTATGAAGGGCATTTTAAGATGTACTGCTGGTCACATTAAAACGCAGTAACCAGGGAAAAAGTGCACACGTCCTAATCGAAATTCTCTGGCTTTTACAATGTTAGAACATCTGATTTATCGTATGAATAACAGTAACTTAACTGGGTGCAATAATGTGCCACGCCAGCAGACCGTTGTGCATGAAAAGCAATTTCTTATGCAAAATGAAATTATACCGACCAATCTCTGCATAGTTCTCACCTTCATTTGGCAGCTCTTAGTTTCAAACAGCTCAGTGAGTTTGCAGCATTTTGGTTTGAATAGGAAACGGCAATTTATTGGATGGCTCCACTTGACATAAGCTGACACACTTCGTACTATGATTAGAATTGTATGCATGCTAAAAATATTTGCTAACATACACATTCCATTTTTGGCATTCCATAGGTGGATATTTTTGCTTGATAGATGCGGTGATGCACATGAAAATTAACTCGAACTGATTCACCAAGTTAACTGTTATTCACTCCATTATGTGATAATTTATTTCTTCTATAGACGTGGACACGGTCTTGCTAGTCGAGGCAAACGCGAGAGAAATCTGCGAGAGGTTTATCTCATCTGCAAGTTCACGCTTTACTGTATGCTAGTATAGATGAAAATAAATTTGACATCTATCGGTGTTTAGCTATCGACCTAGTTGGATACTACAATTGCAACGGATCATGTATCTTGCATAATAGGTTCAGCGTCAAGGATTGAATTTGCGTACCATGTTCTAATGTGAAAACTAATCGAAATTAGACCTTCAATAAACGATTTACTTCGGACTTAAATCCCAAATTAAATGTGTCGTTTGGATATGCCAGCACGGAATAAGTTGGATGGTGTCTATCAATTCTCGTATGCGCTTTATGCATCCAGGAATGTGGACATGCCATCAGCCGCATTCTGCATTTCGCCGAGGCTGCCGGGATCAGCAGGATCAAACCGGCACTCTGTGTGCAAAAGCAGCTGTTTGTAAGCTTAAAGCTCCCATGGACTTAGGGGTGGCATATCTGTACCCCACCCTGCTTCTCTTTTATCCGGTCACACCCTAGCTGTTGTTATATATATTTTCCTGTTAGTGTATTAGCACTGACGAGACAATACGAAATGTTAACATCTGCCAGCTTTCGTCATCTCACAACGTTGATTAAAATTAGATTTAGCGCACATCAGCGTCAGAGAATACACTAGGATATATATAAAGCATAATCATTGAAAAATATGGTGTTACAGATTTTGATAATTTTTTACAAGTATTTCCATGAGTGGTATTTTATCGGTCAATTGACGCAGCATGTGTGGAAATACTGAGATAAGATTAGTGAAAAATAAGAATGAGGACGCAATGGTTCCAAAGGGGAGTGCATGGGACAATTGAAATGAGCACGTGGCTCCGATCTCCTGAGTACACTGCAATATCAATGATTTACAGAACGGTTGCGTAAACATACCTTACGCTTGTTGTGTAGGCGAGGCGAGTTCTTTAGGATGATAAAGCAAATTTCATACTCTAGCACAACTTGTTACATAGAATCATATTATCATGCTGATGGTTCCCTCTACTGCAAAAATGACAGACAATTTTACTAACCTCTTAAATGTTTTCATGAATTACGGTAAAGTGATGGGATATTTCTTATCGAAAATCCTTGGATTTTAAGCTGGGGTCTAGTAGTCACATAAGCTGAACGAACTAGGTTATTGAACACCATCCCATGTCGACTGCTGCGGTTGCTTATTCGATAGCAGTTGTAAAATTGTCTTCCGCAAATGCACTTCAATAGGGAGCAATGCAGCTATACGGTAGTGGATATATTTAGAACACAACTTAGGTGCAATTTGGTCAACGTAAGACTGAATTATGGCATTCGAAAGCAAATGAAGATTGCTAAAAAACGGCTTCCTTACTTTGCCACAGACATTGTGCATCGCGGTTGCAAGAAAATGGTTTAATTAAAGGATGGTTAGTAGAAAATCCGCAATTAACGGTTGGGTTCTATTTGGAGATGATCCGAAACGGCACTGCACTGTGAACG
Source organism: Dicrocoelium dendriticum (assembly GCA_944474145.2). Lineage (NCBI taxonomy): Eukaryota > Metazoa > Platyhelminthes > Trematoda > Plagiorchiida > Dicrocoeliidae > Dicrocoelium > Dicrocoelium dendriticum. The sequence continues at coordinate 78,600,234 of OX104071.1, read as the reverse complement.
CATACGAACCTTTGATAGTGAATATAAAATGAACACATGTAGTTCATGACAGGATTGGAGAATTGGTGGTATGCCGGTCTGTATTTGCAAGAAATTACGCGAATCTGGCGCAGGTACGATTTAGAATGACATTCTTGGTGTAAATTACACCAATACATAAACCTCCAGATAAAATGAAGCGCTTTCAGTCACTTCATTGAGTTGACACCGCACCAGATGTTGCACGGTCACCCAATTTTTACAGTAGCAACACTCAGAAATGTTATTGGTTTCCAAGAGGGCGATAGTTGTATAGGTGAAAACTGAAATGTTTGAACATCACCATCTGTTGTGTGCAGTAATTTACTGGTTCCTGAGAGTAAGGTACACAGTTAACACCACTAGGCGTCCAGCCAAAAGCGTCCCAGCTAATCATCCATGTATTTGTGTCAAAGGTCTAGTAAGTCCTTACCACAGCGCTTGTAGCCGAAACATATCCCTCCAGAGCACTTCAGACTGAGGTGTGGAAGGCGCGTGCGCAGCGGCCCCATTTTTTATGCGGAATCGATTTCAGTTCGTCGTATTGGCGCCATTTGTGTGTATACAAATGGTTAGTGTGTATATGCCAGTGATCTGCATTATTCCGGATTATTTGGGGCTGCTTTCGAGTAAGCTAGTAGTCCCAGAACTTCGGTAGACCACTGCTTGACTTTTTCAAAACTTAAAACTAGTGTTATAACAAAAGCGAAGGGAACTCTTTTAGGCAATTCAGGCAAATACAATGACTTAACTAAGCTAAATATTACAAGTAGGTAGGATGGGATGGGTTGATTTATGAACTGGATAAATAATCAGTTCTATGCAGTAACTAGTGCATTTCCCTTTAATTAATTGGGATCCGATACGATGTCCGTTAGCAGCACAAGCTGGTCTTCAAAATGAGCCATGGGGGACATACGCGGTCTCTGAAGTTTATGACGTAATAGCTAAGGGCGATATAGAAAGGTACAACAAATTATTAAGCCAAATATGCTGTAAACGAAGCGTTATGCATAGCTTATTGGGCTATGGATCTCTACGCCAGTTTGTTCACTGCAACATTCACAACTAACATTTCCGTGGAGGATGAGTTGCTCTATAGGCAGCTAACGTGTAATCCATGGTGATCACCCGCTTCCATGGCTCATTGACAGAAACAGTTGGATACTGGCGAAGATCACAAACAGCAATGGGTCGGATTCAAATAAAATGTTGGGATGCGCTTAATTATTCATTCCAGATAGCACAAAGCGGATGTTTGGTATCGGTGGTCTTCAGTTATTTCGTAGGATGTCAAGTTATACCGTGAACATTTCTAACTGGTGTTGGCGGCATGATGCATAACTTTGCAACAAGAGCATTTATTTAATGCACGTACTTATAATTGTTGCTGTAATATGTTGCAAATCGACTTTCCAAATTTTGCATACGTAGTACGAAATCCACTACATTTATGTGGGTATGTTTAGTAGAATTTGCTCTTAAAATCAGTGCCTCCCTAGGAAGTGTATGCTGGATACTGACGATGGTAATACCTTAGCGGTACTTTGAGTTACATGGAGAGTATTCCATCATACTACGTATTAGACACAGCATGTTGAATTACACTTTTTCATGCAGCTGTAGCCATGCAGCTTTTTTGCAAGCACTTCCTTTTCGTGATCTATATTTAGGAGGTCGCTTACAATAGGATGCTTCTTTTTGGTACAACTTCATTCACGTGCTATTTATTTGGCTACCTAGCCTGTGATATGGGAGTTGTTGTTAGTTTACTACCCAATTCGGTCTGTTAAAGACTGTTTTGACATATCTACACCCCATGAAAACTACGTTTGTAAGTTTCTGACATCCAGTGTTATCAATGCAATGTTACTGTCCATTCCATGAGTAGAGTCAATGATTTTACTTTGCAAGGTAATACTGGCAGGTGCAAGCGTTGTACTGTAAGTGCCTACTCTAGTACGACGGTACAAACAAGAATTCATGAATCACAGGTGAATAAATTCCGTATGCTGATAAACCCATGGTAAAACGAGCGGCCCTCGGTCAAGCAAAAAGAAGATTGTGCGGCGAAAGAAACTCTGTATTGATGAGCAATGTTTTCTAAAATCCATACTACTCTGCTCTGCGTCGCTTCTCCCTGGCCTCCGCGCTGCTCATGCGTTTGCCTTCATTGGTCTGCGCTCCTCGGTTCTGCATCGTTCACTCAACCGTAACCCGTTCGTGACATCGATGTTGATTTACTCTGCGTATCGTATTTCGGTGTGCGTGAACCAGTGGTCTATGCACTTCAGTTGGTAATTTGCAATCTGTGAGATTGATACGGACACTCTTATTCTGACTCTTGACGATGCTAATTGGCTTTGTGTCTGACATTTACCTTCCCTCTCCCAAATATCGGTCTTATGCCTGTGGGCGGTCCGTGCATTTGGTTGGTTGTCTATTGTGTATTAACGGTCATACGAAGTGCTGCATCATCGGTTGCTTGTTGTTCTACGGACTGGCAACTTCCTTGACACTCTGCCTCTCTGATTGGTTGAATAACATGTCGCCCTCGGTCACAAGAAATACTTCATGTGCTGTTGGTCGGCCGCAAAGCGTATAAACCCATTAAAGGTAGAACTGAAATTAATTGATGAGAAACAGTGCCTAGCTGCGAAATGAATGAAAACACATTTAGTATTATCCCAATATATCATGACCATTACAATCATTTTATGGGACGCACATTACCTCAGGTTATAATGTAGATGAGTGTGATAATTTTTACACATGCCTTCACCAAATAATGTATGTAACATTTTCGTTCCACAGTGCCTGCTCACAAGACCATGAACGGAGATAACTTTGGTAAGCTAAGCCAAACAAATTTTGACCGCAAACAAGGTTCATTACAATGACATAATAGTAATCCGCTTCCTTGATATTCTCGAAGCATTGCATGGTGTTATAGTGCATAATTTGTTATTTTTGACCGATATTTGCTCTAGCCCAAATAACCAGTTTAAAATCGCTAAAATGTTTATTATTCTGCACTTTGCTTCGATAGAATTTCTGGTGACCTTCCGAAAAGAACCATTAAAAAGGGGGAGTAAAATAACACGAAGTGAAACAGCAAGATGCAACCAATAAGTATTTTCCCGCATCCTAAATTCTAAGCTAATAATCGTATAAGTCCCATTTTCTAAAACCGTGTGGAATGATGCATCATACCATGTTATGCTATACACGGCAGGGAAAGTGATTCATGTTACCTATCTCCATTGTTTATCATCAGCTCAAAAATTCTCGGGAGAACTGATAACATCCTGCAAGAAAGTCGATATGAATGCAGGCTACGGATTTGCTGAAGTTTTGTTCCTCCCAACAAATACCTCTGTTTGGGAAGCGCAAATTCGCCTTATGATGCAAATGAACGCAGCATTTAAACGCCATTGCAATTTCAATGTGGCCATCAAGCATATCTTCAAAGTTTACTAAAAAGACAATGAAAGTTTATGCCATTTTCTTGTTAACTTGCACAGACCCAATGATGCAACGCAAACTCGAATGTAATCTGTATTAAACCGTTTGGTTGCTTCCACAAATAGGAGCGTAAACATTATTATCTTAAATATGCATAGAAAACACAATCTTAAGTTGGTGAACAAAAAGGAAAGCATGTGTTGCAACTAGTATTGCTGTTACTGAAAGCCCAAAACAAATTTGGAATAAACGTGGTGTCTCGCATTCAGGTTAGAACTCTTTTATTATTACACTAACTGAATAGGAGATAATCTAAAACCACAATCAGTGGCTTAAGGCGAGCCGGTGTTACACGCTTAATCAAAGCATGTTCTCATCCACCTAACGCCTTCTATTTCTGTTGGAATTGTTAATAAGTTTGCATATCAGTCATATATATATATGTTTAGCAGCTTCCACTTCCGGATTTACCTGTCACCATGACCTCGACGGGGACAGCTACTGGAAGTATGCACCTACAGAGGAATAATGGGCGGCTTGCGCTACACCATGCACAGCTCCATCCACACACCCATATGCACTGTAAACCCGAAGGAACATGACCGGGATGCATGTGGATGAGAGCCGCGTTTCATCAACGGAGCCGGCTCACGTTCCTTCAACATGCACATCAGCAACATTCTTGTCTATCTAAGTAGGAAATCATGCGCACCGTTGCGAAATAAAAAGCTGAGAAGATTATTGCGATATCCCTTTGTGCAGATTTTGGAGAGTTGTAGATGCAACCGAGAAGTATTTCAGAGGCGGCTGCAGCGACTGACAACCACAGAGATTCTGGGATGTTGCGTAACTGTTGGTCGTCAATGAACTTCGCTCTGAAGTTCCGATGGAGACGTACTTTCCGCCCATCAACTTTCTTTGTGCGGGGAGCTCTTCAGAATGGATATTGGTTATGATTATCTAAAATAGCGTCCAATGAACCAAGGAAGCATCCTGTTTTAGTAAAGAATATTACAATTTAGGTGCTCAGCTGAGTAAGCATGCTTACAAATTCCAACTTGTTTTTTATATATCTTAAGTTAATTAGTATGAGTGCAAAGGTGGTGTGTGTAAAATGGTTGCAGTGAGTACTTCAGTGGATTTGGAATCCGTAATGACAGGCCAAGAAGTTAAATAATGGGTGGTAGAACTAAATTCCTCGGTGAAATGCTCAGTTGTAAGGACAATGTTCGCGGTAGTTACATGGTCAATGCGACCTAGTGGCGTCCTTGTCTCTATCCTGTCGACCATGAGTTCTTCATTATTAAGCACAAGATCCAGTATCGACTGCTTTTAGTGGTTCCTAATCTGGTGGGTTAGGTTATGTTGTTGTTCGTGGGGCGGCTAGCAATTAGCTCTTGCAAACAGGATTAAACTGCATACCATCGGTCGCTGACGTTTCCATGTCGTGCAAATTCAAGTGCCAAGCGATAAGAAAGTGAGTGTAGGACATTTGCAAATCAACCTGAAAGACGTGGCTTAGTTTGGAATCCATTTTCTGCGTAGAGTTTGGTGGGCGGTAAAGTAGGGCTAGTAGACGTGTGTCCTTGTGCCCCAACCGTAGGTAGCACCAAAGCGAAGCAAGAGCGCGATTTTCAGGGTGATCGAGTACTTCACGTCGGAGGTTAGTATTATAATAGGGAAGCATATCACCACCCCTTCCAAACCTATCGTTCCGAAGCAACATCATAAAGGGTAAATTGGTCTCAGAATCAGTTAAATCATGTTGTACACAGAACTCTGTGATCATAACGAGGTCCAGCGGTTGTGAGTCATGGAATGCTCTAAGTTTGACCAACTTACTTAGAAAGCCTTTGGCTATTGCGTACGTACAGGATATGGTTTTCGTCGTTAGGATTGCGTTGGTGAAGCCAAGATGTATTTGCTTTTAAGCCGAGCGTTCGGTGACCGGCGTTTACTCGTCTTTGGTTTATAAATTTCCGTTAAGTTGCATCCCGTTCTTGAGCATTCCTGAACAGAAGTTTCGCTCGTGCTGCACTCTGTCCTGTTTTATTGGTCTCTCCGCAGGACTGTGCAGACAAATAATTGACGGCGTTTGCAAGTCCTATCGAGTTGTTTGTGACTCGTGGCCGTGCGCCTGCTGCATTTAGATTGATAATTGTTGGCAATCTGGCTCGAAACTTTAACTAGTTACCCAGTAGAATTTGCGTCATGTCCTCGGAGTTTACTCTTACTTTCAATAAACTTGGACCACAGTGCTTGTAGTTAGATGATGACGAAACTATTGTCAAGGAACCGGTAATAACAATGTTCAGAGAGTGCTTGGCGGATCTTCCACCACTTATTTTGGTTATGTGGTTACGCACCATGAGCCTGGTTTTCCCGACCAGAAGATCGACCCAAATTGCCGTTCTGGGCAGCTTGCTGATTCCACATCTGCTCTGTCAGTTGCTTCAAGTGTCTTTCCCGGTGCTATTGTTCTGATATCTTTATTTCTTTTTATTGCTACTTAGCCACAATTAAATTGTGATCGCACTAATCGCTGAGGTTATTGATTCGGCAAAACACAGTCTCCTACTAATGAATCTGGTCTGGCTTGGGATTCATCCTCAACTGTTGACCTGGATAAAAGCAGTTCAGTTAAACAGAACCTTCCGAGTTAGAGCCGGTGACGCCTTCTCAATTATAGGCACCGCTCACAGTGGCGTTCCCCACGACTCAGTTTTAGCTCCCCTGTTCCTCCTCATATTCATAATTGACTTGACACATTCTTGAGCACCCGCGTTACCTCATTGTCGATGATCTGAAACTGGTTATCAGGGGTAATAGGGAGACTGTCCAAGGATCTCCGCACTGTAGCAGAGTGGTCTGTAGGATGGTATTTGTCCATTAACGCCAGTAATTGTCAGTTTTTGACTTCGAGAAATGATGGGGTTACAGTGCAGACTTCCGCTGGACCCATGACATTGTTGCCTGCAAGTAAATCAAGGCACCCAAGCGCCATTATTACGAACAACTTCAAACGCTCAGCACGATTTTAGCCTGCTGCCAATAAGGCACAGCAGGTACTCTTCCGCATCAGGAGGAACTAACGTAACATAAGATCCGAGGTGTTCCTCCCATTATATAAAGCGATGGTACGACCCACTTAGTATACTGTGTCCAAGCGGGGATACCGTATCTCCAGAAGCATGTTATTTTTATGGATAAGCTACAGAAGCCAGTGACTAGAATCAATGATAGCGTGCGCATAAAGCCGTATGATAAACGTCTAAAGATCATGGAATCGTTTTCCAAGGAACGTCGTGAATTAATAGGAGATCCGGTGGAGCTCCCTCGGATCATGAAGGGTCTCAGAGGCGTCAGGCCTACTGACCTGCTTGAGCTAGCTACAACAAATAACTTGGGAAGTCCTTATCTTAGGGTTGTTGTTTGCCGCCTTGGATCCTAAATGGTACTCAAAGACACGTATGAAACGTGCCAAATAGGGGACAGTATAGAAGTTGCAGGCCACTGAATCCAACGTGTATGGTGCAGGGTACAAAAATAAGAAGCAAATCAACCAGAAGGAGAAACAGTGCAGCAGGACACTGACCAAAATTAATTGTACCAACGGAAGTGCCGTCAGTAAAGCATGGGGATATTTTGTAGTTTAAAACCACAGAAAAACCCAATGTTGCAAAATACTGGGAGTGTTTTTCCCGGCACACTACAAGGACCTCCCCCTAGAAGGCTGAATGATGGAAGTCTTCAATGGAGCTGTTAGTAGATGCAAACGTGAATTGAGAATGGGTGCGAATAGTTGCGTGGGCTTAAACACGGCCTTCCAAGATGGCGTGTGTAGCAGTTCACTGGCTCCAGCATTTTGTTATTTATAATTCTTGATGATCCCGTATACCATAATGCTACATCAGTGAGCCATCAGGGCGGGCTGGTCCGACCTCAAGAAACTGGCTAGTCCAGAAATTATGCCGACAAGACATTTACTCCGTAGCAGCTCCGACGGTGTGCTGGAGAATTGTCCCACTGCACACCGCACGTCAGCCCACGGTCTTCATCATACCAACAAATCCGGGCGTCCTCGTCCGCAACATGTTTGGGAATCAATCCGTTCGTGGCCGTCCGCGATCGAAGGCGACTAACTGTTCCTTTGGTCAGGATGACGACCTTGGGCAGGCTGGGGAGGCACTCAGGGGTTGCGTTGAGCCTGTTGGTGAGTCACTCGAGGGTTGCATTGGTAGTACTGGTCGTTAGGTTTCTGAAAGGTAGACCTCAGAATGGGTGGGTAAGGATCAGGTGAAGTGGCTGGAAGCCGGTGAAAGACCTGGCATGCAAAATAACATCACGTACACTTTTTGGGTTTTCAAAATATTTCGGTATTTTGGTAATTTTACAAAACCTTCATGGATGTGACGCATGATTATTACTAAAGAAGCAAAAGCTTGTTATTGAATATAACATGTGTTTACAAAATTGGTAAAACTGACCGGACGAATGAACCGTCTACCGCGTCGGTCGGTTGCATGAGACTGATGCGGGATATGTTGAGGTACAATGGGTACGGAGGGTATCAGAATCTCCAGTACTGAGGAAATCACCGCATGTGCAGGTTCTTATGTTACGGCATCAGGATTGGTGGCAAGTGGTTCGTCAAAGGAAGCAACTTTGAGGCGGTCGAGGAACACCGTTGTTCGGTAAGCATTATGGTCTAAAGTGAAATGTTTCGGAGTCAATTGCAGGACGCTGAAAGAGTCATCGTAGGGAGGTTGAAGAAGGCGACGTACTGTATCGGTGCGAAGGACCAGGTGAGTGCAAGTAGAGTGTCCGCTATGCATTTGCGTATCTCTGTCTGCTCACATGGCTGATTCGGGTGTAGTGAACACATGCTTTGTGCTAGGGAGGACGCAAAGATAGGCGGAGACATACCCAACGATATGGGAGAGGAAACGAATGCTCCTGGCAACTTTTACGTCGTGCTCTAAACCAGCTCTGCTGGTGCCTATTGCAATTCAGCTTTGATGCTGCTGCGAATGCCTAAAAGTACGAGTGAAATGTTTTGTCTCCAGCTGGGGAGAGACGCAGAGCGAGCTATTAAATTTGTATAAAAGCGTTCAACTAAACTGTTGGCTGCTGGGTGATATCCTGTGGTATGAAGGTAGAGGCGAACTAAAGAGTTACAGATGGTATTAAATTCTAAAGATTCGAAGGGCGCCCTCCTTCAGTTGTAATAGAGTATAGGCATCCGCAATGAGACCAGCCGGACTTAGAAGGCCCGGATAACAGACTCAGCTGTGCAGTCTGTTACGGGATTGGCAACTGTCCATTTGATTAATCCTTCGGCACATGTAAGAATATATACAGATCCACGTGAAGAAGGCAAGGTATCTACAAGGTTTAAGTGTGCGTGCGAGGACTGAGAGTCAGGGGCGGGAAATGAACCAAGGAGACTGCGGGAATGACGATGTATTTTGTAGCGCTGGCAGTTAATGCATGCTCGAGCACTGGTACGAAAATCTTTGTTTACGTGTAGCCAAAAGAAAAGTTCTGTGACCATTTTCAAAGGTGCAGGGATAGCGGCATACTCTAGTTCGTGGAGGGCGTCGAAGACTGTGTGACGGATGGAGACGAGCACAAGAAGTCTAGCGCAACATGTGGAAGTGTCACAGAGGATGGTTTCTTCCGCGGTGTGCAGAGGAACAGGTTGAATATGCAGCGTACTGGACTGCAGAGTGCGTTGTTTGTCTTCATCTTAAGCCTGAGCCGATGCCATCGCCGCTAGATCGACGGTAGGCAAATGCTGGAGAGTGTGGTTTGCGCGTGAGCGAGCGTCGGCGACGGGATTTTCGACACCTGAGAGATGACCTACCTCAGCAGTGAACTGCGTGACAACAGCTAGGTGTCTTGTTTCACATGGTGAATATTTGTCGCAAGCATAGTTGGAGGCGAATATGAAGGGCTTGCGGTCATTTTAGACCGTGAAACCGCGGCCTTCGAGTATGTTCTGGAAGTGATGAATGGATAGGTAAGTGGCGAGCGGTTCGCTGCCAAACGTACCGTAGCGTTATTCGCTGGCTGCGAGCGGTTGGAGAAGAACTCAAAGTATTGGCGTTGCCAATCAACCTGTTAATTGAAGATGGCATGTACCGGGATGTCAAAGACATCAGTCTTGATAGAAAGCGGTGTAGTCGATTCGGAATGAGCGAGGAAAACTATGTTGGCGATAACATTTTGAGCTCGGTGAAGGTTGCCTGCGGTTTATTTGGGAAAGCAAACTTACGTTCATACACTCTGAGTAGATCAGAGACTGCATGAGCTGAGCGCAGCGCGGAATGAGGCGTCATTAGTAGTTCACCAAAACACGAAATCGACAGAGAGGTTTGAAAAAAGTCGGAGCTAGAAAATTTTAAATTGACCGGATCATGTCAGGAAGGGCTTTGATACCAGGCGATGAAATGAGGTGGCTTGGAATTCAACCGTTGATTTGACGAGCTCGCACTTAGTTAAGATGACAGTGACACCGTTTTGGGTCAAGTGCTGGAAGAGAGTTCGAAGTTGGTCGAGTTGCACTTGTTCTGATGAGCCGGTTACTAAAATATCTCCGAGGTAAGAACAAGCGAAGACTAGGCCACGAGTGACAACGTACATAAAGGTTTGGAAGTTTGCTCGGCGTTACACAGTCCAAATGGCATACTTAAGAATTTAAACAAACCGATAGAAGTGAGAGCAGCTGTTTTAGGAATAGCATTCTATGCTCAAAGTCTTTGGTGATAGAGGTTAACCACGTCAACTTTGCTGAAAATCGTCTTAACTGTGAGGTATGCAGTAAGGTCCTGTATGTTTTGGATGGGATACCTATCTGGGACGGTTAGCCGATTGAGTGCGCGGTAATCACCGCAAGGGCGCCAGTCACCAGATTTATTAGGGACCAGCTGCAGGGGAGAGGACCAAGGGCTGTCGGAAGAACGGATTATTCTAAGTTCGCTCATGTGCTCAAACTCCGCCCTATCTACTTTTAGTTTCTCGTGCGATAGCCTGCGTGCAGCCGCGATACGCGTGGATCATTCGTCCGTATGTGGTGCGTGATCTGGTTGCCACGGGCAAAGCCATGTTCATTGTCTGAAGGAGCTAAAACTACGGGGATAAGAGGTTGACACAGTCTGACGAGGTCTGGGGAAATGTGTAAACCGGTGTTATAGATGCGGTGTCGGCGGTGGTGCCACGTACACTGAGTTTCGTTGCAGTGCCGACTGTTATCTGGCGTTTCACATCGACTAAAATGTCGAAGTGCCTGAGAAAGGCAATGTTGAAGACGGCAGAGGGGAGTGCAACAGCGATGAATACTCAGCAGAACGTGAGCCGAAGGTCTAGGTCTAGGAAAAGAAGCGACCAATAACCGTAGGTTGTTGTTGGTATAAAATTGCAGCAATTAAGCTTGTGAACAAAGAAGCGGTAGGCTCATCTGCCATAGGGGGAGTGGCGCTGACTTCCGCCCCGGTATCAACTTAGTACTGGATATCGGAAACACAATCCGTAACGTAGAGGTGACGGCCTTGTGTTTTGTCGACGTGGATCGTGGCCATTACAGGCCGCCTTGGCGGATCATCTATAACGGAGTAGATATACGGTTGTACTCGCCTACGGGCTTTATTATTGAAACACGAGTGGTGAATACAGCAGCCAGGAGCATCAGGTTTTGTGCGACGGGGCGATGATCCAGAGAGACTGCAGTGCTTACGGTCGAAAGTGAGCCTTTTCCACCTAACGCGGAGATGATGATAATGCTTCTAATGCTGACAGCTAGTTATTCGCTGGTGTTAGTGTGGTTTTGCCAGTACAAAACTGCCTAGGTGCATTGGTTTCAGTCTCTGGCTGGTGCCCTTAGAAGACGCTCTCTGCTTGGTCTGAAATTGCCTTGGTTGGCCAGTCACTAGCTACGTCAAGAATGATCTGAGTGCTTTCATAATAGCGTTGCCTCAACAGATCGCCGAGAATACTTACGTCCATGTTGGACGTGCTAATGAGCATTTTCAATTCTCGCGAAAATGCTGATGTTATCCTATCTCCTAGTTGCAGCTAGCTGAATAGTTAGTGCAGACTGACTTTTAAGTAAAGTCAAAAGAAGCTTGATGTACCCTAATTGGTTCATGTTCAGTAGTTACATCACCACTTTGGAAATCTGGATGCGAATATCAATAAACCTGCTTAGGTAGCAAAGTGGAAAAAAAGAATACCAGTTACTCAAACAAGCGCTCGCGCAGCATGTTAGTGAATTTCGCTGGGTCAGCGGACAAACGTGAGAGATAAGGCAAAACAGTAATATGATACTAGGACGTGCGACGGAATAAAATTCAGCATTTCGTACGAGTGGAACAAAAGAAGATTGTTTTTTTAAGATCATTGGGAAGTGGATGAAGTCGATCATTTTGGACCTTGGAAGCAAAATCATTGCGAGCATCAACATGTCTAGAAATGTTCAACTCAAGTAAATATTCTCTAGACAAGACGCTACATCTGGGAATCTGATTTATATATCGCACCAGTTAGATGTAGTGTTTCTTAAGTAGTAAAGCGAAAATAACAGGAGAGCAGTACAGCCAATGGGGAATAATACAAGTGGTCTGGTGCACTTTATTGCCATTTGTAGCCGCATTAAGCAGCGATCTTGAATGTTCAAACACCTTAGAAATCAACCCCAGCCCCATTTGATGCTTACCCCACACAGTCAGTGTTATGTAAACGTTTGGGTCTGAAGAGAGTTTACCGAAAACAATTCTTAACCCTGAAATGATTTCTAGTTTTGTTTCAGCTGAATACAATGAGAACATTTGTTTTGCTGAAGTCAATACTGCCCTGTGATTCGTTGAAATTCTTGTATTATTCCCCTGTGGCTATATTGCTCTCCTGTCATTTTCCCTGGACTGCTTCTGAAAGACTACATCATATAGGTGCGACCTATAAAGCTCCTTTCTAGACGCAACGGCTTGTCTAGAGATTATTTTGTTGAGTTGAATTTTTTTAGACATCTTGATGCCTACAGTGTTTTTTCTTTCCTAGTGCTAACTGTTTGATTTCATCCATTTCACATTGATCTTTCCGAAACGCTCACTTTCTCTTCTACACTTGCGAAATTCAGCATTTTATTCACTTGCACGTCCTCGTATCGTAATACTGTTATGCCGTTATCTCTCACCTTTGTTTCTTGACGCGGCGAAAGTCACAAGCATGTTGCGCGAGCGCTTGTCGGAGTAACTGTTCTGCAATTTCCCACTACTCTACTCAGGCATGTATAGTGATAATGGGATGAGACAAGTATCCAAAGTGGTGGTGTAAATGCTGGAAATGAACCTAATAGGGTACATATAGCTTATTTAATTTGAATTGACTTGAAATTCTACTTTCTGTTAGAGCTGGTCACCAACACATGACATTGCTTTCGACGGCCTTGAAGCGTCTCCAAGACAGTGAACTCAAGCTGAAGGAATCGAAATGTGTATTTTCGCATATATTGTCCAGTTATTAGGATTTCGTTTTCATAATAACGGTTTGCACTTACTAAGCGAAAATATCCAGTCCATCCTTGATTCTCCGAGACTATGCAACTTCAGTGAGCCGTAATCCTTTCTAGGTATGGTAACACACTATAGTTATTTCTTACCTGACTTGGCCACCAACCTCGCAGACCTGTACGCTTTACTACGAAAGAGTACCAAGTGGAATTGGTCAGCTAAAGCACAAATGTTTTTGTTGCTGCCAAGGCTGCCATGGAGAAGACAAATCTGCTATTATTATTATAAATATACACCATAGTTGGAAATGTAAAACACGTCAGCTATTATGCCGTTATGTATAAAAGAAGAAAACGAAAATAAGTGCAACAGTTGTATGCCAGCTTTACGACCGACAACGGATGGGCACGGTTCTGATAAGCTACCAGCCGGGTACTAGGTAAGAAATATTAGTATGTATAGTAATATTATACTAAGAAATACGATCGTTGATTTTGGAGTAGGCTAAAAGAGAAGGCGAGGAACAAAGAAACCCACAGCACGAAAGCCACTAAGGCCGGCTAGTAGCTATGTCAACAACTGTAACCAGCAAAACGTGTTCATCATACTTTGGACCCTAACCAGGAGCCGTGACGGTCCAACTGAGACCAGCTTCTTAATGAGGGCCCTCATTCCTCTTGATCAACTTAATGCTTCGCCTCCTCTCCTCTTCTTCCATTCGCACTCCCGGCGTGGATACTACCTACGTCAAGGAAGCCTGTGGGCTGGCATGCGCAACACTTGACCGATCCCTCGGAACCTAGTGCGTGAAATGACGGCCCTGAGTGGTTCATTTCCTTCTCCAAACTGGGGGGATCACATGCCTGGAGTACCTGCGTCCACTTCATATGTTGTTATTTGTATTCCAGTAGGGGACAACTAGGCTCGGCATCGCCAGACTTCCCTTTGGACAAGCGTTTGGTTTATCATGACAAGTAATGCTTGACCAGTAGTAGTTTTGCAATACATCACGACTTTTATAAAATAACGTCGTAGTCACAGCGTCCGGGAACTGAAGGAGCATGCGATAACTGCAGTGCTAGCCATGTAATTTGAAGAAGTCGCTTTTGTTCTTCTTCGCTTCAGCTCATCCGCAATGCAAGATAAAAGAACAGGCTTGTGGTGTATGGGAGCAGCAGTCTTATTGGAGCACATTTTCTATGGATTCGGTCACACACTTCCTATAAACGGCTATGTGATACTATGAGACAAGGTGCTGGAACGCGCTCCTGTGACTGACATTATGAAGTTGTGCCAGCGGATAATGCAAGAGATATTTTAAAATGCATATATAAATATATATGAATGGAACCGAGGCCAGTACAATTCACTATATAGGTGGCAGATGCCAAATATATACAACCGTTTTTACTGAAAATTCTTCAACTTACCAGATAAGCTATGCGCCAAGTGAATCGCAATGTATCCTTGATACATCAACCTTCTCCTTTCACATAGAATACCGGCGATCGCGGATGGCACATTACCCCTACCAGCAAGGTTATTAGCAACCGACTCGTTCCCATTGCTCCCACACGTATTTACCGCTGAAATAATCCGCGATTACAATGACTCCCACAACAGTGACGCGAACGCTGATTCGGCCACTTATGGTATGTTCTCATTACTTCTGATTGATGCCAGATGGATTATCAACAAACATCATTTTCGTAACACGTCTACATATTTGAACAAGCTGCAAGCTCTCTTCGTTACCGAAACTTTGTACCCCGTTGATGCATTAGACTGTAATCCAATTACCCACCCTCCACTAACACCATTTGCGTAAAGATCGCTGTAAAAGAAATGGTGGAGGATGCCTCATGCAACTCCATCACATATGTACCACTGTACGGTTTGAACATCTACCGCTGACAATGTCCCACATTCTCTCTGGTTCTCCGTCTCAGGAGCCTGGATTTAATGGCATCATCCGGAATCCTTTAATTTCAGCAACCATAAACTTTTGTACTTATCACCATAGATTTCGATTGTGTATCGCAATTTACGCACAAACAAAGCATTTTTTGGGTGATTTCAACATAACGCAGATCTCTTCTATACACGGAGCCATTAATTTTTCGGTCAGAATGGGTTGAACAAAGTGTGTTACTACACCAAATAAGTTGACGAACATATTAGACGTGATGTTTACATAGGGTATGGCCAAGGTATAGAGAGTGGTATTAGAGAAGCCCCAAGATAGCAACGGTACCTTGATACTCTTAATCTTCACCGTTAAAATGTCCACCAAAAATTCCTACTTCCTAATACACCAGCTTTAGTATTAACTGGAAACCCGCCCGTCAAATAATCCGGTCTTGCAATTGGGATGCCTTCGTTCTCTGTAACAACACATGCACAGCCGTAGAGCACTTATATCATTAGGTTAAACAAGACCTAGCCTTCGTCGCTGCGCAAGAAAAAGGAATCAGTGACATTTGAATAGATGCAACGGAACGTTCAAGGAGGCAGAAATGCAGAAAAACAATCTCAAGCTAAGAAAGGGTAGGATATTTTACATAGATTCCACAGATGCACCGGTTCATCTCTAAAACCCAGCACTTCAAATGGATATGGAGAACACATGAAGATCAAGCAACCCTACGAATGACATGTAAAGCGAAATAGCTTGTCAGTTTTCTCCTTCGAATGAGCAACGAACGCTTTTCCTTGAACACTGAAATGGTGGAAGGCATCCAGACGCATTTAGTTCTTTCTTCTCCACCTACATGACCCTTAACACTGATGCTACAATTACACCGACGTGCTATTATACTCCGCAGTAACCGCCAAGCAACACATTCTATTCAACCGTGCTCAATTCTGGAAGCTGATGGCAGAATGCCATCAGCTAGGAAAATGGGAGAGCCTGATACCTCACTGCTCCTTTTGCATATTTTTGCTGTTTCACTGGGATCCAAGTAGTTTGAGATCAATGGAAATCTTCATTCCCTATCCCTCGCTACAAGGGTTGCGCAAAACAGGATGTTGACAAAAACAGAATAAGCCAAATTACTTCTATCATAACCGGATTATTCGTAAATTTGGTAAAAAAAGGTGACAGGAAAGTTATCAACACACTGTAGCTGATAGATGGGTCCTAAAATGGTTTTCTCGACTAACAATCGTACACATTCTGCTAGCTGCATTACCTGAAATAGGTACCGTACTCCAATGACTCAAAGTAAGCCATATTAATTATATGATTGCACATTCAATTGGGTTCTTCGCAAAAGTTTACCGAATCAGATAGATTTATTTGGAGTCCGCAACAAAGTAATGGGTTGGGTAGCATCAAACATAAACGTTCCAGCTAAAATAGTTACCTTAGGCGTGCAGTTCTCTTCTCCGCATCTAATTTCCAGCGGGAGTAAACAAGGATTAGCGCTTGGTACATTACTGTCTTATTTGTGTCAATAATAGCACTTCGACTAACAAACAGAGCATGCCGTATTTATTTGTTGATGACATAACATTTGTCCACAACTACCGAGTAGTTGAGTTTCCGAATGTACTACCACCCACCCAAGAATACATTCATTCGCTTGAGACTTGGTATGACAGGTGGATGAAGACGTTTTACGCACAACAGTCAAGTATCATATGTTGCGTTTGCTTGACACCAGAAGTATTCATCTCAGGTAGCAGCGAACACATTTGTGTACAACGGTCTACCCATGAACTCGGAATCAGTTATTCTTGTAATTTATGTGCACAGCTCAGATTGAGTACCAGATATCACGGGCCACATAATCCTTCGCTAACATTTCTCATAACATGCATACAATCACAGCTGCAGTTGAAATATTTAAATACCTTAATCGTCCCAACCTGGAGTATCGCAGCATAATCTGAGGCAATAGGAGAAAATCAGGCAACACCTCGACAAAAGCCTTCCAACGGTCAATTACTAAGCACGTATTGGGAAAGATTTCTACCATAAGCTCGCTGAATTGATACCAGCAACTCCATGCCGATCCGCTTTGGTCGCGAAGACTAATGGATACCTGCATACTGCTGCAAAATTTATTCATGACAACACCCATTGCAGTAGATTCACCTTAACATTGAAGCACACTTACACGTGAGAGCTAGGTGACAAAGACATTACCCTGATTAATCACGACGCAAGACAAACTTGCGGTCTAACTTACATCGCACTATATATGCTTCTCTGTGTAATCGGTTACCATTCACCATCACCTTGTGTGCGATTGTGCAATCATTTCGTAGTAAGTTGGAAAGGTAGTTCTACCTGGACACCAGTCGGTCGCTTTCGCGTGGGTTATATCATTTGAACATCCATTTAATGAAAGCTCAGATAATGTCTAATTTGTGCCATATTATCAATTCACGCAATGTAATTGGTCCGCAGTGTTTAAAATATGATCAAATGGCGCAGTTGCGTCCTACCATAGCCTAATGGAAACATTTGGGGCATATTCCTTGTCAGAATCCTTGTAAAACGCATTGTTATATAGGCAAAAGTATTAACATATTTCGAACACGAATGTCAGTCAGTTCGTTCGCATAATTATCGGTCAAGACCCAACGTCCGTCGATGTGCAAATCTTGGTAGCATGGATACCTTTCATGGGGAAATGTTAAAGAAAAGTGAACTACTCATTAATCGTAAGTACCAGCAATCACCCACGTGAATCATAACGCACAACGGTTTCAGCTAGCTTGACATCTGACGGCGATGTGACCCAAAAAGTGAGACTGCTAAGTCACAAGCATCAACTTGGTTCCACCTAAAAGGGAAATCACAAGTGGATTTCCCTTCCTATTATAGTCGAATACGTGTGTTGAAGACAATTCACTTCAACCGTTTTGGCTGGATTTACCTGCCGTATGGGTCCAGGTACCGTGGGTCACTGAAATTGGGTTCCCCTTGAGCAGAACACCTCCTTGAACTCTCATCTCTAACTCGATATCGGTACTAGAGATTTGCTAACGTATGCTTTCGCATAGTTGTCCGATAGCAGACAGGCTTTCGCCTAATCTGTATGAACAGCAGTGTGCTCAGAACCAAACAGCTTTGCCTGGTGACACGCGAAAAATCGATTTAGTTTGACTGAAGATGAGTTGGCCAAATCTTTCTGATAGCTTAATAGAACTGCGCGCAAGTGTTGTTTGCAGATATTTCGTCAGTTTAGATAGTACCTGAAAACACAATCGGCGAGAGCTGACAGATATCTTTGTCTGTCTGTCTATCCACTAATTCACCCGCAAGTGAAACGAACCACGGTGAGTTTGCCTTTATAATCTTCATCACATGGATTGTAATAGAAGGGAGGCACCATAGGTAAAAGTTGAAACACGACTACGTAGTCCGGACATCATCATCATCCAAAATAACTCATACAAGGCGATGTCGCGGCCTTAAATCTGATCGCAGAGACATCCGCTCACCACATATATGGAGTTGCATTATTAGTTGCTGCATGGTATCGAAAAAGATTAAGTTTGAACGCCGAACAAACGTGCTTACTACCAAAGGTGGTTCATAGGGATTATTTTAAGTCTAGCGATTAAGCGGAAAACCAGATCTAAGTTGGATTAGGCTAGTCCTTCCCTAAATCTAGTGAGGTGATTCACAAACTGCTGCGATGTTAACTGGGATGCAAGGTCAAGCAAATTATTGAGCAGCATCCAGGACGCTGTTGCACACGAAACGTTATGCCAATTTACTCGGGGAAGCTAAAATCACCCTAATCAGTTTTCTGTTAGCTACACGTTTATGAATAAGTTCTACTTGACCAGTGTCAAGAATTCTATACATTATCCTGACCTTGAACAGCTTCGGCTACGGATAATAACTAAAACGCATTTATTAGTCAAAGCCGTATAACTGACCTTGTATTCAATCGAAAATATGAGGGTATAACTGAAGCGCGGTCATATCACAGCCCTGCGTAGCCTGGTAATCATCATCATCATCATTATACATGTCAGCTAGAGGTGGTAAAACACCTCCGCTATTCCACCGCAATACATAAAGGAAATACATACATCATCATCATCATTACACGTTAGCTGGAGGTGGAAAACTCCTCAGCTATTGTGCCGCAATACAAGAGAAAAAAAAAGGAAAACAGTGACACGTCTGCTGAGTCCCTAGTAACGTTCCGGAGAGCTAACAGCTGGCTGCCGTAAAAGAGAATCGTATTATGCCTAACAGGTGAGATCGTGATTGGAGGGGGATACTAAACAGGAGGGGGATGGACAAAGGAAATCACAGCACAAACGCCATTGGTGCCGGCTCCTAGCCATATCAGCAAGTGTGTCCAACCAAACGTGTTCACCGTCCTTAGGACCCCAGCCAGGCAGTCGGGATGCACCAACCGACGCCAGCTTCGAAGTGAGTGTTTTCATTTCTCTCGACCAAGTCATCACTTGGCCTCCCCTCCTCCTCTTCCAACCGCACCCACAACCCGCAAACAATGAACGTCACGGGAGTCGGTGTGCTGGCATGCGCAACACGTGGCCCAGCCATCGGAGCCTAGTGCGTGATATAATGGTGCTAAGCGGTTCACTCTCTCTTCCTGCACCAAATACGCGACGTCGAACACGCTTATTGCTCACGCGGTGTTCCCACCAGACATGACCTAAGCTGCGAAGACAGCGATGATCGAATGTGACGAGCCTCTTCATGTCTGCCGACCTAATGGGCCAGGTTTCACAACCATATAGGAGAGTTGAACTGACGGCTGCGTTGTAAACTCTGCCCTTCAGGGCGAGAGTAATGTCGCGTCTGCGCCACAGGTGGCGGAGATTGGCAAAAGCACCTCGAGCTTTTGCCATGCGGTTCGTAACCTCATCATCAATCCCACGGGTGCTAATATAGCTGCCCAGGTACTTGAATTCCTGAACGACTTCTAGCAGATCACCACCAAGCTTTAGCACAGGGTTGGGTCCCTGCCAATCTTGGAGAAGTACTTTGCATTTCGATGGAGCAAAGCATAACCCAAAACGATTGACAGCCAGTGCTAATCGGTCCAGTGCTGTTTGGCATGTTTGGGGGCTATCACAGATTAGGGCAATATCGTCCGCATACTCCAGGTCAAGAAGTCGCTCACCAGGAAGTAGCTCCACACCTTCTAGGTCGTGTCCAGGGAACGCTGTTCCCATGAATTCATCAACAGCGAAGTTGAAGAGGAAAGGTGACAGCGGGCATCCTTGTCTCACACCGCTGGTGATACTAAAGGGTGGCGAGAGTTTGGCATAAACCCTCACTCTGCCCGAACTATGCGCAAAATACATACATACATACAATACATAATGGAAAAATAAATACGACAGTCGCATGCCAGCTGAGCTACCACCAACGGATAGGCATCGTTCCAGTAAGCTACCAGCCGGCTATTAGGCAAAAACAAAAAATTTAATTAAGTCTACCCAACGAAATAAGATCGTAGATGGAGGGGGTGGCTAAAGGGATGGGGAGGGACAAAGAAACTCACAGCAGGAACGCCACTGAGGTCGACTCCTTGCCATGTCAGCAAGTGTATCCAGCCAAACATGTTCACCGTCTTTTGGACCCCAACCAGGGTGCCGTGAAGCTCCAACCGTGGCTAGCTCCGAAGTGAGAGATTTCATTCCTCTGGACCAAGTCATCGCTTGGCCACCTCTCCTCTTCTTCCACCCACATCCCCGGTGAGCAAACAACGCACGTCGAGGGAGTCGGTGGGCTGGCATGCGCAACACATGGCCGAGCTATCGGAGCCTGGTGTATGAAATAACGGTGCTGAGCGGTTCATTTCCTTTTCCTGTGCCGTAAACAAGGCGTCGAACACGCTCGTTACTCACGCGGTGTTCCCACCAGATGTGGGCCAAACTGCGAAGGCACCGATGGTCGAACTTAAGTAGCCTTTTCATGTCGTCCGATATTAGGGGCCAAGTTTCGCAACCGTACAGTAGCCTGGTAAACATATTTCGCTACACATGATATTTGGTGAACTTCACTTTTGGTGGGTGTGAGGACATCTGGCCAACAATGATCTAACATGGCGCTTACTTCAAGTATTTCGTTTCGGATACTACGAAGTCTACTGAGCGTTGACCTCGTGAGCCGGAGATGGTGCGCCACCGGAATCGGTTCTGGCAGAGCGGAACTTGATCGTTGTAATCCCACCCGAAAACCTATTAAAGAGAGAAATTTTCCCTAGTTACGTGGTGTGAAGTAAGATCCTTGCTAGCCTTATTTAATTTTAATCCAGTAGACAAAGGAATATCCCGCCGAATAAGGACACCTGTACCTTTGAGATTGAAGGCAAAACTCAAGACGGTACAGCTCTCTTCACGCTTGAACAAAGCAACACTTAATAACCGACCTCGAGAGCTAGACTGATCACCAGGTAAGTAGTAACTCAGAGAAACTCAGATGGCAATAGTTTAAAGACACTTAGGGTCTTCCAGTATACGTCACTTTGGTAGAGTTGCAGAAGACTGGGCTGCGTTTTTGAATATACCTCCGCTATGAGGATACAAGCGCATGCGACGTGGTGTAATGATGCATGCTACACGTTTCTAAGCAATTGCGGTTTGGCGGCCACTTATGTAGTCTCATAGTTCTTGCAACATGCAGCATGAGACGATGGGATGATAGTGATCTTCAGACGGTAATTTTCACTGGAGGCGCGGCCCGTTTATATATATATTTAGCAACAGTCTACGAATAGATAAGTAACTTCAGAAACCATGGGACTCAAAAGAAGGTACAGAGATGGTAAAAGAAAACGCAGGGCAACATATAAAGGTCCATGATTTCGTCTGAAGGTGAGATACTACCCGGCTGTCCAAGCCAAAGTAGGGTGTTGACTTAGGGGACACCATTCCGAGCGTTTAGCTGAGTAGCCTACCAACAAGACGGCAGGGCGGATACAGGGAATCACGCCCATTGGGAGCCGGTGACTGATTACAGTTCATGCGCCTTTCATTTGTTCCTTTGTCAAACAACTGTCCAATGCGCCCCAGAATTACAGCCTAAATTTGCTGGAATACAATGCTTCGCCAGAATAAAGGAAGAGGCAGTGAGTTTATTTAGTAGCGAGTCATGTCAGCCAATTCACAGTGTGGTTAATCGGACATATGTGGCTTTTTATAGTGGCAACGCTTGCCGAGCGAAACCTCACCATGTTCTGGAACACTGCCGTCGAACCAGTTGCTGGAACGGGAATATCCCGGCACATACAGTTGGCACCACGGGGAGGTTATTTGGTTAGCCAGCCGCCACCTTCATAAGTATCTGTGATTTGTCAACTGGCTTCTTAGACTCGATGTTAGCGCACAAGGCAATTTGGGAAAACAGGAAAACAGTACTTGATCTAGAAGCGAATGCACAAGGAGTACATTATATTAATTTCCTCACTTTCTGCTATCTTTTAAGAGGTACAGAACTTTGGGTTTCTCAATCACTACCAGCAAAATCAAAACACAGTTATAAAAGACAACAACCACAGCTACACTCGTTTGGACCATAGATATCAGAGTATCCGAGTTCAGTGGCTTTTACAGTTTGCTAAGTGCCAGCTGATTGCAAACACTCAAGTTTTCAAAACTCACAACTATTCTATCAACTTTGTTGTCAAGACAAGTTAACAGAAACAATGAGTCTTCCTCAGAGCTTGATGTGACGTATGCGTTAATCGCTCAGTCCTATCCGTATGACAGTATCCGTAGCTCTAGAGCAAATGCTCACTGCTAGTTTAAAGAGCGCACTACTTGGGATTCAGGCCTTCATGATACCACTGAATACATACATTTGCATAAAACTTTGACTATATTAGGTCAGCAAGTGTTCCTCCCTCTCCAGGGTTTGGAATCGAGGCCACTAATCAAGACAACAGTGTCTGTGCATGTCCCACTAAATGACACTCCTCACAGTATTTTCTATTGTATACGTCCAGTTGTCAAAGCAGTGATTCGATTACCACCATTTTGGAGTTTCTCTGTCGGGCAGGACCTCAATAATTAGAATGCATTGATTCAGAACATCGCCTGCGTTAACTTAGTCTATGCAACGTTACAGACTACTTCGCATACGCCCGTAAATGTTACTTTTTTCTAAGTTCGGAATGTTGTGATTTCGTTAGAGAACAGAAATTGGGTACCATATTGGCGCTGTAACCTCCATTTCAGCACCAGGAGTATGTTTGTCACTGCTGCCCGATAATTCTCAGGGATCCGCAACAGTTGCAGCATGACACTACGATCATGTTGTCATAGGCATTTTGGTGCTCAAAATCCGGTTGAAACTCTTCGATCAGCCCATCTACAACAGATTTGGTAGCTCGTTTCACTCATTCACCACCAGAGTGGATAGAGCGAAAGCAGTGCAGCATTTCAACACCCTCGGTAGGAACGGTTCCCGGTTGTGACCTTGTATAGGGTCATCTATTTTGTGCAGGAAAAGCTGCTGTTGCTTGCTTTCCAATTCACCTTATCAGGATGAGGTGTCCAAGGTGCAAATACGTTTCACAGTTAGCAGATTCAACTGATGTAGCCGGAGGGAGTAGTTGAAATCATGAAGTCTGGAAATCTGAAAATTTTTGAATGTGGCACATTCAACCTAAGAGATTTGGAATGTAACTGAGAGACTGTACACTAGAATCGGTCGCAGATGAGAAGTAGACGGAAGCCTGCAGTTCTTGCTTATAATTAGTGAGGTGCGTTCTTTTGGCACAGAATGTCCTATTTGCAGCGGCGATTCCTTCCATTGTTCCTTGTGTGGTTTTCAGCGCACGCGCTATTAATATGCCTAGATCCTTCTTCTAAACGGCGCTTGTGATTCAGAAACCAGAATTCAGAGAGTGCAGTATATTTTATAGTTTATTGGTCGGCCACACTTGATTTACCAGTCGTGCAATAGATGAAGAGTTGCGTGTAATTGGTCAAAGGAGTTGAGGTTGGACACTTCAGGTCAGCTTGACTTCGTCAGCATACGTTAAGCATTCACTTTGGACCATTGCAGGAAGATCATAGATGTTCAGCTTGAACCGTTCTCGCCCAAGGACAAATCCATGCGTAACATCACGGGCCAAATGCCCTAGTATGGCATCTCGTTCGCCCCCACGTGCATGGCTCCACCTAGTAAGATGTCGGTAATCCGTGAGTGAAGGCTGCAATAGCGTCGATTTCCATAAACTTCCAAAGTAGTTGCTCGTGTGGAATTTTATCAAACGCGGTGTTAACATCGACAAAATCTACATCTATGACCTGTCCACAGTTAACTGGTCTTGTCCATTATTCTGTCGCCAATAGCAGGATGGAGAAGCAGAAATCTCCCTTCTGGAAATCATGTTAATTAGTGAAATCAATGTTACCTTCGTCTCAATACATCTGTAGAGCGTATTTGTTAACTTTTCCTTGACCTTAAATACGATAAAATTGATGTGAAATGGATTAGACGCTACTTCAAATGGTCCTGGCAATTTTCGCATTTGTATTTGCGCATAACAGTCATGAATTTGGTACCAACAGGCAAACAGTTACATGCAAAACAGCGGAAAGATTAGGCAGTTGAACAAAGCAACATATTCAATCATTATATGCATGAGCTGAGGAAGCATTTCGCTAAAGTCAGATGAGTAGTTCGGATTCACTTTAAGTAGAGGGTTAATAAGCTTATTCAATTAGTTCTTCTTGGTAGGGGTATGTGTATTCATATATATTTGTCGGCGGTGATTCTGGCTAGTTTACCGTTAGGTATTATACGACCAGGAGGTGTGCTCTCCACGTTATCTTTATAGAGCGCAGCACATGTCGGTTTTGTTAACAAAGCTGGTACGCAGCACTCTAGTTAGGCTCTTTTGTTATGAAAACAGTAATGGTATTCATCTAGATAAAAGCTGTTTGATCAGGCTATACTCGTATTGTTGACTTTTCTCACGCTTTACAGGGACCACCTTTTCCTGGATGACCTAGAATGATAAGCAATCAGTGGCCAATTGATAAAATTGGAAGCTGTACGGATTCCTGCAAAGCCTCCGTTTTTGATCAAGCAGAGTGAGAAGTTTCGCGCGGGACAACCTACTCAGTGAGTATATAAGTTTTGGAACGCACCTAAACATCTAGGTCTTGAGGGATGGTCCAATCCTGGGTGCTGGCTGCTTTAATTAGGCAGGACGGATTGGTACGTCAGATCATCCGAAGACGGACCTGTTGGTTGTGAATAGCTAATAGCGGCATCCGCGTGATTAATGTTAGTATTGATCACTATAACAAAATAGTCGGATGAACCTCACATGGGAGACTTCAGATGGTGCCTGTGCCGGCACATGACTGAGGAATTGTAGTGGCTAACCCAGCGAGTAGCCTGGTGTGCGTGGAGATATGTTTTATTAGGTTGACTTTAAGCGTTGCATTAAGATGAGCAGAAGTACAGGATTATGGAAAGTCTCCTTTGGAGTAGTTCTCAGTCGACTCTAGGTGCAGTGAGGTAACCATAAATACACAGTTCCTCCCAACTAATAATTTGTAACGGCATCAAGAACACAAGCGCCGTTAACCAATGGAGGCTGGTACACCACCTAAAAGTGAGGGTATGATATCCGTCATTGATCCGACATTACGATATTTCCATACTGCGGTTACTGAGAAACCGATAGTTTGTAAACTGTGGTCTGACATTCAGTAGGGGTTGGTGTCGCTCCAGTCTCCATACTATGATGATAACAATGAGAATACTACTATCCTGGGACATGAACTTTTTCATCAGGTTCATCTGGAGTTAGCCATGACTCAGTGAAAGCAAGATGTTCGTGAGCGCAGCCCCTAGGTAAGAGTGAGCATTTCGTCTCATTTTTCATCATACTGCGAATATTGACAAATGTCAATCGCAGACCATATGCTAGCCATGAGGTTGCAATCTAGACAGAAAAAAGGAGGACCTTCATAGAGCTACCAAATTTCACTGTTTGACAAGAAAATCCATGAGGTAGTGCTTCGTTTCGCCTTCTGCCTATCAAGTTCTGAGATCATCGACAATCTGGTTAGTTATACTACGATTTTAAGGTAGAGAAAGAAACCACAGGACATAAATATTTACTCAGTGCTCCCAAAGTTCCGCTAAAGTATGTGGTGGAATGCAACTTCATGTTGACAGATAATCTTGAGGGGACGAAACGTGGAAGTGTCCTACAACTCTGTACCGAAGAGAAAGAACTAAACCATATAGGTTCCAAGTAATCCACCATCGAACATTAGGCCGACCGTGCGCTTTAGCAATATCTGCTTGTCCAGTATTCTCCCTGATGGTGTTTGCTTATTTGATTCAAAAGCATCGATGTGAGCCTAACACCTTTCGCGAGGACATCCATTTCCTGCTGGAATAGTCGTATTTAGCGTTTGAGTATGCGACCACACCAAGTCCTCCGACTGATCCATTCCATCCAGCACAAGTTTCAACTAGGAGCTTGGGGAATTCGTGCTATTGTTGCGCTTTGATGCGACCTTTAATTTATCAGGGCGCAAAGCTGCGTGCAGACTAGCTATCCCTGGCCCGTGGTTAAATCTTGGTGTCAACATGGGTATTGGACTGGATATTATGTACTGTAGATACTAATATCACTGAGGATGAAGCGCAGTTGTCTCAACTACGATCAAACTTTACAATCACCTAGTGGGACAGGGTATGTACCCGTATGGACCCAAAATTTACTAAACAAAGCTGCAATGGACTGGAAATTGGATAAGAAACAAGATAGCGCAGGATTCACGGCGAAATCGAAAGATGTATGAACCAAGTGTAAGATCAGTACAACGGATGGACGGTTGAAGGTGCTATCACGAAGAAAAGCTAATGTCACTAGGTACTTAAAGTGAGATGATTCCCATACACTACAGTGTTCTCGTGCTAGAACGATGGATAAGTGAAGAATTGGACAGGTAGGTCCAATGTGGAGACGAATTAAGGACGGCAGTGTAGGGTAGCAATGGTAGTAGACGCAAGAGGACATAAAGGAAGCGCGTAGAGTTCTCTAGATTCAGGCTGCGTTGTTTGTTAGTTCTTGCTTGGATGTGAACTGGGATGCAACACTTTTGGGCTTTCGGGACGAAGTCGTCGGACTGCAACTACAACTGCTTAGTTCATAACAACTATCAACAGAACATTTCCTCCGATACTCCGCAGATGTTGCACTTGGGTGATGTCGCTCTCTCCCCCCAACCAAGTCTATGGCCCATGTGATCATGGTCCCGCTGAGAACCCCATATATTGTCGTAGTGAAAACTTAGGTAAGTTCTTACGGGTCAGACTAGCCGTGTCAGCACATGTAGCGTAGGGAATAGCGATCGATTGGAGCCAACCTGATGTGGACAGATGATTCGGGCAGCCAGGCTGAAAGTCGAGGCGGTTTTCAAGTGAGAGTACAACGTCTTAGGGACGGACGGCGTGATATCTTACGGAGAATGAGTCAAGTATCCAAAAGGAAAAGCAGTAAAATATTGGGTTTCTCAAATGTCTTCGTCGTTTTGTCTTTTATAGAAACATTTGTGAATAAAACACGCGCTTAACATAAACGTGTGAACGAACAAGGGAAAGCTTACAAGGGGTTCCGGCAAATGTGCTTACTGGAGCTGGTGTTAAATTATAGAGATTAGCAGAAGAAAACGATAAGAAATTTGCCAGGGGAATGTGAATTCCCAATTCGGCCATGCAATTGCTGTTGTTAGTTATGTGTTCAATGTTGTAGCTTTGGTAATATCCAGATATAAGCAGTATTTCATACTTATATTCACGATGCTGGGGCATGCTGCTGATTTTGAACATGTTCAGAAAGGGAATGGACTATTGAAAGGCCAATTTTACGTTTTGCTGTTAGTCCCTATAATGAAAGCGTATTTACGGACAATGATTCGCATAGCGCATATATCCGGATGCGTTGTAAAAAGCAATAGAAGGAATGCAGTGTTTCAGCTGAATTAGTAGAATTCTTACTATGATAATTGCGGGTCTGTTCAAGTAACAGTATGTTCAAAATTTTGGTTTTGATATAGAATAATCAATCTATAACTACGGTTGGGTCGGAACAATTTACTCGGCCCGCAGCTCGCACGATGCGTTCAGATGGGCGTTGTATATATATCGTTAAACAGTAACATTATCATTATTATCTGCATCTTCGTCATCCTCCTCACACTCCTTCGCCTCCTCCTCCTCCTCATTATCGTCATCATCACCATTATCCAGCTCATCAAGGTCAAGGTCAAGGCGGGCGGTTCGAAAGTTAAAGCTCTGCCTCCAGGCCAGTGTTGTCATTTTTTCTGCGTCATATATCGTAACTTTTATTGTTAGTGGCTTTATTCGGGCTTATTTTTGATTATGGATTATCTAGTAATACGTATGTAACCTTTTCGGCAGTAATCCTCGTGTTCTACTCTACCTTGTTTCTCGTCCCTCCTGGTCTATTTTTACTGGTGTCCTACTCAGGCCAGTTTATCTCGTTTTGTGCTCAAGTTGGCGTAATTCACTCAAATTAGTTATGTAGCCTTAGGGCATCATAACTACCTTTACTAGTTTATCATAACCTCTGTGCATGTACATTACGCTGATCTGCTCTTATCGGTCGGTTCCTTTATTTGAAATGCCAAAGTAGCCGCCTGGTAGTATTTGTTCTAAAGTCGTTGAACATGGCGCAAAATGCGATTACATGCAGGTTATGCAGTGTAAAGTTTCATATTTCCTGCATTGGTCCGTCTGTGGACCAATTTCAGGTAATTCAAGGGATCCAGCACGATTTTCTGAAGACGTTTTGTAAACAGTGCCAGTCTAAACTTGAGCAGTATGGAGCCGAAAAGCCTGAGAAGCGGATCAATAAAGCGAAGTGTTCTTCAACGCCCAGCTCGATTCGTCCTACACCACAGTCACTGGCACAGCCATCTTTTTGTAAAACATCACATCCATCCTTGAAGCAAAGTACTTGCCTTCCGGCAGGCTTACCCTCAAGGAATACAATTTGTTCTATTGACAATAAAGCTCCAATTTGAAATAAGCAAATTGGTGATAACGAATGGAAACTGAAAACACCAAAGAAACCAAGGACAATGTCTAGCAATCTGAGGCGCCACAGTCTCATGGTGTTTCACGCACCTGAAATATGTGATGCTAATTCTCAGGTGCGTTGTGAACATGATGTCGAGTTTTGCAAGCCATGATTTATAGACTGCTGGACTTGGATGAGGGCGGGCTGAAAGCGAAACAGATGGCTTGTCTAGCAAAGAGAACCGAGGGCAAAAGTCAACCTATGTGGTGACTTTTGTCGAAGATGCAAGTCCTAAGTTACCATTGTCCCGCCTTCATAGGCTGAAAGGTCTAAAGATACACGTGCGCGTTGATTTAGACCCAGCAGACAGAGAGAAACTCAAGTCTGCGATGATTGAACTAAAATGATACACGGACGATGTAGAAACATATCTCGGTATTGTAAATTTTCGGGTAGTTACTCGGAATCCTCTGCAAATCCGGATCAACCGGTTTCAGATACTTCAGGCGCGTCCAGCGGTTCCTACCGCAGTTTGCGCGTAGCCTTTACTAACGTCTGCAGTCTGATGAACAAGCGAGATGAGCTACACTACTTTGCAACCTCTCAGCGACCAGAGGTATTACGCCTGGCTGAGACATGGTTAAACTCCGAGGCAACCGCCCAAGAAGTGGAAATCAGCGGCTACTCATGCTTCCGCTGTGATAGACCATCAACTGATCGCGCTGGCGTTCTAGTGTATATAAAATCTTCCTTGTGTGGGAGACTAGTGAGCGCCTACCGAAGCGCTGATGGTCAATGTGTGCAGTTATGTTATTCGTTTCACCTCAAACGCTGCGGGATGTTCGTGGGTATGGGATATCGCAGTCCACTGAGCCGCTGTTTGGACTGGTTGCCGCAGGTCAGCAACCACATGAGTCGTCAGATGCTCCTATTCATGGACGATTTCAACTTACCCCTAATACACCGGCATGAGGCTGAACTTGTCCCCGGCCACTGTGAAGTCGAGATAAAGTTTACGAATTTGATATTTGAAACCGGAGCCACACAGCTTATCAACCAAACGACAAGCACTAATGCGCGCGCGACTCTATCGTGCTTAGACCTGCTTTTGACTAGCTGTGAGCAGCGTGTGCAAGACATTCTAGTCTTAGAGTCTCTGGGAGCGAGTGACCACTCGATTATCATAGCCAGCTTGGAAATACCGCTGCCGTATTCTCCCCCGCTGGAGCCAGCCTTTGACTATTGGAAGGCGAACTTCAATGGTCTTATTCGAGCAGCGAACCAGATAGACTGGTATTTACCACAGAATTCATCTATTGAAACCTGTTGGACTATTATTAAAGAACGAGTGAAATCCTTGTGCACCCGATTTGTACGCCTCAAATTTCGGAAATATGGGCCAGTCAAACCACATTGGTTCGAAAATGAGTATAGCAAACTGGCCCGATGACGACGGAGACTATGGACTTTATTCGTGTTATCTGGCTCTGATGAGGACTACAAGGCGTAAAAGGTACAGCGAAATCGCTGCAACAAAGCGAAAACAAGAAAACGCAGAGGCTTCTAAGAACAGCTTGCAACCGCCGCAAAAACTGCTCCCAAGGGAATCTTCGCATACGTGAAGCGGCGCCTGAGGCCTGCAGCCAATGTCCCAGTCTTAGAAGGCTCCGATGGACAGACCCTAACCGTGAGTACAGATCATGCGTCCGCATTGGCGGCGCACTTCACCTTCGTATTTCAAAGTGACCAGGTGTCTGTAACAATTTCAACGTGTACCGCTCCAGTTGAACTTGACCGTCTGGACTGCAGTATTAAAGATGTACGCAAACTTCTAGCAAATCTTAAAGGGACGAAGCCTGCTGGGCCAATTGGAATCCACCCACTGATTCTCAAGTCCCTATCGGGCGTCATCGTGCCTTCTGTAAGTGAGCTGTTCAACAGTTCGCTGTCCATTGGACTATTACCGGGCGACTGGAATTGCACAGTCGTAAAGCCTATATAGAAACTCGAAAACCCAAGAAAAGTGGGTAACTACCGGCCGATCTGCCTGAACGCTGTTTTGGCAAAGACCCTGGAGAAGATCGTGAAGAAAAGCCTTCTGCAGATTCTAGAGTCGAAAAGCCTCATGATGCCCGCACAGTGTGGTTTCGTGAAGGGTCGCACTTGCATCACTAACCTACAGTTGACGACGCACCAATGGTTACAGGAGCTGAAGGAAGGCTAATCGGTCGACGTCACTTACATTGACTTCAGTAAGGCTTTTGACAAGGTAGAGCATGCAGTACTCCTCTACAGGCTGAGGATGTGTGACGTTGGTGGTTCGCTGCACCACTGGATCAAGAACTTCCTTGTTAATTGAAAGTGTAGGGTCCAAGTAGAAAACAATCTAACCGACTGGTATCCATCGAGCAGCGGCGTGCCCCAAAGCACTGTACTGGGGACGATTTTGTTTCTGATCCTTGTAAATGATGCACCTAAGCTACTCCAATCACCTTGTGCGTTGTTCGCAGATGACTTGGGGGTGTGGCGAATAATCCGCACACAAAGGATTGTGATTTGCTTCAGCAGGACTTCGACCGCCTCTCCACGTTGTCTGCAGAGGTTAACCTTCCTGTCAACCTGGTCAAGTCGAAATTCATGAGGCTGGGTAAGTGTGAGCACTCTCGATCCTACACGGTGGCTGGTCAACCGTTGCATCCCCCGCCTCTCGTGCGCGACGTCGGTGTAGTATCACGCTACGACCTAAAGTGCATGGACAACACCAATAGGCTGTACCAAAACAGCCTCAGGATGATTTGGGCGCTCAAGCGCAGCTTCAGCGCTTGGTCCGAAGTGATTGCCACTCGCCTCTTCGTTTCAGCGTTACGACCAGTGTTAGAATACGGCTCTCCTGCGTATTGTCCTATTACCCGGGGCGAGGTAGAAAAGCATGAGCGAGTGCACCATGTAGCCACCAGGCTGATTCCTAACATACGACGTGTGCCTTATGATGACCGGCGTAAGAAACTAGGGCTGTACACCCTAGCTTATCGTCGAATGAAGGTTGACCTCATCATGACGCACCGGATGCTGCATCTGAATAATTACCCAATGCTGAGACCGCTGCTTCATCTGCACATACCTAGCAGCTCACGTGGACACCAGTATAATTTGTCATACCAGATTTGAAGCGGGTCGCTCACCAACTATGTTTCGAACGAGGAGTGGTGAATGTATGACAAGACATGCCGCAGCACGTAGCTGAGGCAAAGGCCGTGTCGGAATTTAAGAAGTTACTTGAAGAAAACTTTGCGGAAGCAAAAATTATTGTGCGGTACAAAACATAAAGGATATTTGTATATAAGCAACAATTGAAGCAGCTATGTAGAGCAAAATCTACTTGCTGCTTGTAACCAGTATTCAGTATTCATCAGCAATAGCATCAGCATCATCATCATCCATCAGCATTTTCACCATCATCCTCCTCATCGTCATCATCATCAACTTCATCATCATCTTCATCATCAGCGTTATCAATATCGTCATCATCATCGTCATCATCATCATCATCATCATCATCATCATCGTAATCATCATCCTCATTATCATCATCGTCAAAAGCATAATCATCATCATCATCATCGTCATCATCATCATCATTAGCATGGTCATCATGATCATGATCATCAGCACCATCACCATCACCATCATCATCATCATCGTCATTATCCTAATCACTAGCAGGATGAGCATGATCACCGTTATCGTCACGATCATCATGATCATCATCATTATCATCCCCAGCATGAGGCTCCTCATCATCATCACCATGCTCATCATAACCATCATCGGCATAATCACCATAGGCATCATCACCATCATCATCCTCATCGTCACCATTGTCAGCATCCTCCTCCTCCTCCTCCTCATCGTCATCACCATCAGCATCGTCCCTTTACACGTTATCTGCAGGTGGAAAGTAACTCGGCTATTTTGCAGTAATGCAATAGCGAGCAGAAAGTAAAAAGCCAAACTGTCACGCCGGCTGAACCACCAATAACTGAAAAATGTGCAATCCGGGAAACCAACAACCTGCCATGGCGCCGCAAAACGAATAATATTATACTTAAGAATGAGCTCATGATTTAAGAGTGGGCCAAGTGGGAGCGGGAGAGACAAAGGAACTCATAAAACAAACGTCACGGGGGCCGGCTCCTGGCCAAATCAGAAACCGTGCGCAACAAAAATAGTTCAACAACCCATGGACTCCAGCCATGCAGTAGTGATGCAAAAATCGACGGAAACTTCGAAATGAGGGTTTTCATTCCTTTCGAGCAAGTCATCTCTCGGAGTCCCCTCCTTCTATTCCAAACGCAACCACGGCTTACAAAAACGCGCATCTCGGGAGTGCTGGCATGTGCAACACGTGGCCCAGTCATCGTCGCCTGGTGAGTAGTATAGTGATGCTGAGCGGTTCACGAGTACACCCTGCACCAAATACACGACGCTGAACACGCTCATTGCTCAAGCCGTGCTCCCACCAAACATGAGCTAAGCTGTTGAGGCAGCGATTATCGAACTTAGCTAGCCTCTTTATGTCGATCGACCTGATTGTCCAGGTTTCACAGCCGTGGCAGAAGGTTGAACGGCCGGTTGCAATATAAACTCTGCCCTTCTCTGCGAGTCATCTCGCGTCTGCATATCAGCTAACGGAGATTGGCAATCGCTATACGGTGCTTAATCACAGTATCAATCCCAAAAGCGTTAATATTGCCGCCCAGGTACTTTAATTCCTGAACAACTTCCAGCTGATCACCACCAAATGTCAGCGCATACGTGGTTTATTGAGAAACAGCATTGCATTTCGATAGAGCAAAGGGTAGCCCAAGACGATTGACAGTTAATGCTAAGCTATCCAGTGCAGCCTGGCACATTTGGACGCTGCCGCATATTTGGGCCATGTCGTCCGCTCCTTCAAGTCGAAAAGTCGCTCACTAGGAAGTAAATCCTCACCACCTAGATTGTGTTCAACGAATGCTGTTTCCATGGATCCATCGTTAGCGAAAGAGGAAAGTCGACAGCGGTTAATCTTGGATATATTGAAGGGTGGAGAGAGTTTGCTCTAAATCCTCACCCTATCTAAACTATGCGCATACAGTTCTTTTCCCCTTAAATTACTAATCATACCCTCTCTTAAACTTTTATATTTCCCCCAGTTAACGTCTAGACTACAATGTACCTCTTCCTTTTGTGTTACATCTGACCGGCTCAGTGATTATGCTAGCGTGGGTCTTGTTTTGTTGAGCAAGACCTGTTCTGCACGTGCTAATTTGGCTCACTCAAAAGACCAATAGTACACCGAAGTCGAAAATGGATC
Source organism: Dicrocoelium dendriticum (assembly GCA_944474145.2). Classification (NCBI taxonomy): domain Eukaryota; kingdom Metazoa; phylum Platyhelminthes; class Trematoda; order Plagiorchiida; family Dicrocoeliidae; genus Dicrocoelium; species Dicrocoelium dendriticum. The sequence continues at coordinate 78,565,861 of OX104071.1, read as the reverse complement.
AACGAAGCTTTCATAATTGAAACCACCATGAGCATCTACTTTTGTTGCTACACCATTTGAATTTAAAAACTTCATCGAAATAATAGAGTTTGTGCCTGAGGTTGCGGACATGCTTGACACATCTGTCATTTGCCTCTCGGTCGCATGACTTATCATCCGATGCTGAGAAAGGTACGGCTGTGAAGCATCTCGATATTGCAGGCCATCTCAACGCAATCACTGTTCATTTCCTGCAAAAAACGCCACTACTGACTTCAGTGTGACTACTTTCGCAATGATAGGTGCCAAGAATGCTTAAAATTTTGTCTTACAGAACGGATGTACCATTTATGCTTGAAGCCGAGCCACGATTATCTCAGCTGCAGTTCATGCAGGAACTGTGGCTTACATTGCTCTAAACATTCACATCATCTGCTGCTCTCTGCTAATCAGAGTGACAAGAACCTCACAAAAGATGACGCCCAATGTTTTGATTTTACTATTCGTTATATATTTACTTCGAATGTATCCATAGGCGTACTTGCAGTTTCTGGTCCTACTGACACAATTCCAACGCTAGCGTTGATGGTAAGTAGATAAGACCGTTCATTAGTCGATTCAACTTTACTGCATGAAAGCAAGATGCAAGGGACCGTGGAGACACTGAAGATTCGTACGATGGCCGGGCAATGTGAGATGGAGTCACAGCTGGCGAATCTAAAGATCCACTCCCTGAATAGAGACGACACCGTTACGCTGAAAGCAGGATTATATACATTAGGTTAATGTATGTCATCCGCAACCAGAGCTAACAACGCCACGGAAAACATTCCAAATATTGTGGTTAATATCGATGGCATGTTGCATGCAATTTACAATATGTTGCACTAAAAACGACTCGCTTTGGTATACATAATATAAAGACTTTGTAGATTTGCCTAACCTAATGATCACAGGAAATCAAAGTCCCCTGACAATTTCCACATCACCTGAATGCAAACGGTTCTTTTGGAGGTCGCCAGCAAAGGTGCAAGTCTACTGGCTGCACTGTTACGTAAGGTGGTGTAATTCTATGTCTAATAAAGACATTTTGTTAAACTCTGTAGCTATTGTCATGCGATCACTAGTGCTATCATAAGGACTAAACCCTATTTATAACTAAATGCCACAAATATCATAATTGATCATTGTAAAACTAGAAGCACCTATAGTTCGCAAGGTCAACGATTGTTAATTTGGTGCTGTAAAGGTACATGTATATGCTACGCCAATTATTAAGCTTATGTTACCGGTAAGATTAATTTATGTCAAAACTCTATGGTCTCTGCTCATTTTTCAAATCGCTCATTTATTCATTTTGTGAGTACTAAATTTGAACACACTTTTCTCCGAAATGTTACAGGCTTCTCATTGGCGGCTTACTTATCATGGAGGAAATTAGGTCACATGATTTAAGTGTGTATTTAGAATAAAACGACAGCTTACATCAAAGGAATCGCAACTCTCCTTCATATGCAGAGGTTTGAGAAAGGGATGCCCACTGTCAACATTATTTTGTGCCTTTGACTTTGACCAATGCAGGAAAATGCTTTCGGCTTACACAGCTAAAATGTCAAAGATTATCATAAGAGATTAGGCACCTTGGAACTAAAAAGTCTCCTAAACCCCACTACCTTCTCTAGCGTTTGGTCGACAATATGTGTGAAATTATTTCGATTACATTTGCCGTGTTGTTCAACATTTACTGAGACACTAATAATGCACTTTCAAATCGATGACTCGATTGTCTTATCCATCTGTAAATATGGCCAAAGGACATAACGTAAAAGTCGTCGACACGTTGGCTTTACTACGCGTACTTTTCGAACTTATAACCAGCATCATTATGGGACGGTTAAGCTGCTTCTCCTGAGAGTCGTATCACTGATAACCAGACCGGCTTCTTTCCTACTCTTTGTTAGATCGGCCACATATTAAATATTTTCCCAATGGGAAAACCATCATCTGTCAATTTATAGACGACAAAGCATGAAATTGCTGCACGGTTGGACGAAAGCAAGAAAATAATGGAATTGATGACGACCGACGTTCTTTGCAGGCTGCTTCACCTCCACCTTGCGATCTACTTCAAATTTAATTGACAAATCCGTGAGCAAAGAAATTAGCACCGGTGAGTTTTCCGTACCATGACTTATTACTGAGATAGCAATACAAACATTTGATAAGATTACACTGCCCACAATCAACCTAAATTATGGATCTGATATGTCGATGGTAGTTTCGTGTTACTAAAACACAGTCAAGTTACATCGCATCCAATTTGCTCATGGACACCAGGAACGACATTCCTTTGACAATGGGATCTAGGATGAAAAACATGCCTCTATTCTTTGACATGTAAGTCAACATGACATTTGACGGAAAGAGGAAACAATCGGTTTGCAGTAAAGATAAACGAACCGATAGGGTACTATGTGACATCAATGACTACCTGAAGTACCAGTAGTTACACTTTATACAGTCAATTTCATATATTTGAACCAAATTACAACCTCAGGAAGCAAGGCGAGAATAGGACGCGTACTTGTTTATGGCAATTTTGTGCGGGTGTTTACACATTCTCGTACGACCCTGTCTAGACAAGTAGTCTACGGTCTCTCAGCTTAATAATTATGTTAGCAGGATCACCTTTTATGAAATAGCTCAGTTAACTCTATGTGGACAGAAACCAACATTTTTTAGAAAGTCCATAACTCGTCGTTCGGATGAATCTTCTGACATTCTAATGCTATTATTGATATGGGAGAAATAGAAGAGGTCAAGGTCATACCGGAAGGTCGCAGGGAATATATGCGAAACGCCATTCTGCGCCGTGTATTGCCTAGTACTTGGTGGTGACTGGGTCGGTGACCGAAGGCTCCGAGTGTCTTGTCCATTAGGAGCACCCCATAAGAAACAGTCTATTGAGCCACATGACACTACGTTGGATACGACAAAATATTTCAGCATACATGAAGATTAAATCTGAGATGACTGTAACATTGCTTACGCAGTGGCTCATAAAGGAATTGCTACTCTGAAAAGAACCTTCTCAAACACTTATGCTAAACCAGCAGGCCACGAAATAAAGGACTTTTAGGTTCAAGTTATAATGACTAGTTTGCGTTTAGAATTGCGTGAAGCAGACAAGAAGGACAATACACACATGATGAGGCGATTATACACCTTCACCCCTAAGGCGAGATCCGTGCTTATGCGTTCACTGACGTTACGAAAGACGAACTTTGGCGTCCAATTGTTTATTTATAGTTAAAATACTTCTAATTTGCTTTGGGTTTTAGTATTCTAGTTTGCTCCCACTGTGGCGCATGTTGGTTGTAGGTAATTTTGCATCAACTGAGGTAAACTTTTTGAGGCGTAGGTGTGTTGGTAGCTGCTGTACTAGTAGCCATAGCAGTCGCAACGCGCTTAGAAACAGCAGTCGATCCTCAAGCAAATCCGGGATCAGTGAAGCCAGCTGGCTGGTTGTAAGGTCAGCGATACTGGACAGTCTGATCTTAGTGTGGGCATCCGCATAAATGTACGCATCCCAATTTGATTGCTCAAACAAACGGAATGTTGACGGTGAAATAAAGTGAACTCGTAGGCGGGGTCAAGTGAGCATTCACAAAGCACTTACGCAATACAGCTTACTGGGTCGCCCTTATTGTATAATCCATGAGCGTTATACGTTATAACTTAACCAACAGTTGCATGCCCCATAGGCCATTTTTATCCATCGAGATCGGACCCCGCTCTGCCTGCAAGGGCTGCTAACAATGGTAGTGAGAATACTGCGACAACGTACTTCGCACCAGCGTGCCGCCGATTGATCACACATTCGGAATTGAGAAAATCACTGATTGGTGATAACTTCTAGGCGCAATTACGACGTCATCACCTAAACTAACAGCTGTACTAACGTGTTCTGGAGCATCGTGTGTGGTTCATTTTGCGTCATCGTGATTGTTTACGACCAGTGTAATTCAGTTAGATCTGTTTATCGAAAAATCAGAGTGATCGGTTATGCTCAAAGAATACGCAGCGAATCAAGACACTGATGACAAAATGACACACAGCACCTGATCAGAAATATATATACAATTGGAGAACGAAACAACCCTTAGAAACTGGACTGACAAACATGTCCGACTGTAGCTACAAGGTAAGTCCAGCATGTAACATTGCACAAGGCACTTACATGATATATTACTTCTCCTTAACCACTATTCGGTAGCATCAACCGATATTACTACCTATGTCCGCAGGTTATCTACTTTAATGTCCGCGGTCGTGCGGAGCCTATTCGGTTGGTATTACACGCAGCAGGGATACCGTTCGAAGATGAGCGCATGGAATATAGCGACTGGCTTGCTAGAAAAGCCTCCATTCCGGGAGGGAGATTACCAGTCTTACTGATTTCCAAACCCGGAGACGCCAAACCAAAATATTATCAAGAAAGCCTGGCCATCGCTCAATTCTTGGCAAGACGTTTCCAACTGATGGGTGACACGGATGAAGAGAACTATCTAATCGACAGAATCATTGGACAGGTTTGTTATTGACATATTAAATGGAGTTGACTTGAGTGGATCGATGACTTAGGGCATCCTAATTTGCGTAACGAAACTCGTTTCCGTTCAGGGGTGCTTAAGTTCGATCCACATGAGCTGTGTGTTGTTCATGCTTGCGTGTTTGGAATGATGTACACAGAGGTAGCTGATACCTTAATTCCTCGAGGCAAATGTGTTATCCCTACGCTGGATGGAACTGTCTTGTACGCCTGATAGCTTTACTCCGGCATTCATCGATATTTGCACTTGCGCGATGCTGAGGTACTTGAGTAAAACAACCGCTATTCAAGAGTGTAAACCAGAATCATTTACTAGTTACATCCTATTTTTACAAACGCGTTTTCTATCTGTCCTCCAGTGCTGTGACTTTGATAAGGAGTTATATGACGCTTTCCACGTATCAGAGGACAAAAGAAAACAGGCTATCGAAGACGCATTCAAGGGACCGATTCAGAAAATACTCGATGTAAGTATATTTTGAGGTCAGTTACGATGTTCAGATCTGCATTTTTACAAAAACAACAAGTGATTACCTTCGTCGTGCCATTAGAGGTTGTGCTCATGGAGGATTAATAGCCAAGTAACACTAGGGATTTGTAGATAACTTGTAAATTTACCACGGGACTCCCATGCACATTAACTCACTGCACTTATTCACTGCCGCTTAGTAATTGAATGCATGATAAGGGAGGACTTTCGCAACTATCTCGCTTGTCCTGTAGAACTAACTATAAATTACCACAGCATGCCAAAACAGTGCAAAAATATTGCGCAACTCTAGCTGACTTACCTGCCTCGAATTAAAAAATGCAGAGCTCCATGCCGAGTATAGACATTTCAGTTATACAAATCTCCTTTGATTTCAGCTCCTGTCTCAATCGCTTACCGAATCTGACGGGCAGTTTGTTGCTGGTAACAAGTTGACCCTGGGTGATCTATGTCTTCTGGCAACACTGGATCATGTCCTCAAGAACGACGAAGCTCTGTTGAAAGAAAAATACCCGAAACTACTTGAATACCGCGAGAAAGTGATCAACAGCAATGTGAATCTGGCTGCCTACATCAAATCGCGTCCAGACACGGAAGTATAGGTTAGGCGCTTCGTGATTTCATTCATAGTGCCTAATTAATTTAATAAATTCTCATTCGCGTTAATACCTTCATTTATCGACTGTCTGAACAGGTTGAAGTTTAGGGAAGCGGAGTGCTATGTTTGCAATATAAATATCCTGAGTCATTGAAATATTGGAAAGCCTTACTTAATGCATTTCGTTCCCAAGTCGATAACTTGGTGATAAAATGATGACGTCGTTTTTTCGCACCTTCTCCGTATTCTATGCAGACGTCGTACGGACACATGAATAACGAGAAAACTGTGCACTTGTGGTCAACAAAGGATGCACAGGCGCTCGCAGGAGTTCCACATCACCGTACCTAGATTTGATTATATGCCGTATGCAGTTGTGAACAGCTAGAGGTTGACACTATTGCCTAGTTAATTCGCAGGAAAATGTGTTATGGTCCACAAACTACGATCGTTAGAGGCAACCGTCTAATGCTAGGGACTTTGAGGCCATGAACCAAAGTAAGAGTTAATAGAGAAGTTAATGGATCTCACGCATCGTGGCTGTTAATTCTGTACTTTGATTGATTTCTTCGTTGCGCTGGTGGTTGATTTCGCCGGACTGGTGCGCTCTGTAAAATAGCGTTGAATAATGCGATTGTAATACTGTCCGCATTAACTCCACAGGTAATGTACTAGAACAACGGGATAGCACAGTCACATGAGGACTGTGAAAATAAAATAAGTAAACTCCCGATATTCTGCTTTCGCAATTATTTGTGAGCTATCAGTAAAGCAATCAAACCGATAAGAAAAATAAATAAATTATGTGTGCAACCCACCATAGCCCAAATAAAGTTGCGATTCATTTTCCTACATAAATAAGCAAATAGCAAACCCCACGTGAGCATACACATCTTAGTATCGAATACATCATTGCATGCTACGAAATACGTAACAATGTAGACACAAACAAGGCAAGCGAACATAAAGACAGCCGAAGATCATTCGCATAGATGCGGATAATGACTCTTAGAAAGTAATGGTGGATGTTTGTGAGTAGTGTAAAGGTCGAAGAAAGTAGAAGCCACGATTAAAATTCACGCACAATAATATGCCTCGACGGTGAGTCGAACCCCGGTCCACGAATTTCTGGTCCGCTGCTCTACCACCTGAGCTACCGAGGGCTGACGATTAGGTGCGCAAATTTTAACACATGTCTTCTGCTTGGTGCGCGACGTGTTGCCAATAAGCTCACAGTACCTGTCCTGATGTTGCAGATTGGCTCACTCACCCGTCACTTCCCAATAGACCGAAGTTCCTGTCCTTCAGACGTCCAATGGGCGATGGTAGATTAATGTGTTAAAATTTGCGCACCTAATCGTCAGCCCTCGGTAGCTCAGGTGGTAGAGCAGCGGACCAGAAATTCGTGGACCGGGGTTCGACTCACCGTCGAGGCATATTATTGTGCGTGAATTTTAATCGTGGCTTCTACTCTCTTCGACTTAGAAAGTAGTCGTTCACAGTATTTAAAACAAGTATTTTGTTCCGTGGTTATTTTCTGGCACAGCCACCTGAATGCACGCAGCCCAATAAAAAACGGAATAGATCATGTCGTTCGTTTTGAATCCTCAGTTTAATAGGGTCCCCAGTCTCTAATTAGCTAAGGAAGCAAAGTGAGCACGTTGCGGTCAGCTACTCTCTTGATGGCTATGCTAAAAACCGTTTTTCGTTTTGATGCAAAGGCTTAGCTTGTGACCATGTCGAGTTCCAGATGTGTTTCGATGGACACCCGCTTCGAGGCTGTAAGCACGTAGGCATTTGCTAACTGGGTAAAAAATATTTTCAGAATGAGTATCAAGGTATCATACTATCCGAAATAAGTAACAGACCATTGTTCACCAAGGATACTAGGGTTGCACAGACAACGGACTCTGGCGGATGCACTCTTTTGCCATGAAAGTAAACACTTTTCGGCAAAAGGTGTCCAAAACAACATTTGATCAGATTTTGCGACCCGTGCTCGGTAACGAAAAGCTGTGCGTTTTGTTCATGCGGCCTAGTCCGAATTTCTTGAGACTGATGAAAGACAAACACTGTCAGGAGACTTCTCGCCCCTAGTAGAAAGTCACACGTTGGAACTACAGAAAACATATTTACCTGTGCTGATCGGTTTTCTCTACTGCAGATTTCCGGACGCAAGGACAGAGTCATCAAGGTCAAAAATCAAGCTTTATATTTAACTAAATTTCTGATCGTATTTATGTAAGTAGTTGCAAGGCCTCAGGCATTTCCATGTCTATACAATTCCATGAAAACAACATTTATCGTGTTGCTTCGTTTATCTTAAAAAAGCGCAGCGGGGTCATTCCTCATGGTACAAAATCATCTGTGGATGTAGAGGAATTAAATCATGATTTCTGTTGCACCGCGTGATTCAATCTAAAACTCCTCGTCAGCAACTTTTCAGTGGTCCACAGATTCCTGATATCACTGCACAATAAACTGACTCAGCTGCACGCAGGTATGCGTGCGGATGTGACAGGCTACCAACCGTCGTCTTCAAGCAGTGTGTCGATTTCTAAATCCGGCCTCTGGCCGAACTAAAAACAATGTGCTTGAAGCGAGGAAGCATCGCATTTGGTTGGGAGATTGTCAGCGTAACGCCAGTACCGAATCAAGGGACGGTTAGATATCAGCCTATTTGAGGCACCTCGGTGGCATTGAATACATCGTGATAACGAATACTAAATACTTAATATCGTTGTTATTATAAATATTACTATTAAATTACCATTGCTAATAATATTAAACCTATGCTTCCCTGTTGCACAAAAATCAGCATAAAATGCAGTATGCGTATCGTTACTATAAGAGGTGGTAACCGACTCAACTCACAAAATGGACAATCCTAACCTTCCGGATTTTATACGACCAATGAGAAGAGACTGGCTGCGTTTCAGCCACTCAGTGAATCATGAGTAGGAGGGACATCCTGACAAACCGACCACAACAAATACCCCCCCATTCTGAACAATGTTGTCGGGCGGGCTGGTGTCGATCGGCAAGATTCTAAGGTCCGGCAGACCGGCGAGGCTGACTTCGCGGTGGCGGCGATCTGGCTTGGTGTTCACACATAATTAGTTGAGGCTGGATAGCTGGCCCATGGGCTGTGTGCAACCGAGGTGCGTTAACATTTAGGCCGTTTTACAATTGATAAATCTCTGGGACTATTCTCCGTTTTGTAACGCGAACGTATGCTCCAACTGCATAGAAATTGACGATTTGGCATAAGAATGATGGCAAAGTGCTATGCGATTTGAAAATTTTGCAAATCCCGCAGATGGCAGTTCACGTGCAGCATTTAGATTAATGCGTAAGGGCCTTCAAATCATCAGCGTCGTCGGCTTACTTCCGGTTGTCCTGTGATCACTAATTCTGTAAGAATATACATCGATTAGAGAGCATCTTCCCAATCGGTCCCTTCCAATTAAATGGCGTGTATGGCTTTCTTGATGGATCGGTTTAGCCGCTAGACCATGCCATTAGACGCAGGATTGTAAGGTGCAGTACTGCAATGCTTTATGTTAGAGCACTGGAGGAAAACTACGAAGTTGTGGCTACAAAGTTGCGGTCCAGTGTCCGTGACTGCTTTCTCCGGCAGTCCCTAACGACGGAAGAACTAGTTAAGCCAGCGTTACATTACCGAATTAGTCATGTGGTTGCACATTTTGGCATTAGACCACTCACTGTAAAAACACGTAGCTAAAAGTAGAGTTCTCTTATTTTTAGGGGAGGTAGCAAAAGGACCCATAATATCAATGGCGATCTTAGCCCATGGCGTCTACGGTTAACTAATAGGCTGTATTGAGGCTTTGACCGGCAGGGAAGTTTTGTCCGCTACGCGATAAGCGTTAGAGTTCTTCAAACATGCCTCAACGCCAGGTACCATTTAAGGATAAATAAGGAAGTTGTTCGCTCGGTTTTCGGTCCAAATGATATCCGTGTGTACCTCATGTGTACGTGCTATTACTTGGTGTACCAACTGACGTGGAGCTATAAACACCGAAAAACACATCAAACAACCATCTAGCACTGACAGGTCATCTCAAATTGCATAATATTGAATAAACGCACTGGGGTCGTTGTTTTCCTTAGGCCATCACTGTTGCACATACTATTTGAGTTGACCTAGTAACGGGTCATTGACATTTTCCACTCGTAATTCCGCAATAGTCAAGGCCGTCAGACCGGAGCCAAAGCTGGAAACAAATACTGCCTCTGGATCTCTGCTTGTCAACCTTCAGCCCCAGGGGCACGTGAGATAATCCATAAGCAACATGTTTTTATATTCCCGGCCGGTATACAATTTGAAATTGGTAGTTACGGTGTCTAACATACTAAGGATCGATCCGCATTGAACGCGATCCATTTGAAAATATTACTGCGAAGGACTGTGAGAGCGGAGCAACCAGTTCGTAGATTGAAACGACGACTGAACAGGAAAAGATGGCAAGTGACGAATACACTCACGAGTAAGAACTTCTTTATCCCCAATTGCATTATGAGCCGCAGAATCTGAGAGTTGTCGCGATGCCTAAGAAACAACTTCTCCTCTCAATTTAACAGGACAGCACCCAGACCAACAGTGGGCGCATCAGTCGACACAAAAGTTTGGAATGCACCCTCAAAAATGGCAATTAATGGAGCAGATGCAACTCTATATCACAATTCATAGAAAGCATTTTGCTGAACGTTTTCCCAAGTGAATGACGCTGCTTTCTTTTTTCCTTGTCGTAATGGATCTGCTAAGGTCGTAAAAGTTTGTAAATTGCGCAGGTTGTAGAAACACGTTCTGTCACGCACTTGGGTGTAGGCGCTTCTGTGATGGCCCGGATGTTTTCGCTGTTTGGGCGCATGCCACCAAGTGACATGATCTGTCCCGAAAATCAAGTCTCCTGCGCAATGATTTGACACAATTGCATTGATCAATCACGGACGCGCTGAAGGACTTTGTGTAATATTCGGTCATGCTCTTCTTGTGAGCAGGTAAATACACAGATATCGACCATGTATGCAACCTGTCCCTCAATATCTGCCAAGGAGTGAGTCATGAACTTTTGCCATGCAGCGGACGCAGAACTGAAACCCCTTTGCAATACTTTGTACTGAAATAAGGCATCAGGAACAAAGAAGACAGTAAGATACTTCGAATTGTTAGCTAATGGCGTGTGAAAGAATGCCAGTTTAAAGCATAGCATGGAAAAGGCTAAATATACAATGAAATCCTCGTTGGTTGGCAACACGAATCGATCTACGACGACTTTGCTTAGTTAGCTGCACCCATTTAGAGCAGTAGCAGGGTTAAATCAAATCATTTGCTGACCTCTATTGCTTTGGTAGTGGAACATTACTTTCTTGGTAGCGGAACAGTCTTAGGTTGATCAATTACAACGGGTTTTGCATCCTGCTTCAGCTGAATGCAGTACACATCACATAGAATATGTCCGATGAACTGTTGATAAAGTTTAGGATAACGTTCACACCAGTATGTCACCCTGACGGAAATGGCAAGCTTTCAGTGGAAAGATGGTACGACTTACAGAGCTTCTATAGTGTTTGTTCCAAGTATGTGTCGGCTGTTTTCTGGAGAAATGTATACTGATACATCCGTAGTTACCGAATGTATCTGTAAAGGCACCAGAATGAATTCCAATGTGGTTAATGTGTTTCCACTGTAACTACAACATATATGCGAATTGGGCTCTAAAGAATGCTGTGCTTAGTAGCTTTCGTGAAATTGTAAATGTGGTAACTGGTGAAGCGGGAGTTAGCTCCAATCTAACAAGCAAAGTAACTACGTTGGTAAGGAATGACAGCATGAATACCAGCGGAGGGAAATTTTGGTTCAATAACAGGCATTGTTAGAAGTCTGAAGTGTTAGTATTAGGCATGATAAAATGAGTGTTTCCCTGCGTGATGGATTATCAACATGGCCATTAGGCATAGTATCGTTATTTATAAAGCGACGGATTTCTACCGAAACATCGAGCTTAGTGCCCAAATGCGCCAGTTTTTGAAGTTAAACTTGTCTGCGGGAAATCTGGCAAATACGGCTTGTGAGAAGCACTTCCACAGCGATAGCAAAATGGCTACTTGTTTGACAATTGTCAGAAATATTGCACCTTTACCTCCTCAGCTAAGTTGCTCGGACAGAAGTGGTTCGATTGAAGTGAAATTACGGTTTCCTTCCTGGTTAACCTGCAAGGTCGATCCCACGTTAATGTGCATGTCTCTTGTTGCAATAGCTCTCATGTGTAGGAATGTCAGCGAACCAGACATCAGTTAAGGAGACAGGATACAGTCTTCAATCGTTTTCAGAGGAATGGACGAATGATTACTGAGTAATACAGCGCGAAGTAACTGGGCAATTAATAGGTTCAAGTGTTCACCTGACACATGATACATGCGGGAGAAAACGTGCCTTGTGGAAAACCTGTTCATTTGTAACCCCATGTAAGATAGAGACCACTGAAAGCAACTTCAACATAATTAACTTCCTGAAGGTCAAAAACATAAAGTTGTTGCTGTTCTTTATCTCTGAATAATTGTCATAGTAGGTTCAATCTCTTTTCCTCACCACCAGAAGCATGAAAATCGCTATTTAAATCCAAGTAATTTTGCTAGGACGTTTTCCAACAACGCCAAACATCCGATGTTGGCCTATAAACGCAATCAGTCCAAGATAAAGTTGGGTCTGTATGAGAGGTTCATCATTGCGATGGCGATGCCAAACGTTGTAGCAAAAAGGTAACATCAGAAAACTGGAGGCTTATCCGTACTCAGACAGGAGGTAACCAACTCCACACACAGAACAAGCAATTTCTACTGTCCGGATTTCAAAAAACCAATGCGGAGATTGTGACTGTGTTTCAGTCTTCCGGTGCGAGATGAAGATGAGGGATATATTGATGATTTGACCATAACATGACCCTGTCACATTTCGATGATCTATAAAAGTTTGCTGGTAGAAGTTATTCTTCTACACATGACTCAGTGGCTTGTCCAGTGCAATTAGTGTTATCGTCGGTAGACAAGAAAACAAACGTAAAATCGAGTTTTTCTTTGACTACAGCAGCGCTTTTGCCTAGTAACTGTTAATTTCTATGGTAATACCAGCACACATATAGCAATAAACTTCCCGAAGGCTTATTTCGCAAAAATACCAGAGCAATTTGTTTGGCGTAGCAATTTCTCGCTAATCACCATAACTTCCAGAGTCATATAAGCAGCTATTTTGTCAACACACATGTTCACTATTTATAACAGCTCTGTACTTCTCCCAGACGAAAAGCCATTACCAAGTCAGGTTGACGATTTTATCATTAGGGTGATTCATTCAGACTCGGTCTTCCCAACCAGGCTGCGAATTTATTTGGACGAATTAAGGAGGTGGATACACTCATTCTTCTTGATGCTGAACGCATCCAAATTATAACATCCCATGTTCACTGTATAAAACTGCTCGTTACTTAGAAATTTTTCATAGATTGTCCTAAACATTAGATCGAATGTGACAGAATGAAACACTCTACAACATAATATATCATGAAGTCACACTGAGCGGAGCTTTCTTGCTTTCACTCCTCGTGAATATAATATTCACTAAAGTTTGTTTACTTTCGCTTTACGCGTCTCGGTTGGGCATGTTCTCAGTGACAAGCAATTTGATTCCGTGGTATTCCACTGCATGTATTCTACCACCTTGGATTTATTGCTCCTCTTTGATTTTTCAACACTTATTGCGTAAGTATTTCGGGCTATTTGACAGGCCCATGCAAAACTTGTTTAGTTGCATCTGCCCTCTAATTCCGAATTTACGTTCACGCACGGTAATTCTTGAGTTAAAGCGCTACAAATAAGTGCACCAAAATTAGCCACCGTCTACACACGACGTTCCCTGACTGTACGTATCCCTCGTCAACGAGACGAAATAACGGCGCGGTAAGTGCCCGCACGTCGATTACGTCTCAGTCTAGCCACATTTCTACTTGAACAAAACAATCACATCCAAGAGGTAATCGTTTTATTTTACTATTGAGGTTGTGTTTTTTCCTTGAGCTTATTCTGTTTCTGTCCTCTTGCCACTGTTCATCATATTTCAACCCGTCGACGGTATATGTGTTACACGATGAGTTTACAGAAGCATATGCTTGATTTGACTTTTAAGTAAGGCCACTGCAATGCTTGCGTCAATTTCCGTGGAATTTCGATGATCACTGCTATGTCTATTCTCCTCAATTCCGTCAACATATGTAGGTCACCAGCGATTAAAGAGAATTTCTTTGCTTTTTGTCCAAGTCGTGGTTGTAGCCATCAAATATGTACGCTATTTCGGCCACTCGAAATTCGTCTGATTCATCGTCGACCAAGGATCGTAATATTCTTGGAAATCCTGGCAGCACTGAGATTTAGAATCCGTTGTTGCTCTGCCGCTTCTTAATTATTATTTTACCATATGGACAGCATATATGTAACCACTGAAAATTCACCCATCATTGTTGAATTAAAGCCTATTCCTTGCTTTACTTGACCTAATGCCAAGGATTCCTTGGTCTGTTGTCAATTGGTCGGCTGGCGCCCACGCCGCCTCTCCTACTGCAGCTCTGCAACCGAAGTTGAACTCCGTGTGGAAAGCGATCGCTAGACACGCATAAGTCTTGTCCAACCCATCTTAAGTGGCGCAGCAGGACTAACTAACCGAGGAGGAAAATCGAATTGCTGAAGACGTGGTATCTACCAAGATCATAGCGCACACCTTTACAATTGCACACGCACAATTCTCCGCAAACTGCCAATGCTAAAGACCAAATGCGCATGTATATCAGCTGCAAAGATAGGTTAGAATTTTTTAAACACAGGAATAATTTATATGTTAAGAAAGGTCATCCATTTATGTGCAGGCAAAGGAGCAATACTTGCATCAGGATTTATGACCAGAGAGCAGCATGTGTAAATCGAGCTGACAGGCAGAAAACAATTTGGTCTAAGAAACAGAACACTTGAAAAGCCATCAATTTCGATTCGTGGGATCCTGCAAAGTGATGACCTCGGGTAAGTAGGTCGGATTCACCGGAGGATTGCGGCGTCGGCTCAGTGCACTGATGTAAAGCAGTGCAACGTCATGTAGGGTTGTTTGATGGCCTTCATTTGCGTAATAATCTGCACGAAGATCTGGTGCCAAGAATCGAATAATATTCATAGGGAGGAAGCAACAGTGCTCTTTTAATAGATGCAGCAGGAAGCTCTCATGGAAACAACTACACAGCGGGCACGGTGTATGATTTGTGCATAAGTGTCAAGCCAAATTTTGCAGATGCTTTATGGCTAAACGGATGTACAACGTGGACTTAAAAACAGCAGTGGTGGAGCATCCGGAACGACGGACTCGTTGATGCGACTGATTGCGCTCGATGGTCTAGGACAACTGACCACATATTATATAGTCTTTGGTCAGTGCAAAACCAAGTTTGCGCCGATGAACTTCGTTAAAGCGCAGTCGATGTGTTGCTCAAAGACGGGCAAACTGCACATTTCATACCATCTTGCAATGACCATACAACATTATCGTCCAAAAGCTGACGTTGCTGATCTGGCACTGTAACAAGAGCAAACTGTCACGATGACGTTACGACTGGATCAATTTAGTGAAAGCAGAGCGGGCTTTCTCGATACAAAGTGCTACCTCCTCTACGTTAGTGCCGCCTGCAAAAGTGCATCTCATTTGGTAGACTAAACTATGCACGTATTCGATCTTTACGCTTTCCACCGTGAGTTGAGGAATTATGTCATCCAATCCTGTGACGGCACACTACATTTATATGAGACAACAAATTCCATGTCTAGACGCTCCAGCTAACAGTCAGTCAAGAATCACCTGTTTATCAAGAAGGTCATCCCCGAGCTAGAGGAGAGCATGATCGTAATATAAGTTGGTTGCACAATGAACTGGAAGGAGATCTATTCCAAAAGATCTGTAGTCGTTATAGGACTACAGAGAAGACATCTTTGATGGCAATGTCAAAGGGAAACGGACAGACATGACCTTCTTGTCCTATACTACTGGTGACAGGGAACAGTGAAGAAAGCTTGACGTAAGCTCGCACCCTACCTAAATTTTAAATACATACTGTCCGAAGTATAGATATTTACGATTCGGGAAATCTATTGTTTGGCAGGCAGCACCAGAAAACAGGTAGGTTTACTATCTTGAATGCAGCCCGAATATCTGGGAAAGATTCAAACGTCGGTTCACGGTAAAGATGAATATGTTTGAGGAAGTGATGGAGCGTGAATATTTGATTCACACGTCATCTACCAGGGCGAATCCCGGGATTCCTATCAAGATATCTCCTCACGCGTTTCAGCAAGCCTGTGGAGCATGATATTGTTAATACTTTGGAGGCAAACGATTGCAGACTAAAACCACTAGGATTGGAACATGAAGAAGAATCTATCTTGACGATTCAGACAATCACTAGTTTTGTCTAAGAGGACGGGGCCATTGCTCCGTACCGGGCTATCAACTGATTTACAATTGTCTGCCAACACACGCAAACAATTCTGTTGGACATACGTCTTAAAGTTAGCCTAAAACAGCTGCATACGCCGGATGGCAAGACAAAACTTTGCTTCAGTAGGTGATTCTAGTGACATTACTACTGTCCTGCCATAGTGTGGGTTGGATGGATTTTGATGTCTAGGATCAGCTGAACTGATTGAAAATGTTCCTCATATAAGTATGTGCTATTCTGCAAGTCAGTGATTTTTTAATCGACCTCCTCATAGATGACTTCGTGCGTGCCAGGATTCCTTTTTCAGTGGTGCGAATGAGCTGAAACAGCCGCTAGTTTTTCCAGCGAGAGCTGCGGCCTCCATGTCGAAGACATTTTGGAACCACCAAAGTGACTTCCGTAAAGGCTTTGCTTAATTTGTCGGCTGCAAAGACGAGGTTTACCGGGTAGGCTATGCAGCGGTCTAACTATACAAGGGGTGCGTAGCGATCTAACTCTTCCAGTTGTGACAAGTTTCGCCAAATAGACTGGTCTAAAGTTAGCACTACATGCTGCAACATCGCATGCTGCATGCTTCAAAGGTTGGCATTGTTCGTGGGTGGAACACAGTCCTATGCGTTTGTCAATGACCATTGATATTTTAACTGAACTGGTTGATCAGTTAGTCTCTTCATATAGAGTCAACATACTTGCGTTTCAGCATCCTCAAACAACATTCGGGTGTTCACACAAACCAGCAGATGGCTTGAATAAGTATGATTCGTTCAAAATAATCTACCACCGTACATGCTACCCGGTTATTGGAAACTGATTGCAAATTGACCAATTTGAGACCAAGGTCGCGTTGGCGATGGAGGACACGGGATGACCGTACCCCCTTCTAGAGAGATTGCAGTTTGTATTTGCTATATTTAAACCGTTGTCAGCACACAGATTGAGTACCTGGCTCCATTAACCGAGCAATTCTCAATCAGAACGCGGCAACCAGTCAGGTGAAGTTCACCTGGTAACTGGCGATCAAATAGTGCGAAGATAACGACAACCGATTTGGCGGCATTCTGTATCAGCTGTTAAATTCAAATATATAAACTGTCTTTTGCTGAAGCACAGCATAATCGATTTGCGCAGATGGGTACCCTTAATAGTAACTCCGTATGGACTTTGAATTAGAGTTGCCCATAGCGGACAATCATTCAGAAACCCATCCAAGAATGCGGTCTCGGATTTGCTGCTTAGTACTGTGCTTAATGCTACGCCAACGCCAGCCAAGGCAGTTGCAGCTGTTATTGTGTCGTCATAAAATTTAGCTTAAGGGTTGCTGTTTGTTTGAAGATGCCTACTTGAGCACAGTCCTCGGTATCTACAACCATGTTTCAGAAAAGAAACAGATGTCAATAGCGAGCTAATCCATAGTTTGTTGCCTTATTTAAATAACTTTCTGGACATTACATGTCTGAAGGCGAAAATCGAATCAGGCTGTACAAATATCTGCAGATAAAACTTTCTTAGTAATGGTTACACAGTCATGTTGATTAAATTCAAGGTAACAGGGAACAATAAAAGAAAACAGGTTGGCGGGTGACAGAGTTTGTTAAGAGCCGATAAAGTAAACGAGTGTGAACAGGAAAGTGGTAATGTAATCCACGGATCTTACGGAAGACGTGGTAATACTCTGCTGCCCAAAAGTAAACAGATAGTTGACTAAGTGGGCCTTATCCCTAACATTTTCTGAACAATCTACCCGACAGACAACGGAGGGTGTTCATGTATTCATGTCGGTTATAAATGGGCAACACATAATTAAAAGTATATTCCTCGACGGTGGGCGGCACATTTCACGCCCCGTTGGACAGATCCGTTAGTGCAACGAGATCGTATAAAGTTGGAAACTGTTCACGTTTTATACAATGTGTTCCAAAAGGGAGCTTAAGATTATTAACAATATGAAGGCTTAAAATATTTGTAACTAATAACAGAAGGAGACTTAAAGGAAAGTCTAAATAGAATAAAATGGCCATGCATGTAACTCTCCCCAGGGGACACGCATCCGTGTGGGGTATTCCCTATATAGGTTCCACCAGCACTTCTATTGTCTAGCTCGCTGGGTGCCGGCTTGGCAAAATAACAAGTAAGTCATCACCAGTTTTCAACAATATTTATCAAGTTTTGTTTTAATGCATGCATTATGAGCGATGAAACATGAACCTTTTCCGGCATGCGGATCATCCAATTTTGATACCATTTTAGACGCTAGAACGTCGGTGGCTTTTATGCCTTGCTTTGTCAGAAATTTTAGGTTTAAAGCCTACGTGCTTCTTTGAACGAGCTGTCGGATCATACGCCTTACAACGCAGGTGCCCAAACTTCCAAAAGATTGTAGAATTTTTCTGCTGGAATACATGGCGTTTCCGATGTGATGTAAGGGTCTGTGATTTTATTTAGTAACAAATTTCATCTACTTGGCTCTGATGTTGTTAATCCGACTTTTAGGGCCTATCATGAGAGAATAGCTAAGCTGACGAAAGCCACTACTATCTGGAACACAGTTGTGGACCAATTCGCTGGAACGACGTCAAACCGAACCCTCTAGCTGGCCCCATGGGAGATTATGCGATCATGCTCTTGGTTATAGGCTTCTATTTTCCGCCTCACCGCATCTAAAATACCACGCTCGAACATGGTCTAGTTGTATGGTCTTGGATACACCTACTAAGGGAATAACATCGCGAACTGCATCCACTTCGTCTTCCTTAGCCACCGGTTGTCGAACAGTAGGTATTCCGTCACCAAGGGGTACTCTATAAAGTATTCAAGCGCTGTCCATTAAAAACCAAAGGAAACTGGCATGCTAATGTCCATATCAAATGGTCGTGTGGCCCTCGAACAAATAAAATCTTAGTCTAGGCGCTTGTCAAAAATCTGACATGTTGCCCCCAGTGCAACTAATGCTGTGCACAAATATGAATCCCGGAATCATCGATCAACCACTGCCTCATCCTCTAGCCTGCCTTCACAGCAACTTATTACATTGGCGAGATTCCAGCCATTCACATCCCCCAACTCTTAAGTGTAGTCGTACATAGTCGGTTGATAAGGTAGGAGGAATACACCTAACCACAACATCGAACGCACCGCGTCTGGCAACGACGCTGCTTAAAAGCTGCGGCGGCTTCCATGTCAACAGAATCTGACTGTAACTAGAGTGTGCACAAGACGGTAAGGATCAATGCCAACGTAATTCAACTTGTTGAAGCACAGCTGCAATTCGAATGTACATAGGGTCCAACTGCGCTGCGTGTGTTTCATAACCCTTCAGAGGGCAATAGAAATGGGTCTTTCACTTGGTTCGGGCCATCCTCCACTGAAACCATTGCACTGACCCATCCAGAAATCAGCATTGTCATAGTATAAAACGTGGTATGAATCCTGTAGGTACGAACTGTGGGCGTGTTCATTTGGTGTTGTGAACTAATCGGAATCCGATGCGATCAAATGATATTTGTTCAATTCAGAATGAAAAAACGCGCACGTATCCAGCTGTGATGCACGTTACACTTTGATCGATCGTC
Organism: Dicrocoelium dendriticum; assembly: GCA_944474145.2. Lineage (NCBI taxonomy): Eukaryota > Metazoa > Platyhelminthes > Trematoda > Plagiorchiida > Dicrocoeliidae > Dicrocoelium > Dicrocoelium dendriticum. The sequence goes on along the minus strand of OX104071.1, from coordinate 78,546,063 downwards.
GGATCATGTAAGGTATTCACACCTCCATCCGTTCTATTTTATTTTTTCCTTAGTGTGTGGGTGTGGCGTTTATTGTAGTGTAGGGTTTGCGATGGCTACCACCAGTGAAGTAACTACCGTCACGCATTCTATGTGTGTTCATGCTAGCGAATGCTCTAACCTGCGCATAGATCCACGCAACCAACACAACGAAACTACGCATGCGAGCTCACACTCGATTTGCTTCCCATCTGCTCATCAATGTCAGCATTCCGACTCGTGGCGTCTGATTTATCGTAAGACACTGACATCGAGAGCTGTTGGCGTCGTCGTTACTTGTTCGATAGCGGAAGTTGTGTTTGATGTGCTTAATCAAACTGCTGTTTTTGCTGTCATTGTACTGCGTCATTTATCCTAAAATATAGGAGTCTACCTTCGCATTAACCATCGAAATTTGACTGAAATTTTACTCCTTTTGACAATGCACTGGGACCACCTTTCGACATCGTTTATTTGTGGGCCTTCGCCGTCTCTCTGATCAGAAATAGAGGCCAAGCTGAAAATACCATCAGTCTCCCAACATATAGGGATCGACGCATCTCAATTAATAGCGATCCCACTGCTTGTGCGGCAACAATTTGCCTATAACATTGAAGTCAACATTAATGTCTTAGGTAATGCTACTACTCCCTTCAGAAGCAGTTTTCGCTGTGTCAGCTAAGATGGACGCTTCACCTTCCTCGAATTTTAGCTCAGTTATTGTCCAAACATAATTTGCCCCCTCCTGTAGCATTTATTGAAAGAGACCACGCAGTGGTCAACCGTCCATCTGGCGAGAGCATATGAAACCGTTGAATTCACATCTTGCTGACGTTAAATCTACATATTCGCCTAGTTTTGGACCAAAAGACGAGCAGTGCCGATGGCTGGAAAAAATACAATATGAGACGCGACATAGAAACCAGTTGAAATGTGTACATACTTGTTTGAATTCAGATACTTAATGCTTAACAATTGGAATAATCAAAAAATAAAAAATATGAGACGATCAACATAATAAAAATATACTCTTTTTCTTATACTGCATCAAAATAGCTTAGGCATTTTGCTCACCTTAGGCTAAGATGCCAAGATGACAATGTTCTTTTAGTGATTTTCATAGTTTTGTTTGGCTCCATACCACTTCTCTCGGCAACAGCGTTTGGAATACGTGTGCCACCGTAAAACAGGAAAGCTTTCCAAGATTTGTAATGCGAGCACTTCTGTCTGAAACAGCTATCTCATCTGTCTCAGATATATATATATATATATGTATATATGTCTGATGAAAAACATCTCACGTCCCACATGAGCGTTATTATGTACGAAATTAATCCCTCATTCTCGTTAATTCTGTGAAATAAGAAATAAGTTTGTTCCGTTCGTTGCCATCAATAAATTAGCAATTCCGTAATAAAAGCCTTTACAGAGCTTGAGGAGATCTTGCACCATTTCTTCTGGTTTGGTGTGCGCTTGTAAATGAGTACACAGAGACTTCACAAATTCATCCGTTCCTTGCAATTCAAGTAGGTTTTTGTCCTCCACTGTGACTGTACACACCGATAAAGCGTTGCTTGGTATTGACACGACAAAAGAACATGGCAAAAGGAAATCGGGTATCGGTTCATTGTTCTATCTGTTTTATAGGATAAATGTGTTACAATGACATACTACGGTTTAAATAAACTAGAGATTGACAAGTCCCACGGTATAGTCTGTGTGAAGTACATACTATCAAGGAGAAAATTATTTGCCAGCATAATAAATTACACATTTGTGAACGCAAAATATTATCCACATTATCACATACTTAGCCCGATTTTTGGGTTGGTCTAGAGAGCATAATGATTATCTGAGCCTTGTCATCACTCGATGAGCGGAATCAATTTAACTAAAATGGTGTAATGCTTTGTTGAGTCGTTTAACGGATCTAAGTAATTTGTGCGCTGAAATAATATAAATCTGAAGAGCATTTTAGAGTCGATAAATTCTAGCCGGTTGCATTAGGTGGCCACACCGCTTCGTCTTTCCGCTTAGTTTCAAACGGTGCCAGCAAACGCACCAGGGTTTTCCAAATATGATATGTCGGAATGCGGTCATAGTGAACAAAGCGATAACTCCCGCTTTACACACCTTTGGAAAATAGGTGGTCAGAACAGTTTCTTTGCTCTTCGTCGTGCTGTCTCCAGTGAAACATATCGTAGTTTAGCTAGGATTTTCAGACCTGATTCGTATATTTAAGAAAGGGTGCATACGAATTGATTAGTTGTAGGAAAATGGAAGAGTCAAACCGACTAAAGGCGCTCCGTACGAGACCAACATGTTGTTTCCCGTCTAGCGACATGATCAAGGGCTGCTCCAAACAGTTACGCAAGCTGTTATAAGACCTTTCTCGATTTGTGGTCTCCAATCGTGAGTGCATTAGGGAGCTTGTGGCGTACATGCAAAAGTTAAACATTGAGGCGTTAATTGGAATCATATTGAATTACTGCTCAAGTTTCGTTGCCACAGATCGTGGTCTTGCTGCTTACCGATAGCCCACCTTAGCTTGATGTTATCTGCGAAATAAAATATTCAAGTTGATTAAAATGAAGTCATTGAGGAAGCCCAAGAATCAGCGTGGTCTCAAGCTGATTCATATGAAACACAACAAACCATAACAATAATATCGGATATCGAGTCCAGAACCCGAACATGTAGCCAACAACACAACACGAAATTTTCGACAAACTTAAGAGCAGTGTTCCAAAACGTTATGGTTTTGGCGTTTGGAGAGGTACATGGTGATCTAGTCGGTCAACTGTTTTAGGAAAAGTGATAAGTAACATCGGTTTAGGCCCTACCATAGGTTATATCGCTCCAACTGCCGCGCGCATTCAATAGATCTTTTGTAAAGTAAGGAAGTTTTGGTAGCTGCGCTGCTTCGGTATTTTGGGTTAAACTTCAAAATATCCTACCAATGCCTTCGTAACGATGGACGCCATCACTTGTGAGATCACTGGGATAGGAATCATTGGGTGTTATTTCGCGAGTTCCAAATGTCTATTACCTTGAATAATCTGCGTACTGAGACCTCACTTCCGCATGTTGACGACTTGCAAAGTGATCGCAGTAGACATGCAGAGTCAGGCGCTGGTAAACAAAACTGAAGATTTCCGATTTGTTTGGTAATTTGCACAAATTTTACATGAATGAGACCAGCATCCAGACCTGTAAGATAGGAGGAATCGGGACTTTGGTTCCCGTTACTCCAGAGAACCTGATGGCAAGAATAATGATACCTTTTCACCAGATGTCACGCACTGGGAATAGTAAAACTTATGTGCTCAGAAGAATCACCTGCTGGCCAGATAAAAAATACGTTGACATGTGTGTCCTCGTCAGGCATTTAAAATCCTACAGCGAATACCATCGGAAATCAGCTAGCAACACTGTATCCCAGTGTCCAAAATTGGTGTAAGTTGGTCGATTTATATAACCTGCTATTCTTAACTTCCCGTGCTGGATTGATGCGAATGAAGCCCCCGCTCAACTGACGAACGCAGCGATCCACAACTGAGCAAACTAACACAAAGCAAGAAATTCCGTGTGTCATACTAACAGACCAAGACCGGCGTACAAATAGTAAAAAATTTCGGCTACATGTTTTGAAACAAGGCGCCAATATTGTTTGCTTTATCCCATAGATATGACGCACGATCATAGTAATACAGACGCGGGTGATCGGTAATTCTACACAAACTTTACAAGGCAACCAGTACATATCGAATTCATGTTGTAGGTATATATGTGCGTCCATGGATCAGTAAGTATGAGCGCATTAGTTACTTATTCCGAATTTGCTGTTTGTTCGGTGAATTCGCTAACATAGGAAGAGAGCAAATAGAATCTTCCTGTAGGTTGATGTTTGTGAATGGTGTATGATCCTACGAAAAAACTGGAAGCAATGACTTGCTTTAATGGTGAGTCGTATCTGCAGTGCCACAGTGTCCTTAAACAGATATATTCAGATTTGTATGCGCAGAACGCTTGCCAGGCGAAAATCTAATACTTCCTGAAACACTGCTGCCTAATCATTCGCTGGAACAGGATTAAGTCAGAACAACTAGCTAGCACCACGTGGAAGTTGTTCGGCTAGCCAGCCCATTCAACTGACAGGAACAACTGTACCATTACAGAGTGGTTGCTAAAAGAAGACAGTGTTATGTAAATCATTTATCTCTAATGTTGCTGACCCATCAACACTCCATGCAAGCAAGTATAAAAGAATCACTGCTTCTGTTGATATACACTAGAGGCCCTCGACAGCCCGTTGGTCCAGTGTCCGAAATTGACCTAATGTTCTAAATCTCCGGTGCTGGATTGACGCCACTGAAATCTCCGCTCAACTGGCGTACACAATAACCCACGACGGAGCAAAATAACACAAATCAAGAAGTTCCGTGTGTTAAACTAATAGACCAAGACAGGCGTACAAACGGAAAAAATTCCAGATACATTTTGTGAGACAAGGCTCCAAAAAGGTTTGCTTGTTTTATCCCATAGATTAAACGCACGATCCTAGTAATACAGACACGGGTAATCGGTAATTCTACAGAAATCTCACAATTGAGCCAGTAGAATGTTATGTAAAGAATTTACGGCTAACATCGTTGACTCGTCAACAGTCGAAATAAACGAGCATAAAGAAATCACTGCTTCGGTTGATGTGCACTAAAGGTCCTCGACTTCCCGTTGGACAGAAAATGGAGATGTGAGCTAGTTGTGGAGTACCTCCAAAAAAATTTGCTTAGCGGTTAAAAGGTTGCCATAGCTAATCGGATTAGTATCCAACTGCGGGATTGGAAAACTCTCAGATCGAGAACGGGAAACCCGGGAAAAATTTTCACGGAGTACGAAAGTGAACTACAATGTCCTGTAGAAGCAAAACGGTTACCAAAGTCGTGGTGGTCGTATAGGTTGTAGAAACCCGGAGACTTGCAGCTGGCTCGGGTTAGCCAATAAGAAATTGGCGTAAGTTGGGGATGGAACCTACTTCGTGCAGCCAGCGTCCATGCGGCATGCAGATACTTCATGCGGAGACAATGACATCCAACCTTTTGTAGGGTTGTGATGCGCCAGCGTAGGTGCTACAGCCACGGGAAACGTAGGTTGGCATGCAACAGCAACCCGGCTGCAGTGTACCAACCGTGGACCAACCAAACATGCTTCCGCGATTTACGCATGCAGAGTAACCAGGAGCAGGTTTGCCACATGGAAGACTAAGCGGGCAGCTCATGAATGGAGCGAAGATTATCAGTGCAGTACACGTCGTCCTGGGAAGAAATCGTAGCTGGTTCTGGAGCACAAGAACGCTTTATATAATCTAATGTCCACAGTACACTACGAATGCCAGCAGTTTCAGTCAAGAGTAGTTAACTGACTGCGTTTCTATACGTTATCCCAGGTATCCGGGCAAAGTAGTGGGTTAAAACCAATGATGGTGCTTGACATTTACCGAATGTGAATTTCAAGCAGTTCCCTAAAGTGTTGGCAGCATCATTGGGCAAACGACTTCCAAACCTAGGAGCCGTGTATGATCCACTGTGTGTGCGTGTGTGTGCAATCCACTGCAATTCTGAACCTAGAACCTCGAGGTTAGAATTTTGTGCACCTAACTTATCTGTCATTCCAAATCCTTTACTTCTGGCGGTTGCTGGTATTGTTGCTAATTGGCTATCAGCAATAAATGAACTAACTTCTTGGACAAATACTGTGGTCTTACGGCTCTAGCGCTGCATTCCATGATCAGATTCATCCATGTTTTTACCGTGCATCCAAATGTTTCCGGAGCTGAGAGAGGGACTCGGATGCGGAGGGTTGTCATCACCAACAGAGGCTCTCAAGACCAGAACTCCGAAATGCTATTGTGACGCTTGCCAGAAAGAAAATGGGATAGGTGGTCTAGTGCAAAGCCGGGGTTGGTCAAGCCATTATATTGATATTTCCCCACTATACTGCTAGTAGATTTGGTGAGGTAATATTCAAGGTAGGTTGCGACCAATTGCAGATTATTTTGCTCCTTCGTTTACATGACAGGCGCCGTGGCATCCGTCGGTATGTGTAGGTACATTACGACAGATCAAATTACTTGTAAATGAAGTTGACTGGTCAGATTTTCGTTTCTCACCGAACTGATCAATTGTGCTGCGGAGGTTTCATCAGCACTCAATGTGACAATGTCATTGCCTCACTGCTTAGCTTACAAGCTTGTTGAATGCGTAGTCGGCACTTGATCGATAGGCAAGGGCCGACAACGCGGTCAACGAGCTTGCACGCTACGCCGTGCTGCACGGGGGATGTCATATCAACTGATGACGGAACGGCTGCAGCAGAATTGCTCTTCTCGTAGAACAACAGAGAAATAGCGCTGGTAGCCATCTGAACTAAGATGCTTTGGCAAAGCTTTCTGATCTGTCTTTATGTTGGTCCCGCTTTTAGGTATTGTATAACAGTTGGTTCCAAGTGTGGATGCATCGTGGACACATTTCCAAGAAACCCCAATAAGTTCGGCAGTTGGATAGATTATTCAAAAGATTTTGGTCAAATGTGCTACGGAGACCTTTATTTCGTTGTTTCCTTCGGCCGAAACCTTGGCACTAAAAGGATGTTTCGGTAGCACAAGACGTATCGCCGCTCCTACTGCCGCTTCAGGATTCTGAGATCGTTGTTTGCGAGATTTTATAATAGTAATTTTGTCAATCTTTTAAGAACTGCGCAAGACACAACAAGCTAGAACTGACAAAACTGTAGGCGATAAAGGTAAAATAAAAATATACCGAGACACGATAGTTGAACCAAATAGGAAGGAAATAATCAATATTTCGATTAGTTTGTATTCATCTGTGACAGATGCAAAAGCAACAAGCATGCAAGAGCACTTAGATTTATCAGTTGATTTTTGTCACTCACGTATTGCTGCGAATAAAACTCGGTAAAACTTAACAGAATATTATACGGATGTTTTACGGATATGTTTAAGAATGAGATGATCCAATGCCAATAAATACTAAACTACTTGGAGATAAAAAGGAAAGGCTGCCATCCGAGCATGTTTGGCGGGGACTTTTGAAGGATTACTGGTCAGTGCCGGTGTAGGCTAGGCGATGCTTGGAAGGTAATAATACAGCCGTCAGGCTGCATAATTTTGGTGGTAAATTTTGGCGTTACTTCTGCACTATATTTTGAGTTCCACTGAAGGTTCGCTGCCACAGATTGATCAGAGTCCGCAGCTTGTATGTAACGACTGTATAAACGTTGAGGAGAGTTAAAGAACTTTCATACAGTGATCCCTTTGAACGCTCGCAATATGGATTTACAGAGCTCGTCAGATCACATGAAACTGAGATAAACGCTTTGGGATGCACGAAGCTATTTAGATGCTCGTTCCATTAATCAGAGTAGACTTCCGCACATCGACGCGCTAGTTAAGTCAAGCTAGATAAAATACAAATTCCATAGTCCAAAACCATATCAACTAGCAGGTTACCGATGGTGTGACTGTATCAACTTGCAAATGTGAACTGGTAGGCTAGTTCAGACAAACTTAAGCAGATAAGGATCATGCAAACGGTCAGAAGATGGTGAGCCAGTAGTGCATCTATGGTAAATAGCATAGAAGTGCAAAAAAACTCAAATATTGACAGACAAATATCAAACCATACCAGCGTCCCAACAGAATTTGTGTGCTTGGAATCCGCAAATGCATGTCCACTAGTAATGGACATAGTAACGGCGCTCACTGCACAACTTCCATGAAAGATTTCAAAAATAAGTGGAACAACTGGCGGTCCGATCTGATGTTTATGGCGTTCACCGGAATCAGTGACTTGGTTCACATTTAGGTTCCTACAGTACGAACGGTTGTGTTGAATTCAGTTACGTATCCTTGGGTCCAATCATGGTTCAACATTAAGGGTGCTGACAGCTCAAAAATGTGTTAGTCATTAGATAACCTAGATTATTGAATATTCATATGTAACACGCTACATTTCGCGAACCTTAATAAATGGGTACCTATGAGAGAGACAGAGAACATCACAAACACTGATCAAATATATGTGGTAATGAATTGGTCAGGATTCGAGTTTAGGAGGTAAATTGCTAACTGGGGTAACCCAGTTAGTGCAGATGTGTACTAGAGAAAACAAAATTGCATTTTATGTTAGTATATTTGTTGTAACAGCTCGCCTTTTGTTCTCCAAAATTTTGTTAATATGGGCCTTGTGATGTTAACTTCAGAAGTAACACGATGCATGTGACTGAATGCACATGAGAGGGATAAAGGTTTCTGAACAGGTTAAGTCCTACGCAACGACAAAAGATATTCGGTCCAAGGATAAAGAATATTTAATATATGGTTGGCAACGGCAAAAGTTGCCAGTGGGTAATTTGCTATCAGATGATAATTTTCCTGAATTATGTTATGATTTGGGGTCACTTATAGATTGTTTCGACCATTACTGTCGTTATATGGATGACATTTTCTGCATAACCCATAAAGATATCTCTTTGGAGGATATATTGGCAGAGTTTAATGGTGAGCACCCGGAGATTAAGTTCACCTCCGAACCAGAACAAGATGGCCAACTCTCATTTCTGGATGTACACTTTAGTAAACGAACTGTCGGTTCCATATTAAGGAAGACAAACAGAAAGAAGACGTGGACAGGTCAGTATACAAATTTCAGTAGTTTTGTACCGCTTAAATACAAGCGTAATTAGTACATTGTCTCACCTCAAGGGCGAGAAAGATATGTTCAGAGGACGCTCTGGAGGATGAGATGAAATCCATCAAGAACACTGCATGAAAATGGTTATCCAGAAAAATTCATTCAGCGCAACATGCAGCCCAAAATAACACCGGTCGTTAAGGACGTAGTCGCGCGAAAGGCCCTCTTCATCCTCCTTGATTTAAAGGTGATACAGTTAGTGAGCTCTTAACAAGGAAACTGAAGCATTCGATAAGGAACACCTTTCCGGCTGCGCAGTTACGATGCATCTTCGCCACGAATGAGCTAATTCCTGTATGCAACAAGGACAGACTGACGAAGCTCACCTCTTCTTACGTTATCTACCAATTTGAGTGCACTTGCGGGGCAACATATATTGGTCGGACGGCTCGTCAACTGTCACGTCGCATTAAGGAACATAACCCTAAATGGTTGTTGAACGGGGGCACCGGAGTACTTACAAGCGCTATCTTGTCTCATCTGTTCGAATCTGGTCACCAGGTTAACCGCCCGAATGCTTTTACTGTGATTTATCAGGTTCCAATAAGCAAATCGTAAGGTACGCGGTTAAGGCTACTCGCCACTGCAGAGGCCATTGCGATCCGCATATTCCAATCCCCGCTGTGCTCGCAGAAATAATTTGTTCAATCTCTATACCTGCCCTGGCCGAACAACCATCAGCCTAGCCGTCACCCCGACATCGGGTCAGGCTTTGTGATTACGTAAACCTCAATCGATCTGTGTGCATGAGACAGCGGTGAACTATTCGCTGTCTAACCATTGACCGAGTCAGTTCAGAAAAAACCCCCGAACCAATCACTATTCAACCCTTTGTAATTTAACCTTATATGATTGTACCGGCCTGTAGATGAATCATTGAAAACAATTGTTGGCCTCAGACTGATGTTCTTGATGAAGCACTGAGAATGTTCCATTTGTTGCTTTGGGTTAATAGAGGTCCCTCGATTTATGGCTAACACGCGAGTTGTATTTACTTGCTGCTAGTGAGAACGCTATTCAATTGGCTGAACTTTAAATGTGAACACGAAGCCATCAATTTCTGCGTCCAGTCAGCTTAATAACAGGCGTTTATGATGTTTTTCTTCCAATATTCCAGTATCCTTACTTCTCAAGTATGAACCAAGTTAAGTACGGAATTCAAGGTTAACTTTAATATATTTTGAAGTGGAGTTTAAAGGCAGACAGCTCTCGAAAATTCGCCCTTTTCGATGAAAGATTCGTTGGCCCTTCTCTTGTGCTTCTCCTGTCTGTCTAAACGCGTTGTAATCGACTTCAATCGGGCTGCTAGCAATTACACTTGCCAACTTACCGCAGCGTGGCTTCGACCGGTTTTCCGTCCCTCTTCTCATGCGCGCTTGTAGTAGTATAGACTTTACCTAACTTTCCGTGCCGATGTGTTGACAAACAGTTTTTGACCAAAAAGTTTATCGGCCCGCCGTCTTATAACCTAGCACTGTTGCCATTTCGGTTTGGTGAACAAACACGACGCGCTGACAAACAAGTTATTGTCCTTCGTTTCGATTTTAGTTGCTCGAGGTATCTTTTAGTCGAGTGATCGGTTAATTCGGGTACCTCGTTCTAATAATCATTAAATTATTAGGTTTCCTCCAAGGACAAATGCCAAGACCATGTGGCAACCCGGAAATCTGTTACTACGGAACAAACGGTCATTTTATATTACAGATCAATTTGTTTTACCATTTAACTTTTACGCAGTTTCATTGATTGGCTCTTGCTGACCATCACCGTTTTGTTCTGACCACGTCTATCTTAGCTGGAACAAGGTTACACGCTGTTCACAATGCCAAACACCAATACCGAGCTGCTAATCAGGTGTATGAGAATGTGACCATATTTTACCTGCCTTGCTTCCTGTCTTTCCAGTCTACTAGCTTCGGTTTTTCTCCCTTAAACCACCAGGTGGTATTTTGCCAACTGCCGATATTTAACTTGGTTTTGTTTGTTGTATCGTTCATTACTACTGCTAGTTCCGCTAAAAGGCTCTGCTCACGTAATCTAAATCTGAGCCGGTACGAATTAGCTGAATGTGACTCATTGTATTGCTTTTCAACGGTTGTATGGTGGTGTATAAACACTGTCTTGATAAAAAATAAATGCTAGGTACGTGACACAGTATGCACAGTTTCCGTATTTGTTCATTTACAGATCGCAACGATAGACAAACGTTGAAGGTACAGTGTGAATGTTGACATTATGGTGCATTGCAGGCTTCGGAGACGGAGAACAATTTTATCCTGGGACTATCGGATCTCATTAAATGTATGAGCCCCACTGTTTATGTGAATTGGTCAACAGTCTGACTTCAAATGTTAACTGGGTGGCATACTATAATATGCAATGCCAGGCAGCGACTTGCACACAAAATAGTGCACACCTCCTTTGCCAACATTTTAACATCTATGCCTGGAGCATTGTTTACCTGATTACAGTGTCCATGATGTCAATTGCAGCATAGCTGGAGACACAGTATCCAGTCACCGAGATGTTAGGTGCAATTCCTAATGCAAAACGTCGGGCTAGGTGAGTAGTATAACAGCGCCGTTATGCAAATACGAACAGGACTTACAGTTCGCATTAATGCGCAACAACCTAGCCGGTGTGAACCGCTGTACCTATGTGCATGATACCTACGTTTATGGATTGCTACCTTTGACACTGACGCATTGAGCAAACCATAACACTTTTGTTCTGCTTTTCGTGGTTGGCCCGATGGACGGCAGACACATGGACATTAACAAGAAACTACAAGCAGCACTCATTTCAGCAGGTTTGCTGGACGGCAGATAATTGAATTTATTGGGGATGCGACGTTTCTTTTTGACACTAAAACTTCTTCTGGCAAAATTAATTAGCTTCACATTGAGCGACAACAAAACGATCATATATAAGTAGCTTGGGGATTGATAGTATTTGTGAAGATTTGTCGCAGTTAGCCTCAGACGGAAAGCCACCACACACCAGTAATGCGCTAGACGGTCGTCTCTTTTTATTGGGAATCGTCCGCTGCGCGCACATGCCGAACACGGCGGGATTGGATCCCACGACCTGAGTCACAGAGTCATGAATGAAGGCCGTGGACCGTCGTGGCTGATAGCTAACTGCGAATTAACGTGGTTCATCCCCCACCGTCATGCATTTTGTAATCCGCCCCTAATCGAGAAGGCATGTTAACTGCAATGGCAACTACTGATTATATTAACTAGTAGTGAAATTTAATAGGTATGTTATGTATATTTTTGCAGTTATACAACCTGTGGCTCAGCAGCATATGTCGTTGGCTCGCAAGTGTAAGTTCTTGGATTCGAATCCGGCAGGTTTCCGCATGTGCGCGCTGCTGACGAGTCCTAAAATGACGAAGCAGCTATCTAGCTCTTTCCTGGAGGTATGGTGTCTCTCTGTCCGAGTCTATCTGCGACATATCTTCATAAATTGAGTAAAACTGCTACGTTACCTAACTACTATACCAAACCGATTGTTTACAAACCTCTCTGAACTCAAAAGCTACTTACAGATATTTACTAGCGGATCATTGGTAACAATTTACAAATATTAGTCTTCATTAGATTTTTGTGCAATCCATCGGATATTGTATGGTTAAATATGAAACAAAAAATTATAGTCAGTATGCCGTCATCGTTTTGGTCGTACTATAGTAAGTTCACAATTGAATTGTTCTGCACCACCCACAGATCAAACCATGCACCCAATATCCAGTACAAACCCGAAGGAATAAGACCGGGGGCACGTAGATGGAAGGCACGTTTCATCGTCAACATGTAAGAACTAACAATAGACATCAAGATGGAGTTCGTAAAAGCTGTTTGACAAGGTCATTGGCCATGAAAACATGAGTGCGCGAAGAGGTCCGTGGGCACGTCTGATGCTTTCACTGAAATCGTGAGTGCGCAATACTGAAGTTGGCCAATGTGGTTCTGCAGTTTAGTAACATGAGTGAAGGGGTCAGTGTTATTGTTGGTTACAGGGTAAAACGTTGATCAGGGATGCATAATGTGGTTCCGAAAACCAATTCTGCGGGTAACTTTTGAAGGTTTGATGGAAAAACTGTACGCAACTGGTGCAAACTCATTGGTGGCATATCTGTCCAATGAGTCGGATCAGAGTGTGCTTTGATTGCGGTTTTAATGTGTCGATGTAAACGTTTGACTAAACCGCTCGCTTGGAGATTAGAAGCTGTAACGCGAATGCTCTTGCAGCCCGATAGTTCCGTCAACTGTTGGGAAATCTGGGAATAGAATTGTGAACCGCGGTCAGTGGTGATATAGAAAGGAACAAAAAATGACTATCCATCTTGTGACAAGTGCAGGGGCAGTGGTTTCTGTAATTTTTCCTGCAATGGAAATATTGCTGACTATCGAGTGAAATGATCAATGCATGTAATGGTCTAGGAATAACTACTGGAACAGGGTGGGGTTGCTACGATATCAATGGGATACGGTCGACACTGGTGGCTTATTTTGCAAAAGTTCCGATGTCTGATTAGGTGTGTTGAGGAACTTTCGAAATTTGACATACTAAGCAAGTTTTTGCCCATTTTCACATGTCTTTGTTCATGTAAGTCCATACAAATATTTACGAGATCAGTTTGACAGTTGCATAAATTCCGCGATGAGAGACGTTATGAAAGAGCCTCGAAAATGCTTCTGCGCATGGATAAAGGAAACAATGTTCTTGGGATTACCGTAGAAACATCACAATCAATCGCACCTGTTGTAGTGTGTAGAGGTACAGACTGGATATCCAGTGAAAGCTGTCTGTAATCCAGCTTCAGCTGAGCTAGTGTTTCTTTCTGTAGTTGAGCCATGCGTTATAAATCCATTGGAGTCATGTTCATAAAATGTACTCGCGGGCGTGACAGTGTAGCAGGTCTCTTCCAGGAATATGATGGATACCACTGATGTACTGTGAAATGCAATCTAGTTGACGTACTTCACGGGGTAGGTACTTGTCTCGCTTAGCCTGTAGACTAAATGTCAAAGGCTTATTATCTGTGAGAAAACTGTCTTTCTTCCAAAAGATGTCGGAATTGGCGGATGCTTGAGTATATGGCGAGTAACTCACGACCAAACGTACTGTATCGAGTTTCGGCTGGTGTGAGCTTGTAGGAGAAAAATCCAAGTAGTTGCTGGACTTTATCGATGGTCTGCCGCACGGCAGTTCCGACAGCTGTGTTGGATGCATCATATGATAACCAAAGCTGCGCATCTGGTTGTAGGTAGAAGAACATCAGGGTTGTAGCCAGGGAAGATTTTACTTAATGGAAAACCCCTGCAGTGAAGTCAATGAAGTGGCAATTTTTCGGATCACCAAAGAACTTGTTTGTGAGGAGAGACAAGATGTTTGCAACATTTAGAATGAAATGTAAGTAAAAATTAAGCATTTCTAAGAAACGTTTCAACTGTTTTACATTAGTGGTTGTGAGAAAACTTGTTGTGCCATCAAGTTTCCCTGTGGTTGGCGAAAAGCCAGCGTTAGCAATGGTGTGATAGAGATAGTTCAAAGAAAATGAACCAAAGATACTGGTTGATATTGCTAACCACTGCTTACTTGATTAGGGGTGTAAATAAGGTTTCTACATGTGTCCCAAATTTTTACATTCGTTAGCCTTTGCAATCAGAATATGATCAAAGTAGACAACGACAAAAGGTAGGCCTGAAAGTGACTGATCAATAAAAGTTGGAAATGTTCGTGCAGTGTTATGTAAACAAAATGGCATGCGTAAAATTTCGTACCAACCGAATGGAGTGGTCGTATCTGTCGTCTGATTATCGTCAGTGTGAATAGCGATATGATAATAAGCACGTATGATGTCATTGCCTGAAAAAATAATATATCCAGCAGAGGGAAAGAAACAACATGAATGTGTGGAATGAGGTACCTCTCAGGAATGATGATGCGGTTAAGTGCTCTGTAGTCTCCACAGTGTCTCCAATTGGAAGCTGTATTCTTTGCTAACATGTGCAACGGTGATGGCCACATACTTTGAGCTAGTCGAATTATCCCTAACTGGAGCTTGTGTGGAAAATCATCCTGGGCTATTTTCAGTCTTTCGCAATGTTGTCGCCGGAAACGGGAGAAATTAGAAAACCACTGCTGGTGATGTGGGTGACATACTTAATGTGTGGTATTCGGCGGACGAAATTTTGTTTTTAATAGACCTAGAAGTCTATCAAAGAGTATGTAGTATGGAGAAGTGTTTTGTGGCAAAAGTGTTATGTGCAGATGGATTGTGTGCACTCTGTTTTACCAGGAACAGAAAGATGCGTGTTGACAGCCAGCAATTACTGGCTTCGTAAATTTACTAACAAGCTGAAATGAGATAGGAAATCCGATCCTAATATGGCTTGATGTATGTCTGCAATTATGCTTATGCAAAGAATTGTCGTCGTAGATCTAGTGGATCGTGTGGATCGTGGACCGTATATTTTAATACTGGTCCCACTAGTTGGTGTTTTCCACATCAAGGATGAGTTGCGATTAACAAAAGAACCGGTTGGAGGTACTACACTGATGTCAGCACCAGTATTAACATGAAAACAGAAACCGGTGGTCTGATCTAGGACAGTGAGTCGGAGTGAGTTGGACTGCAGTTGGCTTAGGACGGTTCTCGCCTATCGTCTAGCCGTTAGTTTCCAGACAACGGAAACGCTGGAGACTGTGTTTGATAAACGTAGCAGGGTTGGGTGCATTTGCGAATTAGATGCCTGAAACGACTATGATAACGACAATTCGTTGAAGTACGCGATAAATAGTGGTTCTTATTATTGTAGCGGAACAAGCGCAAGGACAAGGGCGTTGAGATAATCGATTTGAATGAAGTGCTGCTGTCTGTTTAGCCTAATGGTCCAGATGGCCATTAATTGAGTATGGTAGGATTTGGGTTTCAACTGCATGAATGTTATCGGTGATAGGCTGGGTTTCTAGAATATTGTCAGCGACGCTAACGTGTTGCGTCAGGGGCACACTGTCAGCGTTGCTGGTTAAGAGAGCCTGTGCTTACGTAGGTAAATGCTTCAGAAATAGCTGTTTAAATAACGCATCTTAAACTTTACCATCGCCTAATACACTGTGGTGACCCACTGGGAAATGGGAAAGAGCGCGTCCGTCATGGGCCTCGCTACTAATCTATTGTTCGATACGTTTGTGCTCAGAAACGGCCGGTCGTTAAATAAGTGCATGTTTAAGCTGCGTATAAGACTTAGCGTAATTCAGTAACGACAAAATATGTCGTAGGTCAGCAAGAGTCTCTAATAAAAATATGGCAAACACATGATAAAACCTGGTTTGTTCATGTGTGATATTGGAAAAAGCAAACTGCGCATGGACCTGAGTAAACCATATCTGTGAGTCCTTGTGCCAAAACGGCTGATGATTCACAGAAACTGGGTTAATGTTTGGTAGTGAGGAAAGTGCGGAATCAATGTTGTGTGCAGGAGTAGCCTCAGTGTTTGGCAAAGTGCACATGGACAGTTAAATGCCAAGATATTATAATATATCTCGAGTCAAATTTTCTAATTAAAACTGCTGCTGATGTGGTGACTGATTACAGGAATCAAAAGGTTAGGCACTAATAAAAATACTAATATTATACAAGTGGTAAGGAGATATAAAATAGTGACTTATCTCATGCGCTTTTGTGATAACTGTGAGTGTCTTGCGAGTTGATGTACCGGGCCTTGAGCAAGTGGGCAGAAACGCACAGACCGTTGTCTGGTCGTTCCACTGGTGTTTGTTTCTACGCCTTGAAGTGCCAGGTATATCAAAGTGAAGCGGAGCTGAAGTGCATTCCCAGTTGTCTATGTTTGTTAGCTGCTTCGACGCCGGCGTGGTAATGTACAGAGATCAAAATGCTGTTTGGATGTCGCGTGGACATCACGCAGTGTATGTCACGGGGCATGTGATTACGCTTTGCTATGTAGGTGAATGGAAAGTGCACTTCCACAAAAATGAGTGTTTTTAGAAAGTAACGAACGGAACTAACATGCGCTGACCTGGCTGTCGTTTTCTGAGTTGGCGAAAAATCATCCATAGGATTCGACATATAATGAACTTGATTACTGTAGGATCGATGTCATTCCTAATTTCGTGTTTGTAGTAAACTCGGCGACCCTTTATCAAGCTGCCTCGTTTCCTCTTCCAGTTGTTCGCATACATGTTTGCAGGCAGTTTCACGCAATTTCTTTTCGACAGTTTTCTAATTGTCTGTGTTTCAAACTAATTTACGAAAGGCTTTTGTGTTATATTTCTGGTGTGTGAGCAACTATCGCCGATATTTCCAATAATGATAACTGCTGGTTTGTTAATATTTCTTCGAATCACTGAGATCGCTTTAATTTTATTTTAAAGAACGATTTCAAGTGTTTCTATTCAAGTGATTGAGTTCTGTTTTCGGACATAATTTCTTACTACTGGCCATGGGAGCCCAGATTATATGCTTATTAATTAGCTTTCAGCCGCATGTACCCCCCACTTATCATGACCAACGTTCATCCAACAAAAACTTTACCTTAAAAAATTTTACCTATAGCAACATAGCGGTTAGTTGCTTTCACAAACCAGGTAGTTGCTTTATTTAGATGCATAGTGAAGCATACTGACGAATTTATACTTGAAGAATGCTGAAGCACTGTTAAAGCAAATATTCCACATGTCAAATATAGTAGTTTCCCATTGCAGAAGTGAGATAATAATCTTTAAAATAAAGGGAATTAAGCTCTTTTCAGCCTTTTTGAATTTAAATTTTTGCGTCACAGACAGCTGGAATTCTATCATGCTGTTTGTAGGCGATTGAATCTCGCTTGTTGATGGGATGCCGGCGATAATTTATTTACTTCGGCGAATTCACCATATAATGGCTAACATTGTAAACGTTTTGTATTCAGCTGCCCATTGTACTGACGCGTCGGTTGATCCAGGTCAAAATTCAGGGGAGTGGAAATCTTGTGGGACATAGATTGACCAAGTGGCATAATCTGGTGCTGCAAAACTTTGCGATTTCCGAGCGAAATATCTATAAGTGTACCACTCAGTATTACTGAGAAGCACTCTATTGAAGGAGGTCAAAATTTTGAGTGTGCAAATAAAGAGTGCGATGGTTACACAAATGCGTTTCAGCAACATTACTGCGAGAACAATTGTCGAGCACGGAAAGACATAACAACAAATCTGCAACATGAAGCCTTTTGATAGTCAACGAAAGACTGTAAGCAAGTTGGACTGCGCAGAGTAAGGATGGGAGAATATCCAAAAAAGCGTCAGAACCTGAAACCTTGTGGCCACACTACACGCAGTTACACAAATCGTTGTCAGGAATCGCACTTATTGTAAACAGCTTACTGGAGCGTTATGAGGAGCTACTTAAATTTCACCTAGCATCATCCGGCATGTCGCTGCGCTTCCTTGGGTATATGTCGTAGCTCTATTAAAACACAGCGCCGGCAATTATGGGTGAAAGAACCTCACTAATACAAGAAATGCGGCGTTTATTTCTAATGCTGTAACAACCTAGTGTTACACACTTTTCGTGTAATCGAATTCGCAGCAGGAAACGGCGTCATGTTTGTCCTTACCATGCTCTTTGCGATATCATTTCACGAAAACGTATCAAGTCCTGCACGTTCATGATACCAAGGAAGACTAAGCGAAGCAAACTGGGGACAAGCTTCGTCAGGTCCAAAGCCTATCGAAAAGATAACCTAATACTCACTCTTTGTTAAGCATCCGTAGGTTGGGAAAAGCTGTTCGACAAATTGTAGTGAAGGACATCAGTTATCCACGTACCGCAACTTGTCTATTCAAAATGGCTGATCAAATCTCAGGAGTCATGTGTATAGTAAATATGGGACGGAAGTCAGTGCGATCCTACCGATTCTAGGGGAATCGATTAAGCGGAGGATAGCAGCCTTACGTACTGCTAACGGAGGGCCCATAGCGAATTTCTGACCAGCATTCCAAAGCCGCCAATCGTGGCCTTGGACGTAAATCCCGTTGAATTTTACAGTTAATGCTATAAATTTGTTACACCTTCGTGCGAATTCCTGCAACAATAAAATCTAATCGTCAATACTCGTTAAAGGAAACTGATTGATCCACGATTACAGCTACGTAGATTGGTGTCGAACCTTCAGTGGCAGCTATTGCTACCATTTCAAACAAACCCCGAGATACTAAAGGATTCTTAGCTATTTTCACAGTTTCCGTAGCTAGTTCATTATTCTAACGCTACAATACCAGTAGCCCCAATTTTACCATCACATCGGAATCTGTGGTCAACCTGTCGTCGCGTTACTATGGCACCTTTTCTAGCTTAGTTTATATAGTCCAAGATGAAATTCGAGAATATGCTCGAAATTCGCCTATCCGTCATTCCTGAATTGTGTGGACAAGTCCATTTCACCTGATGCTAAACAGACTGGTCTTTGGCGACTCTGCGGTGATTGTAGAGTATTGAAAAATGGAAAAATGGTATATTGAGTGCAGAATAACTGATACCTAGGAAGTCCCAAGAAATGGCCAGATTGGAAACCAAAATGGGGTGAATAGAAAACAAGGGATAAAGTGAATATCGTCTCGGTGTAGTTACCAAAGTGTTCACACAGAGGCATGTAGAATGAACCAACCTCAGCCGTATAGGCTAATTCTGGTTGTGCGACTTTCCTCACCTTATACCGCCTGTAGAGACACACAGACTACATGCTTCGTAGTGTAAGCGAGTTAGGGCAAAATAAAAGCATTGGTGTAACACACGTAAACTGGTGGCCGTAGCATGGTAAATGGAGAGAAGGTTTTGTGTTTGACACACACAAAGTGAGTATAAGTTCAGCTGACATTCTATCTGACTGTATTGCTTGACAAAGTTGAAGTGATGTCTTCTCAAGTTTGTGTTGTGGCTGAGATGTGATAGGTAGCAGGAGACGTGGTTGCAGATCTTCATAACATAATAAGCCATAACAGATTCACTAGCCATCTTATTCCGCACACCCAAGATCTTGATAGCACATTAGGTAAATCCATGTTTAGCAAAAGAAATGCACTACAGCTTCACATCAGATTTAAATACCTGTAGAAATAGGTGATATTCCTAATACCACAGTCATTACAGCTTTAGTTCTCTTCAAAATTTCCGGTCGTGTTTTGGCTTCGGGAGAGTCGCACAAACATCCCAAAGATTTCAAATGATATTAACTTTGAAAAGGATTCCTGGTATCACCATCCGGAAGCAATTTTAATGACAAGTACCTTTAAATCGGAATATCTTGGACAATATTGATTGCAGTTATGCGAACTTGAAGTTACTCTTAACCCTGTGGACGTGAGTTTGGCAATAGCGTGGTCTTTACTTTCCTTCATCGGGTGTCTGTGTAAGGAGTCGAAGCATTATACCACGAAGGTGGGGTAATCCAAGACTTTCCTGTGCCATCATCTTGGAATAATGAAAAATGATTAATCAAGAGTTGAACATAAATACTTAACATATTGTCTAGGACGGTTGGAGTGAAGCAAATAAAATGAAATGGCGTGAGTCATCTACCGAGGCTTTACGAAGGTAAATAAATAAAAAGAATAAAATGAATAAATAAATTAAAATAAAAACTAAAGGAAAGCCTAAAGAAGAAGTAAAAGGTGCAGAAATTAGTGTATAGACGTGCATCATGTGGTGACTCTTTGGGTCCAGTTTACAGCTAAATCCGGTAGAAGGGCATGATTAACGTAGTGCACAACATCGCAGTTTACTTAACGCAGTGATGGGAGCTGAAATTAACGCTTCGGTGATTTCCGTATTTATCGTTTTATCAATTAGAAAACCAGTAAATATTACAAGAAAGAGTGGCTTGAGTAGCTGGGAAATAAAGCTGACGACTTATTTTAACTTCCCAAGAGTCTGCGGATTTTGTTGATACGCACAGTAGAGATGCCAATAACCCCTGTTTCGACAGGTGTAACTTGTATACAACACACGTAAACCAAATCTTCAATTTGTGCCTAGGCGAAGACGACATTTTACCTATTGGCACGTACAAAGCAGTTAAGCAGGCCTAACACCTTGGTGCTTTTCCGGCTACCTTCTTCGAAAATTTACATTTGACGACATACACCTGCTCATATAGTGAGAGTCCTCCTTGGTGCAATTATGCCAGCTGGATTGTACATTTCGGCATAAACCGTACTTCTCACCGAATTTGTCTCTGTTCCCACATCTTGTGGGTAAGTTAATTCTGCTTATATGTTGTGTTATATCCAGTAATACACCACAGTGTGGATTGAATATTTGCAGTATCAGTTATCCCTACGCAAGCATGCCTCAATCCTTACCTCAATTGATTCGCTTACCAGAGTTTGCCATTGAAAATACTTGTGTATCAGAGTGTAGAATTAGATGTTCGGTTGTTCTCGGAGCTGATTGTTTGGCCAAATTCTTTTGGTACCAGAGTACGCATTATCATAAGTGAAAACTTCCAGAAAATGGATTTACCATTGATCCTGAGGGTTAATTTCCAGTCATGGCCCAACAGTTGTGTTCCGTGTTTCTCACCGAACCTTGTGTTTGTTGTATGCTGGTTATGAAAAGCAAGTACTCTGAGATGGCGACGAACCATTTACTGTCACTCAGGACTAACGGCGTGCGTAAAGCTACAGAAACAAGTTGGATCAAAGCATGCAACAATAATGATAAAACGCGGAAAGTAGAAAAAACGGGTATGGTTTAAAACAGTTGTTGCAAAGACCATAACACATATCATGGGAGCCATATAGGTGGAAAAAATGCCACAAGCGACAATCTAGTGAGCCTAATGTACTCTTTCAGTAACTCATGTCAGAGCATTTTATTGGTCTTTTTATATTCCGAACAACATTTGTTTTACTAATTGTATTTCCTGCTGACTTTCATGCAAAATTGTCCTCCGCACTTTTGAGTTCCTCTCATTTCTTGTAGCATTTCTGCTTTATGTAGGATCTAGCTACCATGGTTTGCTCTCTCATTCTCGCTCCGCATTTTCTATCATTCTTTATTATTCTTTTGTATTCAAAGTGTAACACCTGCACCCCGGTGCATAATCACAACTAGTTATTGTCAAGCTTATGGACACATCGGATCAGCAAGTTCATATAAAGTTCCGCATGAAAATTTGACCAGCATGTAAAAGCGATGCACACGTGTTTATCGAAGAGCAGCACGCAAGATGCCATATATATATATATATATTTGCACATCTATGAATAGACATAGAGCCATCAAAATCAATGAGACTCAAAAGAAGGTACAGAAATCGTAAAAGAAAGCACAACACATTGACGTTTTTGGTTTCGTTATAGGGCGAAATACTACTATGAGGTGCCTAAGCCGAAGTAGGCTGTTGAATTACGGGGACACCACTTCGAGCATTTGGCCCAAAGGACTGCCTGAAAGGTAAAGCAGCGAACTCAGGGAATCACGCTCATTGGGATTCGGCGACTGCTTGCTCAATTCCTACGCCTTTTGTTTGCTCTTTTGTCAAACAGGGGCTCTTGCATCCCTAGAATTACAGCACAAATCTTCTGGAATATGATGCTAAGCCAGGATGAAGCAAGGGGCAGTGACCTTACTTAGTAGCCAGTCACATCCATCATGTAACCATGTTGTTAAACGGACATATTGGGCTCTATATATAGAAAGAACGCTTGCCAGGCAAAACCCCACCGTTTCCTGTAACACTGCTACCGAACATTTTGCCGGAATGGGAAAATCCTGATCCACCTAGCCGGCACCACAAGGTGGTGGTTCGGCAAGCCAGCCACTCGAGTTAGAACACAGTCATGGCAAACCCAGTGTTAACTACAGTCTGCTAATAACAGGGGAATAAACCCGCGGTTTGTCTCAGGTCAATTAGAAGAATAAACGGCTACTTGGTCAACCCACAAACCACTCAGTAAACAAAAAACGGAGGCCAACTAATGTATGCTGACCGTAACTGACATAACCGGTGGCGTATTAGTAAAACGATTCTCTGGCAGTTCGTTCGCACACTCCGTTTCCTAGCTTAGGCTTTTGCAGTGAACCAGCGCTTGCTCTCTTAGCACTTCACATTGGTCGGCGTGTTTCCCACACGTCACGTTGTTTCAAACACAGAAATCTGACTTCACTTCCGTTCTCATGGTGATTGTGTGCCACACTGCCTTATGTCCCCTGTAGCATGCTGCAAATAATTTGAGACCATCCGCTCTTACAGTTCTCCCTGAGATCATGTGCTATAGCATTTTAACGTACCAGCACCTGGAAACCCAAATAAGAACCGCATCCTCAGTCTCAGATGCTGCTGCGCAATTCAGCGTTAGAAAGCGTCGACCCTGTATTGGTTTCTAGTCTGATGAACGTGACTATGCGGCCGACATCCCGAGCGCATCGTGTACCAAGGTGCGCGAGAAGATTTGTCCCACTGACCTATCAGAAAAGTGCGACCCTTTAAAAGTCGTGAGCACGCTGCGGAATATAACATCCCAAGCTAATCTAATGGTCCTACCGATCGGCTTCTTGTGTACGTCGTGTGAGGACCTGGGTGGAGTGATTTTCAGCTATGCGGCTATCACCTTACCGTTTCCGATAGTACTGTCTCGATAACTAAACCGAAAGTTAAAGGAAGTTATTGAAGAAATTTTTCAGCTGCTCGCTTCAGTTATGATCTTCAGATCTAGTGCACAGCGCTGGTATCCGTAGTATTTGATCCTGATGCTTTTGTGTTAGCGATTGGTACACAATAAAAGTGTTTTTACCATCACGCATGTAACTTCTTGTCACATATATGTTCTTGCACTCGAAGTGCAGTGCATGTAGATTACCGCCTCTGTCCTCACTCAGCACGAATTATGGCTTAGTGTGCAATAAAAGGCCCTGAGTGACCAGTTTTGTAAGGTCAAGTGTGCAGAAAGATGATACCCAAAATTATGGGAGCTGCTTGAGCACACCACCCTTAGGATCTACCTTAATGTAGAAAGTACAATCGAATAGTATTCGCATGCTTTTACTACATTGAAATATATTACACAATTCAGTCAGTTTATTCATTTTAAGTATTTTGTTCTTTTCAGTTGACTTAAGACTACAAATGAAAAATGTACACGTCTCACTAAATCATTATTTTGCCCGAACTAATATGTACACCTGTTGTTTGTATCCGTTTAGTTTTCTAATCTATAGTGCTTTTTGTTCAATCATTGTCATCACACTTCGTTATATTCTGCCTGGGTTTTGTAAGAAGCCTAAAGCCGAAGCACTTCCTGACTCTCTGTTAGTGAATAGTTCCCATTTTTAAATCCCCTGCTGTACCAAACAGACGCGTTTCGGTCACATAACGGTCACTTAACTATTCTAACGTAGACTTAACATAGCGAATACATTTCTGCGAATCGCAGCTAATTCCGTGCTCAGTACCAATTGATCCCAGGATATCATAAAGCAATATTGAGCGCGTTATGCATCTTAAAGTTTTAAGTAACCGGTAGGTGTGAGTAATGTTTTAGCTGGAGCCGAGATGCGGGGAAACCTTGGTTGTGTACCATGATAGGTTCCCTGTTGTTCTACTTATTAAAAAGCGATGTCGATGAAGGATAAGAACAGAAGGACATAGCACACGATGCAGTAGAGCGATGCAGATTAGCCGTGACACTCAATAATTTTGTTGCTCGTTTTAGGCAACCGAAATTAACGCAGCTTATCATTCCACAATGATTACTTGAGTGCAAATAAAATAGTACTTTTAGTTATTCATTTACATAGCAGATCGCAGCAAACAGGAAAGTCTCCATGTTGCTGCACTGCGCTCAGATAAAGTGTCCAATAACTTTCGATACTTCGTGTAGCTATACGGTTAGCTTATTTTGCACAATATACGACTATCAAACAGAGGAGATTTCAAGGTCTCTAACTGGAGACTAACCGTCACCATATCGCCTGCTTGGGGATCAAACCCACATACCCTGCAATATGCTCCCTAGTTGCGTGAACTGCACCCGATAAGGTTTGAGGTACCATTAATGCAAATGGATCCTAACTGGTTCTCAACATCATCCGCCTTACGGTTTCAAGAAAGAAACAGATTTTTGTAGTCGAAGAGTTCGCAGATTTTAGTAGCTATAGAGCGAGGGATTCGCTTCGCTAATAGATACTGAGATTAGCGAAAACTTGCAGCCAACCAACGGTGTGTGATTATGGAAAGCAAAGCGGAAATATTCATGGTAACAGCACAGAAATACACAAATGGCTTAGTGAAGCTAACCAACGAGCAATTTAAGGTCTTCAAAATGTGCTGTTTCACTTGCTAGTTTTAAAACGCTTCGTGTTTTATTTTGTAAATTTTATAATAAATTTGCTGCAGCAATGTAAAAGGATTTGTCTATATAGAAGACATGTCCTTGCGAGGAGAACGATAATAAATTCCTAGAGTCGAATGCGCATTTTCACTTCTCGCTCACTTCGATTGACAGTGGGTTGTGAAGGGTTGAAATTAGTTGTAGCTTTACTTGACTAGTATGATTCTGTAATGTTGCACCACCAAGTAATGCTTATTTGTATCGGTATAAGTTAATCGTCCCAGTTTTAGCATAGTACTTAAAGGTCGCTTTTGCGTAGGGGCCATTGGTAGGAGAATACATTGGCCGACGAACACAATTAGTGGGAATGATCACTTAGTTTTAAGCGGTAAAGCACTCACCAGGTTAAAACACAAGCTTTGTACTTGGAATTACAAGGGTTGAAGACGTCAATTTTGTCGAGACGAGCGAGCTGAGTGATGGCCATAGTCGGAAGTTGTTGATAGGTTGGTTTGGTGAAAGAATTGCTTCAGATAGGCGTTTAATGCAGCCAAATACAGTAACACCGGATCACCTTTATAGCTTGACAGTATTTTCGTAGTTTGTACACTCACCATATAAACCCTGTGCAGCCGAACCTATGTATATTATGCACCTATGTAGGTTAGAAATTGTCATTTCCCGCCAAAAGTCACGAGTTAGGTAACCACCATAATTTGACTATGTAAAATGTTTGCCGAACGAACGTATCTGCAATGTATAAAGTATGTAGCGGGATACTACAGTATGAAAATCACCCGATCCATAGTCGCTTCACTATACGGCTCCGCGTATGTTTGACGACACAGTAGTTCACACCTTTCGTATGCGCGTAGGTATTTTATACAGATCGTAAGTGTTTATTTGCATGGCTGTTTACCTCTTAGAAGCTAAATTTATCACGCCAGGTCCTCGTCCGTGGATTGTTCTCAACCGTCTTCATGTGAGTCGTTTTCTAATCCGTCTTTATATTCAGGCGCGGATCACCGTTCCACTTCAGAATGTGATCAGTTGCTGTGCAAGTCACATGTAGGAGTTCGATTGCCTGTCTAAACGTTGACTAACCACTTACACTAACCTTTTTAAGACCGTTTCGTTCGCAATTTGAATTGGGACGTGGTTGATATATACGTTCACATGACGGTTGAGCGCTTTTCCTGCGCTAATTGTTTCCTGCCTAAGAGCGCAAATATTTAACGTACTTTATTGTTGTATTCATGAGTAGGGAATTTTGTTATAAATAAGTGAGGGTTCGTCGCAGCCAGTTCCAAATCAGAGAGTCGTCCACATGCCCGGTAAAGCACTAGACTACACTCTTGACCTGAGGAGCATCATCAAAATATATCAGTTTTTAAATGCCATGTCATACATCGATGCTGTCAGAGGACGTAGTGTATATCGGGTTCAACCCTGTCCTCGGCAGCATTCGAAACTTGCATGAGGGTGGGTGATAAGACGCGCACCTTGGCGATTAGATTGCAAATCATGACTGTCCGAAGCTGTCTCCCGTGGCCCAGAGGTATAGGCTGCTGTGTGTCGATGCAAGCCGCTGGTGGTTATGGGTTCGAATCCCGAAGGATCCGATGGATGCGCACAACTGATGATGCGCAACAGGCTGAACCTGCAGTCTAGTGGTTTTTCGGGCATGGGAAAGAATACCTGGCCCAAACGAAACCTCGATTCTTCTGTATTGTGTGTACTAATTGTTCTGAGCATATCACTGTATACCCTCTGTTCACTAGATTTTTGGAACACTTGGTGACTAACGATTATGCGTAGCGCTACATTATAACCTTATAAAAGCCCACAAAGAGCTGACATATTTTGGCATAATTTGGTATGATTCAATTTCTGTTGTGATGCAAGTGCTCATCTAGTTGATTCCAAACGGACTGCATGTAAAAATAAATTTTATACTCTATTACATGCAACGAAATATTAGGTTACCCTATGTTTTTTAAACTGGATCACTATATGTTCTGATCAATTTGGTTCAGTCACATGAATGCCCAATCTACGGAACTGTTAATTGATATGTAAAGAAAGATTGGCGTTCAAGTGCGCTTTACTCGGATTCTTAGAGGAACTAAGGGAACGAACAAGAATGGTTCGTGCAAATATTATATACTGGACGAAATGGGATGCATTGAGTTTCTGATGCAACCTTTCTATCATCTCACTAGCCGCGGGGTGGCATGCGATGGATGTGTTTTGCTGGTAATCAAGTAGGTTAAGAAGTCTTTTAATGGAGCCTATGTCAGTAAGTATTAAGAAGGGACGACCAGCTTCAAAAAACACTCACGATTGATTCCGATGGGCAGTCGACTGTCAGGGTCGCTCTGGTTTATATATAATTATTTTGATACAATGGGAAAGGTGCATATAGTCACTGCATGGTAGCAAATCTCCGACTAGTTCTCCGGGAAAATGTGACGAGCGTGAATATGGAACTGGAAGTACAACAAGTGGGCCTCTGGTGTGTTTATGAGTTTCGTGGATTGGCACTTTCAGCATCCGCAAACCCAAATGCCGATATCGCGGTGATCTTGACCCAGGCGAAGTGTTTTGTTACGAGCTTCTGAGCAGCTCGGATGCTTGAATGAGACATGTTGCGTAGTTTATTAAAAAGTAGTCAGCGCATATCTATGAGAATAACGCGGTAATTATAAATCAGTGAGCCGCCACAAATGCTAGTTTTCTAAGTGGAAGGTAGAGGAGTTTGGATTGGTTTCATTTCGGTGCTGCTTGAAGACTTCTATATCGCGATCAGTTTGCTGGGCTGAGGGAGTGGCGGCT
Source organism: Dicrocoelium dendriticum (assembly GCA_944474145.2). Classification (NCBI taxonomy): domain Eukaryota; kingdom Metazoa; phylum Platyhelminthes; class Trematoda; order Plagiorchiida; family Dicrocoeliidae; genus Dicrocoelium; species Dicrocoelium dendriticum. The sequence continues at coordinate 78,518,095 of OX104071.1, read as the reverse complement.
AGATGAATGTTGCTTTCCGGTGCTAACCGTACCCGCAAACATGGACTGGCACCTGTGTTATTTTTGCATGTTTGTTGTCATTTGCCATGAAACACTGCCATATAATCAAACAGTACAATTATGCTGATGCTTCGTTAACATTCTCAGCCGTTATTCTTTTACGTGATCGTAGTCTAAGTCAGCATGAGTGACGGATAGGTTGCCGCTGATAGAACATTTTTCTGTCCGCGACCTTGATAATGCGACACTCAGAAAGCATTTCGGCTGATCAACAATTCTTCGGTTTATTAGTACATCAGCAGTTTTGCTTTTGGACGGTTTGTTCATCAATTTCCCTTTACAAGACGGAATTTGCAACCAAGGAAAATACATTCGTAGCAATTGTTATGGTATCGCTGCCTAAGTAGTTTCATATGTTCCTGAAATTAGTCGCACGTATGTCTCACAGGAGAGTAAATTTGGTCGCATAGGGTGTTCGATTATTCACTTCATCATGCAGAAATCGGTCACCTGAGCTTTGCGGTAATTCATTCTGATGGATGCGTGCAAGAGCATCCTCGAGGGGATTACGAGCACCTGAGAAAACGGATGTCAATATAAAACTGCAAGAGGTCCAGTTTCTCGCAAAGAATATTTTATGTTGTGTCATCGACTGCATAGATCACTGGCTTGTTGTTGTCAATGGCAACTCCTTAATGTGGGCCTTCGACATAGTGGAGGAAATGACAGATAGTCAGGTAGGAGGCAGGAATTTCTTTACCGAAGTTATTGTGACGCTGTCGACTGTGCTTCGCTGCTTTTCTTCAAAATGGCAGGCGTTTCCACCCGGAGTTCTTTGAGAGCATCCTTGTGTTTGCTCTCAGTCTGAATGTGCAGGCGAGTATCAGTGAATTTGGGAGACAAGCAGACACCCCTTGCTCAATTTGGCAATTGGAGTTTCCATACAAAAACTTACATGGTCCTGGTAACCTCTATCACACATACCCGTTTATCGTCAGTTGCCCTTCAGGGAAGATGTCGCAGCAAAGCAAATTGAGCGACGTGTATCCGAAGTAATTCGACGTATATTCAGTACTGTCAAACTGCTAATTTTTGAAAGCGGAAATCAACCAAAGCCTCTGATCAAGCTTACGCAAAGGATCAGCACCAAAACGCATTGCATTTACTACTTTAACTGTAGCTACCGAAGCAGTTACCTAGGCAGAAAAGAGCAATGTCTGAGAGCATATTCCAAAAAGATTAATGCCACTACAATTGGTCATCAACAAGGAAAAGCCTCAAGTACCAAAATGCCAGCCTAATCAAGTGCTAACTAATTACTATGTACTGGACATGAAGTTGATCCGGACATAGAATTTAAGACTACCTAACGCGACACAAATGTTTAAGTTTGCCCAGCCTATGGTCATCAATAGCAATCAATAGCAATCATCCAGAACTTTGTGTACAAAAGCAGTTGACTGTCACACTGAGACTCGGCTAGTCACTTCTGATTTTGTCGCAGCCTTTGACGTTAAGTAATTATTTCCTGTTTCTGTCAGCATTCAAATTACCGACTCGCCCCCTCAGTGATCGTTTATTATATTGCTCGTTTGCAAATTATCAGCAAGCACAAAGTATATCTTCTTGTAGCGCTCCTCTTCTCATCGCATTGTTTAGAAATTTTTTTTCTTGGCTATGTTAGACCATGCATCCCCGAAACATTGCCATGGCAAATCCGTTGCCAATGATTAATCCCGACCTTTAGCTGATTAGGGAATATCATTAGGAAAATATTGTTGAGACCTGTGATGCAGATTTCTCTCCTTGCACCAACCGACGAAGGGACGTTTCATATTATTGTAAGTGGCAAAATGCATGGAGACTTGGATTCACGCATACCCACTGAAATCAAAACAATTAAGCCTGAAATAGAAACGTACTTTATCAGGTGCGATATTACCATAGATCTTTGTCAACGGATCAATTAACTCAGAACTCTTCGACAAATGGCACTACCTGACGCACAACTATACACGCTTAATGCAAAACATATCAGGGGTGGATTGAACAATTATTCTGCAATGCAACATCACTTAGCGTCGTGCCAACATTGGGCAGTTGGTCCAGATAAATTCATGTATCTGGTCTGTCCTACGCTGTCAATAGCGGTGTGCGACATGGCCGCTCTAAGTCCCGTTTCCCTTCAATTTTTACGATTGAATACTTTCCGTTGTATGCATTAGATTCTTACCAACATTTAGCTTTACAACTGGTACCCGAGAAGCGTGCGATCTACTTAGATTTGACCGATGATATCGTCTTACTTGCTTATCACCTCCTGAACATCCAAAACATTCTAGACCGTCCGGTGGTGGAGGCGTATAGGTAAGAATTTGCTGTACTCCGTCCAAATGTAAAGCTTCTATTCCGGATTGGCACTCCGTCCTCCCTGTGCTCACTATTGGCTGTACACAACTCGAACAAGTGAATAGTTTTGTCCCCCTAGACTGCTGTGTATCGGCTAGCAGTATTATTGGAAAGGAAGTTTCTCTTCGCATCCTCAAAGCTCGGTCGGCGTTTATCAACTTGATACACTTTTACGTTGTCTGGAGGTTTTCCTCTAGCTAAGGAGTAGTGTTTACAATGCCACTGTCCGAAAGATTTTGTTATATGGAAGCGAGTCACGGCCAGTTCGAGTAGGCAAGATGCGCCAGCCTTTGACCTTCGACAATGGGTGCTGGAGGATGATTGCTCGTGTATGATAGCAACAACTTATCTGGAACAGTGAAGTCAAACGTCTTGTCTTAAAGAATGAGAGTATTATATACAACAGCTGAATTTGCTAGGCCACTTATGATGACTCCTTCACGTTCTGCGGATATCAACTGAGCGTTGTCCCCTTTGCTGCTTTTTGGATCGTTCAGAGTTTGCCTTGAACGGAACCAGTGGCCATCAGACGTCCATTTGCCGGAAGCGTATGTATTCAAAGACTTCACACCTTGCCACCGTTGAATCCATGCACCCATCTGGTTGGGGAACAAAGCATGACGACTGGTGATAGCTGGAAACATAGCAGCATATGACATGCAATGGAAAGCAGTGAAAGATTTGTGTACATAATTATTAAAATTTGGAGGCCTAATATTTAACGATTAAAATACAAAGCAATGGAGACATACAGTGTACAAAACAACAAAGTACCCGGTTTCCTCTTTTATTGCTGCATAACACCTGAAGTGATTTGCTCACCTGCAGCTAATGTGTCTAGATGATGGTGTGTTGATTAAACTTATTTTGTTCTATGAATTTTCATGTTTTGTTTGGCTCTAAATCTATTCAATATACCGCTGCCTAGACATACATCTATATGAGGAACGATTTCCAAGGAGCGGTTTTTAGCAGAAAATATAATAAATGTGGTCTCACGTAGCCTGGTAAGCAAGACTGTAGGATATGAGAAAACACGATTAAAAAGAGATTAATTTTCGGCCAATCACATCAGGCAACTACGATTAAAACCATGACGGGCAAAAGTACGCTAATGTATCGTGAAATGAACTGCACTGAACTGGCTCAAAATATTCGAACGGAATTTTGATATGCTCAGGTGATGAGAGCATGCCGGTACGCTGACTTCTTCATGTAACACGGCTCAATCGAGAGTTGACAACATCCTCGTTCATCATCGCCTAAAGGATGAGTACTGGTCAAGTGATGCAAAGTAATTCGGAGGTACCACCAGGAGTCTGTCCACACGGATAGCTGAGCACTGTACTTAGTCTCTGCGGAAAGTTATTGTCAAAAGTGTTCGAAGTTCCATCCTTCAAAAGCTGGTTAAAACGGATTCAAAATTCCGACCAACCATACTTTTCACGTTCGCTGCACAGTACGAACTCGATACTCAAGGAGTATAGGGAAACGCCTTCACAACATAGCTGCATCTGTTGTGATAAAGTTAACGCAACCATAACTTTGTAAGCAGGAAAGGTTGTTACGGTCTCTCACTTTTCACTGACCGTAACGAAAAGCATGGGACACTGATGATGACTAATTTTGCTGTCGACAATCCATTGAGCCACATTTCTTGAGCAAGATAGCGAAGCGTCAGTAACAACACCTTATTCGACCGAGTTGACTTCCGTTCGAAGAATATGGGCCAGTTCATTATCTTACATATCAGCTTTACTTGGCTTTTACTTTTGTTCCCCAACTTTCTAGTCGCATTTGTCTGATGTGCTTTGTTATTTCTGTTTACAGCTTTCAAAAAACCCGTTTATAAATCTGTACCTTAAATTGGTGAAAACACTAATCATGAACCAAGTGATATGCACCACGTGATTCACACCGACTTCAAAACGGCAGCAGACTTCTAGCCAATGACGATGTGGACGCACCTAAGCAAGTGAGGACCGCAGGTAATTGAGTGTGTACTTCCTCTCGCATCAAACCGACTAGACCGTTATCGCATCAAGGCGCGCACGACATTGCACAGCTGCAATGACCGGAGAACTGAGGTGCGCACTTCCGTTCACGTGCTCAAGGTCAGCGGCAGCAATGGTGAGAAGTGTAATCTGAATTGGACTCCAAGCAATCATAAAAGATCACGCAATAAGTTATAAATGTATATCATTATTGTCTATACATTATTATCATTTATTTCGGTGCCGCGGCTCCTGCATTTCTGATTAGTTTCGATTTAAGCTGCATTAGTGAAAGTGTTGAAGAGAACTTTTGCAACCACGTTTTATAAAACGCAGGCCTTATACACAATACGGAGGCGTTTAAACCGTGATCACAGATATTTAAGCATAAAAATGGCGTATATAGCTATCTTGTCATATCATGTACTGTAATCAACTTGCGAAGTTATCAAGTGTGAAATAAGTATCACAAATTACAGTAGTAGTAGTAACATATTGTGTTGTCGTGTAATAAAAACTAGCTAAATAAGTCAATAAGATGTAAGTTATAAATTTATCGTAATTCTTACATGGGTGTGAGCAGATCACCCATACCAATAAGTCACTATTTAGACATCCTACAGTAAAGCCGTACACAAGATACGCACTATCCACAGATTACTGATGACAAAAAGATGACGGATATAGAGTAAACAATACTTTACTAAATTAGTAAGGAACTTGTGAAATTAATGTAACCGATGTAAACACACCGCTGATTTTCTTAAGCCCCTCTAAGTCGTCGGATAAAGTACGGAAAATACTATGATGCTCTCCCTAATGTCAAGCACGTGGACCAAAACATAAAGCATTATCATCCTTTTGGTACATGTTGATAAAATACTAGCTAAGGTTGTTAACCTTACTCGGTTGGTAAGCTGTGAGATTTTCTAGAGACTCGTGGTCTCACAGGGATATTTGCAACTACGAATGCTAAACTGCACTCCAAAGCGACTACTGTGTTGATTATTGATTACTACAACCAATTCTTCACATAAACGCAAGCAATCATATTGACTACCGTAAAGAACAAGCGCTTAAAAGTCTGAAGCTAACGCTGACCCACGAAATCGAAAGTACAAAGCAGGCGCTAGATAATTGATACTTAGCAGTCAACGTTTCTAGCATAAGTCTGGATTATCAAACACCGTTTGTCCAAAAAAATTGGTCTCACAGCTTCATCCGTAACGCACCAACGCGCGCCTAAATGAAACCCGATGCGCACTCTATCTAAATACAAACAGTCAAATTGACAAATTTCTTTGACCACAAGTATCCATAAGACTGCAAGTGCGCTCAGCGTCTCAAATGTCAATTTTCCATTTGGTGCGACAGAATGTGAAGTGAAAAAATCAATTACAAACTGCACCGCCTAAAAGGCCAGTCTAGGGATGTGAACCAGTTGACCACATGAAAAAAAGCGTACGCGAATCATGGTCTGGGAAGAGTGATAATGGACAGACAAACCACAATTTGAAACTGTCGATAAGGTTGGTTTGTCAACCATTTATTAGTTGAGTTTTCCATGAGCAGAGAACAATGATTTATCACGGGTAAAATGCATGTGCTTGATGAGTCCCATAGGATGATTGGAGTAAAAATTAAAATTGAAAGGATCACCCAATAATCGTTATTTTAGGCATCTACAGATTTAAATGCACTACTGCATCAAAATAGTTTGAAGTTAAAATGAGATGTGCACACACAAAATCGTATAGAGAGCTGTTATAGTTCAGTAAATGCGTGAAAAAGAAAAGGTGCAGCGACGACGCTCACTAATTTGTTTTTCATTTGACAGATGTGTTTTGTCCTCCCAGTTCATATATATCTAGATTACTCTCATGGACACTAGTACATGTATGCTCATTGCCACGTTACGGAGAAGGCCGTTAAGCACATGGTTATGTAAGCATTAATTCGTCCTCCAATTGGAACGGATTATATCAAGTAATGCAAGTTGAAAGGCATTTCATCAAGGCGATTTTATAAAAGCGTTAATGTTGGGACAATGATAACTTGAGTCGCAATGGCAATACAGGCACAGGACACTTGGAGGCAGTAAATAATACGTAGACAATCAAGCCGAATGTAGTGCGTAGCCAATTTGAGCTGATGGTCTTGCAGTTTGGTTTTTTGGGCAACCTGCAACAGACTGCGACATGGGTGACTTGGGTTTGTCAGTAGTAAGTGAACCATGATTTAACCTCCTCGTTGACCTCAATATTCACCAATGTACAATCTCACAGAGTGCATTCTGCGCTGGTAAGAAACGATCCCCTAACACGTTTGGTCGCTTTACTTTGTGGGGCTTCACGTGCGAGGGTCGCCAGACATAGATGGCATATTAAACGTGGGGCCTCACGGAGGCGTACAACATTTACGGAAAGACATGCGCGCAACTATCACAATACAAAACCACACATCAACATTTGTGATCCTTAAGGAATGTCAAATCTAGGTAATTACGACGAGCGATCAAACACACCTGTCGAATGTTAAGTGAAAAACCATCAGACATTTTTGTCCTGTGTAGCTCAGTCCTTATATTTACACCTCATTGCGAATTCTGAGCAATAAACAGTAACTTTGGATCGGCTTTGCCTACCCACATGCCAAGCTGACATGCCATGCTGACAGCTGCCAGAATTTCAGCATGCATGAAACAGACAGACAGGGACGCACTGTACTTGAGTTATTACCGAGTGCTCAGCATTTGAGCTGAGGCGACAAGTTACACAGTGCCTTTAACCACCAACAAAAACCAAACCAAAGGCGACTAGAATAATGTAGTAGATGTTAATGTTTCAGGCCAGAAATGTGTACGAACTATGATCCAGTGATCCAAACGCGCCAACATATTTTAACCTTAGGGCGTTAATCAAACAGTAAACCACATGAAGATGCCTAAAGCCGGAACTGAATTTCCCTGGCTATGTGTAGTGCATCTAATCATCCCATGAGTGTATATAAAACATCGCAGAAATAGGAAAGAATGGTGAAAATGTTAAGCAAATATCACCACGAATATCACCATATAGGGAACTAGGGTGACAAAAGAAATTTCCATTAATGCGTGAACACTTTAATGTAATTACCTTTAATGAAATTCTGATTGAACATGCCTTGAAAATAAAAACCAGTTACACCAAAAAATAGATATAAAGTGCTATAATACGTTAACTCAGTAGAACACTAAATTACGGACAACCACGAGCGTATGCCTCTGCAACGAGACTGCTCCATCTGGGGAAAATTGGAGACAATGACGCGTGATGTGTGCTGCATAGGTCCAGTTAATTTGCTTACATTGTTTCGGCTGCTGACATTGCCGAAAACCCCGCTTCATACAGGTAGGTTGTAATAAATTGCAATCGGCGCGCAATTCACTATGACGTTAATTGCAGAACACCGACAAAGTTATTTGTCACAAACGTACAATCAAGGCCGTCGTCATGTGCAATCTCAGTAGCGGTGCATAATGTAGGATAGATGAGTAATAACAATGCGATAATCTCACATATTGTGCTTCAATAGTTTAGAAACTGACTTGCAAATCGTCGAAATTTACAACCTTTAAAAATCATGCACACATTTTTATTGCCATAGTCATTATCCAACAGATGAAATTATATCCAATATAGTGTTCTGTTGCTTGATAATTGCAATGAAAGGAATTTGGATTTTTCCTCACGTCCAAAAGAATTGCAATGTATCCGTGTGAATGTATACGTATACAGAATGTTTGTAGAATCCTGTTCCTGCTGGTAATCTGATTCATTATTCACATCCTCAGCTGCTAAAATTGATGTCTTGACAGGTCCCAGTTTATTTATGTTGTGTGACATGTTTGGAAATAAGAATCAACCAGTTGACTGTCAGCCAATTTGCATCTAAACAATTCCTCTGAGTGAGTTTGCATAGCAATTGCGTTTGAAGGAGGAACAATTTGCTCATATGTCTCAGGTGAAGTTTGCATTGTTCTCTCAGAATGTATTTCTGAAGTACAAGGAAACCCCGCTTTAAAATACAGAGATGCTTGAGTTCTGCAAATCCTTCCAGGTAGAATTTATGTAGAACATGACGTCCAATAAATATACTCGTTTAATGAAGTCAGTTCCGGACATATCTTTGTGGGATTCCATGATCGTTATGAGATTTTAAGCGCCTGAAGGACATCCTGGTCGTAGGGTTGACGTAACACAATGGTGTTGAGTGACAGGAACTGCAATTTGATATTAAGTAGGTGGAATTACGGAGGGCAACGGCTTTGTCGAGAGCAGGTATGATGTTGCGTTTTTCTAGATGTTGCTGTTTAGGCTTCGGAAATAGCTGCGCTCATGCATGCATTTTTAGTGTCTTTGTAAACTGCCGGTAGCTTTTATGTTGATATTTTTAAAATTCTAGTGTTTGCTGATTTCCAAATCACTGCAATAGATTCTTGCTTCCCTAATTTGGTAGTGCACAGCATAACTGTTATACGCGCCTTGCTTCTCTTCCCACCTGCGCATTTCTATCTATTACACAAAGCCTTTATCCGACGTCGTTTTGAATAACAAAGCAATTTCATGTGAATTAAAAATGTCTTGAGCTGGATAGATGGAACATATTTCGGGCAATTTTTCTGCCTGGTCGGATGCTGTACACATGTCTGAGTCACCGCTTTCGCCCGATTGCTTACCAAACACAAGATCGCCTACTAATGAAAGCCTGTAGCCAACTGTTTGAGGAGGTAAAGTCTGTGTTTTACAATTCTTTTGCGAAGTATAATGCTCGTTCTTGAATCACATGTGCAGATAATGGGATTTTTCCGTCAGTGATGACTGGCACTATTTCCAGCAAGGTGCGTGTATGTCTTCGGTACCCATATTTCTGTCATACTTTCTTTGCAGTCTTGCTTTGTGGTTAACAAAGTCATTCAAAAACGGCTTTCCTCTTTTACGTTACATGGATTTGTGTTCTTCCTACTCTGAAATTTTGCGCCAATGTTAGCGAACTGTTCCTTCTTAACATCGTCGAATCACTGATACCATTTCTTTTAGTGTGAATATCTTTGGCTTTGCTGAAATAGAACTAGCCATTTTGTCCTTTGTAGGAAAGCTCAAAAAGAACTATAATAACGAACATGAATATTCAGTAAAGACGTACGTCAGCAGTACCCGCTCATTTCTAACAATCGTCTGGTTACACAGTAAACAAACACGCACAGAAACTGATAGTCACAGTACTTGTGGCTCTATAACAGTGTGACAAATCCCAGCGTGCGCGAGTTGAGTACCACTGCTCTTTTATTGTTTAACATGGCACGTTAATGTCATCCCATTTTCAGGGACTTGGCCGACTTGCTAACTTGTCGCTTTTTGAAAGGTTGCATGCACCCAAACGCGACGCACAGATGTTGGTTATGAGACGGTCTAATGTGTCCAGTTTGCCAGACGTCGGAAACGATTCATCTTCCAATGAACTACTGGGTTTGCTGAGATTCGGCAGGCTAACTATTTCCATTTCTTCGATTTATACTAAAAATTGGAAATCGAATTGTGTGCGAAGAACTTTGTCGTTCCATGTTGCAGAGCTGTGGCAGCTGCACTGCACAAAATGAGCGGTCTGGTCGCTTGAATTACACTAACAATTTCGAGTCGCCTGCGCTCGTAGCACATTGTAATAATCACGCAAGAAGTACCCGCAGGCAATCAGCTACCAGGCAGATACACCTTATACTCTGTGTGGGGTACCTACCAAAGGTTTGAGCACTAACACATGTTGACTGAACTTTGAGAGGACGTTAGAGTACATCCAGGGAGTATACTTTTCCGTTGCTGTTGAAAGCCATCAGTCTCTCAGACGCAAATGCATTGTTTCGGAGAGACGCAATCTTCCCATAGTCTACGGATTTCTAATGCACCGTCATTAAACCGGACATACGGCCAGGAAAGGCACGCAAACTCGATCCTGCATAGTCGCTCACCTAAACGTTAGAATGGCAAATATTAGGGCTTATGATCGTCAGAACAAAAACCTTCGCCGTACCGGACAGAGTATGGACCAGATCTCAAGTCACATGGAACGGACAAGACAACCGACTACAAAGGTTACGGCGTGAGTTTTCGGACTGGAGGCGGACTGATGTATATGAACCACAGCAGACCATTGGGTGAGATTGCAGTTCACGGTCAGGTGTGTGGGACGAAATTGTAGTAATAAGTCACCAAATTGTCCATTGTTACATCTCTCACTTTGAAAACACGTTCTCCAGACAAATACGAATGGAGGGCTCGGTTAACATGTTAGACACTGCATAGGTTTAGTAGGCCGCATATTCCAGTGACTCTGTCGCATAGCTCTGCGCAAGTCTCTGTCGGTACAATACGCCCCAAAATTTTTCTAGTTTAAAGGTGTTCAGCACTTTGTCAAACTGCACCTCGAGAGTAGAAGTGATTGTTTGTTCGATCCGTCGTTTGCGTCGCTGATAAAAGTGCCGTATGACAGATAACGTTCCGACAGACACCACGTACAGCACAGAGCATTTTTTAATCGTACCAATGCAGGTTGTCAGGTTTGGTGGTTCGGCCATGCATCCAACGCGTACACCGGCTCCCCCAGTAGAAAACGTCTGTTCACGTCTGACGCAAGTAGCCGTTGCATAACCTTAGTGAGTACTGCATCAATTGGAAGATGTGTCTTACGCCCGAACATGACTTCCCCTGGGGATCAACCGCCTGGAACAGGTGTATGCCCTCCTCTGTCGGTCCTTCCCCCCGCAGCTTTAGAAGTAAAAGTTTGACGGTATCCACGAATTTTTCTGCTTGCCCGTTGGAATGGGGATGCGCGGAGGTGACCGGCAATGCTTGATAAATTTAGACTGGAAAAACATCAACATCGTCGGAGATAAATTACGAACTGTCCTGAGAAACCAAGGTGTTTGGTGAACCGAACTGTACAAATAACTGTTGCAATTTTTCTATCGTTGCCGCTGTCCTAGTTTTGTTCATCAGGTATACGTCCGGCCACTTGGTTTACGCACCAATCACAATTCAAAATACTGGCCTTGAACGGGACCAGGAAAATCAAGGTGAATTCTCTCCCATGTTTTAGAAACTGGCATCCAGAATTGGATGAATTTGCTTGAAAGCTCCGCTGCTGGAACAAGTTTGCTACATGTGGCGACGCAATCATGGATAGCGTTGTCCCTAAAAGAAGGCCAATATATGTAACTTATGGCCGAAGCTTTCATACGGGATATTCCAGGACAATGTATGTGCAAATATCTTAATAAACTTGCACATTGAGGGCGTCCAAAGAATGCTCTTCCTAATTCGTCAGCCGCGCTGCTGCTGAGATCCTCCCAAGTAGCCGATCTGTTGACCTGGACTAAGCTGATGATATCGTATTGCTGGGTGACGGTCCACAGGCCGTCCAACTTTACTCAACCACTTGGCGATGGAAGCGACTAAATATGGGATGACTTATCCCCATGCAAGCGCAAGCCACGTTTCCAAGACTTCCAGGTTCCTTTACCTGCACTCACCCTTGGAGTTGAGACACTGGAGGTTACGGAATGTTTTGGCTACCTGGGTAGTTGCAGCACAGCCAATAGAGCTATTGGACACTAAATTTCGTTGCGCATCTCAAGTGCTCGCCTCGCTTTCTCTAAGCTGAAGCACTTGTGGCGCCGTCATCACATTGGTATATCCATCAAAGGACGGGTTTACTGTGCGACTGTCCGCGCTGTACTGTTTAACAGTTACGAGACTTGGCCTGTTCGTATCGCTGACATGCAACTTCTCTCTGCTTTGAGCATCGTCGTCTGCGGTCCATTGACCGTGTGTGGCCGCTGCATAACGTTACCAATGTAGAAGTTAGACAGCGTGACTTGGGTGGAGGCAGCCATTAGCTAGAGGAGCTCGTCCCGCTGCGTCAGCTGCGATGTCTTGGACACGTATTGCGTACGCCCGGTTAAGGTCTTCATGTCGCGGGTTCTGGACTGTGCCTGGACAGGAGCGGTGGACAACTACGACATGGAGAAGCCACACCATATTCGGCGAGTGAAGCATCACGCCTCCCCCTATTTACAACCAACCAAAATAATGCATGTACGATGCTATGGGCTGTGTAATGAACAAATATGATAGAGCAATGTTACAAAATAAAAGAGCAGTGGTATTTCCCTTGCGCACGCTGGGATTTGTCACACTGTTATAGAGCCACAAGTAATTTAACTATCAGTTTCTGTGTGTATTTGTTTACTGTGTAACCAGTCGATTGTCAGAACTGAGCGGGTACTGCTGACGTACGTCTTTACTGAATATTCATGTTCGTTATTATAGTTCTTTTTGAGCATTCTTACGAAAGACAAAGTGGCTAGTTCCATTTCAGCAAAGCCAAAGACATTCACACTTTAACAAATGGTATCAGTGATTCGACGATGTTAAGAAGGAACAGTTCGCTAAAATTGGCGCAAAAGTTCATGTAACGTAAAAGAGGAAAGCCGTTTTTGAATGACTTTGTTAACCACAAAGCAAGACTGCAAAGAAAGTATGACAGAAATATGGGTACCGAAGACATACATCGGCACCTTGCTGGAATTAGTGCCAGTCAGCTCTGACGGGAAAATCCCATTATCTCCACATGTGAGTCAAGAACGAGCATTATACTTCTCAAAAGAATTGTAAAACACAGACTTTGCCTCCTCAAACAGTTGGCTATAGGGTTTCATCAGTAGACGATCTTGTGTTTGGTAAGCAATCGGCCGCAAACGGTGACTCAGACATGTGTACAGCATCCGACCAGGCAGAACAATTGCCCGAAATAGGTTCCATCTATCCAGCTCAAGACATTTTTATTCACATGTAATTGCTTTGTTATTGCAAAACGAACGTCGGATAAAGGCTTTGTGTAATAGATAGAAATGGCGCAGGTGGGGAAGAGAAGCAAGGCGCGTATAACAGTTATGCTGTGCACTACCAAATTAGGGAAGCAAGAATCTATTGCGTGATTTGGAATCAGCAAACACTAGAATTTTAAAAATATCTACATAAAAGCTACCGCAGTTTACAAAGACACTAAAAATGCTTGCATGAGCGCAGCTATTTCCGAAGCCTAAACAGCAACATCTAGAAAAACGCAATATCATACCTGCTCTCGACAAAGCCGTTGCCCTCCGTAATTCCACCTACTTAATATCAAATTGCAGTTCCTGTCACTCAACACCATTGTGTTACGTCAACCCTACGACCAGGATGTCATTCAGGCGCTTAAAATCTCATAACGATCATGGAATCCCACAAAGATATGTCCGGAACTGACTTCATTAAACGAGTATATTTATTGGACGTCATGTTCTACATAAATTCTACCTGGAAGGATTTGCAGAACTCAAGCATCTCTGTATTTTAAAGCGGGGTTTCCTTGTACTTCAGAAATACATTCTGAGAGAACAATGCAAACTTCACCTGAGACATATGAGCAAATTGTTCCTCCTTCAAACGCAATTGCTATGCAAACTCACTCAGAGGAATTGTTTAGATGCAAATTGGCTGACAGTCAACTGGTTGATTCTTATTTCCAAACATGTCACACAACATAAATAAACTGGGACCTGTCAAGACATCAATTTTAGCAGCTGAGGATGTGAATAATGAATCAGACTACCAGCAAGAAATGGATGCTGAAAACGATCTGAAAGCGTATAAATTCACAGGCACACAGGGCGAAGTGGATATTGCGCGCTCCTACGCAATACATATCGGACACCCTGGCATGGATGCACTTCTTCTGGACATGAGGGAAAAACTATATCCCTTCCATTTTACTTGCCAAGCAGCCGCACACTATATTTGATATATTTTCATCTGTTGGATAATGACTATGGCAATAAAAATGTGTGCATACTTTTTTAAAGGCTGTGAATTTCGACGATTTGCAGGTCAGTTTCTAAACTATTGACTCACAATATGTGAGATTATCACATTATTATTACTCATGTATCCCGCATTATGCATCACTGCTGCGAATGCAAATGACGAAGGCTTTGATTGTACGTTTGTGACAAATAACTTTGTCGGTGTTCTGCAATTAACGTAATAGTGAATTGCGCGCCGATTGCAATTTATGACTACCTACCTGTATGAAGCGGGGTATTCTGCAGGGTCAGCAGCCGAAACAAAGCTACCATATTAACTGGATCTAGGCAGCACACATCACGCGTCATTGTCTCCAATTTTCCCCAGATGGAGCAGTCTCGTTGCAGAGGCACACGCTCGTGGTTGTCCGTAATTTAGTGTTCTACTGAGTTAACGTATTATAGCACTTTATATCTATTTTTTGGTGTAACTGGATTTCATTTTCAAGACATGTTCAATCAGAATTACATTAAAAGTATTCACTCAAATCAACATAAATATAAACCTTCAACAAACGCACCTCAGCTGACCGGGGTACGATTTTCAAACGCCGACCGGTCCACGGCGATACAAAGTTTGGGGACTACTGCCGTAGGGTGCACCGGCTCGCAATACCCCCATACTTCACGGGACCAGCTGCTTGTGGTGTAACTCCTTCGCAACAAAATAGTACATGTCTGCGTACTTGCGGAACAAGGAGGAAATTAATATAATTCACCGTTTCACATATCCGTTGAAAAGAAATTGCATGGCTACAAGCAAACATTATCACATGCCTCCACTCACAGTCTGTGTG
>OX104071.1:78265587-78502861 GCA_944474145.2 Dicrocoelium dendriticum | reverse complement strand
GATACCGAGGTTTGGTACTAATAAAGCGCGGTTACTTTCTTAACGATGCCCTAAGCATTAGTCTACATACAAGAGAGTGCTTTGATAGTTGGAAGTGTAGCTGAGAGTTCGCGTGGCAAGTCTTAGTTGTTGTCGTCCCTTTTGAGGTCAGCAAATGTTCGTTTTATTTTAGTGGACTTCCGAATTTGAGCTACGAGAGCTGACATCTTTGTCGGCATAATTATCACATGATGAAGTTTCAGTTCCGCTGAGAATTGGAAAAGTCATGCCCGCTTCAAGAGTTTTGATGTCCCACAGTGGTCTGCTTCGCAACTAAGACTTTCTGCAATCTCTGTCATATGATCATGGCTTTGATCAACGTCGGTCATCTGGGGTCTGGTGTTGAACGCCATTTTTAGTAGATCTGAGGAAAGCTTATAAGGCATCAGCTTTCGAGTGAAATTTCCGCCATGTCGTGGGACTGGAGCAGAAATTTCATCACCATGAGGTTACACCCTTCCTAGTTTGATGATGAGGGTATTCTTTTAATCCAATTGGCCATCACCGTATTGAATGAGAGCGCTTGACGGAGGTAATGTCATTGCTTTCAATCATTGGCCTGTGTGTCACGGTCAGTAGATGCCTTGAGTTCATGGTCACACGGCGATGGTGGGGTAATGACTGTATGCCTTCGCTATGAGTCGGAAGATTGCGGCCGTCTGTGTTGCTATCCCACAGCGGTGTGTTTAACAGTTTTACGTGGCTTTGTCTGTTGAGTGCAAGAAGGATTTGCCTAGGTGCCTGTAACTGATCGACGCAGGATTGGACTGGAACGAGGCAGAGCTTGCTCGAAAGCAATTTAAATGCTATATCGACGGAGACAAAATTTGGAGCTGGACGATTGGAATTGCGATATCTCTGCAACTGGGTATAGGTGCATCATTATCTGGAGTTTACGAATCCCAATAAATGTAGGACGTACAGGGCTGTACTCGAGGAAATGGTACCTCGACAGAGCTTATAAAACATGACGAATGGCATTTTATACAGCGGCGTGAAACAAAATGTTACCGAGTAACAGCGAATTATATCCAGAATGTACAAGGGCGCGATTATCATGCTGGTCATTCTATGTCAAGTACATATCTGGTGTGAACTGCTGCGACGAATTAGAAGACTTCCTTTTATTTTCCATTGTTATCGGTTAATATGTGCCACAATATTATTTTGCGTGCAAATTAACCCACAGAAAATTGCTAACTATCCCCTTAGTTATTTTAATGGAAGTTAAAACAACATTAATCCAGAATTACGTAATTAGTTCTTTGTTGTTTGGGGAGAAAATTCGCACACGAAAAATCTGATTATATCCACAAAACTAGTTCCATGCAAAGAACTGTTGATTGAAAGCTGAGTTCAGTGTTCCAAGCATGAAAATCTAATCCAAAAGCAGAACTTTGGCTTGTACCAGATTTCTTAATAATTAAAAGGAATATTATTCATTAGGATCACAAAACAGGAAGCTGCTGTTACCGTGCCGAGGAGAACCTATACTACTCCAGGTGTAGCTATGGGGCTCTGTTGAATACACATAATTAGAAAGCGAGTGCCCTTGTAAGCGATTGTAAGAAAATGTGTCCCCAAGCAATTAAACTGTAGACGACAACACCTACATTTGTTTGAGATAGTTCATCGCGGTCCACTTACAATCAGCAGGTTCTGTCAAGTCTGGAAATGCACCAGACAGCGCTGTTTCGATCTACTTGGTCTCGTCAATGGTGCGTCTTCCATCGGACACCTGCTGTGTTTCGACCCCATGAATGCCGGGTGCCAGCACCTAGTGCCAATAAGTCATGGGTGACAGCCGCGGATCTGCATAATTGATAGTTGACTATGAGATAGCCCGGCTCATCTTCCACTGCCATGCCCATCACGAACTGTGCAAAGGGCAGCAGTTAGCCCCACAAGCCGGAGCATAACAAAAGTGCCGAAAGTCAAATGATTGAACGTAAACCCGTATTGTTAAATCATCAAAAGCTGCACGTGATTTTCGGTATCTTGTCAACATGAGGAAAATGCCGACATTTTAAACGAAAATGTTCCTTCTGCTTGCGAAATGAAGTGGATCTTTACTAGGATACCTGCATGTTTGCTAATAGTACCAGCGCATACCAGGAAAGAAATTTCCAGCAAAATGCGATCGTTTGCTATTAGCTAACCGCAATCTTTCTTTACTACTATAATATCACTCAGGAATATTATAAAAGCAAATGTATATCATTACCATAAGCTATGACATCGATTCCACTAATTACAGGGATTTTCGGAATGTTGTGGAGGTTAGCGTCTACGTCCAATGCAGTTCAACGTATTGCGTGATCAGAAAGTGTGTTTCATTCGCACTCCTTGCAGTCCAAACACCATGGCCGAACGGTGTACTAAAATCAGTGTAGGGTTAACCTTAGCCTTCAGCAGTTGAATTAACTGTTACCGTTTCCTCGTTGTTCCTAAATGTTTGACTCTCCGTGACAACGGTTTGAGAAGGGTACAACTTCTTACCAAGTATATCATCCTTATTCTCAATATTTCAAGCAACGTCTTACAATTTATGACCAATCAATTGGAAGAATTATCGAAACACGGATTAAAATTGTTCGATGGGATCCAGCGATGAAGTTTTTCCAAGGTTCTGCAGCCTGAGGTAGTGAAAACCTCAGTGTTTAAATCAAGAAATATGCTCTACTTTTTTATGAATTTTGGTTAATCAAAATAAATGGCTACAATGCAAAAGTGAATATGGCAGGCGGAAATGAATTTTGTACCTAACCTCCACACTGTTTTTATTCGTACAATCTACTGTATTATCTCCAGTATATTGATACCCAGAGGAATCAAGGTGATTTCAGCAGCAGTTCAACCAAGCAAAGATGACATTAATCCGTATCCACTTTGCTTACGTTTAGTGCTCTTTACTTATCAATTCAGATGCTGTCACACCGTCAAGTTCAACACCCACTTCATTGTAAATTATGCCCTGAAAGTCTGTGTGCAATAAATTTTATTAGTCAGAAGCGGACGTTGTACGGCAATTGAAGCGTCATAATTAATAACCGTAAACTAACTCTACTGAGAGTTTGTAGTTATGGACAGTGAAGCAAGGTAGCAATGTTCCAGTTGACAGGCCAGTAATGGTAATATAAAACGGCAATAATATGTAATAGACCACAACCCGTTGCAAACTACAGATTTGCACAGTCACATCCTGAATTCGTTGTATACCAGCGATCTAATACACTCTATTCTGTGTGCATAACGAAATAATAGTGCACGCAACGAGCTTGTTTCACGGAAGTCAAACCAGAATTCTATCCGAAGGCTTAGGAATAAGGGTCTGTCTGAACAGAAAAATATGCAGAGTATTGGTCATTTTCCAGATCGTTTATGCTAATTTCGGATATGTAGTGAAAAAAGCGTGCTTTCCTAAAAGCTTATTAGTTTCCAAGATCGAGACACAAGCACAAAATCCCCCCATTCCGACATATCGCCTGCATTGACTCCAGAATTTCTTCCCTGCATTCTGAGCCAAAAGGTGATTGACAACTTACACCGTTTATCCCAAGAGTACTATCAGAGTCAATTGAGCATAATCAGTGGACTCGACCAATAAAATACCTCAAAGTTCCTAACTGGAATTTATCTGCTTGTATACATCTCATCCAGTGAGATTTCTGAGCATCGAAGGCGTAGAGTTAGGCCAATTCTGGGATGTAGTTTAGAGCTGTAGTGCAAGCAAATTTGACTTTGACAACGGTCCGGAAATGGTGTGCTTTCAGTTGAGTATTCAAGCGACGGAACAAGAAGAATTCGAGGAGACCATTCATAAATCTAGGACAGCTAGGGGACCGTTGTCACTTTGGAAGCAGCTAGTCAGCGGATTACGAGGAAGGTGGGTTGAGCCGGCGCGTTTTGGGTGTAAAATTTACTATTTTCCACGAGGTCACATAGGAGACAAAATAACTTGAGTCTATTGAGCACTTTAACTTAGAACGGCGCGCTGACGGGCACACATTGTGGTGCTAATGTATTGTGGTGCAAATGCATTGTGGACGAGTCTCCTAATTCAATAAACAAAAGGAGCATGGCATTTAAAGTTGCCTTCCTGATTCTGTCATTTTTGTGGCAAGATGCAGCGGTGTGTTGCTTTGCACGTTGCATTTGGTTGCGTGGTCGTACTCAAAGTCTGTCACCTTTCGATTAACGATCGGTGACTGACGCTAGTTCAAGACGTACTGATTTTCTATATGCATGTAGGCATGTCCAACTGCACTTCTTGTGCTGTAACCCGCTACGCGTTATTTCTTGAGTATACTAACATTCTGACACGTTTTCCTCTTGTTATCCGGCCACGCGCTAACTTACTACGGCTAACGTCCAGGCTTGACAGTTGACGACGAAAGTGAGATAACATGTCTGCGCGGAACACTCCACAAAACTACTGGCCTTGTTTTACCGACAAACCACTTATGGACAATTGGAATGGATGGCATAATTCATGTTTGTTTATACTGGATTTGCTTCACAACTTGAAACCAGAAATGTCCCTTTCGGAAAAGTACAGGGTGAAACATTTACTACAGTACCTTAGGGATGAAGCTCAGAGGTAGTTTGACACCATTCGTATTGACGAAGTCTGCTATACTAGTGTGCTATATACTAGTGCGCTGGATACAATCAGAGCTCTTTGGGGAGCTCATAAATGTGCGTTTTCAGCTAGATCTTTCTTTTCCAAACTCTCGCATATACCAGACGAACATGCAAAGAACTTTATCGCTCTTATATTCCAGCGGTCCCAAACTGTAACTACGATGTAATTGATGCAGCCAGGTTTGAAGAGACCATGTTTACTCCAGTTCCTGATCTCTGAGATTTCAGACCCATGTACCTAACCGAAAATCCTTTTACGAAATGATTTTTATCTGACTTGGGAGATAACCTGCCTGCTTGCACGGTAGAAGGCAATCGCTACCCAACAACTAACAACATTCACTCAAAAAGGCACATCGGAGGATATGCGATTGGTTCATAGCATTCCAAAATCTAAGAAGACACCTAATAATGTCAATTCGTTCGTATGCTATCGCTGTGGAGCGCGCCATAGTTGTTTATCTGACTTTCGACATCAAAAGACAAAATGCGAAGGTTGCGGGAAGATTGGTCGCTTGCCGCGAGTATGCCGATCGGTCAAACATGGTTTGGACGAGAGTTATCGGGAAACCAATCAGAAGCGTAGCATAGCGGGGCGGAACAGCTACGCCTTGGGCGGCACGTGACAGGGGCGGCAATTTTAGTACAGTTGACTGTACATACCAAGTGTAAATTCATTAAAATTGCTTTCAAGACTGAAGTGCTAAATTGGTGCTAATCCTACTGAAACGGAAGGTGAAATTAGTAGTGCAAACATTGATACCTAATCAACAGAAATCAATTTTGAAAGCATGGAGGCAGCGGGAATTGTTTGTAATGCTGATGCAGAAGATGAGGATGAAGTTGAAGAATTGGAAATATCGCCACGCTTTAAGGCGGAAAAGTGTGCATCAACCGAATTTAGAGAGGTCAGTCAATGGCTCGTTACGATAAGTCATGAAATTCGCACTATGTTTATCCGGCTCGGATTGACTGAATTCAATAAGTAGCGCTAACCGGTTAGTACAACTGCTGAGATTAGGAAGCTAATAACGAACTCCTTTTTTCGGGATTTGCGAGGCGGCGAACAACGATTGTTAACATGGATGGTGTATTTTCCTTTAACAGAGACTATGTTTTGTTTAGATTACAGGATGTTTTCAAAGGTATACTCGGGTTTTTGAACTGATGATGGCTGAAGAAACTGGTGAACAATATACCCAATGGCATGCGAAAGAGGATAAATTAAAGGCGTACTCATTTATTCATCAGCCACAAGGAAAAAGCGAACCGGCTAGTTGAAGAAAAAGCAATTAAAGAAACGAAACTAATGCTTATAGAAAAGTAGTGAAGCGAAATTTCAGCCAGAACACTTGATATCGTCAAGTCTGTCGCCAATTAAACATGACGCAATAGGTTCACCGAAAAAACATCCAAGAAGAAAAAGGAGATTGGAAAATAGCGAATTATTCAGAATTTGTACATTTGTCTGTCATCTATGAACTTGTTCCTCGTGAATGTTTGGCGACAGTTCAGCTGGGAAGGAAAGCAAACACTTACTCCTTTCCGTCACACGATAAAAGGAATTAATAAGCATTTTGGTAAAGCAGATGAGAAAACCACTCATTGATCAGATAAAAGTTGACAAGAATCTTTGCTAAATTTCTGATGCTAAATTTATGATGTATCTCACAAAAATCCCATGATTCCCGGGGATTTTGACATGTGGAGCAGTCTAGGATATTTGGGGCAATGGGGCTTGGCAGCAGCTTGGAACTGTTCGCGACCATATTACGTGGAATATGTTCTTAAATCCAGGTTAACAAACTTCCCTCAACTCCTAGCATGGAGGTAATGAGCTTATCTCATAGTGTTGCGGCACGGGTTCGAATCCGCTTAGGGGTGGGCGTCCTCACGGTATACAGCCCGCGTGCGACTATGGAGGTCGCAAGGCAGCGAAGCGCCGTTACGGTGTGCAGCTAACACATTATTGCTATTATTACTTCTCTCAATCCAGCCCACATAGTTGCAACAACTAGTGCAATGAAAGGGGTAAACAAATGAGGTGGTAACTAGAGGGTCTGGTTTGTCAAGGCTGGATGTAGATAGCAGCTTCCTTACTTAGTAAATAGCATAAGTGTGGACGCATAACAACACTTAGTAAGCATCTGGCGGAGAGGGTGCAGGAATCTTCTATCATTTTGCTCCCCTTTAAAAAGTAGTGTGATAAACAATTTTTCCTTGAGCACGTCAGTCATCCTGTTTTCTTTGTTTGCGCTGTCTGCGTAACGCGCTGCAAATGGCTTGGAATATCTTTTTTCCTGCAAAGTTGAGGGTATGTGCTGCATTCAACTCTGTTAGTATCTTTAGAAGAAATTTTACGAGCGCTCGCAAAGGCGGTACCAACCAATACTCGCTTACAGTTTACAGAACAAAAGCTGTCCTGTCCAAATGCGTTTGCGATGCACTGATCGAGTGAGAGTACCGTCTGGATTTCTCTACAGCTTTACATCCAAAAATGGAACGTGTTTTCCATACGACTTTCCATCTTTAATTTAATTGCATTTTGTCACATATTTAGATCATCGAGTAAGTGCGCTTCCGGCCGAGCAGTAACATCCACAACGAACGCGTCATCAATGTATCTCCAGTAAGAATGCAAATTTTGTATGTTATCGAGTAGTTTGGTGTTCTTTATGTGGCCCATGAAAATATCAGCCAGGACTGGAGCAATTAGGCTACCCATGGCCACACGACCAATCAGACGATAGATGAGGGAAAATGAAGTGACGGTAAAGGAGTCCTTTCGCAATTTCACTTATTCAAACAGCAACAGAGCGGAAGCAATTTCTGGTCCGGTTTCGAGAATACTGGAGCGGAAGGAATTCAGTTTGATAAATGCGGTGGCCGAGCATTTGACAATGGTGTTGTTAGGGTGCGCTATCTATCGGGCGTTCAGAGACAACTGCGAAATCAACCCAAAGCTACTTTCGTACGACAAACAAACCATCCCCCGAACTTGGCTCGTGTACATAAAGCATATTAGACGGTTCATTCTGTTACATGTTTGACAAGGCGGACCAGTGTTTATCATAATTTTTCATCTAAATATTGCTGAAATGTCTTGATTCAAGTCACTATTCTAAATATCGAGTGGTTGTAAAATCTAAATGGGCTAGTCTGGGAGGAGTTGTAAATACTGTGGTGAGGAATTACTCACTATTAATCACTTATCTGCAACATTTCACAAATTAAGAAAATGCAAGCATAAGATCAGATACATCTTCAATTCCCATCTCGGTTTTGTCGTTTCCGTTTATTTCGTTCCTGAAACGTAAGAGACCTGTTCCCATATCAACCAAGGATGAACGGATATGCCGCTAAACAAAATAGCTAGATTTGTAACAAAGTTCCGTTAAGCTTACAACCTTAAGCCTCTGACTTCAGGAAGGGGAACATGGTGGATATTGCAATAGATAAAACCAAAGAGACCCATCTGAATTGAAGATAAGCATGAAGCATGGAATCCGACAAGAAACCGAGTGGATGGTGCAGCATTTTTGTTACATTGTTGTGATTAGATTCTGAGTTGAAACAAGAATTGATGTTTGTCATTGATAGTTTGACTAGTGAAGTTCCATCGATTTCATAAAGTTCGGGATTTGGAACACAAATATACTTGTTGTTCAACTTGTTCATCATTGTCATTCCCAATCAGCAGGCACAGATTACTCTGGAAAAGCACCAGACGCCGGCGTTTTTACCTTCTTGGTCTCGTCAGTGGTGTGTCTCAGAGCGGACCCCAGCCGTTTTCCGCTTCCATGACTTCAGGATTTCAGCAGCAACTGCCACTTCGCCATGGGTGACATCTGCGGATCTGCGTGATTGTCAGTTGACTATGCTAGAGCCCGGCTCATCTTGCACTGCCATGTCAATTAGGAACTGTGCAGATGACAATGGCTAGTCTCACGAGCTGGAACTTCCGCATAGCGCTATGTACCACATGGGACTTAGAAGCTACACGGACATATTTTTATGTACTGATGAGTAGTAGTGAGGATTTTTGTATACTTCAGCTAATTCATATTTGTCACTCCCAATCAGCAGGCTTAGGCTAGTCTGGAAAAGCACCCGATGGAAATATAAACTTGGGGAATCAGCGGCTCATATTTCTTGCCCGTACTACTATCATTGTCAGCTGTAAGAGCAAATTCGCAAAACGTAAGCTTATGATGAACTACCTGCAATTCTCAGTGAACCAGGTAAATCTCACGGATTGGCCGTCCTCCCCGTATGTAGCGAACTCGAAAATGGACTGCATTTTTGCTAGTATTATCATGCATAATACTTCAAGTAATGCAAGATAATATTCTGTGAATTTTGTTCACGCGTGTTGTAACACCCGAAATACTTGTATTTATGGCAGCACTCCAAATTTTGGTCTTTTATCGTTGTTATATGAAACGAATTATTTGAGGTCTGTTCGCAGTTGTGAGCGTTTACGGATTTACAACTGCTTGGGGAAGGGCAATTTTACGCCCTCCGCATGCGGCGAAATTAGTTGCTACACCACTGGAACCAAGTTCATTAAAATTATAAGAAAGTCAGAGGGGAGCGTGTCCGAATTGAAATTAATATCCTCAAGTACACTTTTAAACTTGCAGCCCGTATTGTGCAACCTAGAGGTTTATAGTGAAGGACAAAAGGTGCGGATTTGTTTCGATACAAAAGTAGCAGTATCGATAAGTAAGGACAACACTTTGAAAAGGTGTTCGCCCTTAAATGTTTGTAATAATACTCTCAGCACTTGCACCGATGAACCGATAAGTGTCCTTGGTAATTGTTCGAGAAAGGTACAGTACGACGGCAGGACACATACGCTTCCAGTATATGTGACCTCCTGAGATCGCTCAAATCTGCTTGCAAAGAACTGGAAACACTGGAGTTAGTATAAGCAGTCGCTGTGATTCCATGACTTAATGCATTATCAAAGCAAATATTCAGCTGCTTTTGCCGAGTGGCTGAAATCTTGAAAGATGTACAGGTTTGGATAATATTCAGGGACAACAGTGTACCTAAATTTATCGAGGCGTCCACACTACCTAACGACATAACGTCTAAAGTAGAAGAAGCATCAACCCGCTTACTTACCATTACTGGTTTCTATGTACAGCTTTCTGATTTGGGTACTTCAAACGTACCTGTGACCAAGCCAGACAGTTCCACACGTACTTCTGGTGATTAAAATGTGACTGTTAACCAATATGCTACTTTAGTCAGGTCTTCCTTGTCAAGCATAGAGGATTGGTACGCAATTCTGGCAGGCGGTGAAAAGTTTACCAAACATGTGCCCAGATAAAGTTCGACGAGCCTTTTAGGAACCTTACTACTATTAACACACATATAGGACTTATCCAAAATACCCGTTCGCCTTTTGGCATTAATTCTCCCCCGGGATGTTCCAGAGGATTATCGACAACTTGGTGAGGTATATATCTTTCACTTATACCTATTTGAATGATGTCCTTTTCTCGGGACGCTGGGCAACAAAACATCTTCAGACACTCGCTGTTGTGCTTCAGAGACTGGAACGAAGCGGATTATATTAAAGAAATCCAAATGCGAATTCTATTTTCTTCCTTTTGTTACTTTGGCTGGCAGCTTTATAAACTTGGGTTGTATGTTTTTAATGACTCGGTCAAGTCTATTATAGAAACTATATAGACTGGGAACATGATGAACTTTGTGAGTTCTTCGGAATGTTATCTGACGATCGCCGCTTTCTGCCATACGCATCTACAGTATTATCTCCATTACATTAATCACTGCACCAATATGTACCATAGCAATGGAATTCTCGTCAAAGGGTGGCCTTCATTTTGGTTAAACAAGCCCTTGCCTCGCCAACAACATTAGTCCATTATGATCCTAATAAAAATATCATTATTTAGCGCGGCGCAACCCATTAGATCGTCGGAGCAGTTCGGTGTCACGGTGAAAAAGATTAATACATACGTGGCATAGTATTCGCATGACATAAATTAAAATTAGACAGAGAAGTGCTGGCTGTAATCTTTCGGGTAAAAAGCTACCAGCAATACCTCTAGGAAAATCCTTTGAGCTGCACATTGACCATAAACCCTTATTATATTTACTGGATGAAACCAAGGGCATCCAAGAGATGGTGCAGAGCTGGGCTGCAAACTTGAGTACCTACAGTTACACGATGGTTAACATTACTGTTGTCAACAACTGCACAGCTAATGTGTTATGCCGTC
Organism: Dicrocoelium dendriticum; assembly: GCA_944474145.2. Classification (NCBI taxonomy): domain Eukaryota; kingdom Metazoa; phylum Platyhelminthes; class Trematoda; order Plagiorchiida; family Dicrocoeliidae; genus Dicrocoelium; species Dicrocoelium dendriticum. Next base: position 78,491,921 of record OX104071.1, on the reverse strand, counting down.
TACCGTTAATTGAAGCTGTACAGTGACACGTCCCTCTAGTTGAAATGGTCAATGTAATGCAACATTTAGGTAAAACCAATATGAAGCGCAAAAATCCGCCAATGGACGGACTGGGACCTAGTGTTGTTCATGGTAAGTCGTTTCTTGACCGTAGCTTGGCCATCTGAATGAACAGCGGACTTACGCAGAAAAAGCTGAGTCCATTCAATGGCTGCGTTTTCTGGGGCTTTCGGCCGGTCCATCCCAAGAACGCATGGTCACAGATTCTTATGGAGCTCCACGATGCACATCTAAGAGTGGCGAGGATGAATGCATTAGCAAGACGCTATTTCTAATGGCCCAAAATCTATTCAAATCTAGAGAATTTATTGCGGAGTTGCAAAATTTTTAAGGGCGTCAGCGTAGTAAAACGCCTGGTGCAGTACACCCTTGGCGGTGGTCCGACAAGCCGTGACAAGTGATGCATGCTGGCTACTTTGGACCGATCAACGGAACAATGTTTGTTCTACTCATCGAAGCACATTCAATCTGAATTGATGTGCATGTATTCACGCAAGCGATGTCTGAAGTCACCAGTACTAAAATACGCTCTTACTTTGCTACGTTAGGTATCCCACAAGACTTAAGCACAGATAATGATTCACATTTTACCAATGTTGAGTTTATTAAACTTTTACCAACAATGGGATCCGGTATATCAAAACAGCCCCCTTCATCAGGCATCGAACGGCATAGCAGGATGGGTTGCGCAAGTGGTGAACTTACGCCTACTAAAGCAACGAGTAAGAGATTTGCGAATGAAGCTGGATCGCTTTCTATTTGTCTACAGTTCCACACCCACTGAGACCACCGGTATGTCCCTGGCTGAAACGATGTTCAACAGTAATCTCAGGACGAGGTTACATTTGTTGTTTCCAAACGCGCGTATTAAAGTAGGGCAGCGACAAAGGATGTCTGTGTCATCAAAGGAACTACCAGGTGAAACCACATTCAGAGATGGAACAGTGAAACCATGGTTTCATAAGAGTAAAATGTTAAAACTTAACAGGTCCCGTAAGATAGTTATGTGGAAATTTCAGAATATAAAAATAGTTAGCTAATGTGGGTTAACACATGTGAACTCACTGAGGTTTACGTAGCATTGACAGTAAAGCTGAGGTAAACCCATAAGAAATGACGGCACATTGGATTTTGTTCATAATCGTGCCTTCTCCTGGTGTACACATGCAAAGGTGCGAAATACGGAATGAAATCTGGAACCGCTAGTGAAATCTCTTACGAACACTTGTGTTTATCCATTAGTAATGTGTCATGTAAGATGGTGCAGAGAAATGAGTGTACAGTCCACTCGGGTTTTGAACTCGGCCTAGCGTGGGAGCACATGTGACAGATTGCGATAGGACGTTCAACGTACGGCAAACGCGTACGTAAAAGGAATTTTGACGGCATTCCATACGACTGTGCTGATGTGCCAGTGCAAGATGGTGACCTCTCAGATTGCTGCTGTGACTGAGCCCTAGCAAGGAACGCACGTGTTTTTGGGATCTCACAAAAACTGGTAAATCAGTAAGTTCCCCGCGCATTCGCCCCAAACTGCCGCTGAAGACCCCGAGCACTTGAAGCCCACATGCATACGGCAAGTTATAAGAACCATTGACATTCTCAGTTGCCCGCTGTTGAGGCATCTCCAAGGCAGGGAGAGCGCTCCTCAGCCATGGCTTCCAGACCTGTATTGCTTATTCCACCTGTGGCCGGATGTATGAGCCTGGAATTTGTGAAATACTCGAAGGGTCGAATCATTCAAATGCACGTGTTGGAAGCACCGTCTTTATGTTATTTCAGCCTGGTTCGAACATGCAATGCAAGGATGTTGAAATCCTTAGTAATGAGAATGTGAATGTAAGTTGTGTTTATCAACTACCTTATTGGGGATGCCAGATGGGAGTTCCTCTCGGGATTGGGGGAAGAAGGGAGGTAAAACACCGCCACTAAGCAAGTATTGTCACCTTTTAAACGTAGACGGCACCAAAGAGAATGTTGTATCTTGCTGACTGGATCCTCTATGAGCTCATATTAAAAGGTAATATTGCGGAAGTACAGAGCCACCCCTCTAACTTTGCTGGGTCGGTCGTGCCGAACAATGGACATGTCTGGCAGTGCTATCTCCATGTCAATTATGTCAGGGTATAACCAAGTCTCGGTTACAGGGACGACGAAGCAGGCTTTTGATCGATGACGCAGCTGCATTTCGGGAAGTTTACTCAGTATGCCTTGAACTTTGGTGTATATAAAGGGATTCTTCTCGGATATCAAGGGCTGTTGACTAGGTGCACATGTATGATGTGGATTATGCCGACCGTTTAGAGGCCACCACCTAGTCGTTTTTGGGGGAACTGCCAAACCTCGATTGGGGCACAATCTGTTTTTGGTCCCACATGCACCTGCGGTATGTAGTTCATCGGCAGTCTTCTCGATAGCTTCGGTTCTTAGCGCACAGGTTTCTGAATTGCTGTTGTGGTTATATTGAGTCGCGTGTGGTGTCGTTTCATCGAGAACAGCGAGTGGGTGCAGCTGTATAACTGCTATCTTCAGTCGTTGTTCCGAAGGAATTGTGTTGCGTAGTAACTGCCTGCTACGGACTAAGTTCAAGATTCTTCGGTTGTGACTGCACCCTTAGTTCCAGTATCCTAGGGCCATTTCATTTGTAGTTTTGCGACATGGGTAACTGCGTAATCGACGGAAGTATGACTTCTCCCGCACAGAGAGCCTCATGGATGTAACGCCATTCTTCCAGATCATGAGTGTGGGCTTTTTCATTGTCGGTAACTCGAGCACGCCACGAACGAAATAATGTTTTGCTACTATCAATGTGGCAGTCGCTTGAATTATTTTTGTCCCACAGCGTTGCCCTCATGAAACATCTGGAAATATGAGGATCCCATTGTTTTCAATCCGCAGGCGGTTTGCAGACAGAAGCACCATCTCTACAGCATCTGTTGATTCCAATGCTAATCACATTAGCCTGGACTCATCATAATTATTCGCGCTTGAATGTTCAGCGATGCGCATTAAATTAGTCGACCTGGCTTTGACTCTGCTTCTATCAAAAAGCAATTCCATCGGTTTAAATTATCCAGCTGTTAACCCCCAAAGGATTTTGTCTTGAACTCAGGAACGTTGGTTCATATAAGTGTCAAGGCCCTGTAGTTTCTATTGATCATCGGTGATGTGGGAAGCACAGCTATCGATGGCTTTAGTGACTTCGCTGCATTTTACACCTGATCCTTGACCCGTTTTGCGACTGTAATGGGTGAGGCTACTGCAGTCGCACTTTAATGTTAGTGAGCGGCAACAGTTGCATAGGTGGATCGGTCTTCAGAGCGCGTCGGATTTCATCGGTCAATCGAAAGGGTGCGTGTTTCCGATGTTGCATCCATCAACACAGTGGATAAGAGGATGTGGGCGGTGGGGCTAGGCCTATTTCCATCGGTCAAGAGAACGACATCGTTCGTGGTTTCCGAGGTTTCCAGTAATGCGTGGCCACTTAAACGCCTGAATATTTTCTTTGCTTTTGAGGTAGAAATTAAAGGAAAAAGGATGGCATACAAGTTGCTCTACTGGCTCTGCCAGTGAAGCAATATTTGTATTCAAGCGATGTTCAGTTTCGGCGACTAGGCTGTCGTACTTTCGTGCACAGCCTAGTGCGCATTTTACTAGTTGAATCGTCCTGCACTTCCAATAGAATGAAAGTGACCCAGGCGTATTATCTTTATTGATGTCGGTTATACAGACTTTGAGGTAATTTGTATGGTACCGGTTAAATGCAATTTTTACAAGTCAACCCTCCTATTACCACACTAGCACAATTTTGCGTACACGAAATACGTAGGTTCTAGTTACCCGTGTGGTGGTTATGATGCCCGATTACCGGAGAAAAAATCCAAGATGGCGGACACAGACGGCTATCGGGCAAACCAATGAGAACACCAAAAGTATCCAAAGAACATCCACCAAACATCCACAGATTGAAAAAGACATCAAAAGAAACATATTGTTGCACAACACACACAGAACAACACCAGTATGCACTCGGCTACCGTATGATCAATGCTGGCAAAGAGCAAGTTTGTTCGGTTCTGTAGGAAGCCAATACGATATGCAATTTCGGGACGGCCGGATTGTCCGCGACATTCAATCCACGTACGCCACAGATGCACAGACAATGAACAATGAACTATGGGTTATCATGGGTAAATAGCATGTGCATGACTAGTCCGTAGGATGGTTAGGGTAAAAATTAAAATTGAAGGATCACCGAACAAGCAAGTGGATTTTTTAAGCATCTGCCAATTGAAATGCACAAATGCAGAATGATAGTTTGAAGTGGAAATGGGATGGGCATGCAAAAAATAGTATAGAGTGCTGTTATAGTTCAGTAAATGCGCGAGAAAATAAAGGAAACGACAACGTTAACTTGTTTCTTGCTTCGTTGGACAGATGTGGTATGTTAACCCAGTTTACATACATCCAGGCTAGTCTCATGCCCATTTCCGCATGTATCCTCACCACCAAGTCACGGAGAAGGCAGTAAAGCACATGGTATGGTTAATGTTATGTCGTCCTCCAATCCTAAGAATCTTTCCTCAAACAATTTCCTGATGCTCTGGCCACCACAGAGGATAATCAACGATGTCCTATCTGCTGCATCCAGCAGGGTGGATAGGTGTTTGGATGCTACTGCTCAAGCCTTCCAGTCTTACGCCTTTTCACCCTTCTCGTCCCGTTCCAGCTTGCTTCTTATCCCCTTGTTTTCAACCCCTTAATTCCTGGCCCTACCCCACCTTGCTTCAATATTCGCTTGGTTTTTAGTTCCAATTAACACCTGAACGCGCAGCGATATTCCTGCCCTGTCAGCAGGCCCATGTTCAAGCAAACGGTCAAGCCCAGTACATCGGCTTCAATTTGGTGCTCTCGATCCTCCTTCAGATTGACATGGCTCAATGTACACACATTGCTTCTGATCGGTCGACATGCAACACTTGCCCAAACATTAGAGACCCTCTCGATCGATATCTGCTGCTTACGGGAGACACGCCTGCAAGACTGGAGTTCTGTGCGCACTCTGCGATCCCCTTCAGGTGACACCAGCAGTATTTCCTCATTGCACTTATCCGGTAACGCTGCAGCTTCGAGCACCGGTCAAGCTGGTGTTGGCATTGCGCTGACTCCTCGGGCTGAAGCTGCTCTGGTTGATTGGATTCCAATCAGTAGCTGGATGTGTGTGGTCAGGTTGGCTGGCTCGTTCAAAACTTCGAAGTCGCGTGGGACTAACAGGTGTCTATTCATCATCGCTCCCTATGTACACATAAGCTCTGGCGATGATTCGGTGAAAAAAGACTTCTATCGCTAATTGAACTAGATCCTTCGCCCGAGAAGAAGCTTGGACACTGTTGTTCTGGCTGGAGATCCGAAGGCCCAAGGTAGAAAAGTATCCAGTGATGAACGGCATCTGGGCGGCCAACATGGTGTAGGCTCCCGTAATGATAACGGTGAGCAGTTACTTCATTTGTGCGAAGATGCCCCCTTTTTTCTTGCGAGCACTAATTTCCAAAACAGCACCCGCCGGAAGGTGACTTGGCGCCCACCAGCTTCAAACCAGCTTTGGACGCAAATCGATCACATTGCGAGAAGTTACCGACGGAAAGGCTGCGTCCAGAACTGTCGCTCGATTTGGGGCACACGTGTGGACGCCGCTCATGCACTTGTATATGCTGACCTGCGGATGCGCTTTAGCGGACGCCCATAGAGGAATCAGCCTGATCTCCATCGCTTCCAAATTACTTGCTTCTGTCATCCTTCACAGACTGACCGTCACACGTGAAATCCATATTCGTAAAGAGCAGCCGGGTTTCGTCGAGGTTGTGGCTGCATCGACCACATCTTCAGTTTGAGTCAGTTGCTGGAGCACCGTCACATTTATTGGTGGCCCACCGTTGTCGTCTTCCTTGAAATCAAAGATGCATTCGATTCGGTGGATAGGGGTGCACTTAGGGATTGACTAGTCAGGAAAGGTGTACATGTGAAATATGTAACTATTTTCCGAGCATTATACGCACGTAGCACAGGTAGAGTGAGGACTTACGGCCAGCTGTCGTCGGCCTTTAATATCTCCAGCGGTGTGAGACAGGGATGCCCACTATCCCCTTTCCTCTTTAAATTCGCTATCGATGAATTCATGGAAATCGCTTTTACAGGACACTACTTGGAATGTGTGGTTCTGCCCCCTGGAGAACGACCTCTTGATTTAGAATATGCCTTTGGTATTGCCCTAATCTGTGACAGCTCACAAACGTACCAAGCTGCACTGGATAGATTAACACAGGTTGTCCGTCACTTCGGGCTTGCTTTGCACCATCTAAGTGCAAAGTGTTCCTCCAAGTATGGCCTAGACCGCCTCCTTCGCTGACTCTTGTTGAGGATCAGCTAGAATTCTTACAAAAATTCAACTATCTGGGAAGTTGGATCAGCGCCCGTGGGATTGTAAATGAGATCACGAACCGTATACCAAAAGCTCGAAGCGCTTTGCTAACCTTCACCACTTATGGCGCCCGCGCGACAACGCTTTTGCCCTCAAGGGTACGTTTGAACTTACCGTATCGTTGTGAAACCTAGCCCCTTAGATCAATGAACACAAAGTGGCTCGTTAACTTCGACCACCGGTGCCTTCGCAATCTAGCACACATTTGTTGGGAACACTGAGTTAGCAACGAGCGTGTTCCACGCTTTGTTTACGGTACAGGAAAAGCAAATGAATCGCTCAGCACGGTTATTTCACGCACCAGACTCCAACGGTTCGGCCACGTGTTGCGCATGCTAGCCCACCGACTCCCGCAACGTGCGTTGTTTGCGCTCCGGGGGTGTGGATGGATGAAGAAGAGGGGTGGCCAAGCGATGACTTGGTAGAGAGGAATGAAGGCCCTCACTTCGAAGCTGGCCTCGGTTGGAGCGTCTCGGATCTATGTTGGGGTCCGAAAGATGATGAAGACGTTTGCTTTGATACTCTTGCTGACATGGCTAGGAGCCGACCTCAGTGGAGTTCGTGCTGTGAGTTTCTTTGTCCCACCCCAGCCCCTTTAGCCTCCCCTCCAAGCGCGATCTCACTATTTAGTCTTATGTAATTTTGTATAGTAATTATTTTGCGGCATATTAGCCATCTAGTAGCTTATCTGAACGATGCCCACACGTTACCGGTAGCACAGCTGGCTTGCACTAGTTGCAATTTTTTCTTCTTTTTTTACTTTTGTATATGGCGGTACAGTAGTTGAGGTGTTTCCCACATGTAACTGACGTGTATACTGATGATGATGACCTCGAAGTGGAACGGACTATGTCAGCTAACGCACGTTAGAAAACGTTTCGTCAAGATGCTTTTTGAATTGCGTTAATGTAGGTGTAAGGATAGCGTGAGCCGGAAGGGAATTCCAGGCACGGGACACACGGACGGAGAAAACGTTACCTCGACAATCAAGCCGAGAGTAGTGCGTGGCCAGTTTGAACCGATGGCCTCTCAGGTGGGTATTTTGGCTCAGCTGCAACAGACGGCGACATGGGTTAGTTGAATCCGTCAGTATTAGGTAAAACATGATTAGGTCACTTCACTGACCTCGAAATTTACTACTGTATATTCTCAGAGACTGTAGTCTGCGTTAGTAGGAGAAATGAAATGATTCCCTAACAAGTTTGATCGCTTTACGTTGTGGCGCTTCAAGTACATTGATGTCGCGCTTGCGCCAGGAACGCCAGGCCTGAATCGCATGTTGCGCGTGGGGTCTCACGTAAGCCTTCAGTATGTGCGAAGTGATTGATGGTTCAACTTTTTCGAAAGCCCTCCGTAGGAGTCCAAGATGTTGACTGCCTCTTTGTGATGCCTGTTCAGCCTGTCTCGAGCAGCCAAGATCGTACTGCACGATCACCCCAAGTCGATATTCATAGATAAGCTGTTGGCGTATGCTTAGGACTTTGCACTCCGCCAAGTGGAACTGGAGCCGGTTATCGGATGGCCTCACATAAGCCCTGTCGACATCGCTCCGCAATGTCACTTGATCATCCTCTGTTCTGACATTATACCTACTTTTGACATCATCTGCAAATAGTGCGAAATTTGACTGCAGTACACAGGCAAGATTATTAACGACTGTTAGTAGTAAACGTGGCCCAACTACCGATCCTTAGGGCACAACACACTGGACGTCTATTAAGTCGAAAATGTAGCTTCGGACTCTCATGTTCAGCTGACTTTAAATGAGAAAGTCGCTCATGCTACCGATCATACGGTCACCAATTCCATAGTTTCGAGGTTTTTGAAGAAGAATGCGGTCGTCCAAACACGCGAACAATTTCGAGAAGTCCAGGTAGACAAAGTTTACTCCCACTCTGGCATCGGCTAAGTCAGTCCAGCCTGCTCGGGCTAGCAAAACTTTTGTAGTGCAGCATCGATTTCGGCAGAATCCATGTTGCTGTGACGCTAGGATGTTGTTGCTCGCAATATATCCTGCGAGCGCCTCTGCACCTTTAAGTTTCATTATTTTGGAATGGGACTCGCCTTCTAGCAAAGCGCATGCAATGGAAGGCGTGAAAATCGAAAAAACTAGTGGGACCATTCTTCAGCGGTCCAGCCGAATTCGTCAAGCGTTAGAACGTCTCCAAACAGGAATATGACTTCAGGCCCGACAATGGCTAACGATCAATGACTGAAGCTGGTTCAAAACGTATGGATTTTGCATGAGCGCATATTCGCTTCTTATGCTGTAACCCGATCCGCGTTATTTGTTGAGTATAGTTTGCTTTCTACAGGTTTTCCTTCTGCTACCTGGGTAAGTAAAAAATTACTACGGCTAGCCTCCAGTCTTGACAATGACCTAGGAATCATCACCCATCATGACACTGTCCCAAATGTTTTGGTCACTTTCATACAATTCTTAAATTTCCTTGCGCGTTCAAACCCGGCACCGTTTTGGTCGTTTGTTAAACTTTGAACACCAGCTTCCCGCATGCTTTTCTCACTTGCAGCTTGTTCATCATATCGTGAACAGTTCATTTTCGAATGCCTATTGTCTATTCAATTAAACCAACACTAAAACGAAGACCTGTGAACCCTTATTTAGATCGTTTTAACAGGGTAATATTTGATAAAATTTGTTAAAGTGGTCATATTGAAGCAACAGGTAGAAGATCGGGAAATCATTTAAAGTAGACATCGCCTAGAAATTACTGAGATTTTCGAAGAAACAGTTTCACCGTTTGATAACAATGAAAGGGCTTCTAGAGAGATAGAAAGTATTAGATCTACTGTATATGGTTGGACACAAGTACGAAACAAATTGACCTGAGCTGCTCAAATGAACCCTCATTTTATGGAAAACAACTGCCGTTCATTTGTGCAGGCAACGTGCATCTGGGAATCTTATCTGATCGGCAAGGTGACTAGATCTGTCATGCCAAGTAACTTCAGGAATGCTGTATCCTTTCTATTAAAGTCGCCGACCACAATACAGATAAAACAATATCATTTAAGCAATAACACCAAATTTGGTACTCCAAAAGCTTGGACTTACGCAGATGTGTCAAGAGCAATGCTGACGCTTCCAGGGATGACTGAATGAAAGTTACTTAAGAACTTCGGTTTACATCCAATTATATTGCAGTTTATAGATGTTGTTGATTACGTGAACATTAGCGCCGTTTAAGTGCACAAAAAAGAAACTAAGGATTTCAAGGGAAGTCAGACTTGATGGGAAAATAAGCTTCGAGTTGAATAGCCCCAAGTTCCAGATATGTTTGCTACCAACTTTCTTGCGACAGAATGATCCCGGTTTTGACATGCTTAACAGTAGACTTGAGGTTCCTGTAAACAAACCTTACCAAAGACCGTCTTGATAATGGGAAAGATTTCTACTGCCGAGTTGACAAGTTTCACACAAGCGCAATGAAATTCTTAGCTTCATCTAGCACTAAGTCGCAGATTGATCTGGAGGCGAATAGTAGCTTCATGCAAATGGTCGTACAGTGCGGATGGTTGCAAACTACGGGTCGATTGTACGTACGTAAAATGACTCACCGTCCACCAAACAGAGTGCTTTGTAACATGCATTTACTTTACAATGAATGCACTGATATTACTTCTGGACAACCTTATACGATTCTCTGCTGTGTATACTAATGTATGAATAGAGCGATAAACAGCGAAGATTATCTACGTAGGAGCTGCCGGCAAGCCACGCTTTCTCTAGCCTGAAGTACTTGTGGTGTCACCACGGGATGCGTCTCTCTATCAAAGGTCGGGTGTATTGTACAACTGTTCGTGCAGTACTGTTGTACGGATTCGAGACCCATCCCATTCGTAAAGATGACTTGCATAGACTACTCACCTTCGAGCACCGCTGCCTGCAGTCCATTGCCCGTGTAGTGGGGGCACCACATAAGCAATGTGGACGTTAGGCAGCTTTTCTTAGGACGAGGAAGCCACTCGCTCGAGGAGATCGTCTCACTGCATCAACTGCGGTGGCTGGGACACGTATTGGGCATGCCTGTTTAGCGTTACCCACGTCGTGGGTTGTTTGCGGTTGCTGGACAGAGCTGGAAGAGACGATCGAGTGAACAGCCTGCAACTTGGAGAAGCCGCATTAAAAAGCTGACGAAACAGGTGGCGGCCGGTTGTCGTTGACTATCTGATTGGGGTCCGAGAGATGCGAAGAATTGTTAGTTGAAGACCATGGAAGTCTTGGTTCAAGATGGATGTCAGTAACGGACGTGCGCATTGGTGTGCTGCGGTGTCTCTCCTAACAACACCCCGAAAAACAAACGGAAACTAAGTAAAAAGCTGATTAGCAAACAGAAGAAAAAAGGTCTTTTTGTCGCTGCTATTTTTCTTATTTATACTAATTTCCTATTCAGCCATGATTCAGATGATAAAATATCTGTGCCACAGATTGTGGGGCGGCACGTGTGTGTTGTCTGGCTTGTAAGAATATGGAGGTAACGACCTGGTTTTTCTGTTCGTTTGTTTACGTCAAGGTGGATGGCTCACGAACCATATATATATATATATATATACATATGTATATACATATATACATATATATATATACATATACATATGGCTTGTGGGCCGTCCAACAACATAGAAACGCCGTGGCTTCCAAAATCTTAGCCACCTGCGCATTGCTCCAGCTCCATTCCCATGACTGTAAATCATCTTCGCCCTGTATCACTGGCCTTAACTTTCAACTGTGGATCCTGACTGACCCACTCGTCAGCCAACGGAAGACATTGGGTGCAGTGTGACCGCCAATAGCCGCGTGATAAATGGGTCAGAATGAAGCCTTGCCGGGGACACTTGGCTAAAATTATGATTGACCGCCTAGCAAGCTTTCTCTCTATAAAAAGCATGAAATGTCTTTTCAACAACACTGTGCCGTGGGGGATGTGACTCGCCACCAAATAAATTCACTTCCCTTCGCATCATACTGGCAAGTCTCCCTACTCCAAAGCACAATATTTCCGATGCGTAGGCTCACAAATTTTCACATACCCTCGGGAATCATAAACAATTCCTCATTATTGACACAGCAATATGTTGTTTCACACAGGTACACTTGCATTTTTACGTTTTGGCATGTAAACTATTCTGAACTTTGTGAAAAGTCCTTGTGTGTACAACTTTGATCACGCCTGATATGACCTGGCTCGAAGCACACTGAAAGCAAACTTTACTTATGTATTTATTTGTTTAACACTAGATTCAAACACAATTTCCGAAATCTGACATTGCCCCACCTCTCAGTATACCCAAATCCTTTCGAATGTTGCGTGGTGTTGTCAAGCTTGTGGCTCCTGTTATGCGGCGTTTTAAGGAGGCAAGTAATTATGCCTGCCAGACTTCTAGTGGTCTGCAGGTTGTTTTTGTGCAACAACCGCAAGCGGAGCTTCCAACACCGCGGAAAATGGTTTGACTCATGCATATCAAAGGCTGTGGTAATTATCGTTTGTATACTACATGCTATTTGCAGGAACGGCAGGCGTAAAGCCGAAGCTCTGACACCGCCTGTTATCTACGGGCCATCTCAACTGACAGCGGACTAGTATATTCCGTACATTTTTGTTTTATGTCCTCTTTCCCTATTCAGAAAATGTTTGGTAGAATATCTAACGGTTTTTGTGAAAACTCTGCAAAGCCTTCTCAGTCACCCAGTACTCCGCTAAGTAGTGGACTTTTCCTTAAACATCTGAACACACACCAACCAAATTCTCATCATTCAACTCGGAACTACTAGCTCTATCTCATGACTACATAGCCAGCTACATACCTTTGCAATCTACAACTCTGTGCAGCAGTTGGAAACCTGTTTCCAAATACCACCTCTAGTTTGCTTTCCTAGTATGCGGACTACATCGTCATCGACAAGCAACCGCAAACGGCAACGTTCGATTGGCGCAAGTTCTTTGTCACCGTATTGCTAGTGTAATCCACTGGATATCGCGACCGTGTCCCAGCGTGTATGCGAACCACCTTAGCGTCAGATTGTCACGTACTATCTGCCCAGGAGCGTACTCGAGAGACCGGTGCACAGACAAACAAACGAAAAACACGCTGTGCAGAATAAACGTGCAGGTGACAACTAGATCAAATCAACTGGTGTATCAACGAAACAGCCCGAAATATTAACCGTTTGATTTGTACCGCTTATGGAAGAAAAACGGGCATCTTTTTCTCGTCCATCTGTGGCTGTTTCCCTAGTCAAGCGGAACATTTATTAGCCACACGTTCAACACCTTAACATCCTTCCGAGCACCCAATAAAAATGCGTGTTAGCAATGTGAAAGCGAGTAGCTTCCTACAAAGCTGAAGGTGGAACTAGCGTAGACTACATAACACACTGATGACAGTGATATAAATCCATCGGTTATTATCGAAAAAGAGACCTCCAATCGAAATGATTTGAAAAGGGAGGGAATTCCTATAAGCATGGTTCTCTTCCAATAATTCGATCAACCTTTGCATTGACGTCAATACCATGTACCAACAACTCAGAAACAAAGTTCGCCTGCGAACCGCAAGGCGAATGTCGAAAGGAGACATGAGACTGAGAGGCAGTGCGACCGCTTCAGCTGCCGGAGAAACTGGTCAAAGAACACGGGAGGAGTCGGTGTCATTTACAAAACTCGACTCAAGGTCAACCACAGAAGAACGAATCAACCGAGGGATTACATAACGCACATATCCGAAATGACGAAATCACCCTGTGCAGTGGCGAAAGGGATACGGACATTCAAGCAAGCCCGGCGAACCAATCAACAGATGAACAACGACCTACATTTCTAAAATCCGAAAATACCAGGTGTAGCATTGAAATATTTCAAATTTACCAATATCATCCCGTCTGAAATGGAAGTCGGATTATACCTCTTGAAGAAGTAGCAGCCAAGCCGAAAAGTAAACTTCATGAATTCAATACAACGTATGATCAAGTTCTATTATACAGTGAACTGTTTACAAGAGCAGAAATGGTTACATTAGACGGATTGTATACAGACGGTTACTTACGAAACTCGATTACATCCAATAAGCGAAAACGCCTCCCTGGATCGTATCATGTTGGCATTTTTACCTACCGATAAAACGAAAACAAAAAGTATAATAAATAACCTCCTAAAGCGTACAATATAGATGTAAACTCCTGCCATTATATCAGACTGAGGAAAAGGCTAAACATGTCCGATACTCTTTAAGCATCCAGATGATTAGAGGGCAGCAAAATTAGGAGGAAGTAAAAGATTACTTGTCACACAAACTAACTTTATAAAGCATTATTATTAAACACGATAGAACTCTCTTCAAAGCGAAGAGTTCTGAAACAAAACCACGCACTCATTATACACCCATACTCCTTTTAATAAAGCCAGTATTGACTTCGTTCTCAGCAATGTGGATCTTGAAAGTTAACATTGCCGTCTAAACTAGGAGACGCCTGGCATACCAGTCGTCTGCTCTCCCTTGTGAGGTCCTCACAAGGCATCAGTGAATTGTTCCTACCTACAAACACTAACCAAACTGAACATATAGCAACTCAGCGGACTTCTGCCGACTACACAACGAACTGCGTTGTCCGTCCTCCCAGTCACGAGTCTTTAGAGAAGATGGCAATATCAGTACCTACAACCTATTGAGTACGAAACCAAAGGTAAGATCATCATGTTGCTTTTGCAAAAAACAAATCTAAATTTGACCTAGATAAAGCAAGCTATGGCTTATGTCGGACCAATCAAGAAGTAGGCAAATGCAGCGGAAACACCCTTCCAGAATTTCTCCCACAAGCACTCGAAGCACAACAGCTCTGAAGCGACCAATACAAGAACACAGATGTAACCATCTTGTCCAACTGAGAAAATGTGTGGGTCTTCAGGCCTTCGTATGCAACGCTGACCCAGTTGTCGGGTTGAATCACAGAGACCCGGCCCAATCCTTAACCACAATGCCTCTGACTACAAATCCAAATCCAGGAAAATTAAGCTGGCGAAACCCTTCTGTGTGTGACAACGAAATACCAAACAAAATGTTGGTAGGCCTCACGGACTTACACGCAAAAGGGCGCAACATATATATATCTCAAGTCACAACCCACCCAAAACCACCTAATTTACTACTAAATTAGCAACAATAAAATCCGAACAAATACACTTAGTTAGACTTAAACATCCCCCACCTCTATATACTACAAATGTAAGTCCTATTTAGACCATCAACGAAGTCGTCTCTGGTCCTGTTTTATGACCAGTGAGGTTCCACAAGGCTCCGTTCTTGGTCCCGAACTATTCAAAGTTCGCATCAACTATCTCCCGGATGTGCTCCAAGTCGACTGCTTGTTCTACACAAATGATCTTAAAATGTGGTCTGGAGTATCTGGGCTTGAAGATGCTGACTAGTTGCAACTGACACTCGATCTGCTGCACGATTGGTCTGTCAAGTGGCAAATGCCTATCAACGGTGATAATTGCTGTATGCTGCCGATCGGTGCTCAAGAACCTTTTGGTGCCTAACACACCGATGGTTTTCTGCTGAAGAATGTAGCTGGTGAGAAGGATTTGGGTGTATTTGTTTCACTGGACCTAAGAACAACCCAGGACAAGTTGCGGAATGTGGCCACTGCCAACAGGATTCTCTGTGACATACGGAGGTCAATCTACAAGTGGACACCGCAGAACTTGCGACACTTACTTTTCTCCAACGTTTGTTCAATACTGCAATACAGGCTACCTGGCATACACCCACACACAAAATTGGAATGCTGGTTGATCGAGAAGTTTCAGTGGCGTGGATCCAAATCTATATCCATGCTATGTGTTTTACCTTATCCACTACGTCTCCAGCATATGAACTTATTTACTCTAGACTATTGCCGTCGCCTTGATGATCTGATGTATACTGAACGCATTTTACGGGGCGATCTGGGGAAGGATGTGCAGCAGTTCTTCCAGCTCAACACAGAATGTCGGACGCAGGGCCACAGCTTGCAACAGTTTAAATCTCGAAGCGATCCTATCCGGTCCAATGTCGCGTTATCCACACGGGTTGTCAATAAGTGGAACAACCTCCCTGAATGTGTGGTAGGTGCCCAGACAGAGGAAAGTTTTAAAAATCGGCTAGACAAATACATGCTGAGCATGTCTGGATTCCTCTGCTTTTGCTGCAGCTGTAAGAATTCCTCGGGGAACTGTTTAGTAACGACATGTGTCATCCAGTTAATGAATAGGAGATAATGTAGCTGACAAGGGTTTTCCGTTCTGCTCTCTACAAATCTATGAAATCTATGAAGTATTCCACCACGTCTTCCCCACCAAACAAGCCAATATCATGTGACCTTATTTTGAGTCAGAGAATAATCCAGGCACTGGAGTACATACTCCATTCAGTTTAACAAGATGTGTAGTTCAGTGTATCTCAGCTACTTCACAATTCAGACTTTAGATATATTGACGAAGAAACAAATCATAGTCACCCTTTTATTCCAATCTAACCGTGTCTTTCAAAGCTGTCATTATTAACATCGTTCTCTTTTACCTGAATAATATAAACTTCCAAAAATTACATCATGTGATCCTCTGATATTACTTTTAGTACGTTAACTTGACGCACATAAGAAATTATTGACAGCTTAATCTTTTCGTCTGTAGACTTTTCCGCAAATATCGCTAACACAAAGGTGAGGGTGGCTGCGAGAATTACCTTCTAAATAACCTGACTGCGATTCCCGCAGATCAAACTTTGCTCAGTGACTTGGAAGGTACACTAAGGCTGTTGATCCCATCCACTGATCTTCTAGCAGGTTGTGTCCATCGGCCGCTTTGAGCAACGCTAGGTGAAACCCAAATGATAATCGATAGGCTTAGTGTTGCCTCTAGCATCATCTACAAGTGTAAACAAGTCTGTGATGATTTCAACTTTTCACATGTTAACTGGCTGCTGCTTGCACACAGAACCACTACGGGAATTGAGGGAATAATGTCACATATCCATTTCAATGGTTGGAGCCAGAATGTTAGAGAGCCAACCAGAAGTGCCACTATCCTGGACCTGGTACCCACGATAGGGGTCTCTATTGCCTATGTGTTCATTTCTAATCCACTACCGCGTTTGGAGAACAGCACGGTAGTTTGTGACATGACTCTTAAATCATAGTCATCAAGTAAATTGTCAACATGCTTTCGCAACCTCCATCATGTGAACTGGAGCTCATTGAATAAACTAGTCCGTACCATGAACTGGAACACGTATTCCATAATTTATGATTCAACAGTAGCTACGAATGATTTTATTAAAAATTTTGCCTTTGGTTTGTGTTTCGTGTTTGATCCTCCCAGCCGCGTCAAGGGAAAGAACTCACGCCGGTCCCTCACACAGGTGTTCTATTCAAAAGTCTGTGGTAATATACAATTAACTGGGCGTCTAAAAGCTCACTCGTCCACTCAGTCGATCGCCTGATCAATCGCACTGAGGAACGCGATTCCCTTCGTTCCAGCTTTAGGTCACCATCACGTCCTTTCCTATTTCTTATTTAGTAGGTTTTTGCCATAAGTTCCGTACGGGTTTCCAGTGCGCGTAGGTATCCTGTCTCGGGCTGCAGTTGCAAGTACGTTTTATTGTTGCTGCTGCCGACCCACGCTTTGCGGATTGCACCCATTACGTGCCTTCCTAATTTGCACCCGATTCCTTCTAATGATATTGCTCTCTATCCTGACTTCGTAGCTCCTTTCACCTCTGCGACCCTCAAACACTCCCCACCACCGACGTTCTCCCGAATCTGATATTGGTTGCACCCATACTTCTTCTCCTACAGCTAGGGGTGGGAGGTATCACGATGCACGATCATGGTACTTCTTCTGTTTTAGTATTCTCTTACGTACTCGGTTGTTCACAGGCGCTTCCGGTGCTATCTCGGGCTGTAGCAGCATTGTAGCGGCCGATAACAGCGACTAAATAATGGCTGAGCCGGACTTACACCGATTTCGGTAGATGGCGTCTTTCTTCGTTCAACTACTATGTAGGGATCCAAGTGGGTCTCTTTGGCTTTGGTAAGTACTTCCTTCGACAGTTTCATTTTTAACACAGCCTTCTTATTTAATAGGCTGTGGTACGGGCTGATGAGCCCATGCCGAAAATATCACTTCTTGCTAAAAGCTCGAAATGCTGCAATATTGAATGCAGCCTGTTGTCGGAAATCACCACTTCGGGGATTCCATGCAGAGAGAATTGACATCGTAACTTCTTCAATACGGCTTGCGCGCAGCATAACGTAAGGGCTTCAATCTCGAAGTAGCCCCTAAAATAATCGATCACAACCAAGTAGCTCTTCCCATCATGAACATAAATATGCAGTGCGAACATTCGCTAGTGCTTTTCCGGAACGTCACTAAGCATCATCGATTCTTTCGGCTGGCACACATCGAGTGTCCTGCATAATAAATCGTTCGATATGTAATCATGTATTCAACAAGTCATTACTGGCCAGAACATCAGATCACGTGCTCATGCCAAACAGTTGTTCATTCCCAAATGTACATGGTGTACTAACTGCAGCACTGTACTTTACCATGCGTTCGAAACCACTCTCATTTTGCTCCTGACTATCTGTCTTGGGTGATGAGTTTGTCACGAAAATGAAGGAACTGAGTTAACACTTTAGGCAATGTTTACTATCTTCGGCCATCCGTCCGTTATCGTCCGCCTCAGTAGCCTGCACGGTTGGTTCTCATCCGTGCACTGTGGGAACTGCTGCAAACATCTCTTAGTGACAGCGATCAGCCGTTTCTTGGACAAAATCCGGGTCTTCTTCCATTTCTAGTGTGCCTGACAGATGCGCCCTTTACAACATATCCGCAAAATACATCTGGGATCTTGGTCTGTGGATTATACCCAAGTCATCCTCCTGCAGATGAAGGAGCATTCTTCGCAAGCGGCGTGGTACGACAATGAGTGGCTTATTGGCAATAGACACAAGTGGCTTGTGTTCATTTATGATAGTTGTTCTGCGCTCGAACGGATAAAGCTTGAAGCGTTCTATGGCGTAAATCAGCGCCAGCATTTCTTTTGCAATTTCTACGTAACGGCGTTCGGTCTCTGTGAGCGTGCAACTGCGAAAATCGACTGGCTTATCGGTTTGCATAATCACAGCTATAATGCCGTATTGGCTGCTGTCACAATGTCCAGTGAAAACGACGAATTTAAGTAGGCAAAGACAGGCGCTTTTGTAGTTCATGTCTTCCTCTTCCTAAAGACATTTTCTTGTTCAGTCCCCCAGTGCAAAGCTTCACCCTTATGAGCTGAATTTCGAATCGGTATCATCACATCGGCCAGTCGTGGAAGGAAAAGGTTCAAGTAGTTGCCCGTTCCGCTTTGCCTGCTAATCTCCTTAGCATCTGTGAGGCACACATCTCGTTTATGGGACTGCTTTTTTCTTGACCCGGATTAAAAGCTGCAGCTGAACTCAGCGAGTGTCATGAAATCTCACGTAGTTTTTGCCTCGCTTGAATTTCTAACGCCTTAGTTTGATGTTTGTTTCAGTATAGCATTGTGGAATATGATGAACGTGGCGATCGTGATCCTCTTGAGTTGCAGCAAAACTGGCACGTATTCAGCTAAGCAAAAGACTCCGGGGAGGTCTTGCAATCCTTGCAGCAGCCGCTTATGAAATATTTCACTGGATACTTCAAACCGATGGGCAAACCAAGCCATCTAAATCGTCCAAAAGGCATTCCAAATGTAGTTAGCAATATTTATCGTCAAGTGCTCTGTGCCAGAAGGCTAAAGCGAGGTCGATTTTCGTGAACATTTTTCCTTTGATAAAACTGGGACTATGCCGTCTATTGTCGGTAAGGCATTGTACTATCTTCTGAGCGAGGCATTGACCGGTTAAAGGTCGAAACTCATACGAAAATCACCAGACTTCTTAGGGACGATTTCTATTTGGCTTGCCCAATCTGTCGGCTCATCTACCTTAGCTACGGCGCCAAAACTGGACAAAACCTGCGGTTCTTCTAATAGTATTTTGCGCAAAGCCATTGGCAACTTGCTAGCTGGCAGTGCTACTGGCCAATCAGATTTGTTTAACGGTAAATGAGCGTATCTATACAATTTCGTAATAAATGCATCAAACCAGGCAGGATTCTAATCAACAATTTCTGCTGAAGCCTGACAAGAGTAAACAAAACGATCATGGTTAAATGCAAAAAACCAAGATGCTGGATTGAATCAATGCCCATGATTGGTGTAAGATCTGCTTTCACAACCAGAAATTCAAGCTTGTGTTCCGTTCCGTCCTTTGGGTTGACAACGGTCACAATAGGGCCTCATTATATTTGTAATCTCGAGCCATTCCATAATTTGAGACAACTACGTGCTTCAGTACATTTTATTTCTGCATAATGTCTCGCGGGCAGTATGTTGACGGTAGCTCTCGAATCGAGCTGAAAGCGAACTTGTCGTTCGTGCATTAACTGTGTAGCAAAAATTCACTTTTGTTCTCCAAAATGCTCCAAGTTTTTTATTGTGAGCACCTGTGTGTCAAGTTGCATTTCCTTGTCTACCACGCTGACGATGGCCTGTCTGTAACAAGAGCGAAATGGTTTTCTTAGCTCACTTTATACAGGTCTTTTCTCAAGATGGATATATATATATCTCTATATTTATTAACAAGTCTGTAAACAAATACATTTGCCATCCGAACCATGGTGGTAGGGAAATGAGAATATAATGTTTAACAAAGAGGGAAAGAGTAAACAGCAAAAAAGGTTTTTGTATCACTTTCACAAACGCCGTTTTCTGTTTTCGTTTTCTGTTCAGCGTTAAAGGTACGGGGTGAAGAGATGGTAGAATAGCACTGACGCCATTTACTACTTTTGCGGGCCCTATCCTCCAAGATTTCCAACCACCGGGAATCCGCTTCACGTGATCTCCAGCATGGGAGGAGCACGGATCCCACTGACCCTAGACAAAAAGTTAGAATTTTCGTACTCCTTTTAAAGATCATCGATTGTCCGCCGTGGCCGTTTTCCTTCGCGTTCAGAAGATGCAAATAATGTGAGACGTGGAAGGCAGTGGGCGGCATGTGCAGTACGTGATCGACCAAATGCTGGATGATTACGCTCTGGATACCATGACTGTCCGCTCCCAAACTTCTGCTTATAACTTTCGCGTTGCTCACATGGTGCTGCCACCATACGCGAGCAGCTGAACACCAGCAGCGGTTTTAAAAGTAGACAGTCGTTTCAAATCTTCCGATAGAACAGACCAGGTCTCGCGGCAGTAGAGTAGGACAGCACAAACTGTAGCATTGTATACCCGGCCTTTGAGTTTGAGACTGACATTATAGCGAAGCCACAGGTGTCTTAGGTTAGTAAATGCAAGACAAGCTTTTGCAATTCGTTGTGAAATTTCTTCGCCAATAGCATAACTAGCCGAGATGCAACACCCGAGATAACTAAAGTTATTACCGAGTTCTAGGCTTACATCCGAACTGGTGAGTGTAGACACAAAAACCCGCCAATCATGTAGCAAAGCTTCACGCATGGATGGAGCAAAATACAGACCACAGTTAGATGCCTCTATGGCTAAACTGTTCAGAACGTTTTGAAGAAAATGCAAGTCGTCCCACAGCAAAGCGATGTCATATGCACAGTCCAGGTCCACGAATCTGTTCCCGGGTAGAAGCTTAACGCCGCAACTCTGGGCTCCTTCCAATACGCGACGTGAGACTTCTTTGATGACACAGTTGAGCAGGAACGGCGAGAAAGGCCTACCGTGACGTATTGTACTGCTAACAGGAAACGAAGAAGAAAGCGTGTCACAAGCTCTAACTTTGCCAGAGGTGTGACTGTACAGTTTTTTCAAGAGTATGACAAACTTGTCGGCAACGCCGTTCCGTAGCAGACAGTTCCGCAGTGACGACCTATCTAATGAATCGAAAGCGGCTGGGGTGTCCAAAATCAAGATCATATTTTGTCTTCGGTGGACATGACGATGTTCGAGCATTTGACACAACATAAAAATCTGGTCAATGCAACCACGGCCAGAACGAAAGCCAACCTGTTCCTCACGGCACAAACTCACGCAGGTAACTGAGAGCCTACTCAGCAGAATGGACACAAAAGGCTTGGACGCGACAGATAAAAGTGAGATGCCACGATAGTTGGTGCATTCACTATGATCGGAACCACAACAGAATCTCCCCGTGAATTGGGAACCTTCTCATTGCTCCATACTTAGTAAAGGTGATATAATTTTGGCGAAAAGTAAGTGCCCCCATCTTTGAAAAAGGCCAGAGAAAGACTGTAAAGGCCTGGAGCTTTGTGGCGTTGCAGAATGGAATTCTCTCCGTATTTCTGTTTCAGCGCGAGGATCTATGCTGGCTGATAAAGGATCACATGCTGTCAGTGGATGTGTAACCGGAGGTCGTGTTGGACAATTAACCTGGAAAGCAAAGTGCTCTGCCCAGCGAACCCGACGTCTCCATAGGTTGGTGAGTTAGGTACCGTGTGACGTACAGGTGGTCTTACTGATGGCCTGAAATTTGCGTCCGGGGGATCTGATGAGGTAAAACAACCTGCGGTTGTTACCAGCAGAGGCAGCAAGTTCCATTTTCTTGGCCTCTTTAGACCACCAGGAGACACGGTCAAGCGTGGACTCGCTTTCAGTTGTCTGAAAACAAACTGCTCAGCCTGCTCCACAATGACAGTATAGCTCGCCCATAGTCGAGTAGTTCCGCGGCAGCTGCGGGGATCTGACTATTAGTTACGCAACGAAATAGACCGCAACTGCATAAACCCGTTGAAAACGTACTCTTGCAATCGGGACCAATGTTGATCAACGTCCCTAGGAGGCGGAGAAGTGGGGTTCTCATGAAGCTGCTTTAGATATTCCAATTGCACGGCAGGGTCGTCCAGTTTATCGGAGTTAAGTCCAGTTTGTCTGGTCCTAGGCGAGCCACCGAAGCTCATGCGAACCGAAGAACGCAATAGCGCATGATCAGTTTGCACACATGTTGAGCACCAGAAACTGCAGTCCACGTAAACGATGAGTTATGGTGATGGGATCAATCTGTGGCCAACGTTGGGGGGAGGATGGTGAATGCCAGGTAGCGTAGTGACGTCTTCAGTGTGGAAAGTTCGTGCTAGAGGGGTACAATTGGTGGAGGGCACAGAAAATGAATAGCCTTTCACCATCGACTAAGCTAAAGTTGTCCTATCCAGGCGGGTCTCCAAGATAGCCTTCGCTTGGTAACAAACGACCAACACGCTAGTTGAAATCCCCCGCCATAATAATGATGTCCTTTTTTGTAGCCCTTAAGAGCAAATAATGAAGGTTCTGATAGAATTGGTCCTTGACGTCATCTGGGCTACAATCAGTGTGAGAATTGGCGGAGAGTATAAAAAGTAAGTATGTCTTCTCGACGCCTGTTAACCTTGCACGAACCATGGAGGCTGAGAGAATAAAGGCGACTGTTGATCAGAATCCAGTTGAGAAGAGCGGCTTCGGCTCCCCCATTAAGCGCGACCTAACACCAGCTTGCTCAGAAGCGGTAGCCTCCTGGTCTCCAGAAAGTCAAAGATGGAATCGGGTATAAGTATGAATTGGTTACGACAATGGGTAGACTATGTTGGAATCTTGCATTCGTGTTTCGGACTAACAACATAAATTAATTGCATGAGTTTCTATGGTGCGCACGGGACTGGCTTGATGTGCAATCTGTTTTAAGTTGCGCATCTTGAAGGCCGCCATGTTGAATTGTGTCTTCAGTTGCAGAAGCGAAGAGATTAGCATCCGGGACTGTCCAATCCCCGTTTGGCGCTGTGTGATTCTGTCAGTGGATAGAGCGGAAACAGTGACATCAGAGGAAGCAATATTACTCAGCATTGTTTGATCAGACAACTACAGGGTAGTATGACACAAGGGAAGAGTAGCTAAGCGAGTGGCATGTGATGGAAGAGTTCTTGTCGTAGTAGCATGAGAGCAAAGCATCAGTTAAGCGAAAAGTGCGGTTCAGTATCATGGTTCATCAGTAGGCGAGATACTACACGGTAGCCTAGGCCGAAGTAGGGGTTTTCTTAAGGGGCCGCCACCAGGAGCCAATGACACAATAGCCTACCCGCAAGGCAGCGGGACGAATTCAGGGAATCGCGCTCACTGGAATTCAGTAACCTACTACTCGGTACATACGCTTTTCGTTTGGTCAAATACCAAACAGAGGACAGTCCTCCCCATGGTAACAGCGTCTGGCAGCTGGAATATCATGCTTCATTAGTGTGAAGAAAGGGGAAGTCACCTTATTAAGTTGCGAGTCCCATCCGCCACGTCGCAGTGTTGTTAAACGACACATGTGGTTTTTTATAGGGAGATGACTTGCAGGCGAAAACTCACCACAGCCTGAAGTACTGCTGCCGAACCATTCGCTGAAACTGAAATATCCCGAACAACCTAGATGATATCACAAGTATGTTGTTCGGCAAGCCATCCGTAAGCTAGAATGCTATATCTTTTCAGAATGACTCTTAAGGTAATTACAAGTATGAGCTATATAATCATTCTTGCAGTAGCTATTGCTAGCGATGCGACACGAAGACGTGAATGCTGTGATCGGATGAATGGTGACAATCTGTGTCTATTTGAACCTACTACCATTTAACACTAAGCCAGAAGTCAGGTGACGAGACTAGGGCCACGATAAGGTAAAACTGCGTAAGTGAACACTATTTACACAGTTGCGACTTCAGTTGCTTGATCACAATCCATTCTGCTGTGGTCAGTAGGCTTTTCCTAAGTCCTTTTGTGCAGCCTTTTGCTGCTATATATATTATTTTGTATGTCTCCTTCGTTTGTATGTTATGTATACTATCTACTAGGTTTTCTAGGAAGGAGCTGTGGTACCCCCATAAGTGTCTACAACTCCATCTTAGAAAACCCAGTAGCTAGTGGACATAACGTAAAAACCAAGGAGACATTCAAAATAGTGTGTTTAGCAGCAAAAATAAGCACAAAAGGACTCAAGAAAAGCCTACTGACCAAAGCAGAATGGATTGCGATCAAGCAACTGAAGTCGCAACTGTGTAAAAGTGTGCACTCATTCAGAGTTTTGCCCAAACGTTGCCGTACTCTGGTCATCTGACTTCTGGCATAGTGTTCAATGGTAGTGAGTTCAAATAGACATAGAATGCCACCTTTTATCCGATCGAAGCATTCAAGTCTTCGTGTCACATCGTCAGCAATAACTACTGTGCACATTGTTATTAAACTCCCAGTTGTAAGTGCCTGAAGAGATTAACGAAAAGAAATTTCTCCGCATTTTCCATTTGAAATCAGAACGGGCATACTTTGTGAACTTACCTTTGGTCTTGGATACTTCTTACCACGGAAATGAGAGCTCGCCAACTACACGTCGGATGACAGGGATAGGGCTTCTTTGGTCTTCGATACTGTTCAAAGTCCTGTCGTGCTTGCTTGCAAATTCTGCACCTGCCGTAATATTTTTGTTTCGAAAGGGCATATATCTGCACGCTGATTTAGAGACAGATTTTGCTGCCTCAAAAGACGTCGGGTGAGGTCTACATTTCCCTTACCGATTACCATGCGGTTGCCTAACAGATGGTCCCGCGTACAATTACAGAAGTTGCAAATTCATGGCAGAACTTCCGATTCTGTAATGTAGGTCTCTGCTGATTCATCCGGTAAGCGTTGGTGATCAAAAAACAGATATCTTCGGCACGTTTCATTTGCTTGACCTTCACATCATTCCTCAAAGCATTTGATTATTTCCGAGAGGTCCGGCTTCTGCTCCTCCGCCTCACTGAGATCCAAAGTCTCATGTACTCGTCGGGCTTTGTTGTCAATAGCGTGTCTGAAGGTAGTAAGCTGGTAAGGTATCGGATAGCAAACCAAATGATTCGGCGTTACGAATTCCGTCCAGCGCTTTCTACATTCTCCATTTGTCAGGAAACGTGCTTTCCGTCATTTGTAGAGAAGTCGGCAGCGGGATGGACGGCTGTCCACCAAAAGCGAGCAACTTCCGGCGCGTCAGCTTCTTCGCCTATGTCACCATGTTGTATGGCTGGTTCTCATAGCCGCTTCAAGAGAAAGCACTCACACCGGTTCTGCACACAAGCATTCCATGCACAAGTCTAAGGTAACGTAATATTGGCTGGGTGTTTTAAAATCATTCACCGACTTGATCGATCGCCTGATCGATCGCACTGAGGCAAGTGATTCCCTTCGCCTCAGCGTTCAGTCACCAACACAGTGTGGATCTACTAGCACCGGTCGCATGGAGAGAAACTTATAAATATAGCATTAAACTCAAGCTTATACAAAAACGTATAATGTATCTGTAGCACCTTAAATCACTACGGCAAAGGAACGACAGCTTCTCCAAATCGGTACAAATGCAGGAGGCCGTGCTACAGCCACTAACTCTAACCCAAACATCCAAGCATCCAAGCATTTAGGAATCCTGAAAATATACCTACATTAGCGCAACTACTCTAAAGCAAGAAGCATAACCTCATTAGGAAGTTGAAAGGTTGGCAACGGAGATGATTATTTAATGCGCAACATCTTCCGCACACGCAAGGTTATCAACCCCAGTTTTGCTCCTGCTTTGTCCCTATCACCCAGCTGTTTTATCCTGCACTTACGAAAGAACGAACGAGCTACTCTGCGATAATCCTTTGAATTTGAGAGAGCTGCAATGTTCCATCGCATCCATAAAACCACGAACTCGTCTAGACGCAGATGGCTTCTCCCAACTTTCATCAAACTGGGCAGAAATAACATCTCCGTCCTGTTATTAAACTTCACACTACCAGCTCCTTACTATATCAATGGAAGCAATCCATCATAATGCCTAAGCACAATGGTGGCTCGAAAAATGATATATTACTATACCGCCCTATTAAGCAGATATCTGCTGCTGCTGAAACCCTTATGAGGATAGTCAAGATGAATATGGTCCATTTTCTTACATGAATGGATCTGCTCAATCCCTCACAGCAGGACATTCTCTCAAAATTTGCCTGTGTTACCTGACGGATAAAATTGTTCGATCATGTCGTTCCTATAATTGACGGCGGAATGGTTTTCTGGTGCGCGTGCGAAAGTCGTCCGACTGCATGTCGCACGTGCCATTGCTGTCCATTCTCGAGTCATATGTCACAAAAAATCCGCTGCTAAGCTGCTTCGACTCAGAATAAAGCATCGAACTCAGATAGAATCGGTCAGCAATGTTCTACGCCAAAACAAATAACCAGCGGCAACTTCCAGGGAAGCGTGATTTACCTAATTTACCTAAATACCGTATGCGACTCGATAGAACGCGGAGGACGATTTCTGTTTGCAATCGAGATCAAACTGGTTTACAATTTTCTACACATGTTTATGCACCTTTATATAAACCAAGCAAAAATATGCCTACTAATCGTTTGCGGAGACCCGTCCACACTAAATTTAGCTACTAACTGTTTGCTGACGAAGTTCTCCGCTACAAAATCCCAAATACTTGGTTACATAGGTGGCATTTCGGAGAGCTTTGTCACAAGTTTGCGGGACGCATGATCGCAACGTCTGATTCGGTTCATGAATTAATAATTAGATACCCCAACTTTCTGCGAACATATGCTTTATGATGTTGCAAAACACGAGGAAGCTATGCGGATACATCAACAGAGCTTGTGCCGTGCCTGAAACACTACTTAATTCGTTCAACATAATAAAACCACTGACTCTGGCATATTGTATATCGTTCAGAGCCAAACGAGTAGGAAAGACAGAACAGCTCTGGAAAAGCCCCAACTATTATTTACCAAGCCAGTCACGCGGCGCTGCTCAAACCAGTTACTTTGATCGCTGTCAACAACTTCACACATGTCCTTTTGGGCTTCGATTCATAAAAAGAAAAACCTTCCCTTCTTCAACATTATTAATCAACGCATTTACAAAGACAGGATCACACTTGAGCTGCGGAAGACGACAACCCACCTTACCTCAAAATCTGCAAGTCGAAAAATCCAATCTAATTTCCTTTGCGTGAGTTTTGTCAAGCTGTGATACAAGCTACTCCCACAGATACGCACTAGTAAAAACAATGTCGGTATTTAAAATTCCAAAACGACTTTCCACAATATATCAAAACTGTTGAAGATATTTGGCTCACAACCACCTATAGAAACAGTGCCGGAAGCTCTTGTAAATAATTTCCGAAGAGCTAGTTGCTTACGATCAGCTTTCCGAATGATTCTCATTACCCAAAGAACCATAATTTTGTCCTTGCAATCTGTAATTCTATTCCCAATATTTGATAATCCTGAGTCTCGCCAATTGGGAAACGCTGATCCCAATACCAATAGTATTATGTATTGTGTGATCGGGTCTAGAATGCAGGTGAAAATTCCGGATCTAAAATCTATTATTTACATTTCCTTATTAATATACATTTGTGATGTATAAACCAGAAAAGCCAATCAGTGTACAAAAGATCGCTCCCGCTTATGAGGCCGTGTACTGCTTCTCGTTACATTTAAGTATTTATTTATTTATGTCTGGCGATAAAAGGGATACGCTACGCTTCATGCCATGTAAGGCCTTTTTATACCTACCTAATTGCTTGATCACACTAAAAGAAACTACCATGCTAATCCAAATTTATTGCTTTAGACTTGCAATAGCGCACAATTCGCCATAAAATCGGCAGCATAAAATGCAAGTGGTTAGGCTTCATTATTCCGTTAGGTAGTGTAATCTTTCTAGTAGGATTCATATTTCCTCAAACTCGGTAATGGTTATCAGGCAATCGCTTGTGCTTTCACGCAGGTT
Organism: Dicrocoelium dendriticum; assembly: GCA_944474145.2. Classification (NCBI taxonomy): domain Eukaryota; kingdom Metazoa; phylum Platyhelminthes; class Trematoda; order Plagiorchiida; family Dicrocoeliidae; genus Dicrocoelium; species Dicrocoelium dendriticum. The sequence continues at coordinate 78,463,513 of OX104071.1, read as the reverse complement.
GAACAACATTATTTAACAAGAGCTACAAATACCATCATTTAGGAATACCGCTTACAGTCCATCATTTAAGGTATTTACAAATTAGCGCTTAAAGCTTCCACAAAAATGCTATACGGTAGGTTAAACTGATGTTTTGTTGGCTTATTACAAAATCGAATGTTGTCGCCACCCATGAATGCTGTTGCGTGCTTGCTGCTCAGGATAACCAAATTCCGACAAGGCCCTCACCACATTGTGATCCCTTCGTCGGACTTATCTTGGACGAAAATGGATCGCACGCTTTGCGATGGAATTTGGAACATCATAATAGTTTACATAATTGTATCATCTATCTCAGTCAAATCTAGCGGTCTGAGAGGTACCGACCGTCACCTTTCTTTTGCAGTTTCGATATTGACGAATTAATGATGATTGCGCTCGCCGGACACAGCTTTGTTGTCGTAGATTACCCAGATGCATATGTCGTAGCCGAAACCAGCAAGTATCCTAAACCCGATAACTGTTCTCCTGTTAAATAGTGGAGATAACGCAAACTTGAATGCAAGTGCTGCTTCTTTTAACACTGTTGGGCACACAAAGTTCAAACTTTCAGACCTATGCTTGTCAACTTTCGTATTCAACTTCAAGTCTGGTCAGCTAACTTTTGTCCAATGCCTTCAGCATTTTAACGTGTATCATTATTCGACAACTTGTTAGATCTCGTGAGCTCCGAATCGCTGAAAGTCAGAACGCATTCCTACCTAGTCCTGGTTGGATTGACTACGTAATTTATCTCCTAACCATTGCGGAAACAATATCTATCAATTTAAGGATGACAAGGAGAGCAATTGCGGAACGGCTGGGCCAAAGCGAGGAAAAACTCAAATCACTGACGAACGACAGTCTGTGCAGGCTGCTTCACCTCCAGCTGGCGAGCTACTTCCATTTGGATGAACAAATAGGTGTGCAAGGAAAATAATCTTTGATGGGTCCACTTTAACTGGACTAATTACTGAGAAATTATTGCAAACATTGGAAAAGTCTCCGCTGCCCACATTTAACCCAACTTATCTATCTGATAGTCGATGACATATTAGTGCTACTAAAACCTGGTCAACTTAAATCGCATAAAATGTGCTCACAAGCACCATGGACGATATTTATTTCACATGGAATGGGAGGTGAAAAACATGCTTCCATTCTTGGTAGTGCAAATCATCATGATATTTGACGGAATGTTGAAACAATTTGGTGTACAGTAAAACTATTCGAACTGATCAGATGCTGAGCTACTATACTAACCACACCGTGTCAAAAAAATTTGTTTCTACAAATTATACTGCATTTACGCAAACCACTTTCCAGCATTATGGAAGCAAAACGGGAAGAGGAGAAATGTTTTCTTATACAGCTTCTTTTAAGCACGTACCCACAGATTCTCGTACGACCCTGTCTAGAAAATTAGTCTACGGTCTCTCAGGCAGCACAAAGCAGAGTAAGATGAATAATTATTTTAGCAGGTGCACCTTCTGCGAAATGGTTCAGTTAACCCGATGTCTACTGGAATCCAAATATTTTCCGGGAAATTCAGCCAAACTATCACACCGATTCTCCAGATGAATGTTCTCATAAAAGCTGATGTGATTATTAGTTAGAGGAATGGAGGAGAGCTAGGTCATTCAGGTAGCTCACCAGGAATAAATGCGCAAAGCTGGTCTTGTTCTGTATTTGCGGTGATTTAACCAGTGAACAACAGCTCCTATTTTAATAGGCTAAGAGCGCCAGCAAGATCAAACGAAGGCCTATTAGAGTTACATGGTATGTGCTGGATGAAGATAAAGTATTTTATCCTATAAAACATTACTTCTGAGAAGAGAATAACATTGCTTATCTAGCACAGATCACAGTGGCTCTTAAATTAGCTGCCACTTTGAGCACCCCGTCAAAAATGTAAGCTGAACATGTAGACAACGAACGATGATATTTTATGCTCAAGATACAATACGAAGACTACGGTAAGAATTACGTTGAGCATACAGGAAGGAATCTGGACACATGACAATTTGATTATACACTGTCGCCCCTTAGGCGAGATCCGTGCCTACATGTTCAATGAATCTACCAAAGTCAAAGCTTTATTGTCACATTATTCATTCAAAGTAGCAATATTGCCAAGTCTATTTGGTTTTTGCAACGTTTATTGACGCGCTGAGTGGAGCATTTTAGTCGCATACATTTCTTCACTGACTGCGATGAACTTTTCAGCGCGTAGTTGTATTGGTAACTGCCTAAGTAGTAATAGCCGCAGTGTTCGCCATAGCCTTGCTATCTGGAGTCGTGAGATATACAATTTCGAAACTAATGCAGCCAGGTGGCTGGCTATGATGAATGTGTGATTGGACACTGCTCATAGTGTGTTCACTCAACCGTACGCGTCCCAAATTGATTGCTCAAATAAACGTAATTTTTGACGGTGGAATCGAGTGAACAATTAAGCGGGATCACCTAAGAATTCACAAAAGGAGTAAGCAATACAGCCTACTAATGCATAAACCAAGGGTTTTATGCACAATAAATTAATCAACCGTTGTATATCCCACGTGCCATTTTATCCATCGGGATTGGACACCTGTCTGCGAGTAAGAACAACTAACGATGGCGATGAGAATCCTGCGGTAGCATGGGCCACACCAACGTGCCGCCAATTGATTTCACCTACGGACTGGTGACTATCACTTGTTGATGATAAATGTTAGACGTCACCGATTTGTCACAAATATGGCAACAAAACCAATGCGCACAATCACGACGTCATCTCACAAACTTACAGTTACACTTTTGTGGTCTAGAGCAGTGTGTGAAATGCTTTTTGTGCCAGTGCTGTCGTTTACGTCAGCGTAATTCCGTTAGAGATGTTTATCACCAAATGATGACGATCATGTGCGTGTGAAAAAAATGCAGCCAATCACGGCGCTTGTGGCTGAAAAACATAGCATCAGACCAAGTATATACTTTAATGGAGAATGTGACAAACCTTAGTAACAAAACCGGCAGTTATGTCCGACTGTAGCTACAAGGCAAGTCGATCACACGCCACCGCATAAGACACTTTCGTATTATATTTCTTCCTTTTAATCACTATGAGACAGCATGTACTGAATTTGTCACCCATGTCTGCAGGTCATCTACTTTCATCTTCGCGGTAGTGCGGAGCCTATTCGGCTGGTATTACACGCAGCAGGGATACCGTTCGAAGATGAGCGTATCGAATTTAGTGACTGGCCAGCTAGAAAAGCCTCCATTCCGGGAGGACGATTACCAGTACTAGTAATTTCCAAACCCGAAGATTCCAAACCAACATATTATCAAGAAAGTTTGGCCATCGCCCAATTCCTGGCAAGACGTTTCAAACTGATGGGTGACACAGATGAAGAGAACTACCTGATCGACAGAATCATTGGACAAGTTAGTCGTTGATAATTGAAATGCTCTTGAGTTGAATGTTTCGATTACCATGATCGTGTGAATCCCATTATGTTTCACAAACATTATTTCCTTTCAGGTAGCTTGAAAACTTTATCCGCATGAACTGTTTGCTGATCATGAAGGTGTGATTCAAAGGGATTCTAGATTACTCTTACTGCTTCAATTCAGAGAGATGCATGTATTTCACTATGCTAGAAGTAATGGTCTTGGATTCCTAATAGCTTTAATTCAACATTCATAGACAGTCGTGTCTTAGCAACACAGACATGATTGAGTAAATCGATTGCGCCTGTAAATAAGTAAACCAGGATGGCTTAACTTGTTTAGCGTTTGCTATTTTTGACAATTGCATCATCCGTCTTCCCTGCAGTGCCGCGATTTTTCTAAGGAGTTATATGACGCTTTCCACGCACCAGAGGACAAAAGAAAACAGGCTATCGAAGACGCATTCAAGGGACCGATTTCAAAAATAATCGATGTAAGTATATGTCCAGGTCGGTGAGGATATTTTGATCTGCATTTCTACAGAAACAACTAGTGAGTACCATCATGATGACTTTGGAGGTTGTGCTCATGGAAAAATAATAGCCAAGTAACACTAGGGATTTGTATGGGAAGTACAAAAATGCCACGGGACTCCAAACACATAAACTCTGTACACTTACTCACTGTCGGTTAGTAATTGCATGCTGAATAAGCGAGGACTTCCGCAAATATCTCGCCTGTCCTGTAGAACTAACTATAACTTGCCACACAAAACAGCATGAAGAAACAGTGCAGAAATATTGCGCGAATTTAGCTGACACACCTGCCTCGAATTATGAAACGCAGAGCTGCATGCCGTGTATATACATTTCATTCATACAAATCATTTGTGATTTCAGCTCTTATCTCAATCGCTTGCCGAATCTGACGGGCAGTTTGTTGCTGGTAACAAGTTGACACTGGGTGATCTTTATCTTCTGGCGACACTGGATCATGTCCTCAAGCACGACGAAGCTCTGTTGAAGGAAAAATACCCCAAACTACTTGATTACCGAGAGAAAGTGATCAACAGCAATGTGAATCTGGCTGCCTACATCAAGTCGCGTCCAGACACGGAGGTATAGGCTAGGTGCTTCGTGATTTCATTTGTATTGGCTAATTAATTTAATAAACTCTCTTTCGCACTAATCCTTTCATGTATCGACTGTACGGATAGGTTGAAGTTTAGGGAAGCGGAGAGCTAACTTTGCAATATATATATCTTGGGCCTTTGAAGTATTTGAAAGCCTAACATAATGCATTTTGTTCCCAAGTCGGTAACTACGGTGATGAAAGAATAACGTTGTTTGTTCGCACTTTATGCGTACTCTATGCACACGTCATACGGACACATGAATAATGCGAAAACTGTGCACGCATGGTCAGCAGATTATGTAGAGGCGCTCGCAGAAGTTCAATGTCACCGTACCTAGTTTGGAGTATATGCCGTCTACAGTTGTGAACAGCTAGAGGTTAACACTATAGCCTAGTTACTTCGCAGTAACATTTGTTATGTCCCATAAACTACGTCTTTAGAGGCAACCATCTTATGCTCGCAACTTTGAGCCCATGAACCAAAGTAATACTTAATAGAGAAGTTAATGGATCTCGCTCATCTTGACTGTACTTTCTGTACTTTGATTAATTTCTTCGTTGCGCTGGTTGTTAATTTCGCCGTACAATTGTATGCTCTGTAAAATAACGTTAAACAAGGTGATTGTAATACTTTCCGCACGAACTCTACTGGTCATGTACAAAAACAATAGGATAGCACAGTCAGAGGAGGACCGTAAAAATGAGATAAGTCAATTCCTGACATTCTGCTTTCGCAATTGTTCGTTAACTCTCAGTAAAGCAATCAAGTAGATAAGAAAAATAAAGAACTATGTGTGCAATCCACCATAGCCAAAATAATATTGTGATTCCAGTTCCAAGATAACTGAGAGAACATCAAAACCCAAATGAGCATACACGTCTTTGTAGCAAAGGCATCATTGCATGCTACAAACCACGTAACAATCTACACATAAACCAAGCAATAGAACCTGAAGATAGCAAACGGCCGTCCGAGTAGATACGGAGAATGGCATTTCGAATGCAGTGGGTCACAGAGCTTTGTAACAAACACTTTTGGGATTTGTTATTTTCTATCACCGACACCTGAATGCACGCAGCCCAATTAAAAAACGGTGTAGGTTACGTCGTCCGTTTTGCACCCACAGTTATATAGTGCCTCCAGTCTCGAATGAGCTAACAAAACAAAATGAGCACGTTGCGGTCAATTATTGTCGTGATGGCTATGCTAAAATCCGTTTCTCATTTTGATGCGAAAGCCTGAACTGTGACCTTGTTTAGTTCCAGATGTGTTCCGATGGACACCCGTATGCACGCTGTAAGCGCGTGGAAAATTACTAACTGGGTAAAAGATATGTTCTGAATTGTTATCAAGGTACCGTATTGCCTGAAATCAGTAACCTTACCCGGTTCACCAAAAAAACAAGTGGTTAAAAATCGAATCCTATTAGAGGCGCTCGTTTGCCATGAATACAAACACTTTCCGGCGAAACCTGTCAAACACAACAACTAAACCGTTTTTGACACAACTGCTTTGTCACGCAAATCTGTGCCTTTTGTCTATGTGGCCTGGTCTGGATTTCATGAAACTGATATTTCACAAACTTTGTCAAGGATCTGTCCACCCTAATAAGTGGGTCACGCGTTGCAGCGACAGAAAATATGTGCGTCTGCGTTGATTGGTTTTTGCACCACAGTTTCGAGAACAACGAGCAAGCTTGATTATGATATCATTTGAGCGTATAACGAAAGAACTTGCCCCGCCTTAATCATTTTGTTGTTCATAGGATTCTGGAAAACAACATTTATCGTTATATTTCGTTTATTATGAAATAGCACAGCGTATTCACTCGTCTTGGCACAAGTTCTGCTGTGCAAATACAGGAATTAAATCATTATTACTAATTAGCAGGAGCATCTTAATTCTATTTGTTTCCACTCAGCTGCTTACAAGCTACATAGCACAGCCTAATCCGGAAAATCACCAGATGCGTTTCGCCCTATTGGTACTCGTCAGTGGTGCGCAGTCCCTCGACCTACCACTGGGGATCGAACCCATGATTGCTAGAGGCAGTTGCCAAGTAGCCAGCAGCTTAAGCCACAGAGCCACGGAGGACGTCCGCTGGGCTACACAATTTTTAAGCTAACCAGGATATAGCACGACTTATCTTCCACTGCCATGCAGGTTACTAGTTGGGCGGATGACAATGGATAGACTCCGAAGGTCATGACTTCCACTCACGAGAAGCTACAACCATAGCATTTGAAACTAGGAAAACTAAGTCATATATTGCTAATAAGTAGGATGATTTTACATCGTGATTGCTGTGATCCCATCTACAACGCCTCCTCAGCAACGTTCCAGCGGTTCACAGATTCCCTGCATCACCGCACACGAAGCTTAGCCAGCTGCGCACAAGCAACCTACGCAAATGTAATAGGTCTTCACTCGTCGTCTTCAAGTAGCACGCTGATTTCTAATTCTGACCTCTGCCTGAGTTAAAAGCTTGTGTTTGAAACAAGAGAAAAAGGCCTATGGTTTGGAGCTTGTTAGTATAAAGCCAGTAGGGAAGAATGGGACGGGTTACTATCGGTCTAATTGACGCTTCTCAGTGTCCTTGAATGTATCGTGATTAACGAATACCAAATACCTAATATTATTGTTTTCATTAGTACCACTATTAACACAGTATTGATATTAATATTATACTTCTACACCGGCCTGATGCATAAAGAGCAACATACAAAACAGTCTGGGTATCAGTATTAAAACAGGAAGTAACCGACTCAACACACAGCATTGGCAGTTTTAACCGTCCGGATCTTGAACAACCAATGAGACGAGAGTCGCTGTGGTTTAGCCACCTAATGAAACACGAATAAGAGGGACATCGTAAGGAATAGACTATAACATGGCACAGTATGGTTTGGATGATCCATATAAGTTTTCTGATAGAATCTATAGGGATACACAAGGTGCAGTGGCTTGTCTAGGGCCTCCAGGGTTAATGTCGGTAGACAGGAGAACCAACGTACCTGTAAACGTTTCCTGGTGTACAGTAGCACTTTCGCATGTCAGCTGTGATTTACTATGATAAGATCAGCAAACTTATGATAATCCACCTCCCCGGAGGATTATTTCACCAAACATTATTATATCACAGAGTTTGGCAGTAAAACCCTCTCGCTACTTATCATAACTTGCAATGTCGTTCAAGCAGCTACTTGGTCACAGTTCCGTTTCTCTATTTACCATATCTCCATGCTTCTCCTAGAAGTAGAACCATTCCAAAGTATGTTAAGGTTCTCAACATTAGCGTGACACATCCAACCTTGGTCTACTCTACGAAGCTGTGATTTTTTGGACGAATTAGTACGGTTGACATGCTCCTGCTTCTTGATGCTGAAAGCATCCAAGTGTAACCACATTCTGTATTCATTGTATAAATTGGCTCGTCATCAGAAATTTGTCGCAGAATATCCAAAATTTTCGATCAAATTTGACAGCTTATACCTCAATGATCAAAAGGTATCATGAAGTCACACTGAACCACGTCTTATTGAGTTCACTTCATGTGGATAAACTATCCACCAAGATCCGGTTAATTTTATATGTCTCCCTTGTGTGTATCCTAGATGAATCAATATCAGAAATCATTTCAGGGTAAAGAATTCTTTTCGGTAAATCTCATCAGACCCAAACTTTTACATAACAGTGATTGTGGATATAGCGTCAACTGGGGCTGGGATTGACTTCTTGACTGTTTGAATGACCAAAATCGATAACTTGAGACAGAGATAGAGATGGTAGACCAAGTAAACTAAATAAACATATGTACACAATTCTCATTAGTACAAGGTAATTAAGTAGGTAAGATGACGTCCAAATAACTAAGCAACGGTGTCCGTTGGCCAAGGTAGTAATATCGGCCGTATAAATCGTTTTTGGACACATAATTCCGGCTTTAGATGGTGAATGTACATAGCCTCGGCGAGGGCTAAGAGCTGTTTGCGGAATCCTTGGGAGAAGTGTTCAGGTAATGAGTAAATGACTTTGAAGTCATTCTCCGAAGCTGTATGGCCACATTCAAGGAGGTGCGACATGATAGAGCTGTCTGAAGACCTCATTTCGCCTCTGTAAAACCATGTCGGGATGTGTTCACGAACCCTCTGAGATAGGCGTCTCGTCATGCGACCCACGTATCCTGCACCACAGGAGCACGAGTACTGACAAATGATCATTGAACGGGTCAATGGCGGTAGTCTATCCTTCAAGGGTTTTGTAAGCAACGGCTTATTGTGAAAAACGATTCTCAGGCGGGCAGCGAAATAAGTTTTCTCGACAGCATCTTTCAGGCGTCTGGATAACATATCAGCTGCAGAATCGCCCTTAAAGTGTACATGTATGAAAAGCTCTTTCTTAGGAGCAATGCTCCTAGGTGGCTTTCGATTACGTTCCTTCAAATGTTTCATGATAAATTTATCCGGATAGCCATTTTCCCTGAGGGCGTCGCTGATTCTCTGTAGTTCTTCGTTGACGGTATCCGGTGTACAAATACTGCGCGCCCTGAAGGCGAGAGATCTGATTAAACTCCGCTTGTGCTCTAGTGGTACTGCGCTGTGGAAGTTAGTGTATCCTAGATGCCACACAATTTCATTCTGTGTTATTGCACTAAGTATGTTCTACTACATTGAACTCATTTCTCCCGTTTGATTATTCAACACTCACAGTGCAAGTATTTCCATCTAATTAAGAGGTCAAGGAAAAACTTGTTTGGCTACAACTGTATTCCACATCCAACTTTGGCTCCATACACTTTAATTATTGCGAAAAAGAGCGTCAACTAATTTCACCTATATTAGCCTCCATCTCCACAGTTCGTTTCCCGACTGGACGTATTCCTCGTCGATGAGACGAATGTACGGAGGCGAGTGTGCCCGCAAGTCAGTTACGCCTCGATCTAGCTACATTTCTACTTGAACAAAACAACAAAATCCTATGGTTAGTCGGTTAAGTTTACCATTGAGTTTGTGTTTTTTAACGGAACTTATTCGGATGCTATCTCCTTGCTTCCGTTCATCACATTTTATCGGGTCAGTGACATGTGTGTTACAAATGGAATAAATTCATCATGCGCATCTAAAAGCACATGCTTAATTTGACTTTAAGTAAGGCTGCCGCGAAGATTGCACCAGTTAATGTGGATTTATGTGGATCATCGCCATCTCCATGATCTTCGCATTCGTCAAAATTTGCAGGATTACAGCGACTACTGAGGATGGTTTACAGGTCGACGTTGTATCAATTAAACAGTTACGCCGTCTCAGCTGCTCGCAATTTTGGCCATGGTATTAGCGTATTATACTTGGACCTCCTAGCAGCACTGCAATTTATCAACTGCTGTTGAGCTGCGGCTTCCTAATTAAAAAGTTATCATATGAAGAGCATGTTTATCACTGCTGAAAAACGGACCCGTCATGGGTACATTAAAGGGCTTTCCTTGGGTGACTTAAAATCAACAACCATGGTATGTTGCCAATAGTTCGGCTGGAGCCCACACTGAACCGCTTACTGCGGCTCTGCAAAACAAACTAAGTTTTGCGTGGCAAGCTACCGTTAGACACGCGTATCTTGTTCAACACGACTGAAAAGGCGCAGTAGGACTAGCTCAGCGAGAAGAAGAACCGCATTGTTTTAGAACCCGTGTCTGACAGAATCAATGCGCAGTAGACTTTACTACCACACAAAAGCAATCCCCTGCAAACAATAACGGTCAAAGACTAAGTGCTAAGTAGGACATCTACAGAGATCATTTAATATTCGCATCCATACAACACTATCACACAAATACTGGTAGTGCTATGCATGTATTGTAAAGTGAACGAAATCGCGATGACGCTACAACTGTTTCAGCTTGGTTAAAGCAGACGGGACGTTTGTGATACGAAGGAATACTTCCTGCACATAAGCGTCGCAGGTAGATAAAACAACACATATTCAAACTTTAGGCCTTCGACGGTGAGCGGAGAATTGGTCTCCACTAATCCTATGACGCCACCTTACAAATAGAGAAGACACACAACATCCCATTCAAAGACGGTTCAAATAACATACAGTAAAGAATCAACTGTATACTAGGAGAGTCGTCCCCGAGCGAAGGGTTGTCGTCAGCGTAAGCTAAGTTGTTTGCGCAATCAAATAGAGGGAATTCTAATCCAAAATTCCGCAGCCTTTATATACCGAACAAGGGGACATTTTTGATCACAAAGTCAAAGAGAAAGTGTGATATATGGACTTAATGTTGTACACTATTTGTGACAGGAAAGAGTGCAGAAAGCTTGATGTAGGCTCTCACTCTATTTGAAGTGTAGATGTATAGTTACCTAAGTGTTGCGATGTACGTTTCAAGAACTCTGTACTTTAGCACGCATCGCCATAAAACTAATCGGTGTACTAAGTCGAATGCAGCCCATATATCTGGGAAAGTCACAATTGTCAGTTCACGATCCAGATTAATACGTTCGAGATACGATGTAGCGTGAATGTTTGACCCACACATCACCGGCCGGAGCGAATTTCGGCATACTTCTGCTGGTATCGTCTGACGCATTTGGACCAGCCTGCGGAGCATTATAACTTAAGTACCTCAGTAGTAATGGACTGCAGACTAAACCATCTGGAACTGGCACAGTACGAAGGAGAACCTTTCATTGATGATCCAGGTAATTACTGAATCTGTCTAAGAGAACGGTGCCATTGCTTTCTACCTGGATGTCAGCCGCTATGCAATTACCTACAACGGTACGTTAACAATCCAGTTGGATGTACGCCATAAAGTCAGACTAATAGAACTCTAAAAGTCGGTTTGCAGGACACACTTAAACTTCTGAGGGTAGTTTCAGCGACATTAATCTTGTCATGCGACTCGTGTACTAGATGTAGTTTGATGGCTGATATCAGCTGAACCTATACCAAAAAGTCTCAGTATCATGTTTCTCTATAAGTTAGTGATTTCCTATCCATCCTCCTCATAGATGGCTTCGCGTGTGCCAGGTTTCAGATTTCAATGGTACAAATGATAGTAAAGAGTAAACCAGAATTTCCAGCAAGAGCTGCGTCCTTCATAGCAAAAAGGGCAGCGGTCTAACTTTACAAAGGAGACTGCAGTGCTATAACGATTCCAGTGGTCATAAGTTGCGCCAAATATACTGGTCTACATTTAGCATTCCATGCTGCATGCTCCAAATGTTTTCATTGTGCGTGAGTGGAACACAGACTTAAGTGTTTGCCAATGGCCGTTGTTATTTCAGCCAAGCCGGTTGATCAGTTTATTTCTTCATATTGAGTTCACATGCTTCCGTTTCAGCATCCCCGAAACAACATTCGGATGCTCACACAACGCAACAGATGAGTTGAATTAGGACACTTCGTTCCAAATTGACTACAACCCGATATGCTACCCGGTTATTAGAAACTGATTGCAATTTGACATATTTGAAACCAAGGTTGTGTTGTGATGTAGGATGCGGGATGACAGAACATCTACTTGAGAGCTTGGAGTTTGTATTTGCGATAAGTAAACCGTTGTAATCATCTGATTAAATACCTGGCTCCATTATCCGAGCAATTCACCTTCAGAGCGGGGTGACCACGCCGGTGAACTTCACCTGTTAATAGTCGACCAAATAATACGAAGAAAACGACATCCGATTTGGCAGCATTCCGTAACAGCTGTTAAAGTTAAAGATGTAAATTGTCTTTTATTGATTTACAGTTTCAGTCGGTTTGAGTATAAGAGTGCGATAAATATCAACTCAGGATGGATTTTGCAATCTAGTTGCACATAGCGGCTATCATTCGGAAACCAATGTAAGAATAGGGTCTCTGTTTTGCTGCTTAATGCTACGCCAACGACAAGCAAACCAGTTTCAGCTGCTTCTGTGCCGTCAGATTGCTCGCAAATCACCTATTAATACACATTTAATATTCGACGTGCAGATGCCCATAACATGAAAACATTTGTTGTTATTCTTACCTCCAAACGGAAGTGTTACCCATTCACATTATTAAGGTGAATGAGGATAAATTTTCTCCCTTTGTTATCGCAACGTATAATGCACAAACTTTGGCCCACATGATTAAATTGCATTGGTGCGGACATTTTTTTCAATTGTTAATGATCGGACTGACTACAGCCTCAATAATCTGACGCATAAATGCCGGTTACCATGCTCTCCAGGATATTTCCTCTTTAGCAGCCAGTATTCACAAACTGACCGGAGCTCATGCCAATGGAAACACGCTCGTTCGTCTCGTACGACAGTGCTTTGCATTCACACTCAGCTGGGCTTCACAATCCTTGCAGAGCTAGTGTACGACTAGAGTGCCACTCTTATGGCGAGTGACCACGAATTGTCTACAGGCGTCCAAGTGATTTTTGCTCACTTTAAATCTCAGCAACCCACATTCCGTTCAGTCAGCCCTCCTTTGTATGCACAGTGGAAAGGCTACAAACGCGCGCGCGTGTGTATGTGACGGGTTCAAATAAACACTAACCAACCCTTTAGGTTGCTCTCAAATCCGCAAGCATTCTCAACTTAAATGCCAGCGGTAGTGGTGACGCCGTTAGCGTAAATGGGCCGCGTTAACTCCTGGCGACCAAATGCTTACTGCTTACAATATTCCACGTTCGCTCGTGCAATCCATTGAACAATTGGTTGTAGTGATCTACAATTATCCCTGGAGCCCATGTACTCTAAAACACTTCCTCGCTTTGGAATGCAGTTAGGAAATTCAGTGTTCAAGGCCTAACAACTTTCGTTTTAAGTGCCCAAAGTTTGGCTCGTCCGTGTAAGCTGAATAAGCCAGGCAAGTAACTGATTAGCGATTAACATGTTTATTTTGATACTACAGGTCCTGTTCCACATATTACTCATGCGAATGAGTATAGCTAATTTTCCCGCAGTTCACCCATTATATTAAACTTAGGTGAGGTTAGAAAAAGGCAGCTATTATCGTGATAAGCTGCGGAAGGACAAAGGTGCCCGGCCAAAATTTGTATTAGAAATGGTCAAGCATCCAGATCGACTCGAAATTAGGTTAGCGCAACAGTGGTGTTACGGTATTGTTTAAACGAACATTTCACTGAAAAGTAAATTCACGCACAGAAACAATGGATTCGTAGTGCAGAATAACTGCAACCGAGATGCTTGATGACAGATTATTAATAAATTGTAAGCGGCAAAATTATCATGAGAACCGCAGTCTGAATGGGAATTTCATACTTCAGGTAATCACCTTATCTGCGCCGATTGCCGAAGCACTTGATAACTATTAATTGTCTACCCCATACGATTAACTATGCATCGTTTAATATTTTCATTGCAATACACGCCATGGGTATGGAGATTTGCTTGTTCATATTATTCATAGCCATGTCTAAATGATTCCATCCCAAAATTCGCTGTTAGATAGCTTCGTGCCCATACTGTGTAACATGATCATGTGAGATATTATGCAGTCACTGTGTGTCATCTACCGTGTTATTCCTTTCATTCCTTACTGGCCCGGTGACGAACTATACTTATACACATCAACCGTAAGTCATTATTCTTTTATGGTGTCTAGTATTTGTGCATCATTTCACCTGGTAACTGTATTGATGATACTTTGCTTCCGTATTTCCATATACCTTTCTATCTGTTGTGGATGCTCAAACTACTGGCTAAATTTATGGTTCCTGTTTAAGCTCACATGCAAAAGTTAACTAATCACCGAAACTCGTATTGCTTGCTAAGCATTGTATGTGCGCTTTTCCAAAACAAGTAGAATTTAGCTGTTATTCTTTCACTCTATCTAAACTCATGCACTTACGTAGTGTTTTTGTTCATGAGGGTTACTGTATTTTTTCTATTCAGTTTGTGATAGTCCATAGACATTTTTGAAAGAATGGCCGCTCGCAACACTGCAGTACAGCCACTCCAACCAAGCATGTTCTAGTATGTAAATTGATATATCTACGGCAGCGGGCGGTGCTACTTGTCTGCATGTTGAAGGACTAAGTGTTAGCCATGTAGCAAAACACGAAGCGCCACATTCCCGCTTAAAAGACTGATCACATTTTCACATGTGTGCCACCATTATCTGCTTGCTCGATGTCAAAATGGGGCCCTCCCAAATTACAGGTGCCCCGCTAACATATGTTCGTGTCTCTTTACATTCCAATTTGATATATGGATCATATTACTTTTTTTCACGTTTGACACCGTAAAATATTGCCGGTTGCAATCTAAGGTCAAGGTAACCAGGTCACGTGTCTCAAGTCATTGCAATTGATTCACGGACAGCGGCAACAAAATGTGACATCCGAATCGAAATACTTGGACACAGGTCACACTCTGCGCACGGAAGAAATGGTCGAGGTATGCTGGCGCAAATGATGGATGATCAAGGAGATCATAAAATTTGCACACGACTGACTGCATGACGGTTCCACATACCCGTGAATGCTCGCTTACCTCTCGGACAAGAGACAATCGGACTGGTTCTGGCGTACCTCCTGACACGAATAGCTTGCGGTTAGTATAAAAGAGGGCATTTACAACACACACCACCGAAAAGTCATCCCGCTTTGTTTTCACTCTATTTTAGGTTAATTGCTAACGTTATCAAAGTTATTAACCAGATACTGCCTATATGTATAATAAATTCTCCATAGTTGCGTCTATTCTGCTAGCACAACGCTTGGACTAACTGATGCTGTATCCCTACTTGTATCCACACATGTCATGGTATTTTCACGCAGTTTATATCATTTTATGTCATTTCATGCTTCCTAACTCTTGAAAGCAGTTCCAGGATTTCTTGCTAACACCACACAAGCAATTTTCATATTGCTACTGAGTAGGCGACTTCCAATGCAAAATAATAGAACCATGGGTCAAGGTAGTTCGTCGAGCAATAATGGTGTACGGGTCACCTCACCATTCACACTCTGTAGGGTGCCTAAGCAACATTTAAATACCACTGATGACTTACATGTTCCCAGGTTCTGTAGCACTACACATTTCCCAGTCCCTATCCCCATCACGCCTAAACCAATTTTTTCACCCTAACCCCCGAACAAGCCAAATCCACCCATGTCTCCGCCATCGACATCAAGAGCCACATGTGGCCGCAGGTCATCAAGCCAAATACTCAAGGGTGGATGCTGTAATGTGCCCACACTTGACCATCGGGAGAATACTCATTTACCTACACAATGAACCGCATTATGCGCCAGGGAGCTTACGGGATGTGACAGTGATATGGCAGCACTGCGTGAGAGCCGATTTGCTGATCAAGCTAAATTGCGTGGGGATGGTGCTGGGTACACTTTCTATTGGATTGGCAATCCCAACGCAGCACCACGTGAACAAGCCGTCAAATTTGCAATTATTGACTGCTTCAATGGCCCCTTGACGGGGGAGCCTATTGGTACCAGCCCATGGTTGATGTCATTTCGTGGATGCCCTTGACATTGTAAGTTGGCAACATTTAGTAGCATGTATGCTTCCACCATGTGTTATCCTGATGACATGAAAGATCAGGACTACTCTCCATTGATCTCTCTTTTACCGTCTGTGCCAATGTGTGACCGCCTATTCCTGCTTGTTGACTTCAATGCACGTGTAGGGCGTGATGCCAGAGTGTCAGCCGAGATGATTTGGCCCCACGGGATTGGGAGAGTCAATGGAAAAGGAGAAGGTTTTCATTCATTGTGTGCCACACATGGCTTGACGATCACGAACACACAGTTCGCTCTGTGTGCTGGGGACATTGCTACATGGACCCACATACGGAGTGGTTATTTCACTTGCTGGACTGTCATCGTACGTCAACGGGACATACTTGAATTGCGCATAACGCGGATAATGCGTGGATATGATTGTGGGACCGCTCATAAGCTGGTGGGCACTATGTTCCACCCAAAATGCCCACAAATCGTCGTATTTGCCAATGATTATCAATCGGAGGCAATACAAGGTAATGCGCCCTAATGAGTGCAGAAAAGAGACAAGCACTGGAGGATGCCATAAGAACCCACCTCGACGAAGACGACTCCTTGGCTTCTTTTAGCGTGTGATGGGACCAATTGAAGAAACAGGTGACCATTGCTACGTTGGAGATGATTGGATGTTAAAACTGTAAGCGACCTTACTGGTTCGAGGAAAACAGTATGGTGATTGAGCCATTAGTACGAGCAAAACCGCAGCGTTCATCGCATCCGAGGTTGACCCTAATAACGCAAAAGCAGCTGGCTGGAGAGCGGCGTCAGCTGCAAAATGCCTGGTTGACAATGCAAGCTTCGCAGATAGAGTCCTATGCTGGATACCGTCAACAAACAGTATTATACGGGCCCACTGTGCAGCGAATGAAGACCCTGAAAGACTTTGGGATTAGCGCCGTATACATACAGTCTGATGACATCTTGCAGATGGAGCACAGACACTTTGACACCTACCTGTACAATCGATTCGTTATTGACTGAGACACACTGTAGGGGCTGCAAACACCACAGCTTTCTATCCGCACTGGAAGACACACCGGGAATGAAGGAAATCCAGAGAGGGCTTGCGCAACTGCGGAATGGGAAATGCGCTGTTGTTGATGGCATACCTCCGGAAATACTGAATAACGGAGGACAAGTTGTGATTCGCGCACTCCACCGTTTGGTGGATGCTGTCTGGGTGGAAGAACAAGTGCCTGCAGATTTGAAGGACGCTCTTGTGCTTCCACTATACAAGAAAAAGGGTACCAAGCAATACACCTACAATTAGCGTGGCATCAACTTAGCTATGTCGGCAAGATTTTGCCCGCGTCCTACACAATCGCCTTGTCACACATGTACTGGAACCGAATATAGCTGAGGAGCAATGTGGATTCCGCTCGGGTCGAAGTACCATTGACATGATGCACACAGCATGTCAACTACAGGAAAAATGTCGTGAACGCAATCAAAGTTTATTCACTCTTTCGCGACTTCACCAAACCGTTCGATACAGTGAACGGTAAAGCTTTCTGGCTGATGCTCTCAAGGTTTTGATGCTCTGCAAAGTTTATTCTTCTGATTGAATGCCTGCATACTGGCATACGAGCATGGGTGCAGCTGAGTGGACAGATATCAGATGACTTTGCCGTTATCTGTGGTGTAAATCAAGGATACACATTAGCCGCCACACTGTTCAGTATATTTCTGACGGCTGTGATGTGCGCATTCAACGCATGTGAATACGGTGTGCATCTGGAGCACCGCATGGATGTGGGTTTGCTGAACAGCCGCCTCTTTGGAGCAAGAAGCTTAAGGTGTGAGACAACCATCCGTATGAGGCTGTTTGCGGACAACTGTGCATTGTTTGCACATACCGAGGCAGAACTGTAATGTATGACGACTGCATTATCTTCCCCAGCGAGGAAGTTCGGACTCAGCATAAACACAGGCAAGACTGTATACCTATTTAAGCCGGCATCCTGAGCGCAGCCCATGTGCGGGCCATAAATACGGATTACAAATGAAGTACTTCAGAATAAGTCAGCGTTCTGCTACCTCGGACGGACATTGTCAACCGACCTACGGACCACCGACGAACTGCATGTTCGTGTAGCGAAGACGAGTGCCGCTTTAGTGAAACTGGCACATCACGTGGGGAAGAATCATCATCTCACTGTTAGAACCAAGGTGATGTTATACAAATCAACGATTCTCTCGGACCTTATCTATGGATCGGAAACATGGACACTGTACAGAAGGCTACCCGGTTTCTGGAATAATTCCATCAACATTGCCTTCGCCGGATTCTGCACAGTCAATGGTGGGACAAAGTGCCGGACGCTGATGTGATCCGCCAGAGCGAAGTGTACAACAAGGACTGTATGCTACTGCTGCCCCACCTCCGGTGGCTTGGACATGCGCGCCGTATGGATGCAAAGAGAATCCCGAAGCAACTGCTGTATGGGCAACTGAGCGCAGGTAGCCGGAATGCAGGCAAACCAAAGTTGCGCTACCAAGACAATATGAAGGTTACTTTGTCCAGAGTAAGTGTTGACATAAGTGTTTGGGTGGCGTTGGCAACGCATCGCCGCACCCGGTGTGATCTCATCAGGTGTACCGTTTCTCAAACACAAGAAACGCAGCTGCTGCATGGGGAAATTAAACGTCTAGCACGCAATAATCATCTGCCGGCGGACTACAATTCTTCGGCTACGCCCACATGGAGCTGTAGTGTATGCGGCCTTGTGAGAATTGGTCCGTTGGCGTGACCTACTATTATTAACTTAGCGTGATGGATTAAAGTGACTGAAGTCCCCACTCAACTGGCGAACACAATAACCCACACCGGAGCAAAATAACACAAACCAAGAAGTTCCGTGTGTCCTACTAATAGACCAAATCCGGCGTTCAAAGGGTAAAATAATCAGGATAAATTTTGTGAAACTAGGTGTCAATAAGTTTTGCCTTATCCTATTTCATCTATATACGAGCCGTTCAACTGACAGGAACAACTGGACCATAAGAGAGTGATTGCTATAAAAGACAGTGTTAGGTAAAGAATTCACCGCTACTATTGCTGACGCATCAACAGTCCGAGCAAGCAAGCATAAGGAAATCACTGCTTCTGTTGATGCACACTGGAGGCCCTCTACTGCCCGTTGGTCTGAAAGTAGAGATATGACCTAGTTGTGCAGTACTTCCAAAGAAATTTACGTAGCAATTGAAAGGTTGCCAAAGATAATCTAGTGATTATCCAACTGCGGGGGTTTGAAATCCCTCAGCTAGAAAACGGAAAACCGGGAAAATTGTTTCCAAGGGTTTCGAAAGTGAAATGTTTGCGTGAATTGTTTGCGTGTGATAACTAATCATCCGTAGAAGAAGAACGGTTACTAAAGTCCCGGTGGTAGTAAGGAGTGTAGAAACCCGAAGATTTGCAGTGGGCTGGTGTTAGTCCATAAGAAATTGGCGTGCCTTTGGCATCCAAGTGGTTTGTAAATATTTCATGCGGAGACAATGACAGCTATCCGTTGGTGGGGTTGTGATGCGCCAGCGTAGGGGCTACTGCCACATTGAAAGTAGGTTGGCGTGCAAGAGCAACCCGGCTGCAGTGGACCAACCGCAGAGCAACCAAGCAGTCTCCCACGATTTACACGCCCAAAGTCAACAGACAAATGAAAGACAACGAGTGCAGTTCGCGAAGGAAGCTACGATTATCAGGGCAGTACATATGGTCCTGGAAAGTAATCACAGCGCAAACGGTATCTTTTGTCCCTCTTTATGTTTTTAATGAAAGTAAAGATTTTTCGCGTAAACATATTTAGCCCTATCCGCTTTAACACCAAGTTCACCAGGACCTTAATTAACTGTTACGCCACGTTCTGACGATTTGGCATCAACTCTCTTAGTCAGCCGAACGAATGTGGCTTAGGACTATTTCACGCACGAAAAATAACCATCGAAATTTGAAGTTGAAGGATCCCTGAGGCTTAGGCGCAACACAGTTAATAAGCGCGAGAAGAACGGGCTCCTAGCCCAAACGCAATTTCATACGCAGAAACCCAATCCCGAGAGAAGAAAACAAAAAGACAAGCCTTTTGCGTAGGCACTTTTACCAAGCAGACTCAAGGAGATTACAGCGCAGTTCAGCATTTCATTTATATCTCGATGGTGCCAACCGTTTGCGTGAGTAAACCATGGAAGCAGCTGAATCAGCACTACCCAGATTTGCTAACGCAAAATGTTGAAAATTGAACTTTAGTAGATTCGGAGGCCGGACTGGAAAACGCATTATTACTTAGGTAAAAAGGCTGAATGTTTTATGATTGCGGAGGTTGGTCGGAAACCGGAATGTTTTCTGAGGTACAAAGGTGAATGTTTCACGAGTTGAAAGGCTGATCGAAACATGTGCACTTGTCTGAATCGCGTTTCATTGCCTTCAGTTGTTAAACCTTGTAATCATTGTGGGTACGTTGGGTCCCCATACCTATAACTTTATACAGCCGTGATTGATTTTTTGAACATTACTTGGAACTAATTATTGTGTACAATATCTCTCAATGACTCTTGTTGTATTAGTAGATGGGCACTCACATTGTTTACCATAGTAAATAACTTTATAATCCAACTATTTCCAACATTGCTTTCTGAAACCGAGGATGACAAATAAGATACAAATTCAGAATGAAGTTTCTTCATTGGTTTGCCAACGCGCTTCTGCAGTTCACTTGATCGAAGCCAGTGTCCATAGCCAGCATCGCTGAGACAATTGGAAAAACCCCGAGTTTCCATTTGTAAGATGATTCCTTTATAAAAAGTGGTTTTATGAAAAGCTGAAATTTTCGCTTCCACGCTAAGTTTGTTTTGCATGTATTCAATGCCAGCAACCAGCAGTTCGTAACATTTCTGAAATATTTAGCAATATAGTCAAGGCAATAGACACAGGACATTTATAAACTAATCTGCAAGGGGTGACAAAGCTTCCATGATGAGATAGACTTCATCAAGTAGCTCAAAACGCCTCCTTACAATTTTTCCTCTTCAAAGCCTTCGCAAGCCTATATAGTAAATCAAAGTCTCTTGGACATGATCTGTTCCTTGGCAGAACAGTCGCAATTTTAGATCGACTCTTGATGTAATTAATCATAGTTAGTAGCATTTAAGTTCTTGTTCAAAGTCTCACTCATTCTCTTTAATGCCAGCGCGTCGATTCAGGATGCCATGAGAAGAAACTCAGAATTAATTTTTGGTCTTGCTCTCGCTGTGAATCCAGCTGTATGTGTTGTCATTGCTGCTGCTCTACCTTAACATAACCAAAGAATATCATTTTCACTGAAGATATCATAGCTTTCTCAAAACTTGCTCTCTCACTTAAGGTTCAACAATGCAACGAATATATGATTGATAATATAATCAGAAATTTGAACCAGAACAAAAGTAATGAATTTGGCTCTAATTAAAATATCTCTGCTTATATCTAACCTTACTGATAACCCCTTAGATGCAGTTATCTTCTCAAGAGCCTCTTCCATCAAATGCTCAGATATTTCTTGAATATTCCATTCTACTCTGCTATCAGAACATGGAGCACTTCCAATTTGCTGTCAATTTTCTTGTGAAACATGATTAAACGATAGGTTTTACCGAAGGAGTTTATGTTGTTTTACCCCTGTAAATGATGGGTATTATGGTATCTGCAACATTTTCATGCGCACAAATTGATTTCTGACTAATGCAGCTTCAGAAGTTCGTCTTTAATCCCGGCAAAATTGACAGCGGTTGTCGATGTGCTATTTGTGATCACATTTTAAACATTGCTGAATTAAATATGGATCCATACATTATTTCGAGGACACCGCACTGCATATAACGCATCGACGCTATTGATAAACATCAATTTCATTGTAATAAAAACCAGATGCAAATATTCTTAGTTGTACAATTTGATACGGTGATCGTTTCGTTCGTTCTTTCGATGTATCTGTGCTCAGTGTTCGGCGGAAATATGGACACTAACGGTGTTTCGATAGCAACAGAAGCATTGCTGCTTCAACGCCGCTTCACGATTCTGATATGTGTTTGCGACAATTGTATAATGGTAAATTTAACAGTAATTTAAGAACTGCGCAAGTCACAACACAGAACTGGTAAAACTGAAAGCGATAATTGTATAATAAAAATATATCGAGACAAGATCATTGAACAAACGGAGAACGGATAAACATCGTTTAGATCAGCTTGAATTCATCTGTGACAGATGAAAAAGCAACAAGCAGGTGAAAAGCACTTAGCTTTATCAGTTGAGATTGTTCACTCGCGTACTGCTGAGAATGAAACTCGGCAAAACTAAGCAAAATATTATACAGATCTTTAAGGGATTCTTTCAAGAGAGGAGATCAAACGCAGATAAATCTTTAACAATGGGGAGATAACAAGGAAATAGTGCCATCCGAATATGTTTGGCAAGAATGTTTAAAGGATAAAGAACCAAAGGCGGTGTGGTCTAGGTGGGGTTTGGAAGGTATGAGTCTTGAATACGATCATCAGTAGCTATGTAAATTAAAGGTATAAATAAATTACTAAATAATTAATTCCGGGTTGATGTCTTCTACGCACCTCAATAGTGTTGGCATTTCACCAATGTCGTTTTGTGGAAAATAAAGGATCACAATTGTGTACGTTGCGTTGCTTGAAGTACCGGTATTATTACGCGCACCGAGAGTGAAAGTAACGTGATGCTCAATATTAAACGGATAAGTCTGGGTAATTTGTGCATTGGCAGTGTTTACATATCTATCGTCTTAAACGAACCAAAGCCCGCAACCTGTATACCAATGGAGCATCAACTCTCTTGATTTGGGGCGCAGACTGTACGTCAGGTAATCTACGTCACCTAATAGTTTTCTGCAAGTTTTTAGTACAGAATGTGTTACTGGGGCTCCAATTTTCGAACGGTATATAATACGCCGTCAGGCAGCAAAAGTTTGGTGGTCAGCGTTGCAGTCGCTTCTGCATCATGTCTAGAGTTCTATAGAACGTGCGCTGCCGACGATTGATCCCAGTCCGTAGCTTGTATAAACGGACTGTATAACATTTGGTGAGAGCTGAAGGAATTTCATGGAGTTATCCCGTTGAACGCTTTACAGAACTCTTCAGGTCACATGGAATTTGGATAAACACTTTGATGGTCGTTCCATTAATTAGGGTGGATTTTCACACGTCCACGAGGTAGTTAACTCAAGCTGGATTAGTATAAAAATTTGATAGTCTTAAAACCACGACAACTGGCGGGTTGCGGATAGTATGACCGTAGCAGCTTGCAAATTGTTAACCGGTGGGTTAGTTTAGATAAGCTAAGGATCATGCAAACCGTCAGAAGATGGTAAGCCAAAACTGAGTAGAAGCGCCAAGAAAAGCAGGAGGTGACAGACAAACACAAAACCACGTCAGCTTCCAAACAGCATTTGCATGCTCCTAAACCGCAGAGGTATGTGCACTGGTAATGGAACCAGAAACGCGCGCACCGCACAACTTCCATGAAAGAGTTCAAACATAAGTGGTACAGCTGGCCGTCCGATCTGACGCTGATGGTTTTTGCCGAAATCAGTGACTCTGTTCACACTGTTTTCTTACAACATGAACGGTTTTGGTGAATTAAGTTGCGCATCCTGTGGTCCAATCATGGTTCAACAGTTATTGCTGCAACCAACAGATATTCAGGATTACTGAATCTTATTATTTAACATAAAGCACTTGGAGAAACTTTATACATGGGTAACTATGAGACAGACAGCGAACTTCACAAGCACTGGTCAAATCTACCCAGTAAATCAATTGTCAAAATGTGTGTTCAGATTAATTGCTAACTGGGGCAACCCAGTTAGTTTAGACATGTACTTGAGAAAACAAGCTTGTATTTTAGTTTGTCAAATGTGATGTAATAGCTCGCCTTGAACGTTTGCTAAAAGTATATTAATTTGAGGCTAGTGGCGTTACCTTCATTAACTCCACGATGCCTGTGATCGAATGTACGTAAGAGTACTAAAGGTTTCCGAAAATTTCAAGCCATCTGCAGCGATACTCCCGATTAATTAGATCCAAGGATAAAGAACATTTATTCTACGGTTGCCAACAGCAAAAGCTGCCGGTGGGTAATGCGCTAGCTGATGACTATTTGCCTGAAGTTTATTACGATTCCGGGTTTACTGAGATCCCCCGATTTATAGTAAAACACGACAGTTATAGTTGCCTTCTTCCTGACAGAACGAACTGGAGTAGTCTGAATATTGCATGTGAATACGAAGCTTATTTCCTAAGGAGGCCGAGAAGCTGACTAGCAAGCGTTGGTTATCATTTTCTGTCAGTATTCCAGTAAACATGCTTGAATAGCGTGAACTAAGTTAAGCTTAACTTAACTATGCTTTTGAAATGGTGTAAAAGTGGACTTCCCTGGAAAAAAAGTTTATTTCGAGGAAAGTTTGGTATGCCCTTCTGCTCCGTTCCAGTAGTTTATCTGCTCCACTTTTGTGCTCGATTTCACTCGGGCTACTCGGCACTGCTTTTGCCACCTTATCGTAGCGTTGCATCGAGCTGCTTTCCGTCCCTCTTCTCATGCGCGCTTGTAAGAGTATATACTCTACCTAGCTTTCCGTGCCGATGTGCTGAGGGCGTGTTTGACTAAGCAAATTTGTCGGCCAAACGTCTTATGACATATGACTCTTGCCATTTCGATTTCGACTTCGTGAACAACCTCGATGCGCTGACACCAATATTCTGGTCTCTAGGTTCGCATCGAGTGGCTCGAGGTAGGTATTAATCGATGGATTGGTTTATTAGCCAACCGTTTCCACTATCATTAGTTGTATAGATTGCCCTCCAGTGACAAAAGCGGAGACCGGAGCGGCAATCCAGAAACACGTTAATGTGGAGCAAATGGTCGGTTTCTATATAACTTTAACGCGGTTTCACTGGCTACCTTTTATTGACCATCAGACGGGATAAACTGGTTTCCCGTATTGTTCAAAGCAATTCAAGACTATCTAGGGCAAAACTGCATTTGTTCACAATACAACCCACCAATACCGAGCTGCAAATGTGGGCACATTGCACCTGCAATTCTGTCTGGCTTCCCAGTCCACTTGCCTCGGTTCGTTTCGCCTAATCTACCATGTGGCATCCCCTAAACTGCCGATCTTTAAGCTCGTTTTGGTTGTCCAATCGTTCATCACTGTTTCTAGTTGCGCTTTGAGGAGCTGCTCGCATAACCTAACTCTGAATTCGTACTCTATTTAGCTGAATTTGACTCAGCGCATTGCTTTACAATTGGAATAGCAGATGGTAGACAGCAGTTGTATGGCGGTGTATAAAACTTGGTAAAAAAAATAAATGCTATGTACGTGACACAGTCTGCAAGGTTTCTCTATTTGATCACGTACAGACCGTAAAGACAGACACATTGTTCATTCCACTGGATGGTACAATGTGTACGTTAACATTATGGTGCATTACAGTGTTCCGCGACAGAGAAAAAATCTACCCAGGAACTATCGGATCTGATTAAATGTAAGTGTCCCAGTGTTTATGTGAATTGGTCAACAGCCCCATGTATACTGTTAACTGGGTAACATACTATATCATGCAATGGTAGGCAGCGGCTAGCACACAAAATAGTACACACCTCCTTTGCCAACAGTTTACCGTCTATGCCTGCAGCCTTGTTTACCTGGTTCCCGGGTCCATGGTGTCCATACCACCTTAGCTGGAGACAGTATCAAGTCACCGAGATGTTAGGTGCAAAACGTCGGGCGACGCGAGTTGGATAACAGCGCGGTTATGCTGAGATGAAATGGACTTACAGATCGCATTACATGCGGAAC
Organism: Dicrocoelium dendriticum; assembly: GCA_944474145.2. NCBI lineage: Eukaryota > Metazoa > Platyhelminthes > Trematoda > Plagiorchiida > Dicrocoeliidae > Dicrocoelium > Dicrocoelium dendriticum. Next base: position 78,437,547 of record OX104071.1, on the reverse strand, counting down.
AACCTAGCTGGTGTGAATCGCCGTACCTATGTGCATGAGACTTGAGTTTATGGATTGCTACCTTTGACACTGACGCATCGAGCGAACCATAATACTTTTGTGCTGCGTTTCATGGTATGTCCCGATGGACTGCTTACACATGAACATTAGCAGTAAGCTACAAACAGCACACAATTAACAGGCGTGGTGGAAGGCAGATAATTTAATTTTTTGGAGGTGCCAACTTTCGCTTTGGACACTAAAGTTTCTTAAGGCAAAATAAATCAGCTTAGCATTAAGTGACAAATTAAAACGATCATATGTAAGTAGCTGGGGGGACTTACTAGGTATTTTTGAAGATTAGTTGCAGTTAGATCAGGCGAAAAGCCACTTCACATCCAGGAATGCGCTAGACGGCCGTCTCGTCCTATTGGGACTCGTCAGGTTCGTGCACAAACCGTAACTTGCCAGATTCGATCCCACAACTTCGCACTTACGAACCAGCGACATATACCACGCAGTCAAGAATGACCGCATAGGTAGGAAACACCGCAGCTATTGTGCCCCAATACAAATGAAAATAAAAAATGAGACAACCGCACGTCAGCTGAATCACCGGTACTGGATGGATATCGTTCCGGTGAGTTAAGGGTCGGCTAATGTGCTGCAAAAAATCAAATTATGTATAATACTTAAGATGGTGTTTGAGAAGAAGCTCAGCGGGAGGGGTGGGACAAAGAAACTCACAACAAAAACTCCAATGTGGCCGGCTCCAAGACATGTCAAATGTATATCCAGCCAAACGGGTTCATCATCCGTCGGTTCCCAACCAGGGAGCCGATAGGTTCCATCCGAAACCAACTTCGAAGTAAGTGCCTTCATTTCTCTTGACCAAGTCAGCGCTTGGCCACGTCTCTTCTTTCTCCATACCCAGCCCGTGGGCGCAAATAACGCATGTCGAGGGAACCGGTGGGTTGGCATGCGTAACACTTGGCCGAGCCATAGGACCCTGGTGCGTGGAATAACGGTGCTGAGTGATTCAGTTCTAATTCTTGCTCCATAAACAAAGCATCCACAAGCTTCTTGTTCACACGCTGTTTCCAGCAGGGATCAGCCAGACTTCGAAAACACCGGTGGTCGTAAGTGACTAGCCACCTTATGTCTTCTTATCTAACGGGACAGATTTCACAACCGTACAGTAGGATCAAACGTATGGCTGTATTGTTTACTCTAAGCTTCAGGGAGAGAGTGGTGTCGCGTCAGTGCCACAGGTAGTGAAGTTTAGCAGAAGCGCCTCATGCTTTTGCTAAATGGTTTGTGACGTCGTCTGCATTCCCAAATGCATGGATACAACTACCTATTTCTTTTAACTTTTGAACGAATTTAGTTTATCCTCACCAAGGGTCCGCGCAGGAGGTGGTCTCTGCTAATATTGGAGGAAAGTTTTGCAATTCAAGGTTGCAAATCTTAGCCCGAAAAGGGGGACAGCCAATGCCAATCTGTATATCGCAGCTTGACATTTTTGTGAGTTTTCAGTGATGAAGGCAATATCGTCGGCATACATCAAGTAAAGCAGTTTTTCGCCTAGGAGCAGCATCAGACTTTTCAAATTGTGTCCCTTGAAAGCGATGTTCATGAGTTCGTCAATAGCGAAGTTGAAGAGGAAAGGTGACAGCGGACATCCTTGTCTTATCTTGCTGGAGATACTAAAGGGCGGCGACAGCTTGTGGTAATCCAACACTTTGCCACGGCTACGCAAGTCAAACGCTCGCAAAATAGTTAAGTACTTCTCGGGCACACATTTTCTTAGCAGACAGTCCCAATGGGCACGTCAGTCCACTGAATCCATGGTACATTTGATGTTGAGAAAAACGAAAACGGTGGGCCGCCAATACATGTGACGCTACTTCAACAACCGCGTGAAGGGAATATGTGGGCAATGCATCCCCGACCACGACCAAACCCGGCCTGTTTCTTACGGATCTGTCTTTCACAATCACTAGTCATCCTGTGAGTGATTACGGAGGCAAGTAAGTTTAAGGCAATAAGAAGCAGACTGATTCCTTTATGGTTGCGGCTTGCGAAATGCGAGCGTCCATTGAAGATCGGGACAATAACGTAGCGGCTGTGGTCGTTTGGGACTATTTCCTGCTTCCACAATTGCATTGGTAGTTCGTGTACATCATCTACAGCAGCAGCTCCCCAGAAGTTGAAGAGGGTTGGATGAAGATCATTTGCTCCCGAGGCTTTAGTCAACTCCAACAGTCCGATCTCACTTTCGACTTCTGAGCGAGAGGGCGGCTCCAAATAATCAGCCCAAGGTCGTAGCGATCAATTGCTGGTGAGGTAGCTAACACTTCCAGCCGATTAAATTGCTTTCCAAAATGCTCAGCCCATCGCTGCAAACGTTTAGACAAGTTTTGGATACGTTGTCCATTCTCGTTACTTATATTTTCTTTAACACTAGGTCTCTTGCGTCTCCCGTATCAAACGGAATAACATAGGATGTTTACCAAGAGCAGCGGCCACTTCCAGCTCTGATGAAAGAAGAAACCACCAGGATTAGAAGCCTCTCTTTAGGCTAGCATGGAGTTTTGACCTTGGGTCTTTGCGGGGCTTGTTGTGTTCGCTTCCAGCCGGAATGTGACTGCGAACATTGGGAAGTTACAGAGAATGTGAAGTGATCTCATATCTGGTTTTGTTTTTAGATTTACCACATGATGATTTACATGCTTTTAGTAAGGTCTGGCGAACATGCGACCAGTGACCATCAATTGTATCCAGTGAGCGCTTGCTCAACCCGAAAGTCGGATACTTCGATACATATTCAGAACACGTGGCTTCACCAGTTGGCTGGTGCATATGCGCTCAAAGGTTCGTCCAAAGCGACCGCCAAAACGCATTTACATGTCAGCACATACAAGTGCATGGTCGGTATCCATACATGTGAATATATTGATCTACAGTTCTGGAAGCAGCCTCTACAGCGGTAACTGATTGCAATGTGATCGATTTGCGTCCATGGCCGGTTTGATGCTGCGGGGCGCCATGCCACCTTCAGAAGGGTGCTGTGTCGGAAGTTAGTGCTCTTAAGAAATAAGTGTGCATATTCGCACAAAAGAACTAAACGCTCATCGTTATCATTACGGGATCCTTCACCAAGTTGGGCACCCAAGTGCGGCTCATCAGTGGAGAAATTATCAACTTGAGCGTTCAAGCACCCAGCAACCAATACTGAGGCTGTCGCAATAAGCCGAATTAAGCCAGCTTTGTGTGTTCAGAAACAATTATTTGTCAGCCTAAAGCTGCCTTGGACGTAGGTGTGAACTTCCGTCATTCGTTTTGCCCCTTAAGTTTGTCAGGTTGCACCCACTGTTAGCTATATCTATGCATACCGGTTATTGTTAATGGTACTGAGGAGACAATACGAAATGCATGCATCTACCAGCCTTCATCTTCTTTCCGTGCTTTTCAAATTGTTGAAGGGTACTAACTGCTTTAAACAACCAATACAGTGCCTGCGCTTCCTCTGTGGCGAAGGAAGTCTTTCAATTTTCGGTAGAAGTCGTCTTTTACAAAGTCATCGCTACTGTTTGTGGGTGCGTAGGCACCGGCGACAAATAATCGTCTATTAGCTTCATTCGAATTCAAAGCTTAGAACGAGCCAACCAGTCGGACCGCACATATCCGGCTAATGATTGGGATTCACACAACCAAAGCAGCTACACCGCGGGGACTCAAGACAACACCAACAAGGCATTGGCAGATACTAGAAGCTGCACAGTCTCCAGATAGGTGCATTGAGAATACACTGCTATTGTCAACTGAAAGGGATCGATGAGTGAGTACAGAGCTCGGTGCTTCACGGCCGGGTTCCGTTAGGCAGAAGCCATCGATCAGCAGTAAACTATAAGCAGGCTTGATGGACGGCGGATAATTGGATTTATTGGTCGAGATTTGGACACTAAGGCTTTTTCATCCAATATGAATTAGCTAAACTTTGAGTTACAACCAACAACCATTGTATGTACGTTGCAGGAGGATATATTGGGTTTTGTGAAGATTCGTCGCAGTTAGACTCAGGCAGTGCGCTACTTCACGTTCAGGAAAGCGCTAGACAGCCGTTTTATTCTCTTGGGCCTCATTAGCTGCACGTACCTGCTGAAAACTGCCGGTTTTGAGCCCATGACTTACTCTTGCAAGCCAGCGACTTAGGACACCGATTAAGGAACTACAGCAGCGGAACATTATGACTGATAACTAACTGCGATATAGCACGGCGCATCCTCCACCGTCATGTATGCTATAAAAATGCAGAGGACAACGCTGGCCCCCGGAGCTGCAACTTCTTCTTCAAGCTGCTACCATTCGAGATAGCCTGTAAGGTTCCACGGCGACTACTGATTAGTTGCAAGTCGTAGGGGAGAGGCGCCGCAAGGATTCCGTGCTTTTCGGCGGGGATTTAAGCACACATATTGGTATTCTGGAAGCTAATGAGCACGACGCCTGCGACACACTTTTACTCCTAAGGTAGTTGCGCTTTCGTAGGTGATACATGGTTCTACATTGCAGAGACCGGTCTTTCTGTCTATCTAGCAGTCATCCAAGGTACCAATGGAATCGCACGTGGGAGTTGTTGCTTGGTTCCTACTCATCTGAACTAGGCCAAGTGGCGGCTTTTGCATTATTCACGTCGTCAATAAGCGTGGATTCTGCAGTTGGAGTAAAATCCAACGGATTATGTCACTCTTTCTAGTGAGCAAGTTACATTAAGCTTAGCTGTTTCCATCCCCTACTGAGGCTAGGTTGCCGAACAATCGGTCACGATAGCAGACGCTGAAATCGAAGTGATCTTTGGTGTAAAAAACCTGTGTAACCGACACATCCGTGTGGATGTTGCAAAGAATAACAGTAAATCTGGATGACTCACGGAACACAGGAGATGCATCTTGAAATGCACTAACACTACCACCACTGCCTAAATAATAGTCCAAACCCGTATATATATATATATATATATTTAATATATATAGCCGGTAAAATGGCTGTTTCAATTACATTGCTGTGTTACGTGCTTCTGCCAAATTAGCGCAACGTACTTCCATTGCAGATCTGACATAAACCTCGTGTTTGTCAAGTCATGCAATTATGATTATTGCCATCTCTCTGTCAATCATGGTTCTCATATGCTGAAAGAACAGTAGTTCGTAAGTGACGTACGAGCGGCTTAAAATAAAGGCATGCTGTGTTTGGTTGATCTGTTCAGTGGTTTCATAAAGTGAACAACTTTGCGACTGAGCATTTTTTGCAGGAATTCTTGGGCAGCAGGGCGACTGTTTATAGGGAAGGAGCCGTTTTTAATGATGGATTGAAGAGGTTTAAAAACAAGGTAGAAATATTGTCACCACCGATTCTCGTTGGCGACTTCGGCACTTTGCTTCAGCCGTTCTAGATTTAATAATGTATAATGTATACATGGTAATGATGAAAAAATGTCAGCCCTGTGACAAGAAGCTCTAAGATTGTTCCGTTTGCTTTCGGTCTTGTTCAATTGCTTATGTTTGCCTCATTACATACAGGTGCCCCTCCTTGCCGCAGGTTCTAGCTCCTCGGAACACACAGCAACATAGTCTACAGATTCACCGGAAGCCATAGTGGGGTTGTTAGTCCAGAATGATGGCTCCCAATTCATAGTGCAGACTAGTTCTATAGATGCATTACAGTCAATGCGGTGAATGCTACTAGTGAGTTGCAACATTATAGGTTGTGCTAGCAACTGTGCTCACTGCATCCATCAGTTGCAAGGTTTAATTTTGTGTTGCTCGGGAAGGTCCGTAGATACAACCAACTACAAGATGCCAACGAACTGTGTCACGTTTTACCTTCGAACGTGTGCAACTCTATAAAGTTTTTCTCGCATAGCGATATTTATGTTTACAACGAACTTTGCAACATTGGCAGCCATTGTTGTTTGGTTAAGTACATTCAGTTGAAAATTACCACCTGAGCAGGCCTGTAGAATACCATGTTATGCTTCATTTATTTGATAATCCGAGAATAGGAAACTTATCGTCTCGTTTTGACCACTCGTCGTCGTTCCAGAGAGTCGGTGTCCGAGGTAGCAACAAGCAAACAGTACCTTGACCTGTTGCCAAGGCCATCGACGTTTTACACACACCCACCTTCTCCTGGGTACTGAACGCATTTTAAAACTCATCTAGAACAGCTAAAATTTAAGGCAGTATTGCAGTCGCTTAGAATGTCCACCATCTTGCTTCTTCGTCCGGTTTAGCGAGCTCTGAAACGCCTTTTCAAATTCAGTCCTTTCTGCATCCATGATTAGGGCGCTATGTTTAACTATGCTTGATAGGTAGCCTTCCATTGCCTGATAAACGACATTTAATGGTTGCAAGTGATCGTATTTGTCTTCGCTACCATTGTACTTAGTCCAGTCGTCACTAGTCCGTAACCGCATGTGAAATATACCATCACGATATAACATCCCTGGCGGACACAAGGTCTCGCAGCTAACTAAAATGCGAAGCGAAGGGAAACCAAGCATCTCAAGCGAATACATCATCTGTCTACGAGCTCATCTTATACTCTTCAAGATGTTCCCTATGGGTATTGGTGCTTTCGACGGGTATTCAAGGTCGGGGGAAACTATCATATCATTATGTCCTATCTTAGCCTGAAGAATCCTAGCGACCTTGGCTGCTCACTCCTGCCATTTATTCATAACACCCACCTGAGAAGCAATCAGCTGAAGTTTGGCAACGTAGTATATCCAACCATAATGCCACATTGATATCTTCGTCCTGTGGCTGTGCTAGCTGTGAAATAACATTCACTGGTACGCAATCTCAGTCCTTGCTTTACTAGTGAAAGTCCTTCTGTCTCCGTGTTTACGTCCTTTGTGGAAATACTCTCAACAACATTTCGTTGCATGACCTTAATCCATTTGGTCACGCTCAAAAGATATCACTAAATAATCTTAAGAGCAGTTGGCCATTACATGTCTCTTACCGGTTACGACAATTTGAATGATGTTCAACGTGCAACCATGTACTGCGACCGTTAACACCGCCATTTCGAAATTGCTATGGCACGGTCGGTAGCCTTTAGATGTTAGTCACATGAGACCATCGCGGCCTTCCAGTTCACAAAGACAGCGCGGTGGCCGTAGATTTCATGAGGTGTTTCTTGGTATTGATTATATCTACACACACAGCGGAACCACAGCAATGGCTGTGGCTAGCTTATTAACCTGCGTCAAATCCATTGATCATGCCAAGACCAATCAGTGCGGCGTGTACTTTGGTCAGTAATTTCATGCAGGTTGTTGTTTCTGCCCATCCATGGTTACAACACCCGTCGGACAATACTGGCATACTGACCTGGATTTCCAAAATCCTTGTGGCAACTCATGTCGGTCTTGGTCATTTTGTCCATCCAAATTCAGAAACCCAGTGCCGAGAATGCAGGCCCGCTGACGTGGCACTCTGCCATCACGGCAGCCCGTCATACCCCTGTTCCTGGGTAAGCGAAATTTTGACTGACCAACACCTACCGTACGACAGTTGGAACTTTGGTGCGCTCTTATGTCACCCATGGCGTGAACCTTGAACTTTGAGCATGGGAGTAAATAGGGACCGTTCTTTTGGGACATACCATACATTGACTGATGATGTGTAGTCAGCGCATCGCAGCTTGCAAAGTGCTTATGTTACTTGTGCTTGGAACATAGGACCGACTAACTTCGGGGAGGATATATTAAATACATGTATAAAACTCCAACAACAGTTCACTTATAAATACCGTCCACAGCCGTTAACATAATCTTTCGGTAACTCCTCTGAAACCCTAGACAAACTAGCGGCGCTAATTGTTCAGCTATTGCCTTCTAAGGAATGTGTATCTAATTAATCTATGCAACAACCAAAATTTCTATTCTATAATAGAGCTTCCAATGGGCAATGGCTGGCTAGCTGAACAACCTCCTAGTGTTGCCAGCGGGATGGTTCAGATTTAACACCCTTCCAGCAAGTAGTCCAATGGCTGTGTTCAAGGAGGTGGTGGGTTTCGCCTGGCAACCGTTATCCCTATGAAAAGCCACAAATGTCTGTTTGCCAACACTGTGGCTTGAAGGATGACTCGCCACAGACTAAAGTCACTGTCCCGTGGATATATGGATAATGCTATTCAACCCAAGGACATCATCATTTATTCTCACATTCCTGACGAAATCAAGCTTTTAAAAAACAGCAACCCACGTATAAGCACAGGCTAAACATCTACATACATAAAAATTACATATGTAGTTTCACCCATACACATAGAGTTACTGTTATATAAAACATTATTTTGCACATTTTTGACCACACTTTGTTTTACTCACAGGATCATGCCTGTAAAGTTGTGCCTCGCGTTGTCGAGTATAAAAAGGTTTATTTCCTTATTTATAAAATGCAGACCACTGATCGCAGAAATATATTTCGATGTTATGTGACACGTCAGCTTGCATCATTTTTATACGCAGATGATTGTTTTCATTAAAGTCAAGGCTTCGTCTTACAAATTATATATAAATATACTGAATCACAAGAAACACAGTAAGAATGTGTTTGACAAATACGTGTAAACCATCACTGTTGCACTCGCCCTCAACTAATGAATGCAGCTTGGCAGTAGGAAATGATCAGTTCACCGATATCCAGTGCCCGTGAGCTGCACCAACCAGCAAAACTCACCGATCTTAGAAGGCGTATACTTGCCATTCTAGCTCTGCTCCATGACTGAAATGTCTTGGTTAAAGCGCTCCTCATGTTCCTCACTACTGGATTCCAAGTTCGCGGGGAAAACGTCAAGGTGATTACAAAGAAAGTGAATCATTAGTGTCATTTAATTATCAACAGACTGCTAATGCGCACAGTTTTATAACTTCATGACAGTTCTCTGCCTTTGTTCCAAGCAAAAATCCTGCACGCACAGCCCTGGATGATCTCCATGCTTCTAACTCAAATAAAGTCAACGGATATTCTAAGCCCTGTCTGCCATTATCCAGCAAAATCAAACCAGGTATGTATCCTTTCTTTGAGTTTCGCCTCGCTGCTCTTCGGAATATTTATTTTAGGCACTGGAACGCAAAACCATCTCGCTTTAAGGCATTGACGAAGCTTTTAATCAAACCAATCTTGATATTCAGGGTAGTCGATATAAGATCAGGTTGTACAAGTGGTGTACGCTGTATACACATTTCCCTTCCAGCATACTCAGTTCTGTTTGGTTACTTTTTAGTTGTATAGTGCTGTTGAGTTACTCTACTATCCCGTAATCACAAGAAATACAATATTGTTTGAAGCCTATCTGTATGCTCATTAGAAATTCAATGAACTTGAACTCAGCACAGATACTACAACGCTGCTTATGCTAGTTCAGTGCAGCGAGTATATGTTACATACTTGCTTAAGTCTGCTTCCTACTATCGGCATATAACAGCGGCACAGTTGGGTATACATTTCCATTGTGGATCTATATGGCCTTAAGACTACTCGTAGACGAGTCACTGGACAAACACCATCCATCACTGATATGACTCAAGCCAAGCTCCTTTATCAGTCATTCCAGGTAGGAACAGTAAAGAAAGGTTTCTCTCGTGTCATAGAAACCGAAAATTCTAAAACTTCGCTTTCTGTATACCGTAACTTTAGTGTCTGCGGTAAGTAATTGCCACTGCTGCAGCCGAGATGCCCTTATCTCGGCCATATCCGTAGGCAAGCCCACATAGCGTACCAAGTCATTCAGCTCAGATTGTTCAGTAAGATGTGGTTTGATGGCATCAGCTTTTAAGTTTCACATGTCAGAATCAGGGCAAGTTGACGATGCGGTATCACTACTCATCCTCGGTATTTGTTCACTAGTGGGACTGGAATGGGCAAGATGCAATCATTAAGGAACATGTCAAATAGCTCTACACCGTAGGAATCGCAAAGAGAATCTTGCCCTTGCCTTTGAGCCACTGAGTCAGAAAATGAATGTAAGACAAACGAAATGCGGCACCCACTTCGCAGCCTTACCTTCCAGTTTCATCCCGAAATATACGTGGTAGGCAGACTTCAGTTGTAAAGAATTGGGACTGCACTGCCAGTTTGTAGTAAGCTGTCCACAAGCGTGACAAAATGGATTTCGGTCATTGACATTCCAGCGTCTTTTATCCATGATCAAGATAGCAATTAGGGAAACACCACTCTCACTTGACTTTTAAAATCTGGCGAATACCATATCCAAGAGGACGTTTTTCTTTCATTGCAATGCGCCAATGTACCAGTCACAGACGAGTATTAGATGTATGGAACGCACCCCCTGACTGAAATTAAAAACTGAAATTAAAAGATCACAAGTGACGGAAACTTTTGGTTTGTATATTCCTAATCAGCTCACTCTGTACTAATAGGAACATCCTAGCTCCTTACTGTTATATAAATGAGGTTGTACAGTGTTATCAGTTGCTGTGGTGTTAGTGGCGCTGGGTACTTAGCTTGCAAGTGTTTCGCCATCAGTCGAGGTGACATCAACAGATCGTGGTAGGGCGGGGATTCGTGGTGGAAGCAGCTGAAAAGTAAATCCGGATCCCGCTACAAAACTGCATAAATCTACGCACCGCTGAGGTGAACTCAACTGGTAGTGAAAGGTTTCCATGCAAATCGCACAGGTCGGTAGACACTGAAACAACTGAAACCCAAACCGCAGCTACCAGTATTTCATTTGATCTGTTACACTTGGTTAAATTACCCGAGTGTCTAAAAGTTCTCTACTGATGGCATATAATAATGACTCTAGGGAAGCGCAGAATGTTAGTTGGCAACCGCGTAGCAATTGGCATACGATGTTTTCACTAAGCCATTGGTTGGTTATCGGGTTGGGAGCTTTGCCTTTTGGGAAACAAAGGAAGGCCGAAGGGCAGCCTTTTGTTTGGCATGACAATCCAATTAAATTTACCAACGATTTTGTAATCGTCATACTCATTAGGAGACGCAAGAAACACATAATTAGTTGTTCACCAATGCAAAGCATTCAAATTACACTAAAAGTGAATGCACTTGTTAAAGGGAACAGATGTTATCGTAGCTACCACAAGTTCCAGGCATGTCTGTCACGCTCAGCGCTGCAGCCCGCAAATGGTTAACGAGTGTCATCGATGGATCAGTTTCAAGGTCAATGCGCCTGTACCTTATCTGACTCACTTTTGTAAATAGAGTGTCCAGAGCATGCCCACCCCTCCTTCTGCTTTCGTTAGTGAGTTGGACCCGTAGTGATTCAAGACCCTGCTTGCACAGGGGCCTAGTGTGTTTAACTGGATCCAACATTGGTGTGGTGGCTGCGAACGGCACCTCCACCTCCGGAAGCATTCTGGTGTGATCCAAGTGTCAAACCTATTGTGAGTGACTGGGCTCAATGGAAAACATCTTTGCAAATTACTTGGATTTACTTCCTTCAACTGGTAATTAAAAAGAGGTCCAAAATTTGAATTTCCTCCGTCAGATATAAGGAAATGTGGGCCAGCGTTACATTGATTCACTGGAACTACAAAAGTGGACACACACACAGGCGTTCGATGTACTGGACTGACCTTGGCATGCCTGGTCTTATGCCTTTGCGGAAGGTTATCAATTCTGTCGTTTGAGACAAGTGTAATCACAGACTCGGGAACACTTTCTTTCCCGCTTTATCCAGTAAAGTCATGCGAGTATTCTAGGATTCCAATGAATTGACTTGAATGGGTTATCTTGACGCAACATCTAATTACTGGCATCGTGGCTCGTTGCATAGGAGAAACACTACTTCCGGAACATCCTACGAAACTTTCCAGGGATAGTACCATAAAGATCGCTAGGCTCAAATCAACTCTCCTGGGACAGCAGCGTCTGTTCACCATCATCCCTCGATATCAGCAAGCTTCGGAGCACGAATTCTACCCCATCTGAGAATGTGACTGTACTGGTCTTTCTATGTAAAAGTCCTCAACAAAAATCTAATTGTCAAACATGTCTGGCTTGTACAGTATCTTGCAAAAGCTGTAGTAAATGGGGCTATTTTACCCAGTGTTGTCAATCTTGCCGCGTAGCACTAGTTGAAAACAGTCGAATGAGTCCCCTTCTGCGTCTGATACGGAAAATATTTTCTGCGCCTAGAATATTTCATCAACCAGGCAATTGGCCAACTTTCTTGATGGCCATCAAGCTCTATTCCCCTGAAATTCGTACAGTTATGCTCTATCGCCCCCACATCAATGTGACAGTTGCGAAGGACTTAGATTCTGCGTCGCTAATAACAACCATTCCATCTAGTCTTTACGACAAGTACGTTCATGATGTTCCATTGTTTCCAACTTAGTACAATTGTGACACTTACACCAATGCCCCTGTGTGCATCCGTGGATATATAGTGAAGGAACTTAGGCTACAGTCAATCACATCCGACGTCGCTGTGTACATGCGACCTGAAAACAGCCTATCTTTGCTGGGGCCAAATGCTATAGTTGCTCTTAACGTAGTGCCATCTATCGATGGAACGCTCATCAAGGCACTCAACGCATCAGTGCTTAATGGTTAATCTCCCAAGTCAGTTACTGAGACGATTGGCCGGATTCGGTCTGCCGCTCATCACATATGCCTTAAACAGGACGCTTAGCCGGTTTTCATATCGCAGCTAGGTCCTTTTCCGTTGGCGAAATGTGCGAGGGTAGAGAAAGCTATACAGGAGATGGTATACAACGATCTCGTAGAGCTAATTAACTTTCCCGAATGGGTGTATCCCGTGGTAACGGTCCTACATAAGTACGGTACCGTGCGCATATGCAACGACTTGAAGACGTTGAATAGTCAGATAGTCGTCAAAAAGTTCGTCCTTCCTACAGGTGTTGAGCCGCTACTCAAGGTAAATGGTGCGCCATTTTCTCCAAAGTAGACCTGAAGAAGGTTTCTTCCACATGCCGTGGACATCAGAATCGAGAGCACTAACGGCTTTTCGTACATCGAACTGTCTGTTCTAGCATAAAGTCTTGCTAGTGGGGCTCATCTCTGCTCTGACAGCTTGGCAGAGGTTCAAAAATCACTCACTAGCAGCTCTACCGGGACAACTCACTTACATGAATGATCACTGCGTTTTCGGGCTTTCTAAAGAAGTCATGTCTAGCCCAGAATGCGCCTTATGCACCCATGTAGAGTGAATAATGCCAAGGCAATGCGGATGTAGTAGTCACACTCAATGGTTGGCGCATGGATGAATTAAACACAGGGCACGCAGAATCGTTCTACAAACCCTGTTACGGAACCTCCGGTGTTACCAGTAAAGGCCACGGGAACGACTAACACCCCGAATATGCCGTCGGTTAGGTCGGGGTCGCTCCTTTATCTGGCGATGACAATAGAAGCCATCTGTTCTTCAGCGATCGCACGGCTTTATCGAGTGGGTGGTCAGTTGCACGAGACGATAAAGTTGAAGCCGTTGGCGATTGCATCGCCATCAGCTTATCAACCATAAGGGCTAAGTCTTTTAGTTAGTTATCCTAAAGAGCAAAAATAAATAAATTGCATACTCCTCGACGATGCGAGAAGCTGTTCCCTAATAGGGACAGATCAAATAATGGTACAAGTTTTTCATGACATTTCATTAATATATTTTCAGAGATAAACATGGGCGCAATTGCAAATTAGGTAACAGAGAAAGCAGAATCGTTCTGCTATTTCTTTCCTGTCATTGAATCAGGATTTTTGACAATCACATGACAGATATTTGGGCCGAGAAGAAAAAAAGCTAATTAAAGAGGCTGTTGTCCGAATTGTTATGTATATGTGTTTCGGAAATTTATTCAGACACCATGGATACCGTTTTCGAATGCGTTATCCAGGCCCATGATGTCGCTAACAAATTAATCACTTTTGGACCGTTAAATGCTTATTAATCGCAAGCAAAAAATTGTAAAGTGTATAGCATGTCCTGATATCACTTGGAAGTTTGTTCCAAATCTTTGAGTATTGGGCTAAAAAGAAACGTTCTCTGATTCTGGTAGTAAATTTTGGAATCATGACCTTTACTTCATTGTTAGGTATTGAATATGTGCTCTTTAAAGATATGTGAACACCGTTTTCAAGACTGCGAGTTTGCAGTTTATAATTCTGTAAATAAAACATAGGTTCAGCTTCATTATCCGAAGCCAAACTGGGTCAAATCCAAGTTTAGCACATCGATCTCTGTATGTCAACTATGAGGAATATCCACATCGATTTATCGTGAAGCGTCTCTGGACCCTCTCAAGAGCGTGCTGGTCAGACTTCCACAGATTAGACTGTACCATTAAACACTATTCCATACAAGGTAATAAATGTTTTGTAAAGCGATACGCAAGATTCTGTGAGGTAAAAATTTTGGCAGATATATCTGATGGTTTTCATGGATTTCGAAATTGGAAGGTCACGGTGTTCAGAAAAGTTAAACGTGACTCAATATCACGCGCCCGTCACACACTGCCCTGCATCGCGAGATACTTGCGCCATGTAGTAATAAACTGTCTGGCGGTACTTATTATTTGTACCACAAAATATTACGCTTATAAAGGGCAAATGACATCTGCCACAGTTGACACCAGCAGTCAAGGGCAGATGGGTCATCCTGTATGAGAAGTACGGCTTCCTGAGTGTTTGCACATTGTTGTGAATGGACAACTTTAATGTCATCAGCAAAGATAAATGCAACACAATTTCTTATTCTCTGGAATATATCGTTAGTATAAATTGGAAATGAAGTGAATCAAGAAAACTCCCTTCAATCACTTCACTATTGATTGCTTTTGGTTTAGAGTAATGGTCGTCTATGCACACCGCGTGCTATCTACCATTTAGATAGAAAGACAGCCAAGAGAACATCGGTTCTCCAGTGCCTATAGCCTTCAGTTTCTTTAGTAACTTTCTGTGAGGCACTCTATCGAAGACCTTTTTAAATATCCAGGCAGCCGTTGTTTGGTTTAAAAGGTCAGTCTGGCATGTTGCGCAGGATCGACCTTGCATGAAGCTGTGTTGCGAATTGCTGATGATGTTAGCGTCGTTCAAAAAGATAAATAGTTCATCTTTCACTCTCCTTTCCATTATTATAGATACGATGGGTGTGTGATTGATGGGACGAAAAATTTTAACCATTTGGGCAGCACCATTTTTATGTTTCTGGGGATAATGACAGAAGTTTTCCATTGAGTAGTGTTTACTCCGTTTTTAAAAGAGTGTAAACATGTTGAACAAAAGCAGAAGGAAGTCACTACCACTGATTTTTGGTAAATAAGCAGGGATCCCATCAGGGCATGCACACGTTGAGGAGTATAAGCGAGAGATTTGACCAGTACTTTTCGCTATAGTGAATTCCAGTGTGTACAGACCATCATTGTTATGCGGCATGATAAGTGTTGGTGTGTTTGATGCTTCATGGGGCATTGCTGCGTCAAAATAAGCAATGAAAGCCTCGCCGATATCACCTGGTGCGTCGTAGTATGTTCCATCACGTGTGGTGTTAAAATTGATGTGGCTGCAAGGCGAACCCCGAGCACCGAATAGTTTGCTAGCTCAGCTGCCTTGCTAGGGGCATTCATAGCTTTATACTCGCATAGAATGAGAGTTTTGTCACCTTGATGCCTCTGTTCTTCGACGAGCTTCGACCGCTGTAATAATAGCGCAAAGTCAGCAGTTAACCTGGATTTCTGCCGAATCTTATGAAGCTTTCGTGCTGCCTTCAACACCTTGCGATCGGATGTATGTTTAGATTGGTAAACACATTTTAGTGGTACTGCTGAATCGATGCAGAAGCTAATTAGATTATAAGACAAGTCCGTCGCATGTTGGGGACATGAAGAGAGAATGAATTTATCCCAATCCATCGATCGATTTGTATAGATTTCAGGACTCGTTGCCTTGTCGTTCTCAGATGCAAAAAGGAAGCAAAAACATGTATTCCTCTTGTTGTGTTTCGATGCTTCCACATATTATACACGGAAGAACAGAGAAAAGTCTGGGAAGGTACTCGGCTGAGGTTGATGCACCTTAGTTGTCATTTATTCAAAGTTGGTATCTAGTGTGTATTACCTGGACATTTGAAACATGGTCGATGCAGTTTGTGAAAATGTCAGCTGACTAAGGATGATGTCTTAGCAAAGCGTATGTATCAAAATGTAAAAAAGTATCCTATATATACAGCACTGCTGGCCGTTTACGATGAAAAAGCCGCTACCTTCTTCTAGATGCATGCGTTGAACATCTGCTTCTGAAGCGGTCCTGTAGCCGATGCAGAACGGAGAGCAAATAGTGGTTGCAAATTGCTACAGAAAATTTTCCGCTAGCAAGGTTTCATTCTTCGTCAGTGAAAGGGACACGCTCGCCTGTGTCTGGGCCTGTGAAAGTGGCACCTATACCTGTTTGGTAATAGATTTATATCACCTACAGATCACCGTGCTATAACTACCCTCCTCAGTTGAGGAAACAATAGTCACAATCCACTGCGGCATAATTACTTGTATGCGCGTTTGCTGAATGCTGATCTTTAAATTACATTTCGCTTTTGCTCCAAAAACCGTATGGCAGATAGCTTATCAAGTCTTCCATTAGGCGGTTCCGATAAGAATGAGGACGACGAAGAAAACGTCTTGGCTTCCGCTTTACATTCAATTGAGCTTCCGCCATAACTAACCAAGAGCTTCAAGAACCTAATCAAAGTGACCCAAATGTACATTCCGGTTCCGCTACCCCTCTCAAGGATGGCTTCGCTACACGAAGCTCAACAGTGAACTATGGGCGCCTTTTTGTTTTACGACACCAGTTAGCAGTCATTGTTGGTTGCTTTATGCCAGGATCGAGATTCGTGGCTTCACAGTGATTAACGTTACAAATTATCCAATGTGCACACGAGGGACATCCAGGTGTCATACGAACCAAGTACCCACTGCAAAAACACTTTTGCTAGCCGAAGATGTTTCAAATAGCAGAGGCCTGTGTCCGGTCCTGTCATGCGTGTCACAACGCCAACAAGAGCTCTAAACCGATCGATGCGCCGATCCAAACCATCAGTTATCCAAGGAAACCTTGGTCGAAAGTGGCGATTGACATTATGGGACCACTCCATTCTGCACCTCAGCTCTAGAGAAAATGTTTAGTAGACACATGCTTTTACGGTAAGCGGCTTGAAAATCACCTTTGTGGCAATGTGAACATTTTACCTGTTATAAGATGGCTAAGACATCCGTTTGCTAGATTTGGGCTTCCCGAAGAAATTGTGAAGGACAACGGACTACAATCCACAAAATACGAATTCCGACATTTCCTAAAACTTCAGGATGTGAAACATGCACGAACTGTCCTGTACAACCAAATTGCCAACGAAATGATTGAGCGTACAATTCGCTCCATAAAGGTAATTATATAGGCAACACGTTTGTCCAACATGTATTGGGGAGATGCCGTAGTCGAGGCTTCGCACTAATTTAAACGCAGCTATTTCGCCTACGGAAAATGGTGGTCCACACCTACTGTAGCTTCGCCGACGTTAGCATTCCTCTTACGAAAAAAAAATCCATACTGTTGCGTCCCGGAACATTAATCCGGCTAAAGGAAAGGCAGAGAAGTAAAAGGCAGCCAGCATTATTGCGCCCCATCAGAAGTACTCAGACATTAGGGCAAAGAACGTATGAGCTTGCAGACGGTCGCGTAGTTAACGCCATGCAACTTTGCTCAGCTCTTCAACCGAACGCTGAGTCGATTTCCAGGAACGAGTGACAAAGCACTGGGGCCTAGCAGCTCAATTTTCACTCATGTTGCTGTGCTCATTTAGGGAGGGAGTGATGATATAGCACCAGCCGCAAGTTCTAGGCATGTCTGTCACGCTCCGCGTTGCAGTCTGCGAATGATTGGATGAGCGTCATAGATGGATCAATACCAACGGCAATACGCCTGTACATTTTCTGACTCACTTATCTGAATAGAGTGTACAGAGCGTGCTCGCCTCTAGTTTTGTAGCTTTAGTGGGTTCGGCCCGTATTTATTCCAGACCCTGCTTGTGCAGGAGCCTAGTGTGTCTATTGAGATACAACAATAGTAAACCGAACAAAAATATGTTACGCCGGAGGGGCAACCGCTGTCATTTGCATGGCAGGTGCCTGCATGTCAGTAGAGGATGGGTGGGGCAATATCACAGTTAGCTAATAATTCGTGATAGTCGGCTACCCTCCTCCATTGCTCAGTTGCATAAGCAGCAGGCTATTTGGCACAAGCCGCTAGCAATCATGGATTCGATCCTCCGTAGAGGACCGAAGCAAGCGCACCACTGACGAGCCCCGATAGGGCGAAACGGCCGGCTGGTGCTTTTCGGATAGGTAGTTGACTTATCTGAGTTGTCGGCTGATTGCGACGAACCAAAAATACTCGCCAAATACCTTCTACGCCTAAGCAATATATTACTTGTTGGGAATGCGGTCGTCTCTATAGAGGGGAGATAAGCGGTACAGTGGATAAATCAACTCACAGGACTAACGACCCTGAGGCTGTTTCTTCGTCATTTCAATATGGATGTCCAAACAAACGTCTTGCCCGTTTCTGTCACCAACCAGGGTCTTGTGGATTTAATCGTTGCCAATTTCAACGTAAGTGCCTTCATTCCTCTTGATCAGGTCCTCAATTGGCCCCCTTTCTTAATCCTTCCAGGTCTCTGTCTCGCTAGTAATGCACCCCTCGGTAGTCAATGTGGCTTAAAGAGTGACACAAGTTGCATGAAACAATAGGTCTGAAAGTTTCGCTTCCTGTAGTATCATAAGGGATCCCAGAATGGCGAAATACCCAGGAAGTGTAACTTGGAGAATTGCTTGAATTTTTTGTAACTGTACACCAAAACGGAACATGGAGTTGTTCTGAACGCAGGTGTGTTATTTTACAAGACAAATCCATGTTTTGTGTCGGAAGAATTCGTGCCCACCATCCGACCACTGTGTTTTTGTATTATGGTACATTTGTACCTTTCGACTGTTCCACACAAAACCCACGCCTCTTGTGCCTCCGGGGTCTTATTTAACCAAATGTGAATTCGACTGTAACTGACTGGTTCTGGTGTGTTTACTCCTAATTTTCGCCCGGCCTATATGTAAATACACGTTGCGCTGTTGCCTTCGCTTCCTGTCTTCTCAAGGCGGCATCAGGCAGGTTTTCAGTCCTTATTGGCAGCCTTAACACTTCCTCTTATTCCACCAGTAACAGGACTCCGAAAGCAGTCATCGCTTACTCTGGGTTCCCAACTGACATGAGCCAAACTGTGAAACCACCGGTGAACGAAGCCCTAAATACTCCTTGCCACGGTTTTCTTACGCTTTTCCCACTTTGTCATTAATTCTCCTACGGTTGAAAAAATTATACCTTTTCCAAATTGCCTTATCATGGAGTTTACCACCGGTGTCTCAAATTATGATTGTCTTTCCTGTCTACACAGTTAGCAACTAGAGTCAGATGAGTTGCCTTTTGATTCCCTTTGCTTTGATGAGTGAGTCCGGTGTCTTATCTCCCTGTGAACAGATTGGTGACAGAGCTAGCATCATGGCTCGTTGCCGAAAATACAAATGTTGGTTCGAGGTCTCAAAATCCCCTATGATGCAACAGCGTTCCACCCGTGAATAATGTGATCAGCACCCACAAGCTACGGCGAATTTCGTTCCATTCCTTTTCCATTTCAGCACAGTTATTGCTACTTTCGTCTCATACATTTGATGGGGAAAACATGTATTTTCCAAGCATAAATCTTTTGAAAAATGTCTATCTTATTTCAGCGTGGGTACTGATAGTTGTTCAACATGCTGGCTTGTCCCGTCGATAGACTCTTCCTCACGCCATGGTACGTTTGATACAGTTCTTTTCGTTACTTCATCTTAATGGCAAGACACGACAGAGAAGGAGAGATTTCAGTCTAAGTAAGATGAGTGCTCACCAATTGGAAGTGGAGGCGCGTGCACCAGCGAACCAGTAACTTCGGGGTCGCTTCCTTATTGGTGGAGATTCTATCTGTGGTCGTCTAACAAAGAGCCTCCATTAAGGTGGACGACATATACAGCTTGTATTTGGAGCAGGTTCATTGTAACCTCATCAGTCGGCCAACAACATTACTCTCAACACTGAAACGTAATCCAACTAGCTTCGTGCCCCACGACATTACAACTGGCAGCACCTCCCTAGTTTTGATCGTAAATTGGGGAAACTTTCCTAAATCCCCTGCTTATCGGAACCTGGAGTGTTCGGCGAATCGTCTAAGGACTAAACCATAGATGTCAGTGAGAAAATGAACGAAAATGTTAGTTATAGACAATATAGTTCACAACGCATTGTATATCGAGTGTTCGTGTTCGTTCGTTCGCTTACCCTTAAGGTGTTTGCATAATGGTGACAACCTGGAACTTCGTTTAAGTAGGTTGAATTGCAGTATTTGCTTTCCTTTCTGAATATCCTTTGTGTTGGTGAACATCTGGTTCAACATGATGGGAAGGTTAGGTCGGCTCAACCCCGCTGTGGGTTTGTGGAACACGTTCTGTGTTCAGGTCAAAAAATTATGTTGTGACTAGATGAGTTTGGGCGATTAATTTGGGTACTCCAGGACTGATGTGCTTACGCCGTTTGGCGTATGTTGTTAGAAATGTTGGATTTTTTGCATATAGGATGGAAAGCGTTATTCACAATGACCTTGGGAAACTTACCGCCTGTACCAGTTTGCGCAAGCAGCTTAAACGGCAGTTTCGATCGGGTGTGTCTTGTGAACCGTATGGGGACATTAACGTAACAGTTATGACCACTAACTTTCATACAGTTTTAGCGGATTAATCTCCATATCAATACCCATGTTTTATTAGCAATTAGACACAACAACTCTTCTCCTTCGTAGCAAGTAGAAGGAGAAGGTTAAACTGCACACAACAATCTGCTCGACGGTGAATTGAACCCCGCTCCCACGGATTACCGGTCCGCTGCTCTACCACTGAGCTACCGAGGGCTGACGATCAGGTGCGCAATTTAATACATGACTTTTGCTTGGTGCGCGACGCATTTCCAGTGAGCTCACAGTATCTGTCCTGGTGTCACAGGTTGGCTCACTCACTCGTCACTTCCCAATGAACCGATGTGTCTGTCCTTCTGATGTCCAAAGGGCGATGGTAGATTATTTGTGGAGTTTTGTGAGTAGTGTAATGTTCGTAGAAAGAATAAGTCACGATTAAGCTGCACTCCTTGGTGGTACAAAATTCGGATGGTTAAAACCGATTATTCTGCAGCTTGAGTTTGTTACCCCTGTAGTGAATAACATGCATAGCCTGCTTTTCTCCGCTGCCTTAACCTAGAGAGTCCCCCCTTCATTTTGGACGGATTGCGGTACCAAACCAACATCAGATGCCTGGAGGCGTTGCAAAATGGCCTTCCATAACTACTTGGATTTGATCAGTGATTTCCATGCAGATTTTTGTAAGATGTACTCGGAAACAAGGGGCAGCAACCGTTTGATGAGTTGGGCCTTCAATAATATGAATTCGTTAAAGAAGCTTCCAGTGCTCTCCATTGCACATGAGACTACCAAATGAATGTGTTAACTGCGATTTAACGTATAGTACAAATATATGCCGATGAATTTTCGACAATATTTCAGTGTTGTAGTTGAGCGATCGGCTTCTAAAGTGGCCATACGAAATTTGATAAATTAACTTGCGAAATCCGCTCAGCACTTAATTGCACACCTGTTCATCTATCTCCACTTAGCACCCCACACCAGTGACCTACGTTATTTCAGACGGAGATTTTAAGTGCTCCAGTTATCCGTACGATGTCCACACAGCACTGCTGGCAGCTTGCTCATAACTATACATGATATAGCGGCTGAAATTCTCGGTATATTACACACTTGACGTTCGCGACAGAAGACAGTAAGAGAAACATACGTGAATATACATAATCAAACGCGATAACATGCAATAACAATGGAAATTACATGACAGGAAAGCGGTTGCCGGAGATTTTCGGAGGGTTGGCTAATATGGGTGTTATAAACGTCTTGGTTGACTTTCTACTCGCTTAGTAGGAACTGACATACACTTGCACTCGTTAGAGGGACTTTTGGGATCACACTTCGTGTCATTTGATTGCGACGCACAATCTTGTTGTGGACCGCGATTCATATTGAAGTGAAACTTGGTCACTGCCATCACTGGAACAGTACCCAAAGCAGATGAAAAGTAGGTGTTACCCGTCCAAAAAACCCTGCAGAACCACAACGCATTTCGATATCATTTCCTCTCCTCAGATGATTCGGACCAAAAGCACCTAATTCCCATCTGTGTCGAATACGGTCCAAGTTATCGCAGTGACCAATGTTCACTTCAAGGTGAATCGCGGTCCACACTGAGATTGCGCTTCGCAATCTGCGCACACAATGTGTGATCCAAAATGGCTCTCCAATTAGTCATTAAGCGTTGTGCCAAGTGTTGCCCGTCGTGACCCGGAAGCCAAAAGGGTAGAAACTTCAGTTACTATACCAATGGTTGCGGGTACCAAACCTGCTATCACCACCTGATGAGATAAAGTAAAATCGAAACGCGTCACGGTTGTGCAATGTTTTCGGACGGGAAACACCTAATTCCATCTTTCACGCGTTGTTTCCCACGCACAGAGCAACCTGGACGATTCGCATTGGAACGGCTATGGATTTAGCCCGCAGACGCGAACTGGCAACTGATATGGCAGACGGGACGCGTATCGACGTGTAACTGTACCCAGACCAGCAGAAAGAAGACTGACCAAAACTACGAGTACCTTGCTGATTAAGCTAAGGCAACCGTGCTATCTGCACCTTCATATTTATAGTTCATTACAACAGTTGTAATTGTGTAAACTATGTGGGAAGACGTACGTTTGTTGGCACATGAGTTGCCATGTCGTGGTTATGTCTCCAGGCAGAGATGGAGGGGGTTCGATGCTGTTGAGATGTTTGGTACCTCACAGTTGCTGAGTGTGCTCAGTGGTTAGGAAATTGGCATGAAGGCAGTTCAGGTGTCAGACTGCTGACTTAGGGAGATTCCGAGAGAAACAAAAGCGAGACTGGGGCGAGTTCAGTGGGACTTTGCGGGATAAGGTGACCGCGTTTCACTAAGAACAATTGGGTTGTGATCTGTGCGGATGAGTGGACATTTGACGACAGTTTCCGTGGGGAGATCTCCGCTCTGGACTGGGTAATTCAGGTCGCTGCATAGCCACCATGTTGTTCGTGTCCGATAGTGCACTCATCATCATCATTATCATTATACACATCAGCTAGAGGTGGGAAAACACCTCCGCTATTTTTCCGCAATACATGAAAGAAATACATACATACATACATGCATATAATACAATACAAAAAGGAAAAATAGATACAACAGTTGCATGCCAGCTGAGCTACCAGCAACGAATAGACATCGTTCCGGTAAGCTTCCAGCCAGCTACTGGGCAAAAAGAAAGATTTATTATTATGTTTTACCCTAGGAAATGAGATCGTAGATGGAGGGGGAGGCTAAAAGGGATGGGGAGGGACAAAGAAACTCACAGCAGGAACGCCACTGAGGTCGTCTCCTTGCCATGTCAGCAAGTGTATCCAGCCAAACTTGTTCACCGTCTTTTGGACCCCAACCAGGGAGCCGTGACGCTCCAACCGAGGCTAGCTCCGAAGTGAGGGACTTCATTCCCTCTGGACCAAGTCATCGCTTGGCCACCTCTCCTCTTCTTCCACCCACATCCCCGGTGAGCAAACAACGCACGTCGAGGGAGTCGGTGGGCTGGCATGCGTAACACGTGGCCGAGCCATCGGAGCCTGGTGCGTGAAATGACGGTGCTGAGCGGTTCAGATCCTTTTCCTGCGCCGTAAACAATGCGTCGAACACGCTCGTTACTCACGCGGTGTTCCCACCATATGTGAGCCAAACTGCGAAGGCACCGATGGTCGAACGTAGTTAGCCTCTTCATGTCGGTCGAGCTAATGGGCCAGGTTTCGCAACCGTACAGTAAGGTCGAACGTACCGCCGCATTGTACACTCTACCCTTCAGGGCGAGAGTGATGTCGCGCCGCCGCCATAGGTGGCGAAGGTTAGCAAAAGCACTCCGAGCTTTCGCTATACGGTTCGTGATCTCGTCTTCTATCCCAAGGGCGCTGATACAACTTCCCAGGTAGTTGAATTTCCGAACGACTTCTGGCTGATCCCCACCAAGGGTCAGCGAAGGAGTGGGTCCCTGCCAATCTTGGATGAACGCTTTGCACATCGATGGTGCAAAGCAAAACCCGAAGCGGCTGACAGCCAGTGCTATTCGGTTCAGCGCGGCTTGGCACGTCTGGGAGCTGTCACAGATGAGGGCAATGTCGTCTGCATACTCCAGGTCAAGAAGTCGTTCTCCTGGGAGTAGCTCTACACCTTCCAAGTCATGTCCTGTAAATGCAAACTCCATGACTTCGTCAATAGCGAAGTTGAAGAGGAAAGGTGACAGCGGGCATCCTTGTCTCACACCGCTGGAGATTTTAAAGGGTGGCGACAGCTTGCCGCAAGCCCTCACTCTGCCCTTGCTACGCGAATATAATGCTTGGATAATATTTACATATTTCTCAGGCACACCTTTCCTGCGTAAACAATTCCAAAGGGCACATCGATCAATCGAATCGAAGGCACCTTTGGTGTCGAGGAACACGACAAAGGTGGGCCGCCAATATGTGTGGCGGTGCTCCAACAACTGACGCAAGGTGAAGATGTGGTCGATGCAGCCACGACCCCGACGATACCCGGCTTGCTCCTCACGAATCTGGTTTCACGAACGCCAGTCAGCCTGTGAAAAATTATGGAGGCGAGTAATTTGGAGGCGATGGAGATCAGACTGATTCCTCTATGGTTGCCGCATTCCAAACGCGCGAGCCGCCCTTGAAGATGGGAACAATAACTCAGCGGCTCCAGTCGGTTGGGACAGTCTCCTGCTCCCACAGTTTCACTAGTAATTCATGTAGAGCATCAACAAGAGCAGAGCCTGCGAATTTGAAGAGGGCTGGAGGTAGATCATCTGGTCCTGCGGCTTTCTTCAACTTCAACAGTCCGATCACACGTTCGACTTCTGAGCGAGAGGGTGGATCCAAAGGGACAGCCCACGGAGCAGGGCGATCACTCGCCGGAGAAGAATCGAACGATTCTAGCCGATTAAATTGCTTTTCAAAATGCTCAGCCCAACGCTCCAAACGTTTTGACAAATTGTGGATAGGCTGTCCACTCTCATCGCAAATTGTTTCACTAACACCAGGCCTCCTGCTGCCCGTTTCCCGTATCAGACGGAATAACTTACGATGGTTACCAAGGGCAGCAGCCACTTCCATCTCTGACGCACGATTAAACCACCAAGATTCGCGGTCTCTCTTTAGGCTAGCGAGGAGTATTGCCCAGAGTTCTTTGCGAGTTTCATTGTGCTCGCTTCCAGCCCGGATATGCCGGCGAGCGTCGATAAGTTCCAGAGACCGAGAAGAGACCCAATGTCCATGTTGGCTTTTAGACATACCACATGAGGATTTGCATGCTGCTAGTAAGGTCTGGCGAAGATGTGACCAGTGACCATCAATTGTCTCCAGTGAGCGATTGCTCAACTCGCATGTCAGCGTACTTCGATACGCATTCAGAACAGCTGGTTTCGCCAGTTGGCTGGAGTTAATGCGCTCACAAAATCTTCGTGGACGTCCGCCAAAGCGCATCCGCATGTCAGCACATACAAGTGCATGATCGGTGTCCACACATGTACTCCAAATCGAGCGATAATTCTGGATGCAGCCTCTTCAGCGGTAACTAATAGCAATGTGATCCATCTGCGTCCAAGACTGGTTCGACGCCGGTGGGCGTCAAGTCACCCTCCGGCGGGTGCTGTGTCGGAAATTAGTGCTCGCAAGAAATAAGCGAGCATCCTCACACAAATGAATTAACCGCTCACCGTTATTATTACCGGAGCCTACACCGTGCTGACCGCCCAGGTGCATTTCATCAGTGGACAACTTTCCAACTTGTGCGTTCAGATCCCCTGCCAGCACAACAGTGTCCGTGCTTCTTCTGTGGCGAAGGAGCTGAGTCAGTTGGCGGTAGAAGTCGTTCTTTACCGAATCATCGCTACAGTTTGTGGGCGTGTAGGCAGCGATGATGAATAGACACCTATTAGTCCCGAGCGACTTCGAAGCTTTAAACGAGCCAGCCAATCGGACCGCACACATGCGGCTACTAATTGGAATCCAATCAACCAGAGCAGCTTCGGTCCCGGGACTCAGGGCAATGCCAACACCAGGTTGGCCGGTGCCCGAAGCTGCATCGTCACCGGATAGGCGCAATGAGAAAATACTGCTTGCGTCACCTGAAGGGGATCGCAGAGTGAGCACAGAGCTCGAGTCTTGTAGGCGGGTCTCTGATAAGCAGCAGATATCGATCGAGAGGGTCTCCAATGTTCGGGCAAGTGCTGCCTGTTGACCAATCTGTAGTAGTGTGAGTACATTAAGGCATGCCAATCCCGATAGTGCACTGGCACTAGTGAACGTTGAGTTTGGAAGGGCTGTGTCAGAACAGTAAAAATAAGGTCTTACGAATTTGGACGAGTTTGAGGCTGCACATTTATACTGTCGGCAAATCTATGGACGGTCTTTTAATCGGTAATATACGGCACGTTTTCCTACGCAAGTGTCAGGACACAGGTGAAGAATTGAACGATTTCATTGCACTGTTAAGTCGCGCAGTATGACCATGTGGTTATTCGTCCATTCCCAGAAGAACGTCGAAAGCTACATGCTGACTCAGCAACTAAGTTCTGGAATCGCTAACAATCGTATACGTGAGGAGCTGTTGCAGGAATGGGCTTGCACAATAGCGTGGGATGGAGTTTGCGAGTTAGCCAGAATGAAAACTGCAATTTCACTTCGATCAAAACAGTTCTGTTCCACCGACTGTGCTGAGGTGGCAATGGTGCAATCCATCCGACAATTACAAACCAACAAGCCTTATTACGATTGCTGTGGAAGTTCTTCTAATTAATCCAATTTCGCCGCTTGTCCCCCACACAGACTTAAGTGCAGAAGCTGCGGCAAAATTAGTCACTACGCCCAAAATTACCGGTCGCATGCCATCACAATTATCAGCATCTGAAGACCACAACTTCGTGCTTTTCCTCCAGCGCCATAACACAAAACATTGCAGAACTGCATCTTACAATCCTGCGGCTAATGGCATGGTCGAACGGCTAAACCGGTCCCTCAGGGCAACCATAAAAGCCATCCAAATTGGAGGGTCAGAGTGTGATGATGCTGTATACGTACTGCATTTCCTTTCAGAACCAATGATCACAAGGCTACCAGAACAACACTGGCTGAGCTGATGTTAAGAAAGCGCTTAAGCATCCAACTAAATGCTGCACATGTTCTGTCATCTGCGGGATGTACAAAGTTTCAAAACGCATAGCATATTACCAAACTTTCTACGCTAGATTAACAAGTTTTATGTAGTCTGGAGCATAAGTTCAAGTTAAAAAAACCCGGCTAGACCTAAAGGCCTCCTAGCTCTATCTCCACCGTTGCGAATCACCCAGAGACTGGGTCCAGGGGCCTATCGATTGGAAAACTGCCTAAGTATTAACGCAAGTCGTTTGCACACGATCAGTGGACCACCCACCCAGTCCCAATCTGGGTGAACACCAGACCGAATCGCCGCTACCGCGAAGGCGGCCGCGCCGGTTTACCAGACCCTTGAAGCCTGTTGATCGGTACCAGCCCGCGTGACACGGCTCTTCCAAATGGGGAGTGGTTGTTGTGGCCAGTTCATCCACATTGCACCATGCATTGGCTGGCTGAAACACAACAATTCTCTTCTCATTGCTTGTGTAAAATCCAAACGGTAAAAATTGATTATTTTAGATTTTGCGTCTGTTATCCGTGGAGTGAGTACGCACACACTCTTGCTTTTATTTGCCTTCTTAATACAACAGATACATCTTGTGTTTCATTTGTCGTAGCTCTTTTGTGAGCATTTGCATTCCTCTCCGAACAGGCTGATGGCCGGAAACACAATATCTTTTGGTGACCAGTTTTCGTGAGTACGACGGAGCATGTAGAAGTGGAAGTGACTGGATTCATCAGCAAGAAATTTCCGATCATTCAGGAGACTCGGGAACTGATTTTTGAACAGTGTCCGAAGTTGGTGGAATACCGGAATACGCAAAACCTCCTCTCAACTTTCGCTGTGTGTCTGCGCTCGCCTTGCTCCACTGTTCGTCATCACGTGGTACTTCTTGTTTTAGGTCACAATAAAGTTGTGATCGATAAACAGAGTAACATTGACTAACGGCACTCCATTCAACTATTAATCAAACTGGTATTTTGAAGTTGAACTTGGAGAATCCGCTGATGGTTGGGTTGCTACAAGCAACCTCTGTTGAGACCTCCGTTCACTTGAGGTGAACCTCGGTCATTTCGATCAAAAAGACAGTAAGTAGAATGGAAACATTATAGTGTTGCTCATCCCAACACTGGCACCCGAAGACCGCGGTTTCGTCCTGGTTGGGACTCATCAGTTCGAGATAGCCTGAGTTGGGTTGGAACTCAGAGCCTAGTGGCTCATAGTTGACGCCAAAAGCACTATGCCACTGAGATCCGTGAGCAACACTTGGTGTGAATCATACTGTTTTATATCGTAGCCGAAAGAGTCCACATACGGACATTCATTTGGGTCCGCAGCGACTCACAAATCGACTCTGTTTGACCGAATGCTCTTCGTACCGTCTGATCAAATGTTCGTGTTGTTGAGTTCGTTACACACTTGCAACCACACTCGCTAGTCGTTTGCCAGCGAGCCAATCCTGGGCAATTTTTCGGACTGCATGATTATCCAGCAACCTAATGGTGCTTGTTTGGAAGTCCTATTGCTTACATTTTCATCACTCATCTCTTGCGGTGCCTTGGCTGCTATCACTAATAGGGTCGCTTGGTATTGGTGCTGTTTGACTTCTCAATCTCATTGTCAAATTTCAATTTGACTCTATTCAACTCAGCAGAATCTCTCTTAAAACTCCGCTGAATATTGGGCCCATCACGTTTTAAAGCGGAAAGCATATTAAAGTTGCTGAGTGTGAAATCAGTGTAAACGAATATTGGACACTATTCAGCAGATTACCATAATGTTTGGCACTTTGACAAATCGCTTTCAGTTGCCCTTACTACTCGCTGTAGGAAACTTCGTAGGTCTACAGTCCTTCAATCTGGGGGCGCTACGTAATGCCCACTACTGTGTTCAGAATATCACACCGAGGTGTAGTGAATCCAGATGCCTTGACTCAAGTCGTTCGAATAACGATAACATTATAGCATCCCTTACGGGAGTACTCACCTAAATGGAATTAGCGACTTGTATACTCAAGGCTAAAAATCGTCGGAACGAATGCAAGAGTGGATCACGACAAATGACCGTGTTATATCCAGTAATGTTCCCGACCGATTATATGACTCATCTCATGGTGCCATCTGCAAATCTCGTAATAATAAAAACCAGTCATGTGGTCTCTTCATGCCCTCTCACGATATTGTTGGCCTGCTGCCCGGGGATCTCCTTCAACTAGGCGCAGCACTGTCCGACAGTCATGCTGGGGCACTCGGTGTGAAGCCTTGCCGGTCACGTGACCTCACTTGCGACGGCTACAAAGTTTCGTGTTTTCAGACTACAGAGCTGGCGCCCAGGACCCAAATGTTAACTGAAGTGGTCGTAATTCGACTGATTAGAAGGCCGACTACCGATCGGAACATCGAGGTCACTGGGTCTTCACAGGAAAGAGCAGATACCTGTTTAGGACAAAAGGAATGGAATAAAGGTTATTTGACTATCCAAACCGTCCGTTCCGACAAAACGGTAGTCAACTGGACTGCAATTTTTGGTCCTCTGACCCCCAAATCAGTGAACGGTTGAGGATCCTGCATGTTCTCTGCGTGTGTATGCGCGCGTGATTTTTCAAGCCTTCAGTGTTTACGCGCACATGTATTACCTAAACCAATGTGAGTCCTGTAGGGCTAGTATATACTAGACAGAGAGAGATCTTTTGGGTTGAATCGTCTCTTCAGATCTGCGCCCACATAATGACCAATAGCCATTTATGGTCAACTTCCTCACACACAGAGTCAAGCTTTGCTCTGCCCCTAAGACCATGCGTCCACTCATAGTACAGATCACATCAAAAAGTTTGGGTTATTGTCAAACCCTCTAGATCTAAGAGCCAGTTCAATAGCTCCTTGGATTGTGACAAGAATGACGTTTAAGCCCACATTTATTGTCGAGCGTTTATCCGGCTGTGTAACGTAGCTTGTTCTGACAGCGCGTTTTCTGTTACCATTGTGATAAGAGAAAGAAACAGACAAAGATTGACATTTCTTACAAAAAATGATTTTACGCGAAATGCACATTGCCTTCTGATTTCTTCTAACGTTGTACGATTGAACTGCGTTTGCCGTCACCTGTCTGTGTTCGAAACCGGCTTATGTGAAACTGAGTTCCCTACTATACTACTCTCAACTGGAAAGTATGTCAAGCAGTTTTGGCATAACACCTCCGTAGGTTGACCACCGCAAAATGTTGAGTGATCAAGTTAGGGTTTTATTTTATGGTTAAATTCAAATGCCGGTCAAGCCGATATTGCTTCCTTTGCTCTGAGACTTCTGGCTGAAGTTGCTCCAGCGCGAACCGATTGCGGTGTGAAGGACTTCGCTCCATGACTGGTCTGAAGTTGTTTAAGATTTGGCTGCGATGGAGTGAGCTGGTTTGACTGAAGAAAGGGAAGAATCCCATAAATGCAGTAGTCTCATTATCTATAGAATCGACAAAACTATTATTATCGATGATTCTACGGTCCAGTTTTGCTGTCATTTTCGTTGAGATTACGTCGCCGAATAAGCCGTTTGTCCCTGAATGACCGAGTTCGGCGACACATACTTTCGAGTTAAGTATATCTGATTGTCCCTATGAGTTACCTAGTTTATTTTTAGGGTGTCAACTCACTTTGTGTTCACCTTACCGCCTTGCTTTAAATAGTGTGGCTCCATCTCAATCGGTTCTTATGCATGTTAAAGCGACACATTTATTAATTGGTGGATTTCGGAGTAAGCGACTTCTGTCGGGATTGCAACACTCAATCTCAGTTAAGACCACTGTTTGCTTTTGTGCAGTTCTCTGCCATTTCGAGCTTGAGAACGCATCCAATCAAAATTTCGTGTCGAAATACAGACATGCAGCGGGTTCTAATAGGCCAAACAGGGCAACTCTAACCGCTGTGTCAAGCTCTGATCGCGAAGATTTGAATTAGTGTTTAGTGTAAGTCGTAAATCATTGTGCCGCTTCCCAACCCCATCTAGAGCTATCCCTACCTGCTGCTTTCAAATCAGGACAAAACTGGTCTACTGTGGGGAGTTGTGTTTGGTTCTAGCAAAGCCGATACTCTCCACAACGCATTTGCGCTTGTGAATGTTGATTAAAATTCGGAGAGGATTTGTACTAGACCTTCTGGCATAAATTGGGGCATGGTTACTGCACAGAAATGATTCGACAACTGTGTCGCCTATTCTATCTTCTTTGCTTTAGTGCGGAACATTGTGCATGAGCTCTAATGAGCTAGTCAGGAGTATTCCAACTATTCGTTATACGGCTTGTAAATGGCATGTCATACATTGTACCTATTGGCGAAAATCTTGACCTAATGCTGCCGGTCTTGTTCTTTGCAGTGTATATTACTTGTCTGGCTCTGCAGAAGCAGTCACTCGATATAGCAAAATATTTTAATTCATGATGGTTTGTTGCTATCCCCTGTGGCCAAATCGTGAGGGCCGCTGGCCAGTGGCGTAAGTCTCTTGTATACACAAGTCCCAAAGGGCACAAAAGACCGTCTGGCGATTATTTCGATCGTATCCAGGCAACCTGAATTTGAAGCTACAGCGATGAGCTCGCGATATAATTGCTTCAAAACCTCATGCTCCTGAGAAATAACAAACAGCTTGCTTAATACCATCCGAGTAACTCCGCTGAATCTGGGAGCTAATTTTGCATGTGCCTGTTCGCATTTAGCTGACAAATACATTATTGGACCAATACATCGCATTCGTCGTAACTGCAATCAGGTTAATTTCGACATGAAACTGATTAAAATAATATGCGACTTAAGAATCCGCATATACATACTTCACATATGACTTGTAAAGTTGAGCTCATGCACAACACGCCACCGTCAATGTGGAGTGTGCTGGGATACGGGGTTAAACCAAGCAGCACATGCTTGCAACACCAAACAGGTTCTCCTGCTTAATTGTTTATCAGGTTCCCTAATTATGCTTATCAATCATATCGATTTTATCTGATAAGCGCGAGTCGTCTAACCTCGGGCAGTGCATGCGATAAACTGGATCAACAAGCAAGGACGGCATACCATTTAGATTCCGTTCAGAAAGGGAAATTGCGCTTTCACTGAGATCAAAGTGGACATTGAGTAGTGACGACATTTGTTCCCTTAGCCAATGGAACCAATAGTGCCAAGAAAATTGTTCACCCAACGTCGTCACTGAGCAGTGGGTAACGCCGTAAACCATAGGGGATGAACAACTTCATTGGACTGCGTGACTTCATTATCCAGTCTAACCACATCCGTCTAATAGGCACCACTCTTCGGTGAAGCTGCCCAGCGAATCTCAAGACGTGCGTTGGTTGAGCGCCGGAATTGCGGATGGAAGGAGTGGGGGTGTGGCCGAGCGAAGACTTCGTCAAGAAGAATGAAGTCCCTTATTTCGAAATTGGCCCCGGTTTTAATCTATCGGCTCCCTGGTTGGGTACCGTAGAACCATGAACACGTTGGGCTGGATACACTTGTTTACATGGCTAGAAGCCGAGCTCGATGGCGTTTGTGTTCTTATTTTCTTTGTCCCTCCCCCTCCTCAGATAGCAGCTGGTGAGCAAGCAACGTCAATCCTTTACGCGTGTCAGCAATCGGTGGACAAACAGGCAGCTTGGCCCTATCACGGTGAAGTCGTGTGTCGGCCACAGTGCTTTTGATCATGCTATGGATCGATTAAGCGAGTGAGATTTTAAAACTAGCTGATTGCACCGCGACCGCGGAATCGCGAGTACGATGTTTGTGTACTGAACCGGCGTGTCTTCTTTCTTTTGACGCGGCAGGGAGACCAAGGCAGGCAACACCACACGCTTAGTCTTCCCTCCAACCACGATCTCATTTAGTAGGCATTATATAATCCTTGTTAGCTCTTCGGAACAATGTCCATCCATTACTGGTAACTAGGCCAGCGTGCCACTGTTCCATGTTTTCTTTTCTTATCTTTTGTATTGCAGCACAACAGCTGAGGAATTTTCCACCCGCAGCTAACGTATATAATGATGCTGAATAGAGGAGCAATGGTAGCCAGAATGCAACCTGTTTAAATGGCGCTTTCTTCGAAATCGATTTATATGACTTTGTCACATACTGCGTCTGGATAATCGGGGTTGGTGACTGATTAGCGGTTTGAATAAGGTCGATTAATTACATAGCTGTTGAAATCATACATGTATATAAGGAAAAAGTATAGATGGAAAACCGGCAGGTGCAATGGTCTTTCTAATCACTGTTCGCTATAAGATGTCAGAAACTCTCCGCACTCAAGCTTAACTACATTGCTTAGCATAATTTTAGGCTTCAATAAACAGCGAATTTATCAAATTATTAACCCAAGCAGTTCATGCAATTGTGTTCTCAATAACATAGGAAAGCTTCTTCAAATTTAGGTAATTCGTGTGGACAACAATCTGCCCCATTGCACCTGAATCTTTTCAGCAAGATGTATCCTCGCTCAACTAGAAAAATTGAACGTTTTTTGTCTAGCAGGTAACGGATGCAGATGTTTGTTAAATAAAACTACGTCAGCTTAATTCATGTTCAGCTGCGTTGTTCGAGATTAACGGTGACCATGGTGCGTAGCTGAGCAATTATTCAGACCGGTGAATGAAGACTTCCGAGAAAGGCTATTACGGAAACAAAAATTTATCGCTTTTGTTGGCTTTTGTGAAACTTCAGCGATGGTTATACTAGATATAATGCACAATCTAGGCAACAGAAATACTAACAGCTTGCTTCGACCCAAATGGACTACACTGTGCTAATAGTGAGTCTAAAGCGCCTCTTCGAACACAGAACTGGGTAAATTTGCACCGATCAAAAGGCTTTTTACATCCGTTCCACTTAGAAATGCTGAAGCCGTTTGCATTCCTTTGTTTCACTTCTTTTTGTGTTCGCGGCGTCTTTAGCCAGTGAAAACGAGAGACCCAGAGGCCGGATGTATAATAACTCAATAGATATGGTAAGGCAAAACCAGCTAGTATGTAACCCTAACCGATAGATTATCTGCTTAGTTGAAAATACTATCGTAATTTAGTTCATTTTCTAACTATTTCACTGCAGTGGTTAGAGGAGGATTCATTTGGAACAAATGCTCATCTAAGTTCTTGAGTTCGCAGTGAGTAAAGTTGAGATTAGTGCAGCGCTAACCGTCTAGGGAAATTTTAAACAGGCAACAGGTGGCTTTCTGCATCCATTTTACCATGCAATCAGCTTGTGATTTTCGAAGTACTTACCTAGGTAGATGGAAATTGGATGTTGCGCATCTGATAGCACTACTTATGTCAATTTTGTAAGATACTAATTTGCTTCCTCGCTACTACGTTGTTTTCCTGCACTGTCGCCACCAGTGCGCTTTATTCAGTCATACATTGGGAATATCAAAACGCACCTTGACTGGAACCATAGTTGTCTTCAGCCTCAAGCCATTGTAGCGAACAACTAAAAGGTGATCGATAGCTGTATGTTTTTAGATAGTGTAGATATACGTGAATGCTGTCGGAGACGCAGCCATTTACTCCAGGAACATCCGGAGCAATCACTTATCGCCTAGCACCGGCATTCATTATGTGAAATTTTCCCAGATTAAAAGACTTCTAGCAAACTCGGTGACGTTTTCCGATCAATACTTAAACGTAACTCAATATAGGGGGCTGTTTCCATTAATTTAGCTTACATTGTTACCAGTTAAACATCTCAGCTGTATAACTTCATTGTTGACTGGCTTTGGCTGTATATGCGTCTTATTCAATTTACGGTTTTGCTTGATTATCCGATTGCGTCAGGTTCATAGAGGTCATGAGCAACAGTGATTTAACAAGAAGGGAAAGGTTTGCGCTTTACAATCCTTGTAAAGATGTCTGGTTAGGGTTTCAAGAACCAAATCAAAGAAAACAAATGCCACTTTGTCTGTCAAGAACTCGGTAGTTATTTTTGCGTGTAGAAAAGCAGGAATTTGCTTTTTAGTTACTCTTGCTATACCGGAAGACATTTCCTGTTAAAATAATAATTCACTCCCGCAGCCCGTGAATATGACAAATGGAGCGAAGTAATGTAGTTGGCCAAATGAAACAACAAATCGCGGTTAAACTATTAAATTTATGGCTGAGAAAACAAATGGTTTTGTGGGAATATTCCAACAGAGAAAAACACAAAGGAAAGCGAAATTTTTTGCTGACTGGCAGTTTCAAATCATGGCTTATCATTTTGGTTTACAGGATCGAGTAAAGTCTTCTCAACTTGCTTTGTATTCCATGTTGCCGTCCATGAAAAGCTGACAGCAAATGCAATCTCAGCTGTCATAAAAGGATTACATGTCCGAATGTCTCATTTGGATCTAGACATAAGCACAGCAACGGATCACAGAGATAATTTGGTAATCAAATTCAGTAAATAAAAGTTGTGCATGAAGGTCTGGTTGAGAGGCACCACTAGTCAACGAACATACTACATAGCCTGGCTTTCGGACTGCTACGTTTCGATGCTATTACTGCTAACCAGGAACAACACTGGTCATCATAAATTAGCGCATTAGGTACTCGTTGCCTTGAGCCACTCTGTAACAAATGTTCAAAGAGTCTGTTGGGAAACTGTCATAATGTCTACTGCGTTTGTTTTGTCTAGTATGAACTACGTTGTGTGTTAGGCTGAACGCACTTTATGTTAAAGTTTATCAATTGTTGCTTAACACACTTAATATTCCATCTCTTTCTTGTTCAACACTTGTTTACAGAGCTTCTATCATTTGGAGGGTTATTAGGTTGGACCCATTCATCTGATAATCTTGTACATAATTGGAATGGAAATATTTGGGTGTTGTTCTTCCCATCACTGACACACAACTTGTACATAATGGTTTACCATGCTTTCCAAGGAGTTTGGTAGGCCCATGGTATGTTTATGGATGCGAACGTAGATATGTGTTACCTGTTTAACACACAACTACAAGGCATTTTAAAATTTATAAATCATTACGCGCTGCTTAAAATGCAAATGGTAAGAAAAATACTTTTGGATCAAGGCGGGGTACTTAAATGTCCTTAGATCAGAATAATCGACATCAAGTTCAAATTGAGCCGATATATCAGTAGAGATTGCGTATCACCATCCAACCACACAGCTGGTTCTCTGAGTCCAACTTTGAACTGTTTACCGCTGTGCAAAGCGTTCTTTGCGGATCTCTGTGATCAAGGCGTCAGCCGTGCACCACTAGGCTCTGAGTTCCAACAAAGCGAATGCTATCTTCACGTGCTGAGTGCAAACCGGGAAGAAACCGCAATGGCGGTGTATCGGGGTTGGGATGAGCAACACAGAAATCCTTCCAAATTATAGCTATATCAGCACCATCAGTCAAGCTAGCACCTTATACCGAAGTCTCATCGGTTGACCATATAATATATCATTTTCTACACAGCTGCAGATAGATGTACTGAACCGGAGGTGGTAGAAAATCTACGTCACTTGAAAGAAAAGCTTAAATAGTGGGAAATGTGACAGCAATAGTGGCACCACAGGATGCGCTGCAAAATTATGATCTGTAAATCACTTGCCGTATGAAACATAGTGTTATCGCTACGTATTGTGCATACCGCCACCTGAGAGGAATTTCACTAACATATAGTCAGCTGATGTGGGAGAGGAGTAATTGCGGTACGGTTATCCTTACAGGATGGCATCGGGCGCAAACTGGTCCTTCGAAGGGGAGCACCGCTTTATATTTATCGGCAAGCATCCAACGTGTGACACCAATTTTTGCATTCGGGCACTCGTCGGACGCACATCAATCACCCATCGCGAGGCCGTCGAACACTCATGATGTGCTGGTCATACATTAGTGCCAATGAAGAAACTCCTTGTGTAGGCGTTCCGGAACATCTTCGGCGCTTGTACATCAGTAGCATATCATTAGGACGACTGACAATTTTCACTGGAATCATGGTCCTAATGTTCCTACATATTGGTGAAGGCTTTTAGAAACTTTCAACACTAACCATACCGCAGTTGACAGGGAAGCAATGCAGACCGGAAGAAAAAATTTAGGAGTTTAGTTGGATGTCGCTGCTGGGTTTTTGTTTATCTCTCAGTATGTTTTCAATTACTTACCTAGGGTTTCTGTCCTATTAGCAAAAACTGCATAAAATTTTCCACGTTTGTTGAAGTGAGCATCTTGAATTTGGGGACTTACATAACTATCTCCTAACTCGTCACTACTTTGAGTCGTGCGAAATTTTCATGCAGGTATTTGAGCACTGGTGGAGTCCGGTGTGTTACACTCAAAGTTGTTCATCAAAACGAAATTGATATGTAGGAAAATAGAAAAGTTTATGTGTCTCGACCAGAGTTAGATGACGGATAATCCATCCTAAAATATTTTCTCTGGGGTTTCATCCATCCGTAAGTATTGCAATGATTTTTGCGGTATCCCACCCTTGTAAGCAACAGTACCCATTTAAGTATTTCTGCTGCAGTTCTTTTGAATGAGCAACTGTCTTCAAGTGAACACAGAGGTGCATGCTTTGCTTACTATACTGTATGCAATACGAAGGGTGCTAGAGTTGGTATCTGGCAATAATGGTAAAGATAGTAGATAGTTTCCATGGTGCATTCATGTCCATAATATTAGGTTTAAGTAGTCTACAAATAGTCACCTTTCCTGTGAGTCGTCAGTGAATTTTAAAACATTCATAAGACCCTTGAGACCAGAAAAAATAGTGGGTTATCTCCTTTCTAAACAACTCTTGCAACCGATGATGGCGCTTTCACCGCAAATGATTTCTGACATCTCGGCTATTCAAATTTGGAGCCTTGAATCTAGCAGTTCTCATCCTTTGGCAAGATAAAGTCAAGAAGAAGGTGAATTAGTTTTTATGGTTTTAATCTGTGTGGACTAGTGATGTCCCATAGTGCAATTCCGGGTCAGCATGCCGCATGTAGGCTGCAGGTAAGCAAGGTCGACTCACACTAGCCTATAACAAGTAAATACGGAGGTTCTGTAAATGGAACTGGTCTGGGTGCAAGAAGAATGTTGGTTTATAAATTACGCTGCCACAGGAGAGAGTAGGAACAAAGCAAAAGTAGTGGTCATTGACATGGTTAATCGTCTTTGCCAAACCTTAGGGACTACAAACTACAATCTTTATTATAAACGATATCATATTAATATACATATATAGCATGCAGCTGATGTCAAGTTACTTTTCCAGCAGCGTGAGAGTAGTATCGCAATACAGCCAAAATCTCACAAACATTTGGGCAATGTGTGTTTGATGATGTCAAGCAATATGATGCAACATTGATTTTTCTAGGCTTTGTAAATTTGCAGCTTCACTCCTGCTGAATAACTTTATACGCGGAAACTTTAAAGACGAGCTTCATAATGTTCAGTCGAACTGAGCTAACATAATCATATTCTTCTTCAGCACAACAAAAGCTATAATTTTGCAGGTTCATAAGTCAATAATAATTTCATGTTTAGCCGTTGGTTTTGGCTTAACGTTTAGTAGACTATGGTGGCTACTTAATTTATTATGATAAATAGACTCTGTATCAGTGCGGCAGTCCAGGAAGTTGACCAGATCCTCCTTGATGGGCATTCGTCCAAATAGTTGGCTATCCGTATACCCAGCCGGTCTTACTTCTTCTGTATTCTCCCACTAGTGCTGACATTTCCTAAGCTGGCTTGATTTCAACCCTGATGTTCATAAATTGTTTATATTTGACATCCTTAATAATCCAGTCCGATTTAAGTGTTATGCGGAGGGCTCGACAGCAAGTTGACATAAGTTTCACGCAGAAGCCCGAATCGTATACGGTGAACTGAATTCGCATAAGCCGTTCGATACGTTGAACAGTGAATTGCAAGCCGAGGCGCCTTTCGTTAGCAACGTATTCATATTCAAGCCTGTGGTTACGTTATAAACTGAAAACTCACCGTTAACGGCGGCTTGGGGGTGAACCTCCTCCTCGCCTGTCACGTAGAGTTAACTTGGAAAATGAGGTCACTCTTCATCACCAGTCAGACACAATTGTGCGGTTGGAGAAATCAATTATTTTCAAGAAAGAATGGGCGTGAACATCAGTTTGTCGAGCATACCACCTACCTCGTCTCCATTTCTTCCCAACATGCAATAAACTTCGATCCATTCATACATGAATTGCTTCGATTCAACTAGTTCTTTATGACAAATCAAACGAGGCTGAAAACCCAAGGATTACTGTTTAGGCAACATACACTGTGCGTAGTTCACTAGGCGAAATTCCACTTTAAGTATCAGCTATAGTTACTTCCCATTGGAATGGTCACTTTACAAATAATCTATTTCAGCTAAATATTTAAGTAAATCCACAGTAAAAATATGAAGTAGAATAATTCAATGATAATTGTGAATTGCATAAAGGTAACAGCTGAGAATCGTGCTGACTTATTTCACGCCGGTGTTTATTACTCAAATTACAAAAGAACAACTTTCCGTATTTTCAGTGTTTAACGTTTCCTAAGTTTTATACCGTGCAAGCGGAAATTGTGTGTGTGAGTAAAATTTTATTGCAAAAATTCACACATGCATTTCATTGTTTTAAAACTTGCGCTACTTTAAAATGCGATACTAATCTCTTGTAGAATAATGTCAGCAGTTACAGCAGTTGTTTGCAAGTGACGCACAATCCTTCCGTTGAACAGTCATATTCGTGACAAGCCTACCTTGATACTCTGTGGTGGATATTCATTCAAACTGGTGAGAGCATTTAGAGACGATTCACACTGGCCACCTATCTAATTTTACAAGTCATATTATCTGCTAAATTTAGCATAACTGATTAAAGATGAAAGGATTTGTTGTCGCCCTAAACTATGCAGTGGTGTCACATTAATTTACTCAAACTGGTGGATCGAATCTCAACGACTCAAGGAATACATCGTGTTAATTACCAAAACAACTGATGCTTTGCCCCTCATAAGCCAATGCTCCGGAAAGATGGAACTTAAAATGTGGTAGTTCAATTCTTTATTACATTGCTTACCCCCGATGGGAAGTAATTGATTACCCAGAAATCCGCGCCCCTGATTCGGTTTCGTGCCGGCTATGGTTGCGGAGATTGGACACATATCAACTAGCTGTAGTCTACCGTCCGCCATGCATTACGTCGGAGCTGGACAATAAGCGACTTCACGTCTCTCAGATTGCTTTGAACAAGAGATGCAGCCGGATTCTCTTTGCGGAAGACTTTACCGTGCATGACATGAAAATGCCAGCAAATATTAGTGCATGGTTTAAAGCTTGTTTGCAAGAGATAAGTTCCAGCCACTCTGTGTACAACCACATCATCTCCACCAATCGGATATCGAAATTCTAACCAGCTGCCGATATTTGGTCATATGTTAACTAACGAAGAGCTCATGGTGGACGAAGGAGTTACAAAGCACCATCTGGGTCGCAGTGACCGTGTTACTCTGCCTGTTGACTTATCTTGCTTTGCTAACTATCCTGAGAAGAAGAATGAAGTAGTATGTAGTGGCACGCAATTTAACGTGTTATCCACGCTTGTTAAGGAATAGCTTGGACCAACTTAAAAGAATAATGCTCAGAGGTGATTAGGGAAACGTTCACAAAGATATTTAACACACTGACTGCGCACGCATCGGAACAGAAATCCTTACACCTCCGAAGTAAGCGCAAGTAATAGTTAAGGAGCGGAACGCGTATTAAAATGTCCCTGAGGGATTTGTTATGCATAACTCAAAAGAATCGCATGGCTGCTGACACATAGATTGTCTATGTTGCACAGCTTAACGTATGTGTAAGCTTGGTCTGCGAGGACATCTTGTCGCAGCAGTATGGCTTTACGAAGCGATTCTGCACGAACCGCAAAAAATTATACAAGCATGTAAACAGCCTTCGTAACGTACAGCGCAGAATCCCAGCACTGGTTACGGCTGACGGGTGCACGCGATCTGAGATGGAAGCAATCAATCGCTTAGGTTCTCATTAATCCTATGTGCTACCGTAGGTAAAGAGCACAAATTTTCCCTTATTCTCTATTATTCCACCTTTAGTTATATTCCACTTCACCACCGCTGCAAAGGCTGTGTTTAGGAAACTGTTCTCCCTGCTTAGCTACAGTTCGGTTGGAGTAGATAACATTCGGCCGAATGGTCGGCAGATAATAACCAATGGCTAGCAGAGCCACTGACAAAATTCTTTCAGCGCTATCTAGAGGAAAACAAAATTTCAGTAACATGGAAGTTAGGGATAAGCATATCTTTGATATATTATCCAAAGTTGTGGAATCAATTATCGCAACTGCTCTGATGCAGTATCTGGAAACCCACAGCTTAATAACTGCGGAGCAACATGCTTTCCGGCAAAATCTCTCAACTACTACTACATTAGTTATTGTACGGAGCCACTGAATGAAAGTAATTGCTGATGGCGCGATAGCCGACATCTTCTACCTTGAATCCTGAAAATCATCTGACCGCTATAAGAACCGAATTCTCATGTACATTCTTCGGGACTATTGGATCGGCGACGCAATCCCGGGTAGAACATACAATTTGCTACGTGATCGTCTGCTCGATGGGAGAGTTTGAGAATACCTGTACGAGGCAATTTACTTGGAGTGTGGTGTACCATAAGCAGTGCTGCTAGAGGCTTGCTTACTAGGGGTTTTCATAAACGACCTAGTGATGTTATTGCATCCAACTTCCTTACCTTCGTGCACTTTACTAACGTATCGCAAGCGATCAGTGGACCGGACGACTATGAAGTGCTACAGCGCATCTTTACACGATATCCCACTAGTTAGTACTAAAGATTACTTCATGCAATGTAGAAACTACTTACTTATTCAAATACGCCAAAAGTATGTCAGCATGAATGGAATTAGAACAGTGCTTGCAGACAAGCTTTCAGGAATACGACAGTGGTACCTTCATTTGCTCAAAAAAGACTGAGGTTGCTTCACTCTTAGTCAACCAGCAAGTCGACCTGTTGCGAAGAGCATTTGGGAGATTTGGCTCTGCAATTTTCGCTACGATACCCAACTCTTAGGTTTGCTCTCAGGTTAAATACCTTCACAATGA
Source organism: Dicrocoelium dendriticum (assembly GCA_944474145.2). Taxonomy (NCBI): domain Eukaryota; kingdom Metazoa; phylum Platyhelminthes; class Trematoda; order Plagiorchiida; family Dicrocoeliidae; genus Dicrocoelium; species Dicrocoelium dendriticum. Next base: position 78,395,004 of record OX104071.1, on the reverse strand, counting down.
AGCTTGGAATTCTTGGGCGATGTGTGATCGCTATGTTCTCTAAACACCACAATGCAGGGCAACAAAGAATGCCAATGGCCTATACAGTTTCTCGAACCAATGAACGCTGAATTCCTTGGGATGCTTTTTGGCGGATGCTACCGAAGGCTACGCGATAATATCATATTAATGTACCTGTGAGTGAACACAACCACTTCGGTAGCCAAAACAGCAAACTCAGTTGTAAATTATTTGAAGGATGTTTGTGAGTAACGTAAGTTTCTTAGAGGGTAGAAGTCAGCCCTCGGTAGCTCAGTGGTAGAGCAGCGGACCGGAAATTCGTGGACCGGGGCTCGATTCCCCGTCGAGGCAGATTTCATTTGTATATGCCTGAAACTAAGAAAACCATACAGTCCTCTACAGAGTCGACGGATTTTTTCTCTCTCCAGTTTCGCCAAATCAGTTGTCTCCTGCACCACATTGGACGTTTTCTACAAAGAGCTTGAATACTACTGTTAATTCCCGCCACTTTGTCACCTAAGCTGTTAATGTGGAATATCTTCATCGTGCCCTCACACCGAATTTATTTGTCACTTGTTTTCAACGATATGGCAACTGGTTGACATTAGATTTGATTTTCTCACGCTTTGCGTCAAACCCCACTGCGCTTATGTTGTTCTTTATACATACATTCATTCCTTGCTTCACGTTATTGATATTCAGCAAAGCGTTTAATATAGACACTTATACGGAGGACTCGCATAGCTTTTGATTTCGCAGTATTAACACAAACCATCTTACGGAGGTTGTGAAGCCCTTGATATTTTGACCGCGGTCAATCCTCGTTCATTGTTCAACGAAGAGCAAATTCCCACGTTTCATCATTATGGTTAGGTGTCCTTATGCCGGAATGTATCCTTCGTTACCTATAAAAGCATTTATCAATCCTCTTTATTCCAGCCTTTACGTATGGAATGTAAATGCTCCCCATAGATATTTGTAGATATTTTTTAATCATTCTTTACGGTTCTGGGCTGCAACACACGAAATGAAGTGTAAATAAAGGAATAAATTACTGTTTTATTTTCGACAATGCGTGACACGTCTGCAAAGGCATGATAGTGCTGATGAAAATATTAAGGACTGTTAATTGTAAATAATGGAAAAAGATTTTCAAAAGATGTAGACCATGTAATAAGTGTATCTGAATGTATATGGGTAAGAATGTGTGCGTTTGGGTAGCTTGAATTTGTAGAGGTGACGCCATATTTCGTGGTTGATTTTGGTCACGTACTCAACGTGTGGATGGGTGAAATGAAATTGTTATATCAGATGACCGACGTCCGGGGAGTGGGTAATATAATCTAGGTACATAAGAGGTAGTGGGGCGAGTGCTATTCGACATGTCGCAGTGCCGTAAAACAGACACGTGTAGCTGTATATGGGAGAAGGTTTGCCAGCCGGAAACAGACCACATCCTGGATCACTGCCGCCAAATCACTCGCTGGAATGGGATTAACCGGGACCACGCAACTAGCCCCGTTTGGAGGTTGTTTGCGAGCCAGCTTCATATTAGTTTACGCAGATCCCTTAAATTATCCTACTTTGAAGTGCACCAATTGTTTGTCACTTGTCATAATATGTGGTGCTCACTTACAGACAACCCCCAACAAAACAGATGCATCCGATTAATTCATCGAAGAGCGTGTATGGTAATTTTAGTCTAAATGCAATGTATGGTTTCACTGATATACTTGCAGATAGGAATAGATAATGCAAACGTTTGCATCTTGTAGTCTGTTACGCTTAACTTAAATAAAAACACTTGTGACATTTACTCCCACTGACAAGTGGCATCTCAACTTGTTATTATTTAATTGCCGTGGAATCAGACAGAAAAATTCGGAAAGTGGACAGAGGTTAGTGTGAGTTACACTAAATCTGAAATTAAATCGTTTTATCTTCTTCAATGGCTCATAACAGCATTACGCCGTTTGTAAAGCTAAGCGATTTGTCAATTTAAATTTATTAATGGAAGTTAAGATGGCGGGTGAAATTACCAGTTTTACAGAAAAGTATCGAAAGCTCAGCGAAAGGTAGTGTGCTTAGTAAACTTTGATAGACTAATGACCACTACAATTAAAACTGGATCTAAAAGCAATTGAACTTCTAAAGTTAAGCTACGGAGCAGCATGTTATTTGACAGGAAAAGGCAAACTATGCTCCATAGATATGTTGAACTTCAATGAAACGCATCAGAATTTTCAATATGAGAGATACTATCATCGCATACCCAAACCCTAATGATGATTGGTCGTGCGAAGAAACCGAATGTTTTTCCATAACTACTATTGGCCGACTTGTCTTGAGTTTGACTTACTTACGTGTACCAATCTACTGGGGCTGACACCACGTCTGCAAGCGTGAAGATGGAACATTAAGTCCAAATGTGCTCTTGATAGGTAGCAACGATTTTGCATGCTCTGCACATTGGGATGTATGCAGTCACCCCCTGCAACAGAAACATTGCCCTCGGTGCATTGTGTTAATTTCTACTTTACCCTCAGCGCCAGCCAGCCACAAAGACATGTGTGCTAATGACTTGAAACAAAATGCGCTGCTTCCAATGTGCCCACGAACGCTGAAGTTCATGTTTCAATTCTTTCGATCAGGAGAAGTAAGCTTTCTTGATTATTTTAGGTTTGTAAAACAAATGGGAAGACGCTAAATTACAACTTCATATCGAAAACAAAGTAGAAGAGGTATTTCATGCTGCGTCTGATTGCTGGGAATCTAAGCACAGGATTTCGGTTCAGTTGTGGTTTTCCAAAAATTAATTGAATATCAACCGGCACTCAACAAGGTACTTTATAGTACATGCGTCGAATAAACAATACATTAATTTATGGTTACAAAGGAACAGGTGTTTTGTCAACTTGTTGCACGGATAGCCTCCTTCGATACTAAACATCCAACTGGATCCACATACTAGTGGCGATTTTGAGATTTAGATTACACCCGGAAACTCATTTTCTGCACTTGTTTATTGATTTACTTTAAATGTTAAACTTATATTAAGACAGTACTGTGTATCATATAATGCCGCTTACAGCTTAGGCGATGTGTGGGATTTTCTTCCGTGGTTGTCTACGTTGAGAATACATTACTCTAATGAAAGAGATTAAAGAAATGGTAATGAGAGACAAAACTGCACCTATAATTTGCTCAAGTTAATGTTGTGTATACATCACCAGGCTAAATGTGACTAGTTAACTGATAGGTGATTAAGGGTTACTGACGATCATGTTCTATTTAAACATTAAATGTATAGATCATTTCCACTTTAGTGAAAATAATAATATTTACAAGTCAGATTTCTCTGGATTTGCTTTTATCAAATGTTTATACTTATCAGTACAGTACCTATTCATCTCATATCCCATACGAGTCACGATACCTTAGTACCTTTCAAGCGATACCCCGTAAGAATATAATCTATGGTTATATGCATGTGGTAGTTCATTTTATGCTTTTCGTTATATCTGCACAGAAAATCCACATTAACATCCAACGACAAAGATTACAGAAAGATGTCCATTGTAGAGATCGTCAACGATTCCACCAAAATTGTATTTAATACTGTTGATCACTCATGTATAAATGAATATGTGCAATGTTTCTCTAAATTGCAAAATGCTGATGCAGAGCATGGTAAGATCCGATATATTACAGCTGCTTCATGCTGTCGTATATGATTGAATATCCACGTGCAAGTGTAGGTTAAATTGTAGGGAGGCATGCGTATTAAATAACTATAATGATAGTATGCTTGGCGTTCCTTAGAGCAAATACCTAGCTTCATTTCTTAATCACAACCGATGTTTGTGGTAGATGCAAATGAAAAAGGAATCATGGTTTATGCCAGGTAAAAAAGCAGTTGCTTAACAAGTCCCACAGAATGTTGGGGGTAAAACTACCATTATCAAGGTATACGCGAGTTGTCTGTTTGAGCGTTTATCTAGCAGATACGTTGCTGAATAATAGTAGTGTACTTGGGAATTGTATGCGCACGACGAGGAACAATTAGGACAGTTATAGCTTTTGTACTCAGTGAGATGTACAAACGCGAATACTTAATTCCGTACCGCCTCATCAGGTTTACGTTACCTGTTACTCAGGTTTGAAGGAATACACAAGATATTTCAAAGTACCACAGTGTATGCAACGAAGTGATGGACGCCAACGGCGAAATCCAATCGTTATTTTAAATTATCCAAGGTCGGGGAAAAAACAACAAAGTTTGAAAGCGCGCCATGGTTGGCAAACCCGAAGAGAAAAATACTTTCGTCAGTATTCCAGACGGCTATACCGTTCACACAATTACAGAGGGTTAACATTCAGATTGATGTTATGGCTGAGTATCAGCAGATGACGGCATAAGTGATTAGGGTCACACGCTATTTGGCAGAATAAAATGATATAGTCGTGCAGACTTCGGTAGCGACCATTGAGAACGCTCAGTGACTTCAGCCTTCCTTAGTAGGACAGATCTTACAGGCCTTTGATGTATTTGTGGCGCTGCGTTGTGGTTTCTCTAGCACTTCCAAGTTGCTCTTCAACCAAGGTTGTCAAGCTTGGATGGCGTGTTCAACATGGGGGCGCACTTAAGAATTGCATCATGCGGAACATGGATGAGTGGAATCTTCCGCTTGGTATCCGCAGCAAGCCGACTTCCTGGTTGGCTCCCTTCGTAGCTACCCTTGACTACACTGAACAGTTACACTCACTTTGAGTGAGCACTACATGGTTACAGCTTATGTACATTAAAGTTAGCTGCAATGCGAATGTCTGTGTATGTCTTGCTCAAAGCAACCTGAAGAAAGTGGTTTGGTTTCGAGTCTATTTCACACGCAGAGTTTGGTGGACCGTACATCATAGCCATTAGATGTGTCCTAGTTCCGCAATCATAGCCGGCACCAAAGCAAATCTCGGGCACCGATCTCTGGATGGTTAGATAGTTCACATCGGACGCTAATGTTGTAATAATGAATTTCGCCCCCCACCTCATCCAGTTCTTTCATTCCGAAGCAGTGATATATCAGGTAAATTGACTTCGAAATCCGTTATTTCAAGGCTTAACCAGTTCCCCGTAAACGTGCTGGGATCCCGCGGCCAGGCTTTCTCTTATTTCGGCAAAATTAATAAGAAAACGTCGAGCGTTAGTATACAAAGATGATAGCGTTTTTGATGTTAGAAGTGTGTAGGTGGACAACAAATTCGTGCTTGCTTTTAAGCCGACTGTTTGTCGGTCATGTGGTCATTGCTTCTTGTATTTCAGACAGTCAGCATGGTAGCACAGAGCATTCCAGATCGAGATGTTCTCTCGTGTGTCTCCCTGTCTCATCAGGTGGCGCTAATGCTATGTTGTCTAAAACTCTGCAAGATTGTGGAGGCAAATATTTTATTGAGGTTGCAAGTTCCAATGTATTGTTGACAACTAGTGTCCGTGCGCCTACACCTTTAGCCAAATCTCGGTATGTGACCCGGAGCGATACTTCAAACAGCTATCCAATAGACTGCTGTGATTTCATCTAGATGTAGCACGACTTTCAATATTCTTGGACAGCTGCCCATGTAGTTTGGAGATGAAGGAATTCTCCTTAGTGATTTAGCGATAAGGTAGACCAGAGAGAGTGCTTCGGATGTACCACCACTGCTATCTGTCATGTTGTTAAGCTTCCTGAACAGGAGAGTCCGGTAGTTTAGGAAAACTTCGAGATTGTAGTGCTATTCGTAACGTCGATATATCCTGCAGGCGTAAGCTTTGTATGCAACAGAAAAAAGTGAAGCGGATATATGAGCTCAGTATTGTTTTCCTTTTTCGGCTTCCATGGGCCATGAACGCTGCGAGGCGGGCACTACCGAGTAAGCACAGAATAGGGAACCGAGGCGGAAACTAGAATTCCGTTGTCTTCCCTTCTTGAAACTCTATGTGAATATCGAGGCGGCAAAGCAAGTGTGGCCGAGTGAGAGAATAAACGCAAACGATTTGAAAGTGCTTTTACTAGGTTCGTCCCTTTTGCTATATGTTGCCTGCACAACTTTAAACTAATTCCGTGACTCGCTCCGTTGCCGTTTATTTATTTGAATTGACCCTGTATCTCCATCTCATACATCATAAGCCGCTTATTGTGCTTGATATGTTCAGACAATATATTCCCTATTTAGAATGAACTATGTGCAAGTCCACTTTGAAAATATGATGAAATGCGTTAGGCATTTGACCAAAAAGTAATAAAATCCACTGCGCCATGGACAGTGGTGTGACTAATGTTGCAGTGTGCAGATATGCGAGAAGAAGTGAGACGAGTGCCTCAAATTGGACACGGTATTTACGCTGTACCTGTCCAGAACAAGAAACAAGATATTTGTCGGTCATATTCTTAGGACAGCCGTCAGAGAAGTAGGCGTGTACCCACAGAGATCCTGGTAGATCCAAAATAATGACCTTCCAGCTGCCCTTTAATGAATTCAACCACTGAGTCGTGGATGACAGCATGAACAACGAGACTGGGCCTTAACTTGGTGTGATGGTTTGCCTACCTCGTCGAGCCATTAATCTAAACTGGGTGGGGCCATTTAGCCACTTAAGAGCTACCCATACTAGGTTGCTCCATGGTTATAGGTCAGAGGAAACTAGTCTCCTGGTCCTCAAGCTTTGGGAGTTTGAAATGTGATGGCACCCAGTTCTGTAAAACCGAAGCTGTGCCACATCTGCTGCCTTGGGAAAGACTTTTGGACCAAAGGATTTGGTCGAGGAATCTAATCGTCCTTCTGTCTATGTCTGTGCTTCCTGACAATATCTCAGCCCTCAGACAACCATGACCAGTTCAAAATTCAAGCATCTTATGCATCGGCCGTCGCGGAGATTATCAACGGCAGACTTATCTGCTGCATACAGTATGGAGGATAAGAGAAAACATACTAATATTAGTACCTCTTCTTTCTTTTTCACCTGTTTCTCTAACTCCAATCCCAACCCTTATTAATAAACTTCCTTCTATAATTCCCAGCTTAATTGACAGCAACAGAAGTGCCACTGGAATAAAACCGTCTGCAACCACCTTCCCACAAAACTAATCGGATGACTATCGGCAACTGCCCCTTATAAGGCCTTGCTGTCCCGTTTCCCTAGCGGCGTTCAACATTCGGACTCTAAGACATATAAGTCAACAGGTTGCACTCGCACGCATGTTAAACACACTGCGTATTAACATGGGTTGTGCATCCGAAACTAGGCTAAATGACGATCACAAGATTGTTGAATTAACTGCGCCCGGCTTGTCCTCTCGCTGTTGGTTGCATCCATCCGGAGACGCTGATGCAGCACTCACGATTCAAGCTAGAGGAAGCATTGTTCTCAGTTCCAAGGTCGAGTGACCGTTGGTTGATTAGATTCCCATGAGCAGCAGCTTTTGTGCAGCCCGTTTACACCAATCGAAATTGAATCCTAAAGTAGTACACAGCGCTGTTTATTTAAGGTTTTCGCTTAAATCCTCAGCGACTGCAGCTCCGATGCTGCGTAAGATGTTTTCTACCATGTATTGAACACGTTAATACGCAGTGTCACCACTTCAGCTATCATAGTTCTTGCAGGGCATATGAATGCTTGAGTAGGTCGTCTGCGGTCTTCAGAAGCTCTACTAGGTGCTAAGTATAGACTTAATTGCGTATGGACGGACAACAGCGAGCGTTTGTTCCAGCTGCTGCTTAGTAGCACTGATTTAGACCCAGTGGGCGCCGAAGTGTTAATTGGTGTCCTCTTGTAGCTGACCAGCGATGGACCCAAATAGATCACGTTGCCATAAGCTACATGTGTTGTGGCTCCATACTGGATTGTCTCCCGTTCTGGAGTACTTGGGTCTATTCAGCTCATGTCCTGGTAAGCTGTCGGGAAGGGTATCAAACGCCTCCCTCGCCTGGCAAGTGAGCATTTAATTCGGCCCTCGATCAGGCAAGCCTACAATGAGGCACTTCGTACCGATGTTTCCCTCTCTTGTCCTGCTGACACTGACCTCCAATGGAATAGGTTCTCCGCCGCCATGCAACATGCAGGAACCATGGCTTGTGGAAATCTCAATGATCACTGCATCAGTCACTGGGTATTCGAGAGGTAGATGAACATTGTTGGAATCCAGAGGAGTACTTCCGGTCAGCTCTGAGCGCAATGTGCTCAGATGGACTACTAGAAGCAAACTAAAGCGGAGCCTGAGTGATGACAATGGAGCCTGGTGTTGCCATCGCACTCGAGAAATGAAGGAGACAAGAGCAATAGGCAAGTATCACAAACTTTTCCAGCTGATCCGCACCATTGATCCCATGAAACCAAGTGCCAGTGAAACCACATATTTACTCTGCGGCAGGTGATGGAGCAGCGCTACGCATACCGCAGGCTGACAGTAACTGTGTCTCTCGACTTCAAGAGTGCGTTCGACAGTTAATCCATCGATTCTGTTCAAATTACTTGCGCACAAACGTGTTCCCTTGAAATAAGTGAACAGTTTACTTTCTATCTACTCGAACGCTACAGGTCGGGCCAAAGTATGCGGTAACGTGTCGGGTATTTTCCCAACAGCTGTTAGCCTTCTTCAGGACTGCCAAATTTCCCAAACTTTGTCCTACTTCGTCGGGGACTGCGTCATGGTGTATTCATTTGCGGAGCTACGCTGTGCAGGCTTTGTGAAGCTGTTTGATCAAAATCTAGTTGACCTTGATTACGTGGAATATATCATTCGCTTGTTAACGAAGTTTGAGCAGCATAAGCAACCTTGAATATCCTATCTGGAGCAGTCCCATCCTTTGAGATGCTCTTCGCACCTTCAAAGTGTAAAGTGTTTTGTAGGACCACCCGCCACTCGATGACCTAGTTATCCTTGATAGCGAGAGACTGAAGGTAGTTGTTCAATTCGCTTTACTTAACAGCCGTATCAGCTACGACTGACGCCTAGCAGCAGAAGTCAGTTCCCTAATTGCAGGTGCAACAACTGTCTTTTTGAATCTGCGACATGTTTGGCGTCAGAAAGGATTTTCTATCCGTAAAAATGACCATGTATACAAGGCAACAGTGAGGGGCATCTTACTCTATGGAAGCGAGAAATGACCCCACCAAACTGAGGGCATTCGGCTTCTTTGATTACCGCTGTCTGCGAAAGATTACTGATGTCGGATGACGCCAGCGTGCCCACAAAGATTATCTGTGCAAGCGACTTTGCTGTACCCACGGACGCTGCGGTTTTTTGCATTGAAGTGCCGGAGCCTACTTCGATTATTGTGTTGTACGTGTATACTCTGTGTCAATCGTGCACCAATATTTTTCTGTTGATGTCATCTTCAAACTGTGTGAATTCGGTGGATATTTTCTAGTTGCTTTCGCAGATCTCATTGATTATCCCAACTACCGTCTAAGTCCGCCATTTTGGCATTGTTCTACAGTAAACGGACAACAGGACCGCCACACCGGTAACCCGAAACGAAGTACTTTACGCCAGTCAAACCTGTGCCAAGCTAGTAAAAGTAGGGTTGACCTGGAAAAATTGAATGGTCCGGTACCAATCGAAGTGTGTCAAGCTTTGCAGAAACGACCTCATAACCATAACGGAAAAACGGTAACGCCCGAAAATAAGCGATAAGGAGATCACACTACCAGGAAAGTTAATTGTTCGGCATGGCCAAACCAGCCAAGGTGGAAAGTGCCTCTATTCTACCGACCAGGCGATCCCATGACGAGAGCTTGTTCTGACTATACCGATTCGACAGAAAAACGAAACAATGCATGTTCCAACACATTATCATGCCTTTGATTATTTGGTTTACTGTAAGCTTTTTCGGTCAATATGAGTGACATACTAATTTAGACGACGGCTTGCTATTCCAAATGCTTGTCTTTTGGGCACATTAGTAAAAGGTGACGTCAAATCGAAGCTTACCACCAAATAATCTGGTTCGATTTCGAGAAATACTATCTAACAAGCGAACTCGTAAGAGATTCTCATGAATGTACTGATTCGCCCTCTTAGAGGCTGCGAATGACTTACCAAATAGCCAGCGAGTTCATGGTTTGGGGAGCATATACCGTCGACTAGCAGCCGTACGGGAACTTCCGGCTTGTTAACATTTGGCAAGCCAGAAACCCTCCGGGGTAATCTCTAGTTTGGGTAGAGACTGTACCGCATACCTGCTCATCAATCATCATTCACGGTTCCTAAACGGTTGCCACCTACCTCTTACACTTGTTCATTACTGACGTCACGGTCTTGTCAACGACTACTCTTCATGGACCCGTCTCCAAATGTTGCTCCATTTTTACGAAATACTCTGACTTATCCATTACAACCGGGGCTTGCCAGTTTTCATCCTTTGTGAGTACAAGGCGGCGATCTTCTTTCAAGGAATTCATGCGATACGTTCAGTTGACATAAGTTTCGGCTCACTAGGTTGTTGCAAACTAATGGTAATCTGTAAGTGTGCACGAATATTCCCTGCCTTCGCAACGGGGAAATTTGTCACCGAGTTTACAACACTTGAATTAATCGCAGAATAATCGCTTCCATCAATATACCATCGATTTATTGATGGTAAAGAGTGAAACGTTCTCCCACAATCTACATTCCGTTCCATTCAAAACCCTATCTGATTTATGAACCACATTACAATAGCTACCAATAGACCCGGACCTGTCAGTAGGACGGGTGGCACTAGCATGCACAGGTATTAAAATTTCGAAAATAGAAATTTGTCATTTCTTTGAATTTAAATGTATCACAGGCAATGCTGGTCTTCAGCAAAGCAAAAATGCCCATTGCATTAATATGAATAAATATCAGAAATCAGTTCAGGGTGAAGAATTCTTTTCGATAAACTCTCATCGGACCCAAACATTTACATAACACTGATTGTGAGGAAAACGTCAACTCGGGCTAGGATTGACTTCTTTACTGTTTGTAAGATAATTAATCTATAACTTGAGACAGAGATAGAGACGCTAAACCAAGTAAGCTAAATAAACATTCATACGCAAAGCTCAGTAGTTCAAAGTAATTAAGTAGGTAATATAACAACCAAATAACTAAGTAACAGTGTCCGTTGGCCAAGGTAGTAGTACCGGTCTTATGAATCATGGTTTCATTTTGAAGTCTAAAGCCTTATTGAAAAATCTGTTGCAGTCGAGTGGGGTTGTGGTGATCTGTGAAACCGGAATCAGCCAAGTCGCGTCGATGCGGATCTCGCTCAATCATTTGGTCATTAGGTAAACCCGCTGTATCTAAAAGGTAATGGAAGCATTAAATACAGCGGTGTTGTTTTCTCCGGATATTTCCCTGCGAGATATTTTGGGATCTTGGTTACTCTTAAGACTTCTCATGTTGTAAACGTAGTGATTCTTCTAGTTCGTTTTAACTTCAGGTACAGGTGACTGGAACGATAAGATTATCCAGTGAGTTTTCTTCCTTGATCGGGTCGGAGTAAGCGGAACTTGAATTACAAATGGACGTAAAACGAAAACCGTATCGCCCTCTGTTCAAGCAAGTAATGCTTCTGTATACCGCCATGCATTCCCTGCTGGGCTGATTTCGTGAATTAAGAAAGCGAAAATAGTAAACTCAGAAGGCAAGAAGAGAAAGTGGAAGGTGCTAGATAAGTAGTATACTAAGCTATTTGAGTCATAAATAAAGAACTGAAAGCTGAAGGTGAGTCCATTAGGAAGAAGGATAGTCTTGTAGTTGCAACCTAGATCATCGATCTGACGCGCAAAACCGTAGGTTCCCTAACCACATTACCTGGAAGCGAAATCCAGTGCTCTATAATTCGGAGCGACAGATGAGTTTCCTTCTTAATTCGATCAGACAGGGGTATATGTAACTTCGATGGGTGACCGCAGATATTAGGTAACGTAGTGGGACTACATAGCCCAGAGACGTCCTGGCCGATCTTACTCATCAAAATACGGTATCAAGTCCCCTCTGATCCTTCAGTATTCCCTGGCGTACATCCGCGAACTAAGCCGGCGTTCAAGAAACGTCTGTTCCCGTAAACCTTGCACTAACCTAGTACCCACTCTTTAAACCCACCCCAAGCCCGTTCTCACTCGGATAATACATGGTACCCAAGCCTGGATACAATATTCCAGTTGTGGTCGGACACAGCTCCAGAATAGCTTCACAAGCCTTGTGGCCATTAGGACTCAGAAAGACCGGAGTATAAACCACCTCAGAGAAAATCCCCTACAAGCAGTCTTCATCCCATTGTCGTCAGCATGGAAAGATGATGAGTGGATGACACCCTAATCATCTGCTGAATAACAACAAGGAGTTCACCACCGCTGGCATCATATGGGGTGGAAGAATTGGCAGATCCGATTCGGAGAACAGAGCACTTGGTCCTATTTATGGGCATCAACCATAAGTTAGACTATTCCCAGAGCCTATCCAAGATACACTGAATTGCCTCAGGATCCGCGGGATATCCACCATAATTCTAAGCTTAAGGTCGTCAGCAAAACATTAGCGATGACACTCCAATCTCACCCGGCAAGCCGTTTACATGGCGTGAACAATAATGGCCCCAAAACGCGAACCCTGCGGAACGCCACTAAGGACAGCTTGTCTAAGCGAATGGCTACGCCCCACGCGTATACATTGTTCCATTAACTCCAGGAAAGCAGACACACATTTAAGTGCTCGACCAGATATCTCTCATGATATCTCAAATTCACTGACAGGCAAAAATGATGAAGAGTGTCAAAATCTCTCGAAATTTCACTAATCACACTTACATAGCGTGGCAATGTCTACGCTTTGACGCATTTTTTATTTTGCTTATTGTCAATTTCCGCGCCACATAATTTCTCATCTACATGCGCAGAGTAAGTGTCTTATAAAAGAGCGCTGAGGATATGTATTCGTAAACCATTTTCGGATGACTCGAAACCAAGTGGTGTACGACATCAGCGTCCGTTGTCTGACGATCTATGATCTCCTTCAAATGTTTCATATTACTTTGAACCAGGCAGTCAGGAAATGAGGTTATATCGCTAAGATATTCATATCTCTTTTATATTTCCTTACCAATATTTCGAAGATAATTGACATCCATCTAGTAGTCATGATTTCAGAGAGGTGTGGAAACAATCGGTTGGTATAATTGGTCGATAACATTCCGCTCATGACACAAGAGCTTCTTCCGATCATGTGAACAAGTGTGCAGTTGGAGTGGCATTTCACAGAGAACGGGGATGCCAACCACGTTACCAGACACCTGAGCCCAAGTGTCTTAACAGTCACAGCTCGGGATGTCACCCCAGGTGGTTCAGTCACATTGGAAGTTGTCCAGAGTTCCCTTGTGCGTCATGGGGCTCACCTATAAATCCAATTCAAATGGCTCAATCGCATGATGTATGTCCATTTTTCCAATGTGCGTCGAAGCAACGATGAAAAAGAAATCATAGTGGATTTGAGATAAGTTAAGTAAGTTATAAGAAGAGGCACGTAAATGCGTCGAAAAACATAATCGACATTTCCTCCGAGGGTTTATAACTTGCCAAATGTTAACAAGCCGGAAGTTTCCGTACGGCTCCTAGTCGACGGTATAGGCTCCCCTACCCATGAACTCGCTAGATATTTGGCAAGTCTTTCGCAGCCTTTAACAGGGCGAATCAGTAGATACATGAGCATCTCCTATGCGTTCGCTCTAAAGATAACATTTCTAAAAATTGAACCTGTTTCTTTGATAGTGTGCTTCAATTTGACGTCCCTTTTCACTTACGTGCCTAAAAGACAAGTACTAGGAATAGCAAGCTGTCGTCTAAATTAAGATATCATTCTTAGTGACCGAAAAACTTACGGTCAACCAGATAATCGAAGGTATGATAGAGTGTTTGAACATGCATTGTTTCGTTTTTCAGTCGAATCGGTACAGTCAGAACAACCTCTCGTCATGGGATCGCCTGATCGATAGGAAAGAGCCTCCCATCCTTCATTGCTGGGTTGTTCGTGCCGAACAAATAACATTCCTGGCAGTGTGATCTCCTTAACACTTATTTTTGAGTGTTACCATATTTTCGTTATGGTGATGAGGTCGCAAACTTATTATTCTTTACGCTGCACTTCCGTGAATCCACCTCCTTTATGGATACTAGTTATGACCCATCGCATCGATACTGTTGGATTACGGTTTGCATCTAGACATCGCTGATAGAAAACAACCGGTGGTTATTCTAAACCACTAGCTATTGCCTGCGTAGTATTTGGTGGGATGTTGTTGACTCCAGGAGAACTGTGGATACGCAATTAAATCAACTTCTTCAACACAGCTTCCACAGTGAAGTTGATGTTGTCAAAACTCGGCGGTGGATTAATAGAAATGAGGAAAATTTTTGGTCTCCTCACCTGCTAGAAAGTTTTTGAGTAATGAAGCCGTAGGTCAACAGCTACCTCCATTGCCGATCGCATGCACCCATCAGCCGTGACTAGTGCTGAAATCCCCCGCTTCACTTTTCGAAGGCCGTTAACGTGTCTTTACAGAAGTTTGCCGTTCGTGCAGAATCGCTTCGTTAACTCCTGCTGATACGTGAGCTTGTCTTCTCGGATCAGTTTCACACAGAAATTACGATGTGTCACGTATGCACTCCAGGTTTCGGCATTCGAGCAGTCCTGGTGATCTCGCCATGCCAAATCCATCCGGGACATACATTTACTTGTTCTGCTCTTCAGAAATGACGTACGCTTGTTTTTAGGTTGGAAGGAATTCTGTTCTGATGCGTGCGCTACCAGTGTGCTAAACGTCCTTGTAAAGGTTTCCTAGGCAAAATCTGGGGAAAGTCGGTTAAGAAAGTCCAAGATGTATCCTTAACAAGCTAATAACACGTTGTAGTTTGTGACAGTATGCACTCTAAAACCTGCTTCTCAGGGTACTCCGCATATATATTTTATAGTAGTCAAAGAGTAGAGTAACATGATCACTACGACCCAGTGATGTGCTTTTAACTATCCCGTCAACCATGAGTTCTTTTTTAGTAAGCACAATTTCAAGTATCGACGGCTTGTTAGCAGTTCGAAATTTGGTGGGAGAGGTTACGTGGTTATACAGATGGTGGCTAGCAATTAGCTATTGCAAACCGGCGTTAAACTGCGTACCGTCGGTTGCTGGAGTTTCTATGTCGTGCACATTAAAGTCTCCTGTGATAAGAACGGGGGTGTAGGACTTGTTCAAAGCAAACTGGAAAACGTGGTTCAGTTTGGAGTCCATTTCCGACGTTGAGTTTGATGGGCCGTAAATCACGGCTAGTAGACATGTGTCTTTGTTTCGCAGCCATAAGCGGCACCAATGTGAATCAGTAGCTCGGATTCCCGGGTGATCGATAACTTCACATCGGAGAATCACACCGCCACCCCTTCCGGTTCTATCGGTCCGAAGCAGCGACATACCGGGTAAATTCATCTCAGGATCGGTTATGTCAAGGTTTGTCCAGGTCTCTGTAATCATCACGAGGTCACGCGGTTGTGAGGCATAGAGTTCTCTAAGTTGGGCCAAATTACTTAGAAGGCCTTGGGGGTTTGTGTACATGCAACATTGGGATTTTGTTGTTAGGAGTGCGTTGATGGATGTCAACTTTGTGTTCGTTTTTAAGCCGACTGTTAGCTGACCGGCCATTAATCGCTTTTGGTTTCTGAATTTCAATCAAGTTGTATGGCATTACTGAGCCTTCCTGAACAGACGTTTCACTCTTGCGGTGCTCTGTCCCGTTGTGTGTCGTGGGCGCTGTTGTGTCGGCCTGTCCGCCGGAATGTGCAGATAAAGCAATTGCAGCGTTTGCAATTTTAATCCATTTGCTTCCGATTTTTGTCCGTTCGCCTGCTGCCTTTAGCCGGATCTATGTTGACAACCTAGCTCGAAACTTTAACTAGATATCCAGCGGAACTTGAGTCATTCCCTCGGAGTGTAATATTACTTTATTTAGTCTTGGGCCACAGCACTTGTAGTTAGGTGATGACGGAACTCTTATCAGAGATTTGGCAATAACCTTATTAATAGAGAGTGCTTCGCGGATGTAGCACTACTTCTCTCGATCATGCGTTTGCGCACTGTGATCAAAAGAATACAGTAGCTCTGGAACAGCATGAAAAAATATTGTTTACTTGCTATCCCTATTAGCAATACCGCGTTGCTCAACTGCTTCTTTGGACAATCTTTCCAAGGTAGATGAAGTAATATGCGCACTCCGCTGGGTGATTTGCGAAGACAAACTGCTGAGAGCAGGACAGCCTCTGTCTCATCTGCTAAGTCTAGTGCTACTCGAAGAATTCGAAATTCACCAGAATGCACTGTCGGGTGACGCGCTGCGCGTTGCAACATTGCAGGCTCAACCCGAAGACCAATCGCCTCGCAGATGGAACCCCACTGGTTGCGATCGTCTTGCAACTTGCCTTTTATTGTGCCAGATTTGGACTCGGGAACACGGGCGCACACGAGAGTTAACGCAGCGTGGTTTTGTCTATCGAGTGTTGGCTTTATGTTTTTTGCTGGCAATTCGGACTGTTTAAAAGTCACCACCGGAGTTGACTGGGAAAGCTGCTTTGCGGCAGGCGTGCTTGGTACAGAAGATAGACCTATGTGTATCGCTCCCGGTGTGTTTGTCGAGTCAATCGATGCGTACGCTACCTGCTTGTTAGCTGCATCGGATTACCTTCGGCTCTGAGCTGTCGGTGCCATGGTTGCATCTCCAGGTGAAGCGTCTATGGTTGGAGAAGTGGAAGCAGGCATGTTTGAGGCTTGTCCACTTATGGGAGTGAGGTGACCAGGTGGATTTAGAGTCACAGAAGCTGCAGTGTGGTTGGAGCGTCTAGCTATCTTCTTCGGCTGATTCAGAGCATACTTTGGCTCAGTGAGGTATTCTAGTGGCCATATTTACCTCCGTGTGATTGATCTTAGTATTTACAAAATGCGTGATCATCTCAGTCATCCTATCGCATTTTTTCATGAGCAACTATAAACATGTTACAACCATAATATCTTGACATGTTATGCAAAACCAAGTTGTGTCCGCAACTTTGTTTGTGTGTCTCACTTCTGGGACGGATTTGCCTACACTTTGCGTAGAGTACGATCTGCTGCAGCTAAAACAGGTTGCACTGAGCTTAAGGACTTTACTGCAACTGTCGGCGCAACATAGGCGACTCTGAACCATTGGAATGCTAGTCCTCCTCTTATTGTTTACAGCAAGGCCTATCTAAGCGCTCACATTGATGAGTGTTCTTTGCGCCAGGCTTGACGCACAAACAAGTAAGAACATGCACACGCACTGAGAGTTATTCAACTGCACCAAGGTTAGGCGGTAAAGGCTGATGGAAGTCGTAACTCGCAGACTGTCGGTTTCAGAGATCAGTCGACCCGCAGCTGAACACACAACCACACAAAGCGGCAGTGTGTGTTGATCGGCCAGCCTTAAGCGACGATGCGGGTGGGGCGCTGATAAGCGTCCCTAGAGCTGTTCAGTTGATAAGCGGAGCAAAATGACTGTAACTTTGTTATGCTGCAAATTTCAGGGATAGTTGCCACCTAGTTTGGAAGCCTTTAGCTTCTTCTACCGAATGAGACAAACAGCTTCTCCGATAAACCGGTTAGATGTAGTTACACAAGTGGAAATCGGCAAAGAATATGCCAAAAAATTGGAACCAGAGCAGGAGTATATTCCACACGGGTTAGATCCAAGGGTTGGGAAGCACTGAGTAGAGCTCGTCGAACTGGTTCGAAGGAGGGCAGACGCAATATAGTGTGGGGAGAATTAAAGTGGCCACAGAGGGCAAAGAGAGAGTGGCGTTAAAGTACGGCCGCACGGCAAAGATAGCTCACGTAGATAGTGACAGTCTAAGATGAGGAAGTGTCAAAATTTCTCGAAAAGTTCCCTAATAGCACCTATATAGCTTGGATACTACTGCTGTTAAGCAATTTTAATATTTTTCTTATTGCCACTTTCCGCGCTGCATATTTTCTTATCTACACGCGCAGACTGTGTCTTATGAAACAGCCCTGAGGATACGTCTTCGTAAACCTGTTTCGGATGACTCGAAACTAAGCGGTGTAGGACGTCAGTCTGTTGTCTTGCAATATATGCTCGTCTTCAGATGCTCCACATTACGGTGAACCAAGCAGTCAGGAAATGATGTTGTATCGCTACAAAATTCATATTTCGTTTATATTTGGTTCCAAAACTTTGAACCGATCGAGTAGTCATGAGTTCGGAGAGGTATGGAAACCATCGGTTCGTATAGTTTGTTGGTAATTTTTCGAACTTCACGCAAGAGCTTCGTCCGATCACGTGAAACAGTGGGCAGTAGAAATGGCATATTATAGCAAACAGGGACAACAAACGCGTTGCTCAAGTTTTGAGAGAGTATATCAAATCAATTACAGTCACTAAAGTCAATGCATATGGCTCAATCAAATCGTGTATATCCAGGTTTCTAATGTGCGTCAAAGCAACGATGAAAAGAAATCATATTGGATTTAAGATAAGTTAAGTGAGTCATAAAAACAGGCAGGTAGATGGGTCGAAACACATAATCGACATTTCCTCCGAGGGTTTATAACTTGCCAAATGTTAACAAGCCGGAGGTTTTCGTACGGCTCCTAGTCGACGGTATAGGCTCCCCTACCCATGAACTGATCAGATATTTGGCAAGTGTTTCGTAGCCCATAACTGGGCAAATGGGTACATTCATGAGAATCTCAAATAAGTAAGCTCGAAAGATAGCATTTCTCGGAAGCGATCCGGGTTATTTAATGGTAAGCTTCCATATGAAATTACTCTTAACAAATGTGCCCAAAAGACAAGTACTAGGAATAGCAAGCCGTTGTCTAAATGAAGACGTCAGTCTTAGTGATCAAAGAAAGTTACTTTTAGACAGATAATAGATGTTACCATGGTGTGTTTGAGCGTGTCTTGATTCGTTTTTCCTTCGAAGCGTTCCATTAAGATCAAGGTCTTGCGTTTGGACCGTCAATTTGCCTTTACTGACGCAGTTTTATCTGGAAGATTTCCAGAACTGTGCATTAACAACCTCACTGAATTCTTAAACATTTTGGTGGCGCCAGTTAGACGAGAATTCTGTACTTGTTAAACGGAATATGAAAAACGAGTAGCTTGAGCAATTAAACTCCAAAGATGAGAAGATCCAGTTTACAATTGAGCTGGAATATTGTAGCGATACAACACCATTTCCTGACTGCGTGGAGCAGAGTAATGTGGGACATTTGAAGACGAGCATATATCGCCAGCCAACGGACACTGATGTTGTACACCACTTGGTTTCGAGTCATCAGGAACAGGTTTACGATGGGATTTCCTCAGCGCTTTTCTACAAGGCACAAACCCATTGTATTTTAGAGGAGCATTAAAACATTCGGAAAATGGTATAAGGGATACTTTATGGCTTGACAAGTCCCTTTGGATGGTTTGTGGGAATAACGGTTTAATGTTACAAATAATGAAAAACATATCTGTGGCCTCATTTTACTATCCATTTTGACACTTATGTATATCCCTGTACCCTGATTTCGTGTGGTTGGTGAGCGCAATGTTTGTCTACTTCTTGTTTTTACTGAATGCATAGTATTCAGATGAAGTAATTTAACTTATGTACAAAATCGTCGAATCGGTATTTAATACGGGTAGCATGGCCATGGAAATGACAATAGTCGGAAGAGCGTCCCATGATTGACAAAAATCGAAGGTAAGTTGATTCCGGCGACACCCAAGCCGACAGCATTTGGCGGCCGTTTTCAAATTATGACCCCTCAATTTTGTGTTGAAACTAAGCTGCAGGTGGCGGCAAGCGTGACCGGATTATTTCAAAATATGGAACACCTGGTTGAGGTCACCCCATAGACGGTGATATCTTCCGCTGTACACTCCCATGGTTTTCAGTTGCCTATGGTATTGCAGGGGGACAATCCTTTCATTATTTTTCATTATCCGTCGCCGGGCGGTCTCTGGTGCAACCAGGTCGCATTTTAATCAGGGTTGCCAAGCCTGGATTGGGTGCTTTACATAGGTCCTCGCATACGCATTTATCTTCTGGGAAAATATTGTGGGATCGCACTCTCCGTAATAGACCAACATGTTGGTTCTCGGTTTCGCACGCCTCCCTGGAATGAGCCGAGCAGCCGAGGTCGTCTTGGATCACTACGCCAGGGTTTAGCTCTGGTGTGGCGGTTTTCAGATTTGTCTCCAAGCTTATATGCGTACTTGGGCTTGTTGTTGACATGAAATATTTTACACGTTTGCATGTTAAACGGAAGTAGGTTTAACTGATCATTCAAAGCGCAGGCCGTCTCCTTGCAATGTATCGTGATCTTCCAGACGGTCCATTGACTGCTATATCTTGATTTCATCGGCAAAAAGCAGGAAATTTGACTAGATGACACAAGCAAGGTCATCAATGATGGACGAGAATAAATGCGGCCCAAACCCCGACCCATGTGGAACATCGCAGCCCACATCAATTGGATCAGAATATAAACCTAGAACCTGAAGGCGCCGCTGAAACAGAACGTTTCCGATCCATCCAAGGACAGGGTTTTCAATTCTATATGCTTTCCGAGTTTGGAGAAGGATGCGGTGATCTATGCGGCCGAGTGCTTTGGAAAAGTCTAGGTAGATAACATCAATACTGGACCCACTGTCGGTTATCTCGGTCCAGCTACCACAGGCAAGCAGTGGGTTGGTTGTACATGACTGATGTTCATGCATTCCATGTTTTTGCGGTGTTGTGTTGTTAGACCCTTCAAATTAGCCCATTTTAGCCTCAGCTATGATCGATTCCATCAACTTAGACAGCAGAGGGATGAGAGTCACTGGGCGATAGTTGGCAGGCTCCGAACGGTTACCACTTTAAAAATCGGGATAATGATGCCGTGCTTCCACATGCGAGGGACAAATACAACGCGAAAATAGGCAATGGGCAAACTATACTGTGTGTTAACCCACGGCGGCCAGTCAAAAGCCAGCTACATACAGTGTTAAACCGACAGTCAATGCCATCAACAGAGTAGATAGGAACGAAGGGAATTTCCTACACGGAAGGCATTTCGGAGGCAATTCGTATGGTACTAAACAAAGAAAATATAAGCGTGATCTCGCAGCTAGGGCAAGCGCCAAGCTCAGCGCCCGTGCAAATGAAGGTCCCCCTTTGCATTGATTAGACAACTGTGTTTATAAAATAAAATTTACGGACTGTACACATGTGTACATAGGTGAAACCAAGAGGGAGAGATACACACACGGAAGCTTGAGCCAAAGAGGCGCATTTCCAGACCATCGGGCAATGCATTTGAATACCAGGCAATATTAAGACACTCGGTTGTGGCTGTACATGCATTCGACACGGGTCACCAGATCGACTTGGATAACGTAGGGGTCATCATGAGGTGTAGATGCTCAACGCGGCAGCGGTTGAATTTCGAGGCTTTGGAAATTACCGAATCGGACAGTTTGACGAAGAGAATGGATGGAGTAGAACTCTCTACTGAGTGGTGAGCGATCTTGAACAGGAGAGCCTGACGAGAGTCGATGCGTGGTTCAGAATGAAAAGTGCAATTCTACTCAAACTGTCAATATTTCGGGCTTATTCGTCAGTGCCACGACGCACAAAGGAAATCTGGACTATTCCCGCTGTGAGTGAACCACCTGAGGTGACATTACGGCCTGTGACTTTTAACTCACCTTGGCTCAAGTTTCGGGTAACGCGGTTCCCGTCCCCGTTCGTTATAAAATGCCAGTCCAACTGCACACTTATTCACATGGCAGGACGAATATCTTGTTTCAAGAGCGGAACGTTATCAAACAACCATGCCTACTGATTTTTACCGCAGGACTCTAAACTCTTTATTGATCGATTGGTTCTGAATATCTTCAATGTATATACGACGACAATCGTTCAATGGTTGTCTTTTTCCGCCGTTCTTCTCACCCGAGATGGACTTCTATCTGTGATCCGCAATTAGCCTGGTGATAAACGCAATATTTTTCACATATTATTTACTTCCGATTGCTACGTTTAGGGTCTGGGATCCCAAGCAAACTTCCGGAATACTGTTTAGGATTGATATACTAGTGGTGTTTTTTAGTTTTCTGCTGCAAGATTCTTTACTCTCCTGCTCAATCTCGGGAAGCAAATAAGCCGTCAATTTTGGGTCGGGTATCCCTCAACGAATAAGTATTGGTCGAGGCGGTTATCCTCGATGTCTCCTTGGGCCACTGCAATCACCTATTCCTTCTCTCCGAATACATTTGTTATGCAGAATATCCCGTGGAAATTGCCTACGCAACAAAAAGGATTATTCACTGCGACATATTAGCCCGACTTGGCGAGAAAGCCCACTAGATATCTGTTGGAGTCGAGGCACCAGCTTGTAGGTAGGAACCTGCCGTCAGCCTTTTTAATTCTATGCTTGCCGATGCATCTGCGACTAAGAACTTTGGCCCGAGAAAAGTGATCTGATTTCAGCGAAGCAAAACACGTAAGTGTATAGCGATGCGTAACTCAGCCCGGCATATCTACAAACTCCCTCCTAGCACCGACAGCTGGATAGCTATGCGACCCAACGTGACCATTGTACTCAGCTTGTTCGTGAGGATACTATGGTGTACCAGCAAAAGCTGGTAGTGCATATCGTCTCAAATCAAAAGCTTCTGTATCAACACGTCAACAGTCTACGTAAGGTGAAACAGGAATTTCTTCTTTACAAATAGAGGACGGACCAACAAGGACACCGCACGAGGCGGCGACGATCCTGCGCCTACATTATGCTGCGGCATTTCAGTGCGATCAGTGTTCACATAATCGCATGGCAAGCTTCGTCTCACTCCCCAAAACGCGCTCACGTATCCTTCACGACAGAAGTTTTTACTTATAATTCTGTTGAGTATGGCGTAAACCCAACGCTGCTGGCGTTGACAATATACAAGCGAAATCGTAAACATCGTCCGAGGCACACAGGATAGTTTGCCAACGCCCCGCATGCATCGTCGTGTAACGCGCATTCTAGTGTTTGTGTGCGCACCGCTGAATCCCACTTTGGGAGCGTGACCGCAAGTTGAGACATCGAGACAGCCGATGTCTAGGTGGACTTACCTTGACTCTGGGTCAATCAATCCAAGTTCCTGGGTTGGACCGACCAACACAAGTTCGTGTGCCTCGATGAGTGCAAATAACCGAGCCGTGGTGCCTAGAGGCGCCCGTGGAATGTGCAACAAGATGGCAGAAAAAAGCATTTTCTGTGGACATTGCCAAATCTATTTCTACGTGAAAGGCGGCAAAATCACACCTACCTGAGTGTAGGCTTATCCACAGCAGGCCTAAATTATTTTGGTTCTGTGCCAATTATAATAGTGTCGCACGAGTTAACATCGTAATTTCAACGTCCCGGAAGTATGAAAGGCTTACAGACGTAGTTGAGGCGATGCTGGGCACCAAAATACCTTCTTTAGGAACAAGCATAGCATAATGACTGACGCACGCCCCTCCACCTAATTCCAACGCAAGCCAAATAAACAACGCCGAATGCAACCCTAAAAATGTAGAGTGCTTGGCAAAAACTACATCCGAACAAACACTTGCTAACGCTACCTGAGATCTCGGAACATTAAGGTTATGGACGTGGCCCTTGTAAAAAGTCGGTCCTTCAGGGACAAAACGTTTATTCTGCAAACAAAAAGACCAGGCGAAAATGCAGGCAGAGGGAGAGTGAAACATTTCGGTATATACAGCTAGTTGGATCCATAATTAACGACCTTTGTGAACGCATGACAATTTCCTTTGATTCAGTCATGCAAACTCAATCCAATGCGTCCAATTGTTGGCCAATCAGCGTGCATGCGAGAAACGTGTGAACGTCTTATCAGCTGCCGCCTTTCCTTGCGGCAGCCTAACGGCTTCCTTGCAGGGCTGGCAGCGCACGTTCGTTCGAGTGTATACTCCCATCACATCCTCCCTTTTTCATGTTCTTGCTGCTGTACTTTGCTAAATAGTCCATACACTTTAGCACTCCGCGTCCTCTTTGTTGGATCTGCCGATGTCGCCTCATTGCCGCACGCATTATAATGCTCTCTCCCTGATTCATGCTGTCGCCTCGGACATCTCCTCAGCTGTATTCGGTTTCTTCTCAGCTTCTTCCCTCCAACATTCACTTCGTATGACCTTCTACCGACTTTCGCAGCCACCACTCCTTTTCTCCACCGCTCCTGTCCATCGGGAATTGGTTCAACCCATACTTCTTCCCCCACGGTCAGCTCAGATAATTCCCTTGCGCCGTTGTCGTATACCGTTTCTGAGTAGCCATTCGCCTTTTCAAACTGTTCTGTACTTTCTCCAGTTGTGGTGTGACAGGGCGCAGAAGTGTTGAGGATGCAGGCATCACAGTTCTGGTCCTTCGACTGTATAGGCGCTGCACTGGGCTCAGGCCGATATCCGTTGAAGGAGTGTTGCGACTCTCCAGTAGCATGAGGTATGGGTCCTCCCGAGTATCTCTAGCCTTCGCTAATAGTCGCTTGGTTTGCTTCACTGCCGACTCTGCCTTCCCATTTGATTGACTGTGATAGGGACTGGTTTGCCGGTGTGCGAATTCCCATTTGGTTGCGAAAGCCTGGAATGCCCTGCTGCTGAACTGGGGACCGTTGTCCGAGACTAGCTCCTCCGGTATCCCGTGCCGTGCGAATTAACATCTGAGTTTGTTGATTACTGCCTCCGTGGTCGTGGTGGTGAGTAAATCGATTTCAAATTAATCACTATAGTAGTCCACCGTGAGTAAGTAATCCTATCCGTTGTCCCAGAATAGATCCACTGCTACCTTTTGCCACGGTCGGTCCGGAACATCATGCAGCATCATCGGTTCCTTCGTTTGCCGAATGTCGTGTGAACGGCACGCCTCACAATTAGACACATGATCCTTGATCTAACCTGTCATTCCTGGCCAGAACATCAGTTCTCTTGCTCGATTAATGGTGTAATTTGCACCCAGGTGAGCGCGATGGACATGCTCCAGCATCTCCTTTCGGAGAGAAGAAGGGATTAGGATTCGACTTCCCTTGAACAACAGACCGTCACAAGCAGTGAGTTCGTCCCGAAAATTGAAGTAGGGTGTTAATTCCTTTGGGAACTGCTTCTTTGTATCTGGCCACACATTGAGGATAACGTCTCGCAAAGCTGCAAAAGTTTGGTCTTCCTCCGTGAAACGCTTTATCCCTTTCAAACGGTTTTCTGTCACTGCCAGATGCTGCACCATGCTAACTGTCTCGATCTCTTCTAGATGATGTTCGGCCACTGGCGGATGTGCTCTCGACAGGGTGTCCGCGATGAACATCTGTGTGCCAGGTGTGTACACAATGTCAATGTCATACTTTTGGAGCCGGATAAGCATACGCTGCAGACGGCGAGGAACGTTATTCAGTGGTTTAGTGGCTATCGACACCAGCGGCTTATGATCAGTGTACACGGTTTTTTTTCTTCCAAAAGTTTAATCATTGAAACGCTCCATGGCATAGACCACTGCCAGCCTCTCTTTCTCGATCTGTGCGTACCGCTTCTCGGCCTCTGTGAGTGCTCGACTGCGGAAATCCAAAGGTCTTCCGTTCTGCAATAGAACAGTACCTATTCCACTCTGGCTACTATCACACTGTACCTCCAATGGTTGTGCTGGATCGTAATATCCGAGTACGGGCGCATTACTGATAAGGTTCTTAATGGTTGCGAAAGCCAAATCCTGTTTCTTCCCCCAGCTCCAATTTACTCCTTTGTGAGTTAACTGCCTAATCGGAGTCATGACATCAGCGAGTCCTGATAGGAACCGGCTTAAATAATTCGCCATACAGTTTAGGCGATGGACTGCCTTCACATCGTTAGGGGACGGCATCTCTTGTATCGCCTTAATCTTCCCTGGGTCAACCCTGATTCCGTCGGATGTTAACACATGCCCATGGAAAATTGCCTCCTCTTTCCGCAGCTCTACTTTCTCGCGTTTTAGCTTGATGTTCTTTTGCACGCAACGCTTTAGGAACCGGTGAAGCTTAGTTTCATATTCTTCTTCCGTAGAACCGTAAATCAGAACGTCATCTGCCACACAGGTTACGCCATTTAAATCATCTATTGCATACACCAAACGCTTTTGGAAAATTTCGCTAGACACCTTCAGGCCAGACGGTAACCCCAGCCAACGATAACATCCGAACGGTGTGGCAAATGTGGTAAGGAAACTGGATGCGTCGTCTAGAACAACGTGCCAGAATGCGGAAGAAAGGTCTACTTTCGTGAAAAACTTAGCTTTTGTCAAACGTGGTAAACCATCTTCTATCGTCGGTAGCGCATAATGTTTTCTACGCAGGGTCTCATTCAGTGGCTTCGGGTCTATACATACGCGTAGTTTGCCATTCTTCTTCGTAATGCTTGCGACCTGGCTAACCCAGTCTGTTGGCTCATCAACCTTCGCGATCGCACCCTGCATAACCAGCTTGTTTAATTCTGCGGAAAATCAGTCACGTAGCGCAAATGGGACTCTCCTAGCAGGTAACGCAATCGAACGTACCAAAGGATCTAACGACAGGTAAGCTGTACCCTCAAATTCCCCTAAACCAGAGCTAAACACAAACGGATACAGGTCACTAACATCCGCTTCACTCTGACAAGCGTACACAAAACGATCATGGTTAAAAATGACAAAGCCAAGAGATAAAATCGAATCAATGCCGAGAATCGGCGTGAGATCCTCATCCACGATCACGAACTGCAGACGATGCGAAACACCGTCTCTCGGATTGACCACTTTAATTGTCGCTGAGCCCTTTGGCTTGAGTCTGGAACCATTCCACACGCGCAAATACTCTTGATCTGATTGAATATGCAAGCCGCGGCAGTGCTTTCTGGGCAAAATATTGATCGTCGCGCTTGTGTCTAACTGGAATCGCACAGACCGTCCCTCGATCAGAAGGCTTGCATAGACACACTTCTGCGACGCTTTCCGAGACACGTTACCAATCGATTGTTCGGTGTCTTCTGTTGATTTGTCTGGAACGACTGTACTGATATCTGTGGACTGACAGCAGCGGGCGAAGCGATTGCGCTTCCCACATTTGACACAAATGCGGCCCCAAGCCGGACACTGTTCGCGGTTCCTCGGATGTCGTGTTGCACAGAAGTTGCAGGGCTCCTGTCGCGCGGTCGTGGCTCTCGTAGTTTTGCTCCTGGAAACCGCGCACAACTCTGAATCACCTGTGATTGTCATCTGCTGGAACTGATAGTCAGAGGAGGACTCACTGTTACAGATGTCCATACATTGCTGCAGAGATAGGTTGCGCTTTCCTAATAGTCGCTTTGTCCAACCTTCGTCATTGATCCCAAGAACAATGCGGCCTTATATGAGACTGTCCGCCATGCATTTACAGAAACTGCAGGATCGGGCCAAAATCGTTAGCTCAGTGACGTACGTGTCAACGGATTCACCTGGCCGCCTGTTCCGCGAAAAGAAGAGGTAGCGTCGAAATGTCTCGTTTGTTTGGCCTTCGCAGTATTCACTGAACTTCTCAAGAACTGTCTCCAGATTGTTAGCATCTTCGCTCTTGTCGTAACACAAAGTCTCTAGCACGCGGCGCGCATCATCTCCTGCTGCGTGTCGAAACATGGCCAAGCGGTACGCCATCGGTTGTTTGTCCAGACGCGATAAAGTGCAGAAATCCATCCATTTGCTCTTCCACAAACGCCAGTTGCTTGCCAAACTGCGTTCATCCATGTTCAGCGGGGCAGGCATTTGAATAGCCGGTGCAGCTCTAATCATCGTCTGGGTGGTACTAATGTTCTTCTCCTTCTCTGACATCATGTAAAAAGTCGGTGCTTTAGGGACAAAACGTATATTCTGAAAAACAAAAAGACCAGGCGAAAACGCAGGCAAAGGGCGAGTGAAACATATCGGTATATACAGTTAGTTGGATCCATAATTAACGACCTTTGTGAATGCATGACAATTTCCTTTGATTCAGTCATACAAATTCACTCCAATGCGTCCAATTGTTGGCCAATCAGCGTGCATGCGAGAAACGTGTGAACGTCCTATCAGCTGCCGCCTTTCCTTGCGACAGCCTAACGGCTTCCTTGCTGGGCTGGCACCGCACGTTCGTTCGAGTGTATACTTTCATCGCAGCCCTAGTCATAATTATTCCTATGGAATAGCGGCCTTCTGCTCGGACGTACTTGGGCAACAGGAGGTATTGGTGCCGTGGGTCTTCCATAGCTACGGCTTGTGCTTGTTAATTCGTTGCACAAGCACCATCCTCAGTTTTGTAATGGAGCCTATTTCGCAGTAATGGAACCTTCTCTCTGTCACCATAGTTCCTAATGTGGCGAGTTTGGTGTTGATATTTGTTTATTCTTTTTCACCAGTCTTTCTTAGTTCTGCAAAATTTTTATACACTCGTGAGATGATCATATATACCACATAGAACCACGGAGAAGCAGTTACGGCATTGGGCAGCTTCCTCTGGTTTACTGTGTGGTTAACAACCTAAGGATAGAAACAGTTAGCGCTTTTGGATCATTGGATCACAGTTCGTACATATTTCTGGTCTGAAAGAATATCATAAACTAATTTTATTCTGGTTGCGTTTTGTTTAGCTTTTTTATCGGTAATTAAAAGTGCTGTATAGCGTTTAGTCTCAAAGCAAAGGCTGAGCGCTCAGCTGTAACTCAAGGACAGTGTGTCCCTGTCTGTCTGTTTCATGCATGGTGGAAAGCTGGCAGCTGTCAAAACTTACGTGGCAGATGAGTATGCAACAGCAGATCATAAGTGACTCTGTTGTTCGCTCAGAATTCACAATAAGGTGTAACTATAGGGACTGAGCTACATAGGACAAAAATGTCTGATAGATTTTTACTTAGCAGTCGCCAGCTATGGTTGATCGCTCACCGTAAGTACTTAGATTTGACATTCCTTAACGACCACAACTGTTGATATGTGGATTTGGATGTGAAAATTGCGCGCATATTTTCCGTAAATCTTGTACGCCTCCGTGAAGCCCCACCTTGTATATACCATCTATGCCTGGCGTCTCTGGTGCAAGAGCGACATCAATGTACTTGAAGGTCCACAACGTAAAGCGACTAAACTGTTTAAGGGATCGTTACCTACCAGCGCAGTATGCAGTCCCTGAGATTGTCATTGGCGAATATTGTCGTCAGTGAAGAGGCCAAATCATGGTTTACTTATACTGACAATCCCAACTAACTCATGTTGCAGTCTGTTGCAGATGCGCCAAAATACCTAACAGCGAGGCCATCAGCTCAAACTGGCTAGGCACTACAGTTGGTATGGTTATCGACGAAACGTTTACTCCCTCCATGTGTCCTGTGCTTGTAATGCCATTGCGACTCACGTTTTCCTGACCCCTTCATTAGCAGTATTCAAAAATCACCTTGATGAAACTCCTTCCAACTTTCATTACTTGATTTTATCCGTTCCACTTGGAGGATGAAATAATGTAAATCTAACCAGGTGCTTAATGGCCCTCTCCGTAAGGTGGCGGTGAGGATACATGCAGAAGTGTCCTTGAGAGTAGCCAGGATATACCTAATCTGGAATGACATACCACATCTATTAAATGAAAACATGACTGAGCGTTGTCTTTACATTAGTTCTTTCTCACGCATTTACTAAACAGTAATAGCTCTCTATACGGCTTTCTGTGTGCACATCCCACTCCAACTTCATACTATCGTTACGCAGTAATGCATTTAAATCGGTAGACGCCTAACATAACGATTTAGTTATTAGGTGATCCTTACAATTTTAATTTTTACTCCAACCATCCTACGGGACTCGTCAAGCGCACACATTTTACCCGTGATAAATCATTGTGCACTGTTCATTCTTAACATGACTAGGAAATGGCTGACAAACCAACATTATCGGCGGCTGCAATTTGTGGTTTGTCTGTCCCTTATAGCTCATACCCGAGTATGCTTCGCGTGTACTTTTGATCATATGGTCAACTGCGTCTCATCCCTAGACTGGCATTTTAGGCGGTGCAGTCTCTGATCGAGTTTTCACTTCAAATTCGACCACACCAAGGGGAAGATTGACAAGTGGGACGCTGAGCGTACATGCAGTCGTATGGACACTTGTGGTCAAAGAAATGTTTTGATTGGACTGACTGAATTTAGTGAGAGTACGCGTCGGGTTACATTTAGGCGCACATTATTGCATTACGGATGGAGCGGCATGAAAACTTTTCGGACTAACGGTATTTTATAGTCCAGGCTTATGCAATATCCCCGACTGCTAAGTATCGATTATCTAGCGCCGGCTTTATACTTTTGATTTCGTGGGTCCGCGTTAGCGTAGCGCTTGTTCCTAACCGTAGTCAACATTATTACTTATATTTGTGAGAAGAACTGGTTGTGGTAATGAATAAGTAACACTGTAGTCGATTTGGAGTAAAGTTTAGCATTTGGAGTTGCAGCTATCCTTTTGGGACCACGCGTCTCTGGCTAATTTCGCACCTTAACAACCACGTAATGTGAACAATCTTAACAAGTAACTTATCAACACTTACCAAAAGGATGTTAATGCTTTATGTTTTGGTCCACGAGTTTTACCTGAAGGAAGGCACCACAATATTTTCCGTAATTTATCTTACGACTTTATTTTAGTTGAGCTTGTGAAAAGCAGTTGTGTTATTTACATCAGTTACACTAATTTCACGAGTTCCTTACCAATTTACAAAAATATTGTTTACACTATCTCCGTCATCTTTATGTCATCAGTAATCTCTGGATAATGCGTCGCTTGCGTATAGTTTTACTGTAGGATGATTAAATACTGACAGAGGTACGTGTGATCTGCTTGCACCCATCCATTATGTAGGATCAATATACAACTTACATCTTATTGGCTTATTTAGCTCGATTGTGTTGCACGACAATTCAGCACGTTACTACAACTATTGCTACTGCTACCATTAATACTACTACTACTACTGCCGTACTTTTCGATACTTATTTCACACATGCTAAAATCTCAAGTTGATTATAATACATGATATGAACATTTAGATACGTACGCCATTTGTGTCCTTAAATGTCTCTGGTCACAGTTTAAACGCCTTAGTATTGTATATAATGCCTGAATGTTATAAAACCTGGTTGCAGTTTCTCTTCAAAACTTCCGTTAATGCCGCTTAAATCGAGACTAATTAGAAACTCAGGAGCCTCGGCCCTATAATAAATGATAAGAATGTATAGACAATAATTATATTTATATAAAAGAGACCTATAGCGTGAGCTTGTATGATTGCTGGGAGTCCAATTCAGCTTACATTTTTCACGATTGCTGCATCGGGCCTTGAGCACGTGAACAGAAGTGCGCATCTCCATCCTCCGGTCTTTGCGCCTTGAGGCAATAACCGCCTGATCGGTTTGATGCGAGATAAAGTACATGCTCAATTGCCTGTGGCTCTCACTGGCTAAGGTGTGTCCACATCGTCACTGGCTAGAGGTCATCTGCCGTTTTGTTGTCGATGTGGATCACGTGGTGCATATCACTTGGTTCGTAATTAGTGTTTCACCTAGTTTGAGGTACAGTTTCACAAACGGGTGTTTTGAAAAGCAGTAAATAGACCTAACAAAACAATTCAGACAAATACGATTAGAAAGTTGGCGGACAAAAGTAAAAGCCAGGGAAAGCTGATATGTAAGATACTGAACTGGCTCATATTCGTCGAACGAAAGTCAACTCGATCCAATAAGGTGCTGTGACTGACAGTTCGCTATCTCCCTAAAGAAACGTGGCTCAATGGATAGTCGACAGCAAAATTAGTCATCATCAATGCCCCATGTTTTTCGTTACGATCAGTGCAAAGTGAGAGACTGTAACAACCTTCTTTGCTTACAAAGTTCTGGTTGCGTTAAATTTATCACAACGGATACAGCTACGTTGTGAAGGCGTTTCACTGACTTCCTCGAGTATTCCGTTCGTACTGTGCAACAAACGTGAAAAGTATGGTTGGTCGGAAATTTGGGTCCGTTTTAACCAGATTTTGCAGGATGGATCTTCTAATACTTTTGACAATAACTTTTCGTAGAGACTAAGTGCAATACTGGGCTATCGGCGAGGAGAGACTCCTGGTCGTACATCCGAATTACTTTGCTCCACAGATATAAGCAATTGATATGCCACTTACAAAACAGACTTGACCAGTAACCGTCCTTAAGGTGAGGATGAACGAGTATGTTGTCAAATCTTGATTGAGCCAAATTACATGAAGAAGTCAGCGTACTGTCATGATGTCATCACCTGTGCTTATCGAACTTCCGTTCGAATATTTTGAGCCAGTTCAGTCTAGTTCACATTAGGTTACGTTGTACTTTTGCCCGTCAAGGTTATAATCGTATTTTCCTGATGTGATTGGCCGAAAGGTGATCGCTTTTAATCGCTTTCTCTCATTTCCATAGTCTTGCTTAACTGACTATGTGAGACCATCTTTATTAAATTTCCTACTAAACTCCGCTCCTTGAAAATCCTCCGTCGTATAGATGTATGCATAAGCAGCGGTCTATTGAATATATTTACAGTCAAATAGAACATGGAAATTCCTAGAACAAAATATGTTTAATCAACGCCTAATCATCCTGACACGTTAGTAGCAGGTGAACAAACCACCTCAGGTGTTGTGCCGCAATAAAAGAGGAAACAATGTATTTTGTTATTTTCACACGCTATGTTTCCACTGTTTTCTTATTTAAGCATCAAATATTAGGCATCCAAATTTTAATAATTATATACACATATATTCCAGTGCTTTCCATTGCATGTCACATTCTGCATTGTTTCCAGCTATCTCTAGTCGTCATGATTTGTTCCTCAACCAGACAGTTGAATGGATTCAACGGTAGCGTGGTTTGAAGTCAGTGAATACATACGCTTCCGGCAAATGGACGACTGACGGCAAACGGGTCTCTACAACCCAAACTCTGAACGAGCCAAACGGCTGCAATGGGGCAAACGCTCCGCTGATATGCGCAGGACGTGACCGAGCCATCTTGACTGACGCAGTAAATTCAGCTTGTTGAAAATAATACTCTCCCTTTTCAAGAAAAGACGTCTGGCTTCACTGTTCCAGATAAGTTGTTCCCACCATACACAAACAATCATCCTCCAGCACCGATTGTCGAAGGTCAAAAGCTGGCGCATCTTACCTACTCGAACTGGCCATGACTCACTTCCATATAACAAAATCTACCAGACAAATTCTATCAGTGAGTGGCATTGTAAACACTACCCCTTATCTAAAGGAAGACCTCCAGACAACGCAACTGTTTCAAGTTGACAAATGCCGACCGAGCTTTAACGATGTGAATAGAAACTTCCTTTGCAATAATACTGCTAACCGATATACAGCAATATAAGTGGACAAAGCTATTCACTTGCTCGACCTGTGTACATCCAATAGTGAGCACGGCGACGACGGAGTGCCAATCCTGAAGCGAAAGTTTACATTTGGACGGGGTAAAGCAAATTCCGTACCTCGACGTCTCCATCACCGGACGGTCAGGAATGGTTTGAATGCTCAGGGGTGATCACAAAGTAAGGCGACATCATCACAAAATCTAAGTAGATCGCACGATTGCCCGGTACCAGTTGTAATGCAAAATGTTGATAAGACTCTCATACTTACGACAGGAAGTATTCAATTGTAATCAATTGAAGGGGAACGGGACTTAGAGCGACCATGTCCTACACCGCTATTGACAGCGTAGGACAGACCAAAATACATGAATTTATCTGGACCAGCTGCCCAATGTTGGCACGATGCTAGGTGACGTGGCATTGCAGGATAACTGTTCAGTCCACCCTTGAGATGTTTCACATTAAGCGTGTATAGTTGTGCATCAGGTAGTGCCATTTGGCGCAGACTTCCGAGCTAATTGATTTGTTGTCAAAAATCTGTAATTTGTATCGCAAATGACAAACTACGTTTCTATTTCAGGCTTAATTTGTTTTGAGTCCGGCCGATTTGCGTGAATCCAAGTCTCCAAGCACTTTGCCACTTGCAATAATATAAAACCTCGCTTCGTCGGTTGGTGCAAGAATAGCAATCTGGATCGCAGGTCTCAACAATATTTTCTTAATGATATTCCTTAATCAGTTAGTGGTCGGGATTAATCACTGGCAACGGATTTGCCATGGCACTTTTTCTGGGGATGCATGGTCTAACAGCCAAGCGAAGAAAAATTTCTAAATAACGCAATGAGGAGAGGAGCGTTGCAAGATGATATACTTCGTGCTTTCTGATAATTTGCAAACCAACAACATAATAAACGATCTACGTGGGAGCGAATCAATAATTTGACTGCGGACAGAAAGAGGAAGTAGGTACGGAACGTCGAAGATTGCAACAAAAACAGAAGTACCGAACCGAGTATCACGGTCTCTACGGAAGTCTCAGTGTGACAGTCAAATGCTTTTGTACACAAACGTCTGGACGATTGATATTGATGACCACAGACTGGGCAAACTTAAGCATTTGTGTCGCGGTATGTAGTTGTAAACGCCACGTCTGGGTCAACTTAATGTACAGTAAA
Source organism: Dicrocoelium dendriticum (assembly GCA_944474145.2). Lineage (NCBI taxonomy): Eukaryota > Metazoa > Platyhelminthes > Trematoda > Plagiorchiida > Dicrocoeliidae > Dicrocoelium > Dicrocoelium dendriticum. Next base: position 78,360,352 of record OX104071.1, on the reverse strand, counting down.
TAATAAGTAGTTAGCACTCGATTAGGCTGGCCTTTTGGTACTTGAAGAATTTCCCTGTAAATGACCACTTTTAGTGGCATGAACACTTTTTGGAATATGCTCTCTGCTGGTTAACGTAGATACAGCTCTGTTCTGCTAGGTAACTGCTTCGGCAGCTACATTTAAAGTGGTAAATGCAATTTGTTGTGACGGTGGTCGTTTGGGTAAGCTTGATCAAAGGTGTTGGTAGCTTCCTGTTTCCTCAAAGTGGCAGCGGTTTGGCAGCACTGAATGTCCGTCGAATTACTTCAGATACACGTCGCTCAATTTGCTTTGCCGCGACATCTTCCTTGAAGGACAACTGACGATAAGCGGGTATGTGTGACAGAGCTTATCAGCACCAAGCCTGTTTTTGTGTGGAAAATCCAATTGTCAATTTGAGCAATGGGTGTCTACTCGTTTTCCAAATTCACCAATGCTCGCCGGCACATTCAGACTGAGAGCGAACACAAGGATACTCGTAAAGGACTCCAGGTAGAAATATGTGCCAGTTTGAAGAAAAGCAGCGAAACATAGTCATCAGCGTCAAAATAACTTCGGTAAGGAAATTCTTGCTTCTTACCTCACTTTCTCTCAGTTCCTCCGCTATGTTGAAGGTACACATTAAGCAGTTGCCGGGGACAACATTGATCTATACAGACGATGGCAAGAAAGAAAAGTATTTTTGCGAGAAACTGGACCTCTTGCAGCCTTATATCGACATCCTTTATCTCAGGTGCTTGTAATCCCATCGCGGATGCCCTTGCACGCGTCCACCAGAATGAATTACCGCAAAGCGCAAGTGACCGATTCTTGCATGATGAAGTGACTACTGAAACCCTGAGCGACCAATTTTACACTCCCCTTCGTCTCAGTGAGACGTATATGGGACTAATTTCAGGAACCCAAGAAAATACTTATGCATCGTTTCATAACAATTGCCACAAATGCATTTTGCCTGGTTGCAAACTCCGTCTTGTAAGAGGAAATTGATACACAAGCCTTGCAAAAGCAAAACTGTTGATACACTGCTGAACCGAAGAATTGTTGAGCAGCCGAAATTCCTCCCAAGTGCCGCATTACGAAGGTCGCGGATGCAAAAATGTGTCTATCAGTGGCAACGTATCAGTCACTCATGTTGACTCAAACTACAATCACATAAAAGATTAACGGCTGCGAATGTTAACCACGCATTAGCATAATTGTAATGTTTGCTCATATGACGGTATTTGATCGCAAGTGACAAAAATATACAAAAATAACACAGGTGTCAGTCCGTGTGTGCTGGTACGGTTAACACCGGGAAGCAAAGTTTATCTAGCCGCCACGTCTTCAGCCCAGCAAACTGATCCCTATATAGAAGACTTGACGCAGCACCTCATGGAAACCAATCGAAACTCCTCTAACTTCTACACTGATTTATAATTACAGCGTAATTCTCATAGAAATGCGCTGACTACTTTTTAATAAACTACGCAACATGTCTCATTCAGGCGTACCTGCTGCTCAGAAGCTCGTAACCGAACACTTCGTCTGAGTCAATGTCACCGCGATGTCTGCATTTGGGTTTGCGGATACACAAAGTGCCAACCCACCAAATTTTTAACACAACAGAGGCCCAATTGTCGTTGTTCAATTTCCATATTTTTGCTCGTTGCACTTTTCCGGCGAAATAGTCGGTGTCTTTCCACCATGCAGTGATTATATGCACCTTTCAAATTGTATCGACATAATTATCGGTAAAACGGTGCGACCCCCACAGTCGACTGCCTATCGGAATCAGTCGTAAGTGTTTTTTGAAGCTGGTCGTCCCTTCTTAATACTTACTGACATAGGCTCCTTTAAAAAGCTTCTTAACGTACTAGATTACCAGCAAAACACATCCATCGCCTGCCCCCCGCGGCTAGTGAGATGGTAAAAAGGTTGCATCAGAAAATGAAAGCTTCCCATTGTGTCCAGTATAGAATATTCAAAAAACCATTCACGTTAGTTCCTTAATTCCCCTAAGAATACGATTGAAGCGCACTTGAACGCTACTCCATCTTCGCGAATACAGTAACAGTTCCGTAAATTGGGCATTCAAGTGACTGGACCAAATTGGTCAAAACATATAGCGTTTCAGTATAAATACTAGCGTAACTTCAATTTCCGTTGAGTGTACTAGAGTATAAAATTTTTTTACATGTAGTCTGTTTCGAATCTACTAGATGAGCACTTGCATCACAACAAACAGTTGCATCATACCAAATTATGCTTTGAAAATGTCAGCCCTTTTTGGCGTTTCTACGGGTCATAAGGCGGCGCTACGCATGATAGATAGTCCTAAATTTTTCAAAGAACCTAGTGAACAGAGGGTATACAGTTATGTGCCCAGAACATTAAACACATACAATACAGCACAATCGAGGGTTCGTTGGGGCCAGTTCCAAATGAGATATTATTCCCGATGCCCGGAAAAACACTAGACTGCAGTTGTAACCAGTTGGGCCTCATCAATATTGCACATACATCGGATCCATCGGGATTCGAACCCATGACCACCAGCGATTTGCATAGGCAATAAGCAGCCTATGCGACTGGGCTACGGGAGACAGCTTCGGACCGTCAATATTTGCAAGCTAATCGCGAAATTGCACGTCTTTTCCTCCACTCTCATGCAAGTTACGAACGCTGCAGAGGACAGGGTTGGACTCGAAATGCACGACGTCCACTGACAGCAGCGATGTATTATATGGCATTTAGAAACCGTCAGGACGGATATATTTTGATGCTGCTCAACAGGCCAAGAGTGCAGTCTAGTGCTTTACCGGGCATGTGGACGATATCTGATTTGGAACTGGCTACGAGGAACCCTTAATTATTTATAAGAAAATCCCCTACTCATGACCACAACAATCAAGAACGTTAAATTTTTCGATCTTGGGCAGGAAACAATTGGAGCAGGATAAGCGCTCAACGCTCGATGTGGACGTAGATATCTACCTCGCCGCAATTATAATTGCGGGCGAAACGGTCTTGAAAAGGTTAGTGTAACACAGTTTAGTCGAGGTTTAGAGTGGCTATCAAACTCTTGCATGCGACTTGCACAGCAGCTGATCATATACTGCGTAGTGCGTGGGTGACCCGCTCCCGAATATAAAGATGGATGAGAAAATGACGCACATGAAACGGTTGAGATCAATCCGGGGACGAGTATGTCTAATGATAAACTTAGCACGTACGAGGTAAATACCCATGCACATGAACACTTACGATCAGAACAAAAATACCTACGCAAATTAGAGAGCTGGGAACTGTTGTGTCGACAAACATAGGCGGAGCCGTATAGTGAAGCGATTATGGATCAGGAGAATTTCATACTGCGATATCCCGCTACAAACGTTATTCTTTGCGGAATCGATCATTCGTTAAACATTGTACTAATTCAAGTAATAATGGTTACATAAATCATGACTTTTGATGTAAAAGGTCAACATACAACCTACAGAGGTGCTTAATATACTGAGGTCCGGCTTCACACGGTTTACATGGTGAGCGTACAAACTACGAACATACAGTCAATCTAGACAGGTAATCCCGTGTTACTTATTTGGCTGCATTAAACGCCTATCCGAAGCAATTCTAGCAAAAACGTATAAACAACTTCCGACTATGGCCATCACTCAGCTCGCTCGTCTCGGCAAATTTGGTATCTTCAACCCTTGTAATTCCTAATACAAAGCTTGTGTTTTAACCTGGCGAGCGCGTTTCCACTTACACCTAAGTGATCTTTCCCACTAACAGCGTAGGTCGACCAATGTATTCTCCTAACAATGGCCCGTACGCAGAAACGACAGTTGAGTACAATGCTAAAACTGGGACGAACAATGTGTACCGATACAAGCAAGTATTACTTGGTGGTGCAACATTGCAGAATCATACTAGTCACGTAAAGCTGCAACTGCTTTCAACCCTTCACGACCCACTGTCAGTCGAAGTGGGAGGGACGTGAAACTACGCATTCGTCTCTAGGAATTTATCCTCGTTCTCCTCCAAAGAAAATGTCTTCTATATAGCCAAATCATGTTACCCTAACTCAGCAAACCCATTACACAATATACAAAATAACCCACGAAACGGTTTAAACCTAGCAAAAGAAAAAGAACATTTTGCAAACCTAACATTTTTCGTAGGTTAGCTTCACTAAGCCAGTTGTTTACTTCCGTGCGTTTACGTTGCACATTTCCGCTTTGTTTTTCATAATCACACCGTTAGTCGGCTGCAAGTTTTCGCTAATCCCAGTATCTATATGCAAAGCGAACCCCTTGCTGTTTGGCCACTAAAAGCTTTGCGAACTCTTCGACCATAAAAACCATTTCCTTTCTTGAAACCTTAAGGCGGACGAGGTTGAGAACTTGTCAGGATCTGATTGCATTAATGCTCCCTCGAACTTCATCCTGTGCAGTTCACGCAACTAGGGAGCATTTGGCAAGTTATATCGGCTTGATCCCAAGGTGGCGACATGGTGACCGTTAGTCCCATTTAGAGACCTTGAAATCACCTCTGTTTGATAGTCGTATACTGTGCAAAATAATCTAACCATATAGCTCATCGAAGTATCGAAAGGCATTGGATACTTTAGCTGAGCGCAATGTGGTGGTATGGCGATTTTCCGGTTTGCTGCGGTCTGTTGTGTAAATAAAAACTAAAACTGTTATTTATTTGCACTCAAGTAATCGGTGTGGAATGTTAAGCTGCATGTTAATTCGGTTGTCTATAAAGAGTAACGCAATTATTGAGTGTCACGGCTAATCTGCATCGCTCTACTGTATCGTGTGCCATGTCCTTCTGTACTCATCTCTCATCGGTATCGCTTTTTAATAAGAAGAACAAAAGGGAACCTCTCATTGTACACAAGAAAGGTTTCCCCGCATCGCTGTGCCTCTTGGAACCGCAATCTCGGCTCCAGATAAAACATTGCGCATACCCACCGGTTACTTAAAACTTTGAGTGGTATAACGCGCTCAATATTGCTTTATGATGCCCTAGGATAGATTAGTACTGAGCACGGATGTTGCTGCGATTCGCAGAAATGTATTCGCTGTGTTAAGTCTGTTAGATTAGTTAACTGACCGTTATGTGACCAAAAAGCGTCTGTTTGGTACAGCTGGGGATTTAGAAATGGGAACTATTCACTAACAGAGGGGCAGGAAGCGCTTCGGCTTTAGGCTTCTTACGGAACCCAAGCAGAATATAATGAAGTGTGACGACAATGATTGAACAAAAAACACTATAGATTAGAAAAATAAACGGATACAAACAACAGGTGTACAGATTAGTTTGGGCAAAATAATGAATTAGTGTGACGTGTATGTGTTCCATTTGTAGTCTTAAGTAAACTGGAAAGAACAAAATGCTTAAATTGGATAAACCGACTGAATTGTGTAATATATTCTAATGTAATAAAATCATGCAAATACTATTTAAGTGTAATTTCAACATTAAAGTAGATCTTATGGCTGGTGTGCTCAAGCACCTCCCATATTTTTGGGTATCATCTATCTGTACAATTGACCTTACACAAACCGGTCACTCAGGGCCTTTTAATGCACACTAAGCCATAATTCGTGCTGCGTGAGGCAAGAGACAGTAATCCACACGCGCTGCACTTCGAGTACACGAACACATGTTGACAAGAAGATGCATGCCTGATGGTAAAATAGCTTTTATTGTGTACCAATCGCTAACACAAAAGCATCAGGACCAAATACTGCGGATACCAGCGCTGTGCACTAGATCTGAAGACCAAAACTGAAGTGAGCAGCTGAAAAATTTCTTCAATAACTCACTTTAAATTTCGGTTTAGTCATCGAGGCAGTACTATGGAAAACGGTAAGGTGATAGCCGCAAAGATGAAAGTCACTGCACCCAGGTCCTAACACGAAGCACACAAGAAGCCGGTCAGTAGGACCACGAATTTTAAAGGGTCGACACTTTTGTTGCGTACAAGGCTGGCTAACTTGGTCTAAGATGCTGGCTCGGGTTTCTGTCACCTGTTAAAAAACAACTAAAGCGATTGAGCGATATGTACGCAAAATATCGGAGCGCTACTTTGCCTAGTAGCCGACAACTGTGGTTGAAGGCCAGTCGTCTGGTTTCCTGAGATGGATTTCATTTGCAACCACAAATCGCGATGGGCGGCTCGACATTTGGAAAATTATTGGATTGTGTCTTCTCGGGAATGTGAGAAACTTCTTTGTGGAGGTGAAAGAGGATCCACATATGCTAGATGTGAAAGATGGAGTGCACTAAATAGTACTGATGAAGCTGGGTCGATTTAGTACATAGAGAATGCTGACTTTGATACCGATTAGAGTACCAGGCCGGAGATCTCACGTCTGCTGTCTGTGTTTGACTCCACAATGGGACGGGTGATGCTTGTAAAAAAAGTTCGAAGCTAGATGAGATATATTAGACATGGAATTTCTACCGCGTGATTTCTGATACTCGATCAGTTCAGAAAGGTTAGAAGTGCAGTTATCTATTCTAGATGTCCAAAAACCACTTACTATTGCATATTTGCAATCAATGGAGTTTGACATGTAGTTCAAATAATGTGGCTGACAAGTTGTAGAAGATTGCTTGTCAAGAAAGCCATGTTGGTACTATTCTATCAAGGGCAGTGCGTTAATACAATTCATTAAACGCTTTTTAATAAATTTCTCGAATAGTCTGGCTATTAATGGGTGTGGCTATTAAATGACTATTAAATGGATATTAATGGCTATAAATGGCAATAAATGGTCATTAAATGAGTGTGCTGTTGTACAGATCTTTAGTTGTCAATATTCTATGTTGCTAGTGTCTAGTGGCTTGGGTGATAAACGATTTCCTTAACCAATTTGAAAGCGGTTCGTCATCAGTGACATGGTAAAATATTCAAAAAGAGAAATGTGCAATCAGGCCCTTTACATTTTGATGGGGGACCGGGGATGCTAACAGCTTTCAGAATGGATGACAGCTGAATAAAATTAATTGCTTGGAAAATATCGGGAAGAGAATTAGCAAATATCGCAAGAGCTTTAGACGGCTTTCCATCAAGAGCCTCATTTTCACTTTACTTGGATTGAGGTAAAATTCCCGAATGCCTCGAGCATGAGGGTTTTATAATATTAGCTTTCGAATTTGACGGAAACTTGCGGGTTATTGCATCCTAACATGGGTACAATAGTCCCCTCAGTATTTCTCGTCTATACGCGCCGCCTCCCTTTATTCTGTCAGTTAATGACTAGGCAAATTGGGTTACCCTGCCAAATAGATCTACTAACGCATTAGACTTGACATCTACATAAAATCTACATCTACATCTACATTAAATCTACATCTACAATAAATTCGTCACCAAACAAGTATCAATTTCCTACTAGGCCATTCACAGCAATAAGTGGGTAAACTTCTGCCATGTGGTCAGATATTCATATTACGATATCCTCGACATCGTCAACAAAGTTTGTAAAGCAGAGGAGCACTACTATCCTAATATTCAGCTGCTTCGCAAGAAAAGCGGATCATTTATATACCTGAAAAATGAAGCCGCGAATAATCAGTAAGTAATCCAGACAACTGTTCTCAATAAAAAACGACGTGATATTTTCCAGTTAGCCTACAGATGCACCGACTCGTCGCTAAAATCAAGCACTCCTAGTTGGTTCGGAGAAATCTTGGAAAGAAAATAGCTGTGCGAATGACATGTCAAGCAAAACGGTTTGTCAAAATTCTCCATCGGAGGACCAGCAACCGCTCCATAGTAACCAGTGACTTGGTCGACAAGGAAGGTCACTCAATCCGAGCCCCAGTGGCCATCTATGAAGCACTTTTCTCGTAATAGACAATATCAGCAACCTGGGAACTAAACCAATAAATATAATTTTAATGTAAAAACGACTGGGGAACTATTTATTTTTCATAACACACTTCGCAATATCCAACAGGCAATTAATACAGTTTAACTATCCTCCATACTGGAAACTGATGTCATCCCCATCCACCATAAAGGTAGGATGGACCGATATGCCATCGCTCTTTCTGAATACACAAAGACGATTTTCATTTTATCCATCGTTTTCTATTCACCCCATTTTGATTCTCAATCTGACCATCCTATGAGACTTGCTAGGTATCTGCTATTCTGCTCGTAACATACCATTTTTCCATTTTTCAATTCTCCATAATCACCGCAGATTCGCCAGTGACCGGTCTGTTTAGCATCATGTGAAATGGTTGTCCACACAATTCAGGAATAACGGATACGCGAATTTTGAGCATGTTCTCGAATTTCATCTTGGACTCTATAAAATAATCTGGAAAAGGTGCCATAGTAACGTGGCAACGGGTTTACCACAGATTCCGATGTGGTGGTAAAATTGGGGCTACTGGTACTGTAACGTTAGAATAATGAGCTAGCTATGGTAACTGTGAGAAAATAGCTAAGAAGTCTTTAGTAGCTTGTGGTTTGGTTGAAATAGTAGCGATGACCGCCACTAAAGTTTCGACTCCCATCTAGAGAGGTGTGTTCGTTGGTCAATCAGCGTCCGCTAACTAGCGTTGACGTTTAGATGTTATTGTTGCAGAAAATCGCACGAAGGCGTAACACGTTTATAGCATTCACTGTAAAAGTTCAACGGGATTTACTTCCAAGGCCACGATTGGTGGCATTGGAATGCTGGTCAGAAATTCGCTATTGGCCCTCCGTTGCCAGTACAGTGTGCTGTTATCCTCCGCTTCGTCGATTCTCCTGGAATCGGTAGGATCACGCTGACTTCCGTCCCATGTTTACTATACACATGATTTCTGAGATTTGATCAGCCATTTTGAATAGACGAGATGCGGTACGTTGTTTCCTAATGTCCTTCACTACAATTTGTCGAATGGCCTTTTCTAACCTACGGATGCTTGACAACGAGTGAGTATTAGGTTCTCTTTTTGATAGGTTTTGGACCTGACGACGCCTGTCCCCAGTTTGCTTCGCCTAGTCATCTTTGGTATCATGAACGTGCAGGGTTTGATACTTTTTCGTGAAATGCTATCACAAAGCGCATGTTAAGGACATTTATGATGCTGTTCCCTGCTCCGAATTCGACTACACGAAAGGTGTGTAACCGTAGGTTGTTAAAGCTTTAGAAATAAACGCCCCACTTCTAGTATTAGTGAGGTTAGTTCACCCATAATTGCCTGCGCTGTGTTTTAACAGAGCTACGACATATACCCAAGGAAACACAGCAAGATGCCGGATGATGCTAGGTGAAGCTTAAACGGGTTCCCCATAACGCTTCAGTACGCTGTTGGCAATATGAGCGATTTCTGATAACATTTTGCGTAACGGTGTGTAGTGTGACCACTAGGTTTCAGGTTCTGCTGCTTTTTTGAATATTCTCCCAATCTTACTCTGCGCAATCCAACGTGCTTACAGTCTTCCGTTGACCCATAAAAAGATCCATGTTGCAGATCTGTTGTTACGTCTTTCCATGCTCGACAATTGTTCTCGCAGAAATGTTGCGGAAACACATTTGTGTAACCATTGCATTCTTTATATATACACCCAAAATTTCGGCTTCCTTCAATAGAGCGCTTCTCAGTAATCCTGAGTTGTACACTTATAGGTATTTCGCTCGGAAACTGCAAAGTTTTGAGGCACCATATTATGTCACTTCGTCAATCTATGTCCCACTAGATTTCCACTCCGCTGAATTTTGCCCTGGATCAAGCGACGCGCAAGTAGAAGGGGCAGCTGAACACAAAACGTTTACAATGTCAACCGTTATAGAGTTAATTCGCCGAAGGAAAGAAATTATCGCCGGCATCCCATCGATAGGCGAGATTCCATCGCCTACAAAGAGAATGGTAGCATTACACCTGTCTGTGGCGCAAAAATTTAAATTCAAAAAAGACTGAAAATAGAATAATTCTTTTTATTTTAAAGATTATTATCTCACCCCTGCAATGTGAAACTACTTTATATTACATATGGAATATTTAATTTAACAGTGCTTCAGTATTCTTCACGTAAAAGTTCGTCGGTATGTTTCAGTATGCATCTAAATAAAGGAACAGACTGGTTTGTGAAAGCAACTAACTGGTATGTTGCTATATGTAAAAATTGTAAAAGTGGAAGTTTCTGTTGGATGAACGTTGGTCATGATAAAAGATGGGGTGCACATGACTGAAAGCCAATTTATAAGCATATAAGCTGCGCTCCCATAGCCAGCAGTAAGAAATTATGTCCGAAAACAGAAATTTATCCTTTGAATAGAAAGACTTGAAATCGTTCATTGAAATAGAATTAAATCGATCTCGGTGATTCGAAGAAATATTAGCAAACATGCAGTTATTATTATTGTAAATATCGATATAGTTGCTCTCACACCAAAATTATACCACAAAAGCCTTTCGCAAATCTGTTTGAAATACAGACATTTAGAAAACTGCAGAAAAGAAATTGCGTGAAGGTGATCGCAAACGTGTAGCGAACCACTGGAACAGGATACGACGCAGCTGGATAAAGGGTCCACTTAGTTTACTACAAACACGAAAGTTGGATTACATCGATCGTACAGGAATCACGTTTGTTATTTGTCGAATCCTATGAACGATTTTCTCAAAACCAGAGAGCGACAGTAAGCTCAGCGTATGTTAGTTCCGTTCGTTACTTTCTAAAAAAGCACTCATGTTTGTGGAAGTGCACTTTCCATTCACCCACATAGCAAAGCATAATCACATGCCACGTGGCATACACCGCGTGATGTCCACGCGACATCAAAACAGCAGGTTGAACTCTGTACATTACCACGCCGGCGTCGAAGCAGCTAACAAACATAGACAACTGGGAATGCATTTCAGCCGCTCTTCACTCTGATATACCTGGCACTTCAAGGAGTAGAAACAAACAGCACTGGAATGACCAGACAACGGACGTGTGCGGTTCCGCCCACTTGCTCAAGGCCCGGCATGTCTATACGCAAGACACTCACAGTTATCATAAAAGCGCATGAGATAATTCTCTCTATTGTATATACCATTACTTCTTGTACAATTTTATTAGTTCTATTAGTGCCCAACCTTTTGATTCCTGTAATCAGTCACCACGTCAGCAGCACTTTTATTCGGAAACTTTTATTCGAGATATATTGTAATATCTTGGCATTTAGCTGTCCATTTTCATTGTGCCAAACACTGTGGATGTTCCTGCCCACAGGGTTGATTTCGGACTTTCCTCACTACCAAACATTAACCTAGTTTCTGTGAATCATCAGGCGTTTTGGCACAAGGACCACAGATATGGTTTACTCAGGTCCATGCACAGTTTGCCCTTTCAAATATCACACATGACTAAACCATATTTTATCATTTGTTAGCCATATATTTATTAGAGACTGTTGCTGACCTACGACATATTTTGTCTTTACCGGATGACGCTAAGACTTATCCTCAGCTTAATCATGCACTCATCCAATGATCGGCCGTTTCTGAGCACAACCGTATCGAACAATGTATTAGCAGCGAGGCAGATGACGGACGCGCCCTTTTGCAGTTCCTATTGCGTCTTCACAGTGTATTAGGCGATTGCAAACTTTAAGACGCGTTATTTAAACAGCTGTTACTGAAGTGTTTACCGTAAGTACAGGCTCTCTTAACCAGCAATGCTGACAGTGTGCCCCTGACGCAACTCGCTGGTATCGCTGACATTATTTTAGAAACCCAGCCTATCACCGCTAACATTCATGCAGTTGAAACCCACATTCTACCAAACTCAATTAATGGCCATCTGGACCATTTGGCTAAACAGATAGCAGAACTTCATACAAATCGATTAACTCGAAGCCCTTCTCTTTACGCTCGTTCCGCTACCCTATTATGAAGTCCCATTTATCGCGTAATTCAAAGAATTTTCGTTAGCATAGTCGTTTCAGTCATCCAGTTCGCAAATGCACCCAACACTGCTCCTTCTGTCAAACACAGTCGCCGGAGTTCCCATTGTTTGGAAACGAACGGCTAGACGATAGGCGAGAACCGTCCCTGGAAAACTGCAATCCAACTCACGCTGACTCATTGTCCTAGATCAGACCACCGGTTTCTGTTCTCATGTTAATACTTGTGATGATTTCAGAGTAATACCCCCAACAGGCTCTTTTGTTAATCGCACTTCATCCTTGATGTGCAAAACAGCAGCTAATGGGACCAGTATTAAAAGATAAGGCCACGAACCACACTACTCAGCCTAGCTCTAGGACGACAATTCTTTGGATAAGCATGGTTGCAGACACACATCAAGCCATAATAGGATCGGATTTCTTGTCTCATTTCAACTTGTTAGTGAATTTACGAAGCCAGCGTTTGCTAGCTGTCAACACGCAACTTTCTGTTTCTGGTAAAACAAAGTGCACACAATCCATCTGCACATAATTCTTTTGTCACAAAACACTTTTCCATAATACGTCCTCTTTGATAGACTTCTACGTTTATTAAAACCAAAATTTCATCAGCTGAATACCACACATTAGGTAACTCACCACCTCAATACCAGTGGTATTATAGTTTCTCCCGTTCTAAGCGACTATATCCGGAAGGACTGAAAATAGCTGAGGATGGCATTCCACACATGCGCCAGTTACGAATAATTCAACCATTTTAAAGCATGTGGGCATCACCGTTGCATATGGTAGCAAAGAAGACAGCATGCGAATGGAGACCCTGTGGCGACTACAGAGCACTTAACCGCATTACTATTCCTAAGAGGTACCCCATTCCACACATCCATGCTGTTTCTTTTCCTCTGCTACTTGTAACATTTTTCACGTAATGATATCATACGTGCTTATTATAATATGCCTATTCATACTGCTTATATTCATGACAGTTATGACAGTACCATTCGGTCGGTACGAAATGTTACGCATGACATTTGGTTTACGCAACACTACATGAACATTGCAAAGTTTTATTGATGAGTCACATTCAGGACTACCTTTTGCCTTTGCCTACCTTGATGATAGTTTTATTGCAAGTGCTAATGAAAGTAAATACTTGGGACATCTGGAAATCTTATTTACACATATAACCAAGTGAGCGGTGGTTAATAATAGCAACCAGTGTCTTTGGTTAATTATTTTTGAACTATCTCGGTCACACCAATGATGGCATTGGCATTTCGCCAACCGCAGAGAAACTTGATGGCACAACAACTTTTCTCACAACCACTTATGGAAAACAGTTGAAACGTTTCTTAGGAATGCTTACTTCTTACCTGCGTTTCATTCCAAATGTTTCAAACATGTTGCCTCTCTTAACAAACAAGTTCATTTGTGATCCGAAGTAATTCCACTTCACAGACGTCACTGTACGGATTTTCCAAGTAGTCAAATCTTCCCTGATACCACCATGATGTTCTTCTAAATGCAACTAGATTTGCATCTGTCGTTAAACGTTGATGCATCCAACAAAGCTGTCGGATCTGTCGGGCAGCAGACTATCGATAAAGTCGAACAACTACTTTTAGTTTTCTCCTACTAGCTCACACCAGCCGAAACTCGATACAGTAGGTTTGGTCTTGAGTTACTTGCCATATACTCAAGCATTCGAGACTTTCGACGTCTTGTTGAATGAAGACAGTTCGTTGTGTATACCGATCACAAGCATTTGGTATTGGTTCTACAGGCTGACAGATAAGTACTCACCCCGCGAAGTACAACTAGATTTCGTTTCACAGTACTCCAATGAAATCGACATATTCTTGGACGAGATAATATTATGGCTGCTACACTGTCAAGCCCGCAAGTAGATTTTATGAACACGACTCCAAAGGATTTAGAACGCATGGCTCAACTGCAGACAGAAACACTAGCCCAGCTGCAGCTGAATTACAGACAGCTTTCTCTGGATATCCAGTTTATACCTCTACACATTACAACAGGTGCGATTGATTGTGATGTTTCTATGGCAATCCTAAGAAAATTGGTTCCTTTATCCATGCGCAGAAGCGTTTTCGATTCTCTTCATAACGTCTCGCATCGCGGCATATATGTAACTGTCAAACTGATCTCCAAAATAATTGTATAGACGTACATGAACAAAGACATGCGAAAATTGGCAAAGACGTGCTTAGTATGTTAAATTTCGAAAGCTACTCGACACACACAATCAGACATTGGAACTTTTGCAAAATGAGTCACCAGTGTCGACCGTATCCCATCGATATCGTCGCAACCCCACACTGTTCCAGTAATTATTCTTATACCTTACACGCATTGATCATTTCACTCGATAGTCAGCATTATTTCCATTGCGGGCAAAATTGCAGGTACCATTGCCCGTGCACTTCTCACAAGATGGATACTCATATTTTGTTTCTTTCTATATCACCGCTGACCGCGGTTCACAATTCTATTCCCAGATTTCCCAACAGTTGACGGAACTATTGGGCTGCAAGAGGATTCGCATTACAACTTCTAATCTTCAAGCGAGCGGTTTAGTCGAACGTTTACATCGGCACATTAAAACCGCAATCAAAACACACTCTGATCCGACTCACTGGATAGATATGCCACCAATGAGTTGGCACCAGTTGCTTACAATGTTTAGATCACAACTTCAAAGGTTACCCGCAGAATTGGTTTTCGGAACCACATTATGCATCCCTGGTCACCTTTTTCCCAGTAGCCAGCAATAACACTGACCCATTCACTTACTTTAATAAATTGCTGAACCACATTGTCCAACTTCAATATTAGGCAATCACGATTTCAGTGAAAGCATCATACGTGCACCCGGATCTCTTCGCGCACTCATGTTTCCATTCGCAATGACGGTATCAAACAATTGTTACAAACTCCATCTAGATGTCCATTGTTAGTTCTTACATGTCGTGCTAAATAATTACCTTTCAGCTACCCAATAAAATGGACACTGTTAACATGTATCGCTTGAAACCTACATTTACCGATTTTTTGGAATCCATATCGGCTGAACCTTACCGTGGTGCGATGGTTGTGTGTCCCAGTAATCCATTGATCTATGGTGGGCGGTGCATTTTGCACCTTGAGATATATTCATCTTAGATTGCTCAATGGTTAGAGGCCAGACAAAATCTCCTGGTCCTCCAATTTGGGGTTGAAATGTTCGTGGCTCCTTATTCGTTAAAATGGACTCCTTGTATCCCAACGTCAAACCCACTGTCTTGTGGTAAGGTTTTTGAATTAAACGCTTTGCTTGAGAACGCAGATCGTTCTCCTGTCTAGGGCTGGGTAACCGGACAAGAACTTGTCCATGCAATACAACGAATTTCTCTTCCAACAAATTCCTGATGCTCTGGCCACCTGGACAGCATAATCACTGGGTCCTACGTGTTGCATCAAGCTGGGTGGATAGAGGTTTGGATGCCAGTGATCAAGCTTTCCCGTCTTTTTTATTCCCCCACCTTACGCTTTTCTTCCTTATTGGCCCGTTTCTATTTCACTTTTATCCCCCAGTTTTAAACCCCTCATTCCTGGTCTTCCTCCAACATGCTTTGCTAGGCATTTATCTCCTAGTTTCAAATCACTTGCTAACGCCGAGCTTCACTCCTGTCCCGTCGACAAGTCCATGTCTAACCAAGCGGTCCACTCCAGTTCATCGGCTTCCATTTGGAGCTTTCGATCCTCCTTCAGATTAGCATTCCTCAAAGTACGCACATTGCTACAGATCGGTCAACATGCAACAAGTACCCAAACACTAGAGACCCTCTAGATCGATATATGCTGCTTATCGGAGACCAGCCTGCAAGCTCCGAGCTCTGTGTTCACTCTGCGATTCCATTCAGGTGACACTAGCAATATTCGCTCATTGCGCTTATCCGGTGACGATGCAGCTTCGAGCACCGGCCAACCTGGTGTCAGCATTGCGCTGACTCCCTAGGCTGAAGTTGCTTTGGTTGATGGGATTCCAATCAGCAGCCGGATGTGTGCGGTCCTATTGGCTGGCTCGTTCAAAGTTTCGAAGTTGCGCAGGACTAATAGTACCTTTTCATCATCACTGCCTGTGCGTTCACAAAGTGTAACGATGCTACGGTTAAAAACGACTTCTTGTGCCAACTGACCCAGCTCCTTCGCCACAGAAGCATGGACGATATTGTGCTGGCGGAGGATCTGAACGCCAAAGTTGTAAGGTTGTCCACTGATTAACTTCATCTAGGCGGCCAACATTGTGTAGACTCCCGTAATGATAACGGTGAGCGGATACTTCATTTCTGTGAAGAGCTTTGCTTATTTCTCGCAAGCAGTAAGTTCCGAAACAGCACTCGCCGGAGGGTGACTTTGCGCCCGCCACCCTCGAACCAGCCTTGAACGCAAATCGATCACATTGCTATCAGTTACCGCTTGATAGGCTGCATCCAGAACTGGCGCTCGATTTGGAGCACATGTATGTACACGGACAATACACTGGTATCTGCTAACATGCGGATGCGTTTTGGCGGACTCCCACGACGACGCTGTGAGCGCAATGACACCAGCCAACTGACAAAGATAGCTGTTGTGAATGGCTATAAAATTACGCTGACATGCGAGTTGAGTAATCGCTCACTGGAGACAATTCATGGTCACTGGTCTCATGTTCACCAGACTTTACTAGCAGCAGGAACATCCTCGAGTGGTAAGTCTAATCACCCACATGGATATTAAGTCTCTTCTCAGTCTCTGGAACTTATCGACGCTCGCCGGCACATCCCGGCTGGAAGCGAACACAACGAAAGTCGCAAAGAGCTCCGAGTACTATCCGTGCTAGCCTGAAGAGAAGCGGCTAAACTTGGTGGTATCTTCGTGCGTCAAAGATGGAAGTGGCCTCTACCCTTTGTAACCATTTAGTTATTCATTCTAATACGGAAAACTAGTAGCAGGAGACCTGGTGTTAGTGAAAGAATTTGTGTAAGGATGGACAGCTTATGCACAATTCGTCATAAAGTCTAGAGCCTTGGGCTGAGCATTTTAAAAAGCAAGCTAACGCCCGGAAGTAGTCTATTCCTTACCGGCCAGTGACCGCCATGCTCACTGGGCTGCCCATTTGGATAAACCCCTTCGCTCAAGTTACTTGCCTCTGTAATCCTTCGGAAAATACTGGCGCTCGTGAAAACCAGATTCGTGAGGAGCAGGACAGGTCTCGTCATGGCCGATGCTGCTTTGACGAGATGTGCACCTTACGTCAATTGTTAGAGCAACATCACATATACTGACGGCCCACCGTATTCGTCTTCCCCGATATCAAAGGTGCCTTCGATTCGGTTGATGGATGTGCACTTTGGATCTGTCTAATCAGGAATGGTATGCCCCGGATTTATATAAATATTATCCGAGCATTATATGCGCGTAGCAAAGGCAGGGTGAGGGCTTACGGCAAGCTGACCCAGTTCTTCAGTGTCTAAAGTGGTGGAAGACAAGCATGCCCGTTGTCTCCTTATTTCTTCAAATTCGCCATTGACGAACTCTTGGTGATTGCGTTTATAAGATAGTAGGTGTGGAGTTACTCGCCGGAGAACGAATTCTTGCCTTGGAGTAGGCAGACGACATTTCCCTCTTATTTGACAGCTCCCAGACGTGCCAACCTGCAATGGACAGATTAGTGCTGGCTGTCAGCCGCTTCGGGCTTTGCTTTCACAATCGGGGTGCAAAGTTTCCATCCTAGATTAGCAGGGGTCAAATCCTGCGCTGACCCTTGGTGGGGATCAGTTAGAAGTCCTTAGGAATTGCAACTACCCGGGAAGATATATCAACGCCCTTGGGATCGAAGATAAATCACAAAACGTACATAAAAAGCTCAAACTTATGTTACTAATCTTCTACATCTATGGCGACGGCGCGACATTAATCTGGCCCTGAATGGCAGAGTGTCCGATGAAGCGTATGTTCGGCCTTACTGTACCGTCGCGAAACCTGGCCCTTTAGATCAGCAGAAGTAAAGAGGCTAGTTAAGTTCGACCACCGGTGTCTTCGTAGTTTGCCTCACATCTGGTGGAAACACTGCGTGAGCAACGAGTGTATTCGACGCCGTGTTTACGGCACCGGGAATGGAAGTGAACCGCTCAGCACCGTCATTTCACGTACCAGGCTCCGATGGCTCTGCTACGTGTTGTGCATGCCAGCCCACTGGCTCGCACGATGTGGGTTGTTTGCTCACCGGGGTTGTGGATAAAAGAAGAGGAGCAGTGGCTAAGCGATGATTTGGTCGAGAGGAATGAAGGCCATCACTTCGGAGTTGGTCTCGGTCGGAGCTTCACGGCTCCCTGGTTGGGGTCCGAATGACGATGAACACATTTAGCTATATACAGTTGCAGGCATGGCTAAGAGCCGACCTCAGTGGCGTTCGTGCTATGAGTTTCTTTGTCCATCATCATTATTTTTAGCCTCCCGCTCCAACCACTATCTCATTTGGTAACATAATATAACTTTAAATCTTAAATTTTCTTTTTGCCCAGAAGCCAGCTGGTAGCTTACCGGAACTATTCCTATCCGTCGCCGGTAGTTTAGATGCCGTGCAACTGTTCTATTTACTTTAATGTCTTCTTTTGTAAGTTGCGGCAGCGTTACGGAGGTGGTTCTCTCCTCTTGCTAACGTGCATAATGATGGTGTTGATGCCGGCAGCAATCACCCAATACCCTGTGATCAAAATGCCAGCGACATCTTCGACGGTAACACACTAAACTTTTGCTTCCTATCTTATGCAGAATTGTCAACCTATGGTGCCTGCTCAACAGTTAAGCGACGGTAATTAAAAATAGTTGAGCTTGATCTCTTTCACACTTTTTTCAAATGGATCGATTTTGTCCTTCCTCATTTGTTCAGGATTTGCAGCTAATCTTCTTTGTTTCTGTCCTCGTTCATACACCCTCTACATTGGTGGGATGAACATACATAGTGCACTTAACCAAGAAAAGTCTTGTCTTCTTTTATGTGTTTTTAACTGTTGGGTTGGGGGAATTTGTTATGAGACTTGCCGAGGCAATTGGAACCATGTGTTCCAGTTCGTACATTTTCTGGCATCAAGGAATGCCAAGTATATCATTCAGTCAGGGAGTGGAAAAGATGCGTCTGTTTATGGGTCCTTACAAACCACTGCGTCCAGCCATATTTTTCAGATTAATGACCAAGCGCTTATGATTGTCTGCTTCTCACTTGCGCTTTAATTTGACAGTATTTTCAATGTCGACACTTTCAGTGAGTCCATGAATGTCGGGAGAAGTGTAAGTTGCTGGAGCTTTCTCTCAACGAACAAAGCGGCTGAGATTTAGCGAAACGAAGTATCCAGTAGTTACTTCGCTTATTGGTCGAGTTTCCCGGTTGAATACGCAGTATTCAGATCACAGCGTTTGCTTTGTTCTGGTCCAAAAATACCGAATATTCCTCAGTTATGCTTCTGCAAGAACGGTGCAAAAGCTGCGATATAAAGAATATGATGATCAGTACGTACAAGGTCCGAAATATAGAATGTAATAAATAGCTCTTTGAAACTGGGTGGAATGAGTATAAGCACACGTGTGTGTCAAGAGAAGTGTGAACATAAACACGAGGACAGAAAGTTAACGTCTGCACAACGGTACACACCTTGACGAAGAATATAATGCTGGTTAATGGTATACCATTATTATACATGGTGATCTAAGTGAGCAAAGACTATACCATGGGGGTATAAAGGTACCTCGCAGATTCCTATAATGCACAATATGTCGTGAAAATAATCACCATTCGTCTCGCTGCTTCCCTACACTTTCAAGGTAAAGTGCAACACATCTCGGTAATGCATTATTAACGCTGAAGTCGTGCCATATTAATACTTATGTTCATCACCGGTCATACAAATAAGACTATCGCTCAAAAGGTTCAGTACCTGCGTATGGATAAACCAGAACCCAAATAAAGCAACTGATGAAATACTTGTACAAAATAACGCTAGTAGACCAGCATTTAAGGTGCTAGTGTGACGCAGCTATTAATGTGTTAACAATTACAATGACGCTATATGAATGTTCAAATGCTCTTGGCGATTAAAGTGGTGCGACCGACATGAAGTAACTTGCTACGCTGTAACCCGGACTGAACCGCCGCAATCGACGACATACCAATTCAGCAACCAAACTCAAGATATTATACGTCATGCGGAATGAAAATCCATCTCACTGCGACAGTGTTGTTTCCTACAACCGAGATTACAATAAAGATTATAAGTTCACCCAGCTTTTCCTTTTCGTTGTTTTTGGAAATACCTTTTTACCAGCTGCAGCTAATAGGACAAGATGGTTTATCTCAGGCGAAAGCACATGTGCGTACTTCTAGCGGCTGTTTACTGGACACCGATATCCTCAGCAAACAGCGATGAGATTATTGTGAATGTGATGAGAAACGCTGTGTCAACACATCACTCACTAAGTTATAAAGAAGATTTTGACGTACCAGAGGAAAAACAGCATAAATATTCCAGTCATTTTCTTGCCTAGGCTTTACGTTTATCCAATATACACATCACCGCAGCAGCTTTGTTAATGAGTCTGATATCCGTGCGTACCCACCGTACTTCTGTGGTCGACAACACTCTAGGGAAAACTGCAGCTTGGCTCATGTGACCTAGCAATACACTGATAATTTTCTACCAATCCGGTTTATTGCAGAACAAAATTCAAGTAAGGTGGAAGCAAGAGTCCTCATTGCTATTCATAAGGGAAGTATTCCCACTGACCCTAAAAAATGCCGTCCGATACCCCTGTTTCCTGTGCTTTCCAAATTTGTGAAATCAATCTAAGCCGATGCACTGATGCGGCACATGGAAAAGCACAGGTTAATAACCCCGGAACGACACAGTTTTCTCAAAAATATCTTATGTATTTCAAACCAATTAATCCCACGGAGTAGTTGGTTCGTCGCAATCAGCCGACAATTCAGATATGTCGACCAGCTGTCCGGAAAAGCACCAGACGGCCGTTTCGCCCTATTGGGGCTCATCAGTGGTGCGCCTCCTTCGGTCCTCTGCGGAGGATCGAACCCAGGACTGCTAGTGGCTCTTGCCAACTAGCCCGCAGCTTATGCAACTGCGCCATGGGGGACGGTATCTAACTATCGTGAATTGTTAGCTAAATGCGATATAGCCCGACGCATCCTCCACTGCCATGCAGGCACCTGCCATGCAGATGACAGCGGTCGGCCTTCCGGCGTCAGGACTTCCCGGTTACGGCAGCTATGAATCGACATAGCATTTTGTGGAATCCGTACGGGCGA
Source organism: Dicrocoelium dendriticum (assembly GCA_944474145.2). Lineage (NCBI taxonomy): Eukaryota > Metazoa > Platyhelminthes > Trematoda > Plagiorchiida > Dicrocoeliidae > Dicrocoelium > Dicrocoelium dendriticum. Next base: position 78,339,067 of record OX104071.1, on the reverse strand, counting down.
ATTGGTATTACTTATGAATGGAAGGATTTTGGTGAGTAGTTTGTTCGTCGCAATCAGCCGACAATTCAGATATGTCGACCAGCTGTCCGGAAAAGCACCAGACGGCCGTTTCGCCCTATTGGGGCTCATCAGTGGTGCGCCTCCTTCGATCTTCTGCGGAGGATCGAACCCATGACTGCTAGTGGCTCCCGCCAACTAGCCCGCAGCTTTTGCAACTGCGCCATGGAGGACGGTATCTAACTATCGTGAATTGTTAGCTAAATGCGATATAGCCCGACGCATCCTCCACTGCCATGCAGGCACCTGCCATGCAGATGACAGCGGTCGGCCTTCCGGCGTCAGGACTTCCCGGTTACGGCAGCTATGAATCGACATAGCATTTTGTGGAATCCGTAAGGGCGAATTGGTATTACTTATGAATGGAAGGATTATGGTGAGTAGTTTGTGCGTCGCAATCAGCCGACAATTCAGATATGTCGACCAGCTGTCCGGAAAAGCACCAGACGGCCGTTTCGCCCTATTGTGGAATCCGTACGGGTAAATTCCCTTCATCTTATTTGGTTTGTTCCACCTACCTGTATAAATTTCTATTAATTTGCCACGCTGCCTACGCTAACTGTGGTTATCTTCGTTAACTTGATTGCGTTTGTGGTATTTATGAGTAACTTCTGGACCTTTTGTACTTATCGCGGTTTCGCTGATAACGAACTTAATTCATATGCAGATTTAGGGAAGAGTTATGTCTGCATAGCCGTATTGTGCAACATATTTATTTCATTTGATAATGTCACCTCAATTGATTGGCTGTTGCTTGACATCCCTAATGTGGCTGCGCTTGTGTGCATGTTGACAATGTGCCTACCTCTCAATTACCCACTACCTCGTCCATCCTGGCTCTAAGAGACTGTTCGTCGTTGCTGGAGAAGACGGGGTGCACGGTCCTTATGGCCGTGTTAGGATCAACGAGTGGTTCCATGCAATCAGTGTGGAGCGGACTACGGTCAAGTCACCGCCTTGTGTGCGGTTGATTCCCCAAATACTGCGTGCTTGTGTTCGCCTGTGAAGGAGTGTGTGCCGGCTTGGTTGGTGTAACGTGGCTCCCATACACATGCCTCCAGGCCTTATTGCTTCGGGTTTACAAGATATGGGATGTATGGTTGGATCTGTGGGTGTGCAGAGCAAGCCACCCGTGGTCCTTTCGTATGTGCTGGCGTCCTGTGGCTGGCCACAGTGACACGCAAATCGGAAACCGGATGCCGCCATCCATATATGTGTGTGTAAGTGCAGATGCAATTTCAAGTCTTGAGCAAAGCCTTTCCACCAATATGAAATCAACAAACAGTGCTCAGAATTATACCGGTGCTACTAATAAGCATTTAACATCACTAAAAGACATCTCCACAATTCGGTTTCGGATCAATTTCGTACTAAGAACCTGCGATTCTTTCAAAATATTTAGCAATCATAGTTCCAAACTGACACTTACATAAACTGGTGGCTTCCTAATAAGCTGCGCTGCACAACACAGGTGGTGCAGTGGGGCTGACCAACAGAAAATTTCGGCACAAAAGTGCTTTGTAAGAAGAAACACGATAGAATGCACGGATAAATGGGTTTCGCGCGAGATCACCCACATCATCGTTCCAACGATGTGGGATCACAAGCGGTAGGGTAGTAGGTGTCCCAAGTAATATATGTGAGATGACTCACATTAGGGGTCAAACAGTATTAGGTCACAGACAAGACGACATGCAGCGTCAAATGTAACTGACATCATAGCGTCTCGTGTGCCATTCGCTTTATCAATCAATTCGGGTACACTAGGCGGGTCAGGTGAATTGACATCGCTGACGGGATCAAGCACGCAGGCCGTAGTTTGGTGACCATTTTCTTAGACCATGGATTTTTCATGCAAACATTTAAGTACTATCGCAGTTGGGACGCAATCCTGAGTTGAATTGGCAATTACCTAAAAGCTCCTCCGTTGAAGACGAGAATCGCGGAATCGCACTCCGACGCGAATGGGGAGGAGTATGAGTCACCAAAATGCTCGATTCTACGGCTTCGCTCATTCTCGGTTTCCACAACTAGCTAGCAAGGTCAGTTGGTCCGGATTTTCTATTATTCGCAGATAATTTGAAGTTATGCCAGCGACATAGGAAACTTCAGATACCTCCTGTGGAACGGTATCTATGGCTCCTGACTGAATTACAAACAATACATGCATTTGAGTTTTCGGATCGCAGCCACTCACAGTTTATTGCGTTTTATGCTGATCGGAAACTTTTTCACGTCTGTAACACCCTGACTCATCTACAAATTAAAATAATCCCAGAAAAGCAATGTTGATTTACTTGAGTTATGTAACATTGACCTTTGCACCGAAGTTTTTATTCAACATTAGTAATGTAATATAATTAGATGTAATAATATTTGATCTAGTCCTGCTATTAACAGCTTCTGGCATCATACATGATTATAAAATTTACAGAGAAATTTAAGGAAGAGTCGAATGGTAAATATATAAATGCATTTCATTCTTACCCAATCAGAGAGCCATCACACATCCAGAAATATACTGAAAAGCCGTTTCATCTTTTCTGGAATCTTCAGCGGTGTGTATTCCACTTGACATATTTGTATGATTCGAATCTACAACTGGACGGTTTCCCGTCCGATTAGAGGACCGAAAGCTCACGCAGGGATACAACGCAATCTTGATGCGATTTCCCACTACTCAGTTTACAAGATTATGCTATTTGGCGTACCAAAGTACCATGGCGTTTAAGTGCACCATGGGCAAAATTGCGTGTATAGATTTGGAACAGTGCTTATTGATCAGTTTTCAAGAACGTAACATTGGTAGACTCATACAGAATAATCTTAAATGCTCAAAGCAGACTGAGGTTGTATTGCGAAAAGGCCAACGGCACGACAGTCTGCTTTGAAGTGAATTCGGGAGGTTTGACCAACCAATTTTTCAGAAAATGCATAATTCGTACTTGCGCTTTCACTTTGAGTACGCTATCCAAGCTTGCTTAACTCGGTTGTAGAGCGACCCCTAGTTAGTAGAGGCAATGCAACTCAGAGCAACAAAAAACGTCAAGCGCCTATACGATTTCCTTAAGCATAGGATATTTACTGTGAAATTCCAGCAGACGTTACCGAAGACTACGCGGTGATAATAGATTCGTGTACGTGGCGAGTTCGGAACTATATCCTCATGTCTGCTGAAACTTAGCTGCAGCGTCACGAGCGATCATCACCTGGTCAATTGCCACCTAGATCCAATCATGGCCGAGGTACAGAACACAATGCGTGATCGTCTGTTCAGTTCCGTCAACTGGAACTCTTTTGAGGACATGGTTTGCTCAATGAATCGGGATAAGTTCTTTCACTCTTTAAATCATCAACAAGCGACAGACCAGGTTTATAATACAGTTGGCTTCTGCATCAATTCAGCGGTACCGTAAGAGTGTGCTTATCATACTAAAGGGAAATTTGATCGCAAAACAGTAAAGGCAGTCAGAAAAGCTTCAAAAGATGCGGATATTCACGTTGACGGCTGACTTTATGCTGTCATCAAAGCAGTTCAAGCTCACTGAAGAGCAGAGACATCCAAATGAATATACTCTCAATCTAGAAGTGTATAACGCTCTGCATGTTCACAGCATAACAACTAAACTAGATAATCTATTCCATGCGCAGTATTCGCGTCGCAGCAACAATTTCAGCTTTATCACTACGCATGATGGATCATACTTGACCCATCAAGTGATTTTTAAGAAGATTTTATTCCTTATTTTGTCTAACTAATGTATCATCAGGCAGACCAGCATATATCATGCCTCACAACGGCGAAATTCTATCCAAATTGGAATTTACTATTGCGAAAATCACTGGTCAAGTCTCTCCTTCATGCTTCCCAAGTTACGCGGGAAATGATGGGATCCCTCCGGTTTAATAAAGTGCGGCGATATTGTCTTCCCTCTGCGTGTACTTGACATCATTCCACTCTCTTTTAACAACCAAATATATCTTGCTCAATAGGAAATTGTCTTACGGTCAAAATGGCGCCGCCTACGAAGTCAAAAAGTTTCATCACATCAATCACACACTTATCTTATTTAGAATAGTGGAAAAAGAACAGGGAAAGAAGAACTATTTCTATTCCTAAACCAGATCAACGTCATCAGCAATTCACAGCACAGCTTCATGCAAGTCGATCCTGCGAAACTTGCCAGACCGACTTTTAACCCACACAACTACTGCCGTAGACAACGGAGTATTGTTATCCTGTTAATGGGAATACCAAAAGCCTTTGATAGGGTGCCTCATGGAAGTTTACTTGACAAACTGCAGACCACAGATATTTATGATCCAATGTATTCTTGCGGTCTACTCATGCTGTACATAATCAGCATACAACCCATTTGGTCGGCTTCTCGACCGTCAATGAATATACATTTTAGTTTATTATTTAGTTATTTATCTAATTGATAAACAGCGGGCGGTGCGCATTGACGACCATTTCGCTTAACCGAAAATGATCACCAATGGAGTAATTCAAGGAAATATTCTTAGTCGCCTATTTTTCTATCGTAACTTACTGATTGCCTCCAGAGAATAAGAAATGGTGCTTTGTGCAACTGCCACGACAGCCAAAAGTCTCATTCAGGACGACCCATCTGAATTTAGTCCTGGTTCCAACTGTGGCAGATGACACTTGTATTTTACAATTGTAATATATTGTCGTATACATGACAAGTGCCGCTAGTTTATTATTAAAAAATTGCATATGTATCGCGATGTAGGGCAGTTTACTAAATGGGTGTGCGATATTCATTATCATTTAATTTTTCCGATCACTTTGAGTTTCAAGTATCGAAGGACTTGAAGACTATGGGATACGTATGCCATCATTTTTACCTCGCGAAATCACGCATCTAGCTTTATAATATATATTTATTACCATGTGGAAATACCGTTTTTGGTCCAATGTAATAAGCCGAAATTTAAACAACATGCTCTTGAGAGGGTCCATCTATGCTTCAAGAAAAACCCATTTCGATATTCCTCATCATTATCAGTATAGAGGTTGGCTTGAGCTGTAAAAACACCTCAGCTACGGTGCAGCAATACATAAAAGAAGAAAAGAAAAGAAATACAACTGTTGCATGCCAACTGAGCTACCAGCAACGGAGGAGAATGGTTCCGGTAAGCTACCATTTAAGATGCAACATTATATTATTTTAACAAAGATCGTAGTTGGAGCGGGAGGCTAAAAGGAATGGTGATGGACAAAGAAACTCACAGCACGAACGCCACGAACGCCATGCCTGCAACTGTATATAGCTAAATGTGCTCATCGTCATTCGGACCCCAACCAGGGAGCCGTGAAGCACCAACCGAGACCTGCTCCGAAGTGAAGGCTTTCATTCCTCTCGACCAAATCATCGCTTAGCCATTTCTCCTCTTCTTTTATCCACAACCCCGGTGAGCAAACTACCCACATCGTGCGAGCCAGTGGGCTGACATGCGCAACACGTGGCAGAGCCATCGGAGCCTGGTACGTGAAATGACGGTGCTGAGCGGTTCACTTCCATTTCCGGTGCCGTAAACACGGCGTCGAATACACTCGTTGCTCACGCCGTGTTTCCACCAGATGTGAGGCAAACTACGAAGACACCGGTGGTCGAACTTAACTAGCCTCTTTACTTCTGCTGATCTAAAGGGCCAGGTTTCGCAACGGTACAGTAAGTTCGAACATACCGCTGCATCGGGCACTCTGCCATTCAGGGCCAGAGTAATGTCTTGCCGTCGCCATAGATGGGGAAGACTAGTAACAAAAGTTGGAGCTTTTTATGTACGTTTTTTGATTTATCTTCGGTCCCAAGGGCGTTGATATATCTTCCCTTGTGGTTGCAATTCCTAAGGACTTTTAACTGATCCCCACCAAGGGTCAGCGCAGGATTTGACCCCTGCCAATCTAGGAATGAAAGTTTGCACTCCGATTGTGAAAGCAAAGCCCGAAGCGGTTGATAGCCAATGCAAATCTGTGCAGTGCTGCTTTGTACGTCTGGGAGCTGTCAAATAAGAGGGAAATGTCGTCTTCATAGTCTAAGATAAGAATTCGTTCTGCTGGGAGTAGCTACACATCTTCTAAGTCGCATCCCATACATGCAATATCCATGAGTGCGTCAATAGCAAAATTGAAGGGGATAGGTTACTGATGAGCCGAGACAGCTTGCCGTAAGCCCTCTCTCTGCCCCTGCTACTTGCTTATAATTTTCAAATAATGTTTACATAATTTTCGAGCATGCCATTCGTCAGTAGGCAGTAACAAATGGCATATCTTTCGAAGTAATATGGAACACTGGTAGTCCTGCTTGCTTGCTCACCTGTTAATGTTTTTCCGAGCTTGGTAAAAAGATTGCATAAGTTTCAACACCATGCGAGTTAGCATCTTCAGTGCAGTAATAGGCATTATCGCACTGAAGATGCCACCTCGCATGGTGGGGAAACTTTTGCTATCTCTTTACCAAGCTCGGAAAAACCATCAACAGTTGAGCATATCGTTTAGTTTAATCGAAGGCACTTTTGATGTCGAGGAACCCGACTACGGTTCGCCTTCAATATATGTGATTTTGCTCCAACAGCTGACGCAATGGGAACATGTGTTTCACGCATCCATGATCCAGATGAAACGGGCTTACTCCGCACGAATCTGGTTTTCTAAAGCACCAATGTTCTTTGAACGATTACGGAGGCACGTAATTTGGAGGCCAAATCGATCATACGGATTCATAAATGGTTGCCACTTTCAGGAAGCCAGCTACCTTTAATGATCGAAATTATAACGGAACGGCTTCAGTTGGTTGGGTGAATTTCCTGCTCCCACAGTTTTATTAATAATTTGTGTAAATCGTAAAAAAGAGCCGTGCGCCGAATTTGAAGCGGGCTGGATGAAGATCATCCGATCTCGCGGCTTCGTTCTACTTCAAAAGTTCGATCTAACGTTTGACTACTGAGTGAGAGGGCGAATCCAAATTGATAGCCTACGGAGCAGTGGGATTACTGGCCGCTGATGAACTGAATACTTCCGGGCGGTTATTTTGCTTTCCAAATTGCTCAACACCATGCACTAAACGTTTTAACTAATCGTGGATAGTCTGTCCACTCTCGTCACAAATTGTTTCTCTAACACCATGTTTCCGGCTGTCCGTTTCCCGTATCAGGATGAATAAATTTCGATGGTTACCAAGGGTAGCGGCTACTTCCATCTCTGACGCACGAATATACCAACAAGTTCAGCGGTCACTCTTCAGGCTAGGGCGGAGGTGGATATTCCTTATTGACGACTTACAGGAAACATGCCAACCTTGAGTTTGACCCAGTCTTGCTTCGGAGAATAAAGCTGCAACCATTTTCTTTACGGAAGTATATAATCATCAAGTTCACTGTCTTTATAACCGCATTTACGTGTCATTGTACAGCAGATATCTAATCCGTAGCGAAAATATCAATGTCATGTCTTTAAAATTTATTGCGATCGTCAGAGAACGCTGCTTCCTAATCCATTGCTCAAAGTCTGGAGAAAACTTGTGAAATATAGCAGAACATACGACACACTGCGCAATTTTAAGTATGCTAAAGGTAGACAGTTAAACAAGCTTAATAATTTGGGGTTATCACAATCCCTAGCGTACGCTTTCGTAGGTGCCTAAATAAAGTTTGCAAACACAATAAAAATCTAACTCATTGGACCACAGTCCCTTACATTTCATTTCCATTCATCGGGACGCGAACATCTGTCCTGTGATTGTGAAAAAAGAGCAGAAAAATGAACAATGATCAATGATTTCTCAAGGGTAAATTTCATGTGCTTCAGGAGTCCCTTAGGATGAATGGAGTAAAAGTTTAAATTTGAAGGATCATCGATTAAGCAAATGGTTACTTCAAGCGTCCACCGGGTTATATGCACTACTGCAAAACGATACTTTTAATTGGGAATGGGATGTGCACACGTAAAATAATATAGAGAGCTGTTTTAGTTCAGTAACTGGGTGAGAAATAAAAAGGGAAAGGACAAAGCTCACTCGCTTGTTTCTTTATTTGACAGATGTGATAATCCAGTTTGGCTACACTCAGGCAAATCACATGGGCGCTGTTGCATATATCCACACCGCCACGATGCGGATAGCGCCGTTAGCACATGGTTAGGTTTGTGTTGTTTCGTCCTCCAAGTGGAACGGACTATGTCAAATAATGCAAGTTTTTAAAGCGATTCATTAAGGAGTATTTTGAAAAGCGATAATGTTGGGGCAAGGATAAGGTGAACCGAAAGAGCATTCCAAGCAAGGGACACACGATTACGTATTGTTACGTAACTTGGATATTTCGCCTACTAGTTGTGTAAAGTTATTATTGTAATGACATGAAAAATGTGCAACAAAATTTGATCTGTGCCTTTTAGAGAACATCTGCTCGCATCGTCGATGAATATACGATTTATTTCTTTAATTGCCTGAAAGTGAATGACAGTAAAGACGTTTGGAATACCGATGGCGTGAAGTTTCTCTTCTGGTCTTCCAGCAAAAAGCATTTAAAATGCAGCTGTCTCATCCTTCACCTTAGGTATTCTCAAAAAAGCACCAGGAGATTTTTCTTAAGACTCAACACTTCGTTACCATGTTTCTATATCTAAGGGATACCGTTATTATGCCCTCATCCCCGGTTTTTGTTTCACCAGGACGCAAGGAAACACTGCATAAGTGAGCGCATTATTTTCTAACAGAGTGCATCAAATAATATTGCTCCCTCTGTCATTTGTATGACTGATTGCAACTCATTTTTGCACTATCATTAATCGATAACGTATCGAACTAGAACTTGATAATTCACCTACCCATGGTTTCGTATTTTTCACCTCAAAATCGTACTATACATTTCTAGCGCAAGCATCACAACATTGTTAAACCATTGTCAATTGTTTAGATTCTCCCTGTGGGCTTTCTTCTATGAAAACTGCTTTTGTTTATGCAAATGGCGGTTTTGTGTAACTGTGTGCTTCAACCAGCCATACATCATGGTTCAAACAAGCCATCACTTATGGATTTAACTCTAACCACAGAGGATTCGATAATTCAATTTTATACTACTATTCCCTGGGCAGTATCGATCGTCAGTCGTAACGCTTGGCTACGTTGTGTCGGCATTATTAGCTAAATTCGTTAAACAGCATGCTGTTACTGCCCCTCCAAGTGACAAACGTTTTGCGGCACACCATCGAAAGACTTGTATGTTAAGGAATAGCATGATAACTGACTACCCTGAATCGATGGTGTCTTACGGATGAGGCTCTGACATAGCGGGAAATTCAAATTGGTCGCCGATGTTGCGAATTCATTTTTACACTGGTTACTTCTGAAGAGTCAATTTCGTATAAAAACCTTTTGCAATTTTGTTTATCTGGATCAATAGCGATGGCCTCAAAATCATATTCTGCCGATTTTAAAACCACCGTTTTCTTGCTCGAACTGCGTTGAATATTCCCACAAAGTCAGGAACATCTTTAAAAGAATTATGAATAAGCAGTCAGGAAAATGAAGAACGCACCGAACTGGGTAGCAAGTCAGTCTAAGACGTCGTTCAATAAACCGGACGCAATTAACAGTGATCCTGTCCAGCGATGTTCGATCATTACATGGAAGTGCCATACAACTTAACGCAATCTTGCATCAAAGTCAATATTTAGGTGCCGCCGTTGTGATGCTAACGGAAAGACGGTTGTATTCTGATAACAGATCCGGATCGACCAGGATTACCCCAAAATCGGTGACTCAAGGTATTCACTTACATTAACAAATGCTGGTATACTTCGGCAGCCTTACTGTTCAAGTACACCAAAACAACTGTTAGCTGTCATTTGACTGAATGCAAACCTAGTTTCCTGCGATGTTTTAGTTTCATCGTCGGAAACGTACACAAATCACCAAACACCAGCATCCCAAAGAAGCAACTTACTAAAGAGATATGCACGTACTTTATAGCAAAACTCGAACGTTCAGTCTGCGTGATTGCTAAAGATGTCAATAATTGCGATGCCAATTTTATTCAGACACATGATCTGAAGAAAAAAGTGACTTTTCCAAATAGAGGATAATCAAAATTAGATGTTGTCTTTACACATCATGCTCGAATATTTTCCACACAAAATGGGCTCTACTCGGCAACCCTGACCATTGCATCAAAAATGTATGCCCTATATTTAAATGGCAAACTCATGTAGCATTCAAAACTATGAAGCAAAGAGGCTATTATATGTGAAACGTTGCGAGACTTCTTGCAGCGGTGTCGTATACTGATTTTACTGTGTCGAACATTTTTCCTTTCAATGTGAGCATCTCAGCAACTATCCCAATTTCGGCTTCGACATTTGCTGCCCAGTTGAAGCCATTTATTTAAGAGCAGACCGATTCTCCTTCCCATTAATCAAATAACTTAGAAGGAAGAAAGGAGGTGCATATAATCGTAAACTGTCCGATTGTGTTAAATTATTTTCCTCCGCAATAAAATACAGCATGTACCACTAAATGGCCTTTAAATAATGTCAATTTAGCCAACAACAATTGCCGTGATTTGTGGCAGCTTTTTAAACAATTGTGTGGCAAATACGCAAGCAAACATCTAGGGGTTGTACATGCGATAAACTCAACTCTGAATTCCGATCTGTCCCTCAAAAGGCCTACGCTTTTTCTTCATTTCCACCGGCTATCATCATTCGCAACTGGTCCAACAACTGCATTACAACACTTAGAGGTCTACCAGGAGCTCAAGTTGCCGAATGTGTGAAAGGATGGAAGGCCTGATGCTCTAACATCTATTGTTTTAAATGAGTTTGCTGGCACTCTTTACTTAAAGTTACCACATATGTTCAATTGTTGCATACGCATTGGTACTATTCCCGACGTCAGGAGACACGTTAAGACAAGGCCAGTCCAAGATAAGGAAGCTCAGAAACTTCGTCGCATTGCTTATACATCTGTCATACAGAAACACGTAAAGCAACTATTTTTTCCTTTGATTTCTACAAGCACCACAGTTAGTGATATCTCACAAATTATTCATAAACCAAAATGCTTCACTTTGAACGCAGTGGCTTATCTCGTTCGCTTAACAGCATCTGCGTTAGATGTCAACTGTAAGGCCGAATGTCTGCTTTTCCTGCAATATTATAACCTTTTTGGGAGCTTTGCCATGTCACCGCTTCTTAACCGATTGTTCAAAACGATGACCAACCTGCGGTGCGCAATGAAATTGGAAATTAGAAGTCGCTGGCAGTTTACTCTAATGAACGGGAAAATTCATCCACTATTGGTAACGAATAGAGTCTATACAGAAAGCAACCTTCTCGCTCCTTTTGTTTTTACTTTACATCGAGAGACTTCCTATCCCATCAGGTTTTATTGGATGTAAATGCGCTTAAAAAGTTGTTTTGAAAAGCGTCTTTTCCACCAACGAGTAATTCGTGGCACTTAAAAATAGGTTGGACGAGCTTGAATGGTGGTCATTTTCCCGATCCGTTATCCTAAATCCTTCAAACTGTAGAGACAAAAGCTTTTCCATTTTCCACAATGACTAACGTCACATATTGCCAAGTTGCTCCAGCCTCAATCATGTGAACCAACGCATTATACCTAGTTCGCTCAATGTTAATTGTCTTGATGTACTATTATCCCGAAACATAACGTCGTCTACACACATCGACGAAACTTTTCGCAAGGCAAAGTAACTACCATTTGTTGCCCTGCGGCTCAAGATTAGTTCAACACCACTTTATTAAATATATAAATTCGTAACTACCTGTGTTCCCCCTCATTGGTTGTACTGCTTGCCGGCTATTTTTCCTGGTCTTCTTCAAAAAGACACAATTAATGTCTGTTCAATTAAACTTATCTCTAAATGCAGCGGAATACCCCGAGAGTCTCTTGTAAACTTTCTTATTATCAAGCATTTTGAAGAATGTCATAAATTCTCTTTGCAGCTTTCAAATGATACATATCACCGACTTCACGATGAGTTATCGAAAGCTCGTACCTTCTCATCTACATGCACCAAATTTAGGTTTTGTATTCACTCACCGGCTGTTATCATAACACTGTTTTGCCTTATTTCTCATGTCTACTGAATGCTACGAAGATCCTTGCTGCCAGGCTTATGTGTTTGCTTGAGCGAGTGTATGTATGTTTCGTTTTTCTTTTCACCATTTGCCTAATCTATTGAGTAGACTTTTTACCCTAGTATTTTTTTCGTCTTTCTATTGCCAAACATATGCTGAAAATGTGCTCATTCAGGTACATAAAGTTGATCTATACTGGACTTTACTTGACATGACATGTAGATTAAGTAGTGCTGCTAGCTGGTTGTGCACGACCAATGGTCATGGAAACAGCCTTGGTAATTATGTAACAGCTCCAGCGAATTGAGGAAATTCGGCACCGTCTTTCTACACAATTTCTTACAAAACCTGACAGTTGTGGGAGTGAGATAGATTGGTCTGTACAGTGAGAAGACGAAGTTCGGCCGATGCATGGATTTCGTTAGTCATAATAACAAAGACTGGTAATTATAACAGTTTGATGGAACAGACAAGCATGCAGACAAGCGAGAGAAGAAACGTGTGTCTTGACCTCACATACAGCGTAGACTGAAACTGACCATTAGTTGTGTTCGTTAATCTCCTTCTTTGCAACGCACTTGTGGTGAGGCATGATACAAGAATTTTCCCTTTGAGCAGCTATGCGGTTGCATTCTAGTGAAGTGGTATAGGTATGCAGAAAGAGCGATGGCATATCGGTCCATCCTACCTTTATGGTGGATGGGGATGACATCAGTTTCCAGTATGGAGGATAGTTAAACTGTATTAATTGCCTGTTGGATATTGCGAAGTGTGTTATGAAAAATAAATAGTTCCCTAGTCGTTTTTACATTAAAATTATATTTATTGGTTTAGTTCCCAGGTTGCTGGATATTGTCTATTACGAGAAAAGTGCTTCATAGATGGCCACTGGGGCTCGGATTGAGTGACCTTCCTTGTCGACCAAGTCACTGGTTACTATGGAGCGGTTGCTGGTCCTCCGATGGAGGATTTTGACAAACCGTTTTGCTTGACATGTTATTCGCACAGCTATTTTCTTTCCAAGATTTCTCCGAACCAACTAGGAGTGCTTGATTTTAGCGACGAGTCGGTGCATCTGCAGGCTAATAAGAAAATATCACGTCGCTTTTTATTGAGATCAGTTGTCTGGATTACTTACTGATTAAAGGCAGCTGCATTCTTCGGAAATAAGTTATCCGCTTTTCCTGTGAAGCAACTGAATATTATGATAGTAGAGCTTCTCTGTTTTACAAACTGTGTTGACGATGTAGAGGATATCGTAATATGAATATCTGACAACATGGCAGAAGTTTACCCACTTACTGCTGTAAATGGCCTAGTAGGAAAGTGATATTTGTTTGATGGCCACTTCAACGGTGAAGATAGAGTGTATCAATTTGTGGTTCATTCTGGGGAATTTCTCTAAGATGCCTTTCTATACGATAATCATATCCCATATAGATGTCAAGTCTAACGTGTCAGTTGATCTATTTAGCAGGTAACCCAATTTGCCTAATCATCAACTGACAGAATAACGGGATGAGAAATGCTGAGGAGATTAGTGCACCTATGTCAGGATGCAATTATCTGCAATTTGCTGTTTGCTGCGGGACACGTCAAATTCGAAAGCTAATATTATATAACGCTCATGCTCGACGCTTTCGGGGATTTTAGCTCAACCCAAGTAAAGTGCAAAATGAGGCTCATGGTTAAAAGCCGTCTAAGTCTCTAACGATATTTGCTAACTCCCTTCCCGAGATTTTCCAAGCAATTAATTTTATTCAGCTGTCATCTATTCTGAAAGCTATTAGCCTCCCGGGTCCCAAACAAAATGTAAAGGCCTGATTTCACATTTTTCCTTTTGAATATTTTTACCATATCACTGGTAAGGAACCGCTTTCAAATTGCTTAAAACGTCGTTTATCATCCAAGCCACTATAGCCTGGCAAAACAGAATATTGACAATTAAGGATAAGTGCACCATCACACCTATTTTATAGCCATTTATAGCCATTAAGATCCATTTAATAGTCATTAAATAGCCACCCCAATTTAATAGCCAACTTATTCGAGAAATTTATTAAACAACGTGTAATAAATTGTATTAACTCACTGCCCTTGATAGAATAGTACCAACATGGCTTACTTGACAAGCAATCTTCTATAACCTGTCAGCCGCATTATTTGAACTATATGTCAGACTCCGTTGATTGCATAAATGCAATAGTAAGTGGTTTTTGTACATCCAGAAGTCAATTTATCTGCTGTTTTCAGGCCCCAAGGGGATGTTTGCTCTTAAACAGGCAATTTATGCTCCCAATTACCCACGGGGTTTTAGAAAGAAGTGTGTTCAGCCCATTACGTTTTATTCTCTATATCTTTGACATCAGTTTGGATATTAAACATGGTTTGCCGATTTTATTTACCAATGCTAGGAAAGTCTATACAAATTCTCACGAGTTGGCCTCCTGAAAGTACTATTACTCATTCCAAAAGCTATTCATTCGCTTGAGACGTAGTGCGACAGGTGAATGATGAAATTCTCAGCACAGAAATCGTGTATGATGTGTCGCTGTTGTTTGATACCCGAAGCGTATATCCCACTTAATAGCGAATGTATATGTGTACAAGGGTATACACGCGCTCTGGGAATAAGATATACCTGCACTTCTAACCTTTCTGAACTGATCCAGTACCAGAAAGCACGCGGTAGAAATTCCATGTTTAATATATCTCATCTAGCTTCGAACTTTATTTAAAAGCATCACCCGTCCTATTGTGGAGTCAAACACAGACAGCGGACGTGAGATCTCCGGCCTGGTACTCTAATCGGAATTAACGCCAACATTCTCTATGTACTAAATCGACCCAGCTTCATCAGTACTATTTAGTGTACTTCATCTTTCACATCTAGCATGTGTGGATCCTTCTTTACCTCCAGAAAGAAGTTTCTCACATTCCCGAGAAAACACAATCCAATAATTTTCTAAATGTCGAGCCCCCTACACGATTTGTGGTTGCAAATGAAATCCATCTTAGGAAACCAAACGACTGGCCTTCAACCACAGTTGTCGGCTAATAGACAAAGTAGCTCTCCGATATTTTGCGTACATATCGCTCAATCGCTTTAGTTGTATTTCACAGAAGGTAACATACCCACGATCCAGCTTTTTAGACCAAATTAGCCAGCCGTGTACGCATCAAAAGTGTCGACCATGAAACTGTGGCGAACAAATTGAGAAGTACGCCAGTGGCCAGCAATGCAACCGAACAATGCAATAGTTTGCTACGACCAAACAAAAATGCCATTTTTTCACTCCGAGCCCGACAGTAGTATGTGGCTTTCTTTCACGTCAAATAATGTGCGAACAGAAATCCTTGGTTCCAATTTCCTAGGAAATTTACATTCTACATGTATTAAGCTCAGAGCAAACCGATTGAAAACACGAGCGGTAAACCAGACTCTCTATATTTCTGTGATGTGTGTACAGTAATCTTACCATTCAAGATTGTACCTGAACTGTCCCAGAAGCAGAAAAGCTTAGCAGTAATGACTGACAAAATAAGGAACCAAAATCCGTGCATTTGACGAAAGCGAGACGGTAGTCAGATATCAGTCATTCCCACTAGGCACTGATTAGAAATCGAGGAAGTAGGTTATGCAATGGGTTGAAATTGCTTCATCTGTTGTCATATACGTCTCAAACAACCACAGCCACTCCGGCTGGAATTAGTACTGCCATGTTTTCGTCCATCTTCCCAACTGTAGGAAAATATCAGAAGGTACTCGACACATGTGGTGGTTGGAACATTGTTGTTGTTGTTGCTACACTCAACCAGAAACTTTGCACGAATGATAATCTCATTGTGACTAAATTAAATGTACAATAAAAGGCTTTGCGATCACATTCCGCAATGTTGGTATTCCGACCAGCTGTGCGGTTGAACTCAGACTGAGTTGCACAAAGCGTATCATCGGTAATCTGCAAAAACTTTCCGGAATCAGTGGCAAATACTTTAAAAGGAAGTAACCACGATGTGACCCAGTGGAAGTTCATAGGTAGCAAGCAAAATTTACCTGGAGCACGCGTCATCCAAACTCACAGCGCTACCGTCAACTTTGACTTTTCGAGTTGCGCTGACTTCCGACGGTATAGATTAAGCTGTCCTGGTATCCACAGCTTGCCTCAGAAATGGGGTTTGTTCTTTCTGCGTCTTATCCGATATTCTGAGGATGGAGAACAATCAGGTAAGGCACGACGCGCTAGAATACCGGAAAGTATCCGTTGTTAAAATCATCCCTGTGCACAATATTTCCGGGGTTGGAGTAAATCATAAGCACAAACAACCAACCACAAAAGATCCTGTCCGGGAAAGAATTATGGAGCGATCGATCTGGAGGCGGAGATGCTCGCCAACTTAGCAAAAATGTGGCTAAGGTCTGTGAATGTGGTGCAATACTCCAGACAATTATCTGCAAGTGTATAGTAGTTTTCGTGTGCGTTCCGCGGCTGCCTTATTTTTTAGCACCGTATCCAAGCACCAATTCGTAAGCAGACAGAAGACAGCAACCGTTTAGTTGAACCAATTTCATACAAAAGTTCAGATAAGTTTACTCAGCTAGCAAACAAAACTAGCATACACATCGCATATAGTACACTCAAAGCGAGGAGCACAGGGACAATGATAGGATTACTAGAGAGGAAAATTGTTATTTGTCATCACCCTGTTCATATACGATTAGTAGTCAACCTTTTCTCGCTTGGCACTACTGTGCACCCTAAACACACATTTGCCGGCTCACTTCTGAGAAGATAGAAACGTTTCTGCTTGTTCTTCAGCGCACCAGGTCTCTTTTATAGGCTTGCCGATATGTGGCCATGTCAAAGACCCTATGTCCGAGATTTCGTATCCGTAGCTGAAACCTGGATGCACTCGGAACTCGCTAACAGTGATTTATAGATGCAGGTGCCGCATAAATATGTAGGGAAATGTTGGAAAGTTGCTGACAAGTGCCTAATACATAGTACTGTACTTTATATTTAGAGACGTAACATACTGACCACATCCACGTGTCAAATGGAGACGAATCTCGTAAATGTAATGGGGACATCATTTAAAGATGGTGACAGCTTATAAGCGCCAATTTCATACACAACGCTGGTGCTACTCACTGCGGTCCCATAGCTAGCGCGCACTTCTCTATCAACGGGGTTTTTTGACTCCACTTCAGCCGGCGCAGTCAGCATGCATTTCTGCAAATTATATTAAATCGCATTATTCAGTGGACAACTTTACAAGGAACTGTTTCCTCCGCGTTGTTACTTCTGCGAAATCATCTCGTTTAGCACGTCCTATGAGAACTAAATTTGAGCATGCGTTGTACAGTTTCGCAACTGCGCAGCCGCACAAATGCATTTGAGGTATGACTTATCGTACTCTCTTCTTATTTTGGAAATCTTGCTAAATTACTAATCTTATAGGTGAAAATGCAATTTGATTATTTTTATTACATAATGACAGTCGCTGATATCAGCTCACAAAGGCACTATTCGATGCCTATCATCACAGAGCCAGTATCAATTGATAAAGTAGTGGCTTACGACAATTGACAACAACCGTAGGAATGTGAAAACGAAATTGAGGATCAATCACCCAACACCACAAGTGACTGGATAAAAGTAGCTTTCTGTACATTTAGAACCGTTACCCTTCAAGTTTCCAACTATCGGCGCCCGTGGAGAACCGAAATCGATCCAGATGCTCGGGATAAGTTTGAAACGCTCTAAGTTTTCAGTAGGTACCACCCTATTTGGGCTGGCGTAAGTCAAATAGAACCAAAATGTTCAACATTGTGACTTTTTCACTCTGGTTTCATCCCGTTTGTAGTATTAATCCAAGTGTTATTTTTATGCTTGTGGTCCAGCAAATGTGTGTACATCGGACTGAAGCAACCGAGCAGAGGCGAGCCTAAGTGCTTCGCCAATTGAATCACTTAACAGCTATACTGTTCTATAGCAATTCCTCTCGAGCCCCATCCTTAGATCAAAATGCAACGTCAGTCTTACTAACCACATTACCGTTTGTGCTCCGTTTACTTGGAATTGTCTTCGTCCCTTTGTCAGGCAGGTCACATTCTAAGTGACCGCCATTACTTTATTCCTGAAAGCTATACTTAACGATTTGATTATGACACCACCAGTACAGAGCCAGAGGCCAAACAGTAAAGAGAAACATGGGTAGCGTACGCATTGATCACGCCTATAGGAACGCAAAGGCTTTATTCGATACTTAGCCCAAACAGTGAGACGCTACTTTTAAAGTCATCTACAGCTCAGTCATCAACAAAATCCAGTCCACCAGCTACAACAATCAAAACAACATACGCCAGACAGATTCACAGTATGTTTACTTACGTGCACAGAAACCTTCCTAAATCAAATTGCGTCACAATATATGACAAATACCTGGATGATCACAACCAGAAGAATACCATTTGCGATGCCGTTGGTAAGCAGGTTAAGCCCAATTAAACAAGTATTGAGTCATCAAAAAGCAGCGCACTAATCGTCCTCATCATAAACAGCAGTATATCGGCCATTTGAACTGCAGTTTCGCTGCCATACAACCATGAGGACCTAGGAAATAAAGAATAAGAAGAGGAAAAGAAGCGGTACTTATCTGAAAACCTTAATGCCCTAAACAAACATTCAGGGTCAAAGCGCCTACACCTTGTGTAGACAGCATACCGCCACAAACAGCTGGCTATCGTGCAAATATATGGCGGCTTCGGTGAGACACTTTCCTTGCGGCTTTCACTGCCACGCGTCATAATCAGCCATTACTCTGCAGACAACTCAGCACCGAACACACTTTAAACAGGCAATCCAATCAGGCGTCGGCAGCAGACGCTACTGATGTCTACTGCGAGCCATGTCCTGTAGAGTTTCTAGCCAAGCACGAGGCAAGTCCCATGGACTCCAGCCCGGAAGGTGAGACAGACCAACGGCACCCAGTTTCGTCGTCAGGAACTTCATTTCACACTGCCAAGTTAATCTCTGTGCACCTCGATCCTTGCGCCACCCTACTCCTGGCAGACTGAACAAAGCCCTCCTAGGTAAGCGTGGGCCAGCCATACGTAGCACGTGCCCCAGCCAAGGCAACATATTCCGTGCCAACTGTTGTTCTAGGGAGCTAGCGTGCTTGTCACCACCTAGTACTAGCCTACGCACACAATCGCTGCGGACACGTTGGTGCCATCAGACACCAGAAATGCTTCGCAGACAACGATGATCAAAGACTTGAAGGTGCCTCATACCTTCAGACCGAAAGGGGCCGGATCTCACTTCTATAGAGCAGAACGGCCCTCACTGTGGCCTTGTACATACGGCGTTTCAGACAAATGGAGACGCCCTTCTGTAGCCAAAGATGCCGCAGGTTCAAGAAGGTAGCTCTGGCTTTTGCAAAGCGTGAGCTAACCAAGGTAAGTGAATTGATCAATCCCCTCGAGTTTCTCGTTAGCAAGCGTCAACGGGCCATCAATCGGCTGGTGATCCTGCAGCAACACATTGGACCACGAAGGTGCGAAGTGCATACCAAATAATGGGACCACTCTGCACAGGCTATTCAGTGTTGATAGTGCCATTGCAACATGATCGAAAAGCTAGACGATATCGTCCGAATAATCTAGGTCAAATAACCTTTCACCAGGCAGCAGTTCAACGCTCACATCGTGAGATTCCGAAAATGAACACTCCATGATAGAATCCACGACGAAATTGAACAAAAATGGGGAAATCGGACAACCCTGACAAACGTCACTCGTAGTCGGAAAGCTATCCAATAGGCCACCGTAGACACTGACGCGGGCTGTAGTGTTCGAGTATAGAGCACGAAAGATGCTCACATATTTCGTGAGAACACCTTTCCGCGCAAGTATTTCGAACAAAATCGATCGATCGACTGAATCGAACTCACTGTTGATATCGAGGAACACAGCTATTGTCGATCTGCGGTATGCGTGGCGCTGCTCTAGCAACGGCCACAAAGCGAATACTTGGTCTATACAGACACATCCTAGTCGGAAATCGGTCTGCTATTCCCTAATCCAAGATTCCCGTTCCGATAATAAA
The DNA here is from genome assembly GCA_944474145.2 of Dicrocoelium dendriticum. Lineage (NCBI taxonomy): Eukaryota > Metazoa > Platyhelminthes > Trematoda > Plagiorchiida > Dicrocoeliidae > Dicrocoelium > Dicrocoelium dendriticum. The sequence goes on along the minus strand of OX104071.1, from coordinate 78,318,775 downwards.
AGCCAATATTTTTGTCACGACTGCCGTTTGGCTAACACCTCCGTTGTTAGAACACTCTGTACAACTGCACTTCTTGTATATTGCCACCATAATCGATACGCTCCAATTAGTCGGAACACTCTCTTCCTTCCAGATAAGTTCGAATATGGAGGTCAGTGCTTTGCAGAGGACTTTACCTCCATCCTTAAATAGTGCAGGTGGGAAGGAACCCGGGCCAACGGCACAAAAACGGTTGAGGGCTCTGATCACGTTTCGGACCTCAGCCTCCGACAGACGCTCTAAACTAACCGTCCATGGCTCGTCCTGCATCACCTGAGTAGGAAGAGGTCCGGGACCAGGGGGCCAGCTGAACTGATCTTTTAAGTGTTCCACCCAACGAACCATATGGCTCTCCTTATAGTGTGTCATCGCAAGCGCGCTGTCTCTAATTGTCTCACTGACGTCTGGTTTCCTGGGACCAGTGGTGTGGATTACCTAGAAGAGCTTGCGGTAATTGCCTACTGCCCCTGCCTTCTCCATTTCTTGAGTCCGACCGGTCCACCAGGCTTCCTTGTCAGCACGTAGGCTCTGCTGTATTTCACGACTAATAGCATGTCTGGTCACATGGTGTTCAAAGCCAGCCCAGAGGTTTTCTAGATTCCAACATGTTCACCGACCTCTCAGATATCCAGTGACTTGTGCCGTGACGATTGGCAGTGCCACAAGTAGATGCTCCTGCGTTGTGCATGGCTGGCGAGATCCTATTCCACTGATGCTCCGTGTCATTAGGACAAGACAGTGAAAGTTCGGTACACAATGCGTCTTGATAAGTTTGTCTGACCAAGAGCGGAGACAATTTCCCAGTTGCCAATCAGGGGAGAAGCTTGGTGCTTCTCCCGGTAAAGTTTATGGAGAAACAACAGTGTACAAAGGCATGATCCGAGTCGACACAGAGCGATACAGTCGACACAGTACGAGCGGTAATCCAGGATAGAAACAAGCCACCTGTAACTTATGGCTATGTGATCAATTAGGGTCCATCGCTGGCTAGCTACAGGAGGACGCCAAGTGGCACCTCGGCGCCGACTATGTCTAAAAGCAGTGCTACTAAGAAACAACTGATGCCCGCACACAGTTGCAGCAGACGCTCACCGTTGTCAGTTCGTTCGGAGTTAAGCGCATAATTACCACCCAGCTGAGCTTTTGAAGAGCTCAGACGGCCTACTTGTGCGTTCACATCCTCTGCTTTGCTACAATATCTGAACTAGTAGCACTACGTAGTAGGGTATTCAGTTCGTCATAGAAAATGTCTTTCACAGCATTAGAACTACAGTCGGTGAGAGCATAAGCGGAAATCACAAAGAAACAGCGTTTTGTATTACTTTGTGAGTCCACCTTAGCTAATGTCGTCAAACGGGCTGCACATAAACGGCTGTTCACTGGAATCCAACCAACCAACGATGGCTCAGCCTTGAAACTTAGAATGAACATACACTAGTTTGATCCGTGAGTGCTGCATCGGAGTCTCCGGATGTGTGCAACCAATAACGAGAGGATAAGCCTGGTGAAATTAATTCAATAACTACATTATGGTCATTGATCCTAGTTTCGTACACACAACACATATCAATACCCAGTGTGTCCAAGGTGTGTACGAGTGCAAGCTGTTGACCTATTTGTATTATGGCGTTAAGGTTGTATGTGGCAATGGAAACGAAATGGCATGGCCTTATAAGGGACTTTTGCCGATAGGCGTCTGATAGTTGCTGTGAGATGGTGGTTGCAGTTGGTTCCACTCCAGCGGCACTTCGGTTGTTGTCAATTAAGCTGGGAATTATAGAAGGAAGGTTAGTAATTGGGGCCGGGATGGGAGTAAGAGAAACAGGTGGAACAGAAAAAAGCGAGGCGTCAGCAGTAGTATGTTGTTGCTTATCCGCCCTAATGTATGCAGCAGATAAGGCGACGCTTGATAATCTACGCGATGGTCGATGCAGGATGAAATTTATTTTTGAAGAAAATGTCATGTGTCAAGTGTTATGGCAGCGCATTAAGGGGAATCTCGTATATATCGTGTAAAGCGGTACCCAGACCGAATAAGTCCGTTGCGAGCAGCTCCGTGTGTTTGGCCCAACAATCGATCAATGAATATAACATGGGTTAAATAAGAAGGCTTGACAACTTCCTCAGACAGAAAGGGAAAACAGGATGTGAATGTATTAACCAAAACCAAAGCAACGCATATAGGTGGACTCAACGAAGGATCAGTTGTGTACATAGTTTGGTTTTACCATGATGTGTCTCAGTAACATTGCCTTAGTCTTGTAGCGTATGTGCTGTATCGTCCCATCATGTTGAATTTTGAATTTCATCAATGCAGAAGTGGTGATGACGGCAATTGTGAGAATGTTCCACCACTTTGCACACAAAGTGAAAACAGTTCTGGCGACATTCCAGCCAGTTGTACGGTGTGACTGACTTCAACTGATGGCCTCGGAGTGAGGTTATGTGACTTAATTTCAGTACGTGTCGACATAGGTAGTTTGGATCATTTAGGATCTGAAACGACAAAGTTAGTTCGCCGTGCAGGTGACGGCATTCACCAACGAAACTTCCTAGGGAGTGTAGTCTATGCTGGTTAGAGAGATCGTTCAGGCCCATGACATCTTTATAGCTCATTTTTGTAGAATCTCGAGAGTAGCAGTTTTATGCTTCTGCCAGGGTTGCCAGCCATGGATGGAGTATCTAACGCGTGGGCTCACTTGAATTTTGGGCCTTTGTGAAAATATGGTAGGATCAAAGGGGCCAAACGCCATTAAATGTTAAATGTGTTCTCCTAATCGGTATGCATATGTTCTCTGGTTGCGTATGTCCAATACTCACAGTTTCACAGCGTTGAACTCCAGCATGTTTTGAGCTGACCAATCGTGAACACTGTCGAGATCACTATGTAATGTCATGTGGCCGTTTACCATCCTGATAGTTCACCAATTTATGATCAGCCGTGAAAAGTAAAGCGTTTAATAGAGCACTCCAACCAGGTCGTTAATGAAGAGGAGGAAAAACCTTGGCCCTAGAACTGAGCAGTTTGCAACATCACATTGCACATCTACCGGGTCAGAAAGGCGCTGCGAACTCTCACCTTTAGACGAGGTTGAAGCTGGTATGCTGGTATCCAACTGAGGATGGAATCGTCGATTAGACAGCTCTGAATCATGAAGCGGAGGATGCTATGATCAAGACGAGCAACCGGTTTCGAGAATAAGAGATGCACAGCCTCAAGTCCCTCCTCAGCTTCGACATGTTCCGTCCAACTAGCAGGTATTAATAGGAGGTTCGTGGTACATGAGCAGTTTCGACGGACGCCTTAATGGTCCAGTAGGATGACACTACATCTTTCCAAGTATTTTATGTGGTTTTTAGCAATAGCGGATTCCATGATTTTAAAATGATCCAGGGACAAAAGTTCTCGGGCGGTACGTTGTTTGTTCAGCCCCGTTGCCTCCTTGTAAACAGGATTGATTACTCCGAAATCCTACACATTCGAGAATTGCATGTTGTCTAAAGAATGTTGGAAAAACGGGGACAAAGGTTAAGCCGAGGGTGGGCTGCCTCACGGGGTGTGCGGGATAGTAGACTTGTGGGTTTAAAATCGGGACAACAATAACTCTACATTTTCTCGTGACACGGAATGCAAATGTAACTTGATGTGGACCTTATGTGTAAGGTCTAATTCTAATCTAACTTTCGAGCAAAACTGTAAAGTCACGGCAAGCTGGACATCATACCTACCTGATGCATCATCTGGAAGTGACCGGCCCTGCCTCCGTCGCTCTCTCTCTCATCATGCTCAATAATAGGTCATGGATAGCTCAAGAACTTAAGCAATTCACACGGACATTTCCCAGGCTGGCAGAAATAAATCAGCTAACTACTGGTTTTAATTACGACCAAACTTGCGCAACCATTCGAGTCAAGAGCAGGATTGGTTGTGTAAACCCACATCTGAAAAATGCGACGGAACTGCAAAGCCAACGTGATCCCTATTGACTCCATTTCTTGCTACCGGTAGAGGAGTAATGCTTGCAAGGAAAATTGAGCCTTTCGAATCAGTTATCAGCCTTAGCTTAAAGTAGATCGAGTAATTTTTGCAATGCTAGGCACCTTTGTTCGGTTCATCAATTTCGACATGCTCATCGAGTTGCGAAAGGGTCAAGTTGGACTGACGCCCATCACCAAACGAATAGGGGGTAAATCTATTCGACTCATCTACCATCAAAAGAAACGTCTTGTCTCTTGACGCCTATCCTGTTCTCTGCAACCTTCCTATCTTGTATTGCAGCAGGGGATGAGAAGCGCTACATCGCAGTTAGCTTGTAAATCATGAAGATGCGCCGTCATCCCCCTGGCCCAGTGGCGTAAGCTGCTGGCCGGCAGCAATCTGTAATAGTCATGGTTCCGGACCCTGATGGAACATATGGATTCGCACTACAGACGGAATCCAGCTGGTCGAAACGGCCGTCTAGTGCTTTATTGGGCGTACAAACTACCATCTGCTTTGGAAGCTGCGGTAAGGAACTCCAAAGTAATTTTGTCATAAATCCCCTTCTCATGAGCGCATGAGAATAATGGTTCAGAAGAAATGATAAGTACTTAAAACCGCTGGATGTAGTAATCCATGCAAATTAAGGAAAAGAAGCTAAGATTGTCATTGGTTTCATGACCGCCTGCGACAAGATCTCTAACCACAGATAAGACCGCTTCCAAGGACACTACCCTTGGAGCTGACAGCTACCAACCTGGCCTAGCCCTTCGGTGCGTTTCTTCAAATTCCTTTTCAGTATCCTCAATTGCTCACGTTAGAGCACCACTGACAAACACTAAACTCCGAGACAATTGGGTTGAATTCATGTGGAGCGCATAATCGGTCTAACGAAATTGACACATCCTCAATAGACACTCAGTGAGGCACTAGACGAGCCGTTGCCAAAACACAGGAGAGGAACTAAAATGATGTCACTGGCTCGTCCAAACTATCAGATATGAGGAGCACAGCACAAGGATTGATGGTCAAACTCGGTCATTTCCTTAAAGTTCTCGTCGCCCACTGACCACATCTCGTTTTCATACAGTAACCGAGTCCTCAATACAGTGTCGTAAACACTCCTTTTGACTAATAGACCTATGTTCTGTATTCTCCCCAAATTGCGAAGGCTTTGAAAGGCCATATAAGTCTTAGCAATATATACTTTATTTTCTTTGGTGATGTGACCACCATGGATAAAGCAGCAGCCAGAGAAAGGAAATCAATCGCTAAATTTGTCGATCGTCTTTTGCAAATACGAACTGCCGACATGCGAGGCCAGTGCCATAAAGATAATACGAATTTTATTGATGAAAAACATACCGAAGGTAGCAGCGAATATGTGATGTTCGGTGGACGTGGTGGACGTGTTCTTGTGACTATGTGGAGAGAAGGGACTGAGCTACTGTCCTATGTAGAGGGTAATGAAAGCTCCCAAATATCACTCATTTAAGGATTTCGCGCTCGCATAGACTGTGAATTTGAATTTATCAGGCGCGATGAGTGGTACTCGGCATTTAGCTATCGAATGCTGATGACTTGTCTATCAGACAACGAAGTTTCACCCACAATGGTTGAGTAGAGTTGGACTTTTTTGGTTCGAAATCGATATCGGCGATACTTGGAGTTACTTATCTAGACTGTGTTAACCGCGGATGCGCCAAAATAACTATCCCCTTTTGTGTGGCCGGCGCTATTTTGGATGCATCCTGTGCCATACACACACACACTTCAGCACTATTCGTTTTAAATACGAATATTGCCATATATGACCTTGGCAAATAGGTCGAAATTTCTTAAAGCTGTCAGCAGTTATGCAAGTTAAAGTGATCATTAAGAAAAAGGCTTCGCTTCTTGTAACGGTTCCATATCTTCAGTTATCGCTTTCTTCAAGTGTCATAGGTCCAAATCATCCGAAGTGAGGCAAGGCTTATTTACATAAGCGTTTATACCATAAACATACATTCTAGGCAAGCACCGAAATGTATGAGTTAGACCGGCCGGAATATTCGTGTTCAATTCTCGGTTTACACCACCATAACCCGCAGGTTTCAGAAGGGCACCACCTTATACTTTGGCTACTTAGGTCCCAACAGATCAGTGCAATTGAAACCTTTACTGTCGATGACAATAGAGCAGGTAAAATGCTTGGACGTAAACATGCGAATTGATGCGGAATCAGAGGCAAGTTAGATCACGAACTTGAACCATTCGAGTTGTGTTAATTAATGCAAATTAGCATCTCCAATATTGTTCTTTAAGTAGTCGCTCACAACCTATTTATTGGGCTGTGCTCTCATGCAATAAGCCTCTATGTCTACCGAGCCTTGGTCTTCTGCATTCCGTTGGTGGGCTGGGCGCGTGACTGCGTAGTCAGACAGTCACAGTCTCAAGAGTCAGCTAGCAGCAGTAGCACAGTCGTCAGTGGAATAGAGTAGAGGTAAAGAAAGAAGCGTTACAACACTTTGTCGCTCCAGTTCATCGAGTTGAACAATCTGTATGGTTACCCCAATAATCGATCGTACTCATCGCAATGAGGCTGGACCTTACCGTAGTGCGATGGTTTGCGTGCCTCAGATAACCATTGAGCTACGCTGGGTAGTGCTTTTTTGCACATTCAGAGCCACTCATACCAAGTTGATCAATGATTAGAGGCCCCACAAACTCAACCTCCTGGTCCTCTAGGTTGGGGTTGGAATGATGGTGGCTCCTTATTCCTTGAAACAGACTCATTGTAGCCCACAGCCAAACACACTGTGATCAGGTTTTTGATCCAAGGGCTTTGGTTGAGAACCTTAATTGTTCTACTGTCTATGCTTGGGCAACCTGAGATTTAACTACCCCGCAATACAGTGAATTTCTCTTCAAACATTTTATGGATGCTGTGGCCGTCTCAGCAGATAATAAACCGCTCCCTATATTCTGCATAAAGCAGGGTGGATAGGGGCTTTCTACGCTAGTGCTTACGCCTTCCTGTCTTCCTACGCTTTTTCGCTCTTCTCGTCGCGCCCCAACTTCACATTTATTCCCATAGTTTCCAATCTCCAGCTTCTTGGCCCTCCATCAACTTGCTTTGCTAGGTGTTTATCTTCTATTTTCAACTCACATGCAAACGCTATGTGTTACCCCTGTCCGGTCGACAAGCTCATGTCCAACCAACTGTTCCACCTCAGCTCATTGGCTTCCATTTGGAGCCCTCAATCTTCCTTCAGACTGACATGCTTCAAGGTACGCACATTGCTACAGATCGGTCAACAGGCAGCACTTGCCCGAACATTGGAGACCCTCTCGATCGATATCTGCTGCTTATCGGAGACCCGCCTGCAAGACTCGAGCTCTGTGCTCACTCTGCGATCCCCTTCAGGTGACCCAAGCAGTATTTCCTCATTGCGCCTATCCGGGGACGATGCAGCTTCGAGCACCGGCCAAGCTGGTACTGGCATTGTCCTGAGTCCCCCGGTTGAAGCTGCTGTGGTTGATTGGATTCCAACCAGTATCCTGTTGTGTGCGGTCCGATTGGCTGGCTTGTTCAGAGCTTCTAAGTTTCGCGGGACTAATAGATTTCTATTCATCATCGCTGCAGACAGTAGCGATGATTCGATAATGAACGACTTCTACCGCCAACTGACTCAATTCCTTCGCCACAGAAGAAGCACGGACACTGTTGTGCTGGCGAGGGATCTGAACTCACAAGTTGGAAAGTTGTCCACTGATGAAATGCATCTGGGCGGCCAACATGGTGTAGGCTCCCGTAATGATAACGGTGAGCGGTTACTTCATTTGTGTGAGGAAGCTCTCTTATATATTGCGAGCACTAATATCCGACACAGCACCCGCCGGAGGGTGACTTGGTGCCCACCGGCATTGGACCAGAATTGGACGCACATCCATCACCTTGCCATCGGTTACCCCTGGAGAGGCTGCATCTAGAACTGTCGCTCGATTTGGAGCACATGTGTAGACACCGACCATGCACTCGTATATGCTGAAATACGGATGCGTGTTGGCGGACGCCCACGACGACGCTGTGAGCGCATTGATACCAGTCAAGTGTCGAAGCCAGCTTTTCTGTTTGCGTATCCAAATACGCTAACAAATGGGTTGAGTAAGCGCTCATTGGAGACAGTTGAAGGTCACTGGTCGCATGTTCACCAGACCTTACTAGCAGCAGGCAAATCTTCATGTGGTAAGTCTTATTGCCATAATGGACATTGGGCCTCTTCGCGGTCTAGAACTTATCGATGCTTGCCGGCATATTCTGGCTGAAAGCGAACACATTAAAAGCTCGTAAAGAGCTCCGGGCAAAACTCCGTGCTGGCCTGAAGAGAGACCGCGAATCCTGGTGTTCTCTTTCGTGCGTCAGAGATGGAAGTGACCGCTGCGGTTGGTAACCTACGAAGGTTATTCCCTCTGATACTGGAACCAAGTAGTAGGAGACCAGGTGTTAGTGAAACCATTTCTGACGAAAGTGGACAGCCTATACACAACTTGTCAAAACGCATGGAAGGTTAGGCTAAGCATTTTGAAAAGAAATTTAATCGGCCGGAATGGTTATGTTCCTCATCGGCCGCTGATCACCTTGCTCCCTGGGTTGTCTCCTTGGATCCACATTATCGCGCAGAAGTCGAACGTGCGATCGGACTGTTGAAGTTGAGCAAAGCTGCAGGACAGGAGGATCCTTACCTGGCCCTCTTCAAATTCAGGGGCCCTGCTCTTGTTTTTTTTACACGAATTTCTACTGAAACTGAGGGATTAGGAATTTGTCCCAACCGACTGGAGCCGCTCCGTTATAGTGCCGATCTTCAAGGGGACTCACTTTCGGAATACGGCAACCATAGAGGTATCAGTCTGATCCCCATCGTCTCCAAACTACTTTCCTGTGTCATCCGTTACAGACTGACTGGCGCTTGTAAAAGCCAGATTCGTGAGGAGCAAGCCGGGTTTCGTCGGAGTCGTGGCTGTATCGACCACATCTTCACTTTGCGTCAATTGTCGGAGCACCGCCACTCATATTGGCCGCCCACCGTAGTCGTGTTCCTCGACACTGAAGGTCCCTTCGATTCGGTTGACTGATGTGTTATTGGGACTGTCTACTCAGGAAAGGTGTGCCCGGGAAATATGTAAATATTATCCGCGCATTATACGCAGGTAGCTCGGGCAAGGTGAGGGCATACGGCAAGTTGTCGCCGCCTTTCAGTATGTCCAGTTGTGTGAGACATGGATGCCTGCTGTCACCTTTCCTTTTTAACTGCTATTGACGAAGTCATGGAGACTGCATTCACAAGACACGACTTAGAAGGTGTGGAGCTACTCCCAGGAGAACCACTTCTTGACTTGGAGATGCAGACGATAGTGCCTTCAGCTGTGACAGCTCCCAGAAGTACCAAGCTGCAAAGGACAGATTAGCACTGGCTGTCAGCCGCTTCAGCCTTTGCTTTGCGCTATCGAAGTACATAGCTTCCCTCAAAGATTGACAGGGATCGCCCCCTGCGCTGACTCTTGGTGGGGATCAGCTAGAAGTCGTATAAAAATTCATCTACCTGGGACGTTGTATCAGCGCCATTGAGATCGAAGATAAGATCACGAACCGTATAACAAAAGCTCAACTTGCGTTTGTTAGCTTTCGCCACCCATGGCGCAGACGCGACATCACTCTTGCCCTGAAGGAGGGAACAATCCATCGGTATGTTCGACCCTATTGTGCGGTTGCGAAACCTGATCCCTAAGATCAACGGATATAAATAAGCTAGTTACCTTCCATCACCCGTGCCTTCGCAGTTTGTCTCACATCTGGTGGGATCACCGCCTGAGTAACGAGCGTGTTCGACGCCTTGTTTACGGCACAGGAAAAGGAACTGAACCGCTCAGCACCGTCATTTCAAGCACCAAGCTCCGATGGCTCGAGCACCAGTTACGCATGCCAGCCCACCGGCTCCCGCGACGTGTGTTGTTTGCTTGTCCGGGGTTGTAAATGAAAGAAGAGGAGAGGTGGCCAACCGATGACTTCGTCGAGAGGAATGAAGACCCTTACTTCGAAGCTGACCTCGGTTTGAGCTTCATGGCTCCATGGTTGGGATCCAAAAGATGATGAACATGTTTAGCTAGATACATTTCTGACGGCTAGGAACCGACCTCAGGGACTTTTGTGCTGTGAGTTTCTTTGTCCCTCCCCATCTCTATCAGCCACCTCCTCTAACCACGATCTCATTTCGTAGCATAATATAATTTTACATAATAATATTTTTGTTGCCTTGTAGCCGGCTGGTAGCTTTTCGGAACGATGCCCATCCGTTTCCGCTATCTCAGTTGGCATGCAACTGTTGCGTTTGTTTTCTTTCTTTTCTTTTGTGTATTGTGGCACAGTAGCTGAGGAGTTTTGCAGCTCTAGCTAAGGTATATAATAATAATACTAATAACCGATCGTCCCCGGGGGAAACAGTGAAGTTCACCTTATTACGTGTGTTAATTTCTGAGATACACGGAGTATTTGGGCCCATAGGCCCTACTCAGTGTGCTCAAAAAAGTTTGAAGCTGAATAAGACTAACAACTTCGATGACACTTCTGTAATCCAGTAGAGTTAGCATGTTAATGATAGCTAAAATCGATTTATTGCACAACCTGATGAATAGTATCTAAGAACAACTACGATAAACTTTAATTCGTACATGGTCTTTCCGCCTGAAGGTGGCACACTTGATGTATCGTGTCTGTGTGATATGATCCTAATCCTTGAGTTTACGCTGTCGATATATCCGAACTCTTCCGATGTAGGAACGATTAATTCACTAGTCTGAGCAAAAGAATAAGGCACTTACAAACGCTCGCTGCCGCACAGACATTAAGTCCACCATGATTATGATGTTAGCAGCGTCATTTTGAACCTATACTAGCCCATCATAGCAGCGCCCAATGAATTTAGTCTAACCTTGGTAAGCCTCAATGCAGAGGCGTCGCAACTAATATTGTCGACTAGGGCGGTGGTAAAATTTTCGCCCTGACTTTAGGCAGAATAGGCGCATGTAGGCCACACAGTATGCTCACAATAAAGTGCAATCTAGTTTTCGATGTAACCGATGATAGCTTGGGACACCGAGTTAAATGTGACAAAAGTGACCACAATGGGACAAGTAGGGTAACGTGAGGAACCATGTTCGCGCAGGTGTGACACATGATGCAAAAATGTTGTTGGTCATACAGAGTAACAAGAACATGTTCAACTCTCCGATTATTCGGAAATATGCCCCTTTATCAAAAATCGACGGCACTAAAATTGCCGCCCCCTCTCACATGTTGCTCGGGGAAGACCACGAATTCAATCTGGCTAACGGTTCTACATTAATGTTTTCGTCCCAGTAGCTCACAAGTTACATATCACAGCAAAGTCCGGAAAAGCACAAGATGCGTTTCGCCCTATTGGGATACATCAGTGTTGAGCATTCCCTCGGTTCCTTACTGGAGAACGAACCAATGTCTCCAACCAGGTAGACCTAGGCGTCGTGCATTCTTCGTCTTTGAATTATGGTGACAACTGGAAGAAGGCCGCAAGCAGAATTTTCAGAATGTTGTGGTTAATACGCCGATTTTTCGGGGTCTTAACTGCCGAAATATTTGTGAAGTTGTTCTCAGCTTTCGTTCGCCTCCATCTGGTATAATGCGTCCAGGCTTGCCCGCCCTGCCTTGTTCGGGACAAAATGGAGCTTGAGAGGGTTTTGAGAGTAGATACCAAATTGGTCGTGGGGTTACGGGGCAATCGTACCCCGAGCGCCTACTTAGCTTGGGTATGTATTCAATGCACTACCGACGGCTTCGAGGAGATCTAATCCTTACTTACCGCATTTTAACAGGGAAGTTTGGACCGGACTTGAGCTGCCTATTTAGCCCGCCTAGGTTGCCTTGTCTTCGCGGTCATCCCATGAAGCTACACAAGCCGCGTTCCAACCGGATCAGGGTGGAAACTCGGTTATTGCGTAGAGTTATCGAGCGCTGGAACTCGCTTCTAGAAATTGTATTCAGTGAACCTACGCTTAAGGGTTTCGAGCGTCAGTTAGACGCACTTGGGTGGCAACACGAAACCTTTGCCTTCTCCGGAGCGTATCCATCTTCCGACTTTTAGTTCATATTTTGTCATTCTCTTCACTCTTTGGTGTTATTCTTCACTTAAATGATTTTCATTCCCCTTTATCTTCAATTTTCTTTCTACTTCTTTCTTATTTCACGTGACCTACACAGCGGGGACTGCTAGTGCAGCGAACGTGGGCAGTAATTGGTGGACCATGATGTGTTTCGGGTTTTTCGTTTTAGATCTATCAAGGGGGCCTAGCACCTTATCATTTTCTGACTCAGCGATCCGCTCAAGAAGGAACACTCAAGGGATTTTCATATCGTTCCAGTCCATCTGAACCTGAATGCCAACTAGTCGGCAGCTTAAGCCACTGAGCCATGAGGGACGTCGGTTAGACTATATAATTTGCAAGCTAACTGGAATCTATTAAGATCTATCTACCTCTGCCACGCCGATTACTACCATAGCAGATGAAAGTGCCTATCCTCCGAAGGTCATGACTTCCTCTCACTAGACGCTACGTCCATAGCATCTGAAACTTGGAGAGGCTACATTTTATCTTACTAATGAGTAGGAGGATTTTAGTTTTAATGTTTGCCTCCCAGTAGCTCACAAGCTACATAGCACAGCATAGTCCAGAAAAGCACAAGACGCCTTTCTCCCTATTGAGGCCCGTCAGTGGTGCGCATTCCCTCGGTCCCCTACTGGGGATGGAAATGACCGCTAGAAGTACATGCCAATTAGCTAGCAGCTTAAACCACTGAACCATGTTGGACATGGGCTAGGCTACATAATTTGCAAGCCAACTGGGATATAGCACGAACTATCATCCACTGCCATGCAGGCTACTACCTTAGCAGATGACAGTGACTAGCCTCCGAAGGTCATGACTTCCTGTCACTAAGCTACGTCCCTAGCATTTGAAATTAGGAAACACTACATTTTTTTCCTAATTAATTCAATCGTAACCTTGCCATCATCTCTATGGTGAGACAAACATCTTCTTTCTATGAATATTTTGACATTTTTATGAGGAGTGATCTGGACTGACGCACTCAGTGTTTGGGAGTATCTTGCGCTTGTCTTCCCCGGTCTCTACTAGATGGTTCCTGTGAACAGCCGCATTTCTATCCGCAGCTCGCCTTTTCTACCCATCACGTTCGTACTCAACTTGAATACGTTTGCATTGACATCGTTATATGTGCGAGTTTCCTCAAGTCTTTCTAGAGGAAAATACAGGGAATGAAGGTATGACTGGTATGCCGTATGGCGATTCGGCGAGAATGTGGCGTCACTGCATAAGTAACCAGTAGAGCAGACACATCCTTTCAAAGAGAGAACAGTTTTTCATGTCTAAAAATCCTTATGATGCTGTTATTCTTCACTGCTAATGATAACTATGACTTCCTTTGTTATTCGTCCTATGCTGTTTGCTTAGATAGATACTATTCATCAGTTGTATCAAAATTTCGACATCGTTGGATTCCAACCCCAATTCTCCGCCTCCTGGGGGCATTTGCATATTGTGCATTCCAGTTTTCACCAGTGGTCTGCCTGCGGTTTAACTCCAGACGATTGGGGCTAACTGAATAGGTCACCGGCCGGTGCACTAAATCCCTAAAATCGATTACCATCCATCGCTCAATCGTCATTGCCTTTTAGCCGTAACCGTACATGCTATTAACGAGACAATTATATAGGGATGATTTAGCTTCAAACATACTGGGGGAATCATGGATCGTGCAATTAACTTAAAGCGCAGACCTCCCATTTAGAGAAAACGGAGCTCCAGTCTACTGGTAGACATTACCATGTCTCTGCCTTGCCTACAGAAAGGAGGCATATTAAGAGTGTCATCTCTGTTCAAGCACACTAGCGAGTGGACGTATGCAGCGTTGTCCAGTGATTTAGTGGGGAATGCTCTGCAGTCTATGTTGTGTAGCCTGCTTCCAAGTCGTCATTCATATCTCAACATTGGATTTACTCCCAACCCACAATTTTCTCAGTGCAATTGTCCCGTTGTAGAACTAACTCATCTAGAACCCCAGTTGTTAGGATTGCCCAGTGCCACACCTCATTCCATTGTTAGCCTTCAGTTAGCCCCTCCTGAATGGGGGAGGCTAGCAGTTACATTGTCTTGGGCTAATTGGAAAGCAGGCTATTCTGTAAGGAGGCGTTCCACAAGTCTGCCGCGTGAAAATTCCAACAGGTAAATTTAAGGTGAATATGACATATATTCTTGTAAACGTAACTTGCTGTATAAATTTGTCAGTAAATTGAAATTGCTGCTGAAAAGATAGCCAAAAATGTCTACAATAAAGAAACCCATATATGCGTAACAACAATAAAATGAGTGTTTGCAATACCACTGGTAAAAACAATTATTTATGAGTTAATGGCGGATAAGCTGAAACATAAATGTACGTATGGTTATTCTTCTCCTCCTTGGAATAGATACTGCACTCTGTATGCAGAAATTTAGAACATACAACAGATAAGAATAAAACCCTTACATGCGAAGCCAGAAAAATACTTTATAATCACACAATTTTAGTGATCTCGGTAATTAGAAAAAAGTTTCTGTACTAAGCTGCTAGAGACCTGAAACATGGTTCCTCATCAAAAAATTAATAAATAGCAAGTTCTTATTGCCTGTTCACCAGGCAGACTGGTGGAACACTACAGTTCTCTAACGGTAACTAGCAAGTTAATTTGGGCACCCTTCAGGAATCCCTTTACAACAGACGGATAAAATAATGCCGAGGTAACTACGGGCAGGATCTTATAGCGGGATCGTTCAGTCAATATAAATACACGTTCGTTCTGCCTCAAGATGGTCGGAAAAGACAAACATAAGGGAGGGATAGACGTTTATTGTCGAGACATGCAATCAAGTTAGCTAAAGGCACAGTAAAATGGTTCTAGCTCGGGGGTGGTGTAGTCACCAGTAGAGACGCAGCCAACGCTCTTTAAAGGGGAATAGCAGAAGCGCGCGAATTGTGATTCGTCTAGGTGACACAAACATACGTAGTCATTGTTCGAACAGACAAGCTTCCTAAGTTGTCTAGTTACAAAATGATATTATATTTTACTAATATTTACACTGGCAAACCGAGGAATCTCCAGGTTACTACACAGACCCCTGCTAGTAGGGAACGGTTGGTGATCCCTCGATCTACGTGAGAACTCTCCATCGCGGGCTAGCCTTCCTCGGTAACAGGCAGTGAAATCAGACGCCGCAGCTGTGGGAGGATCTGATGATCGGACCGTAACGGAATGGCATTCGTGTCTTCCCTTAAGGTACAAATTTATTGGAAGGTTCGAGGCGTACGATCACTCTTAGTGGAACACAAGTGAGTGTTCTCCGGGTTGGCGACATAGAAAGGAAAAATGCAGCGGGGAAGGTCAGACGTGCAAAAGAGGCGACAGAAACGTACGGGAAAGACGTTTACCAAATAAGCAGCGGAAAGTCAAGTAAACCACTATTTTTAACGGTTTTCAAAACGTTTTTTCCGTGTTTCTTCTTTTCTTAAAAACCTTTTGTGATTTTTGGCTATTCAAAACATTTTGGACTTTTTGCGCATTTCCGAGGGTACTGACTTGAATGAAAACTTGAAAACGCCGTTAGAAGCAATATACTAAGCTAACGTTCTAAGAAAGGTGCCGGCTTATGAAACCGAACACCAGACCTAGTAAAAGTTTTAGGCATGGTGGAGTCGGATGGCTCGGTTCGCGGATTGCGTTTGTGGTTTTGCTGTTTCCAGGCGTTCCTTCTATCACCGGTTGTGTCGCTTAATCGGAGGACCAAGGAATGAGGTGGTCATTTGACACCGGTTCGACTTAAACCAATTTGAGGCAGTCGATCAAGAGAGTTTCGCACTTGCCGTAGCGTTTGATAATGAAGTAGGGATCCTTAAGTAGTAGGACTTTGAATGTACCTTCGTAAGGTCATTCGGGTGGTCCACGAAGACCATCATTGTGAGTGAAGACAAACACGCAATGGAAAAGCAATTTCGGAAAGAAAGACGGGGTCCTTTTCCCGTACGCCGGTCGACGCATTGTCGTGCCTAGGTCATTAGTTATGCCAATTCAGATACTAGAATCTAGACAATGCGAAGAAACTTTCCGCAATTCACTTCAGGCAAATACGATTACAAGACAGAAAAACATAAAGGTAAGCTAATGCTGGGTAGGTGATTTACTGAACGAAGTCGATCAGTAGTCCACTCGATACAGTCAGAGATCATGAGTCGCACCAGCACGCGCGGAGAAGCACACACGCCCAAAGCACAGACGCGTTGGCCGGCAGGTCTGCAACAGTCACTCTCAGTCGTAACCGTGGTCAGGACATCACGGCTACGGCAACTGTATACACTGTATCAGTGTTCTCTGCTTGCACTAATCCGGCTGAAGTATTCTGATTGCAATGGCTTCACCGGTGGCCAACAAGCGCCTTCTGATTCCTTTGGGGTTGCCCCTCGGTGCTGTGTAAACTATATTGAATGCGTCATTAGTCCGAATCTGATGGCCGGTACTAAGCAGATGTTCGAGGATCGAGCTGCGGACATTCTTAACCATACCATGTCGCTATCCACCTAGCTAGACGGCTGGTCGTATGGCCGAGGTACCTTGCACCACAGGTGCAGGTGAATTAATATAGAACAAAAGATTCGGAACGAGCCGGGATTCTACCTTTGAGGCGTTGGGTGACGAGCGAAACATTTTCAGCTGATATATAAACTTTAGTCACTGGATATGTATTGCTCATCGCCAGTGAGTCTCCTATTCAGTAATTCGAAAGGGAGATCTCCTTTGAAAGAACAGAGGTAAACATCCTTCTTTCTTGTAGTCTGTATCGTGTTAATTTGATCAGAAACAGAAGAACGCTTTGTCATAAATATTGACGTTGTTGCAACCAGGATACTTCAGCCGTATTTGTTAAAGTAGAGAACATTGATACAATCTATACTGTTGCCGTGACCGTAGTGTCCGACCGCTGTTACGACAGAGTGAAGATTGTAGACCTGCCGACCAATGCGTCTGCACTTTGTGCGTGTGTATGCCTCCGCGCGGGCTCGCGCGACTCATGACCTCTGACTGTATCGAGTAGATTTTTGATCGTTTTCCTTCAATCAATTACATGCACAGCGTTCGATTCATCATCATCATCATGCACGTTAGCTAGAGGTGGGGAACATCTCAGTTACTGTGCCGCAATACATAGAAAAAAGAAAAAAATGCAACCGGTGCAAGCCGGCTGACCTACCGGTAACAGATGGGCATCGTTCCGGTAAGCTACCAGCCGGCTACTGTGTATCAAAAAATTACTATGCAAAATTATGTAAGGT
This sequence comes from Dicrocoelium dendriticum, assembly GCA_944474145.2. Lineage (NCBI taxonomy): Eukaryota > Metazoa > Platyhelminthes > Trematoda > Plagiorchiida > Dicrocoeliidae > Dicrocoelium > Dicrocoelium dendriticum. The sequence continues at coordinate 78,301,304 of OX104071.1, read as the reverse complement.
TAAATAATGAGATTATGGTTGGAGGGGGAGGCTAAGAGGCATGGGGTGGGACAAAGAAACTCACAGCACGAACGCCACTGAGGTCGGCTCCTAGCCATGTCAGCAAGTGTGTCCAACCAAACGTGTTCATCGTCTTCCGGACCTCAACCAAGGAGCCGAGACGCTCCAACCGAGACCAACTCAGAAGTGAGGGCCTTCATTCCTCTCGACCAAGTCATCGCTTGGCCACCCCTCCTCTTCTTCCATCCACACCCCCGGCGCGTAAACAACGCACGTCGCGGGAGCCGGTGGGCTGGCATGCGTAACACGTAGCCGAGCCATCGGAGCCTGATGCGTGAAATGACGGTGCTGAGCGGTTCAGTTCCTTTTCCTGTGCAATAAACAAGGCGTCGAACACGCTCGTAGCTCAGGCGGTATTCCCACCAGATGTGAGCTAAATTACGAAGCCAACGGTGGTCGAACGTAACTAGCCTCTTCAGGTCCGCTGATTAAGCGGCAAGGTTTCACAACCGTACAGTAGGGTCGAACGTACCGCCGCATTGTATACTCTACCCTTCAGTGCAAGAGTGATGTCGCGCCGGCGCCATAAATTGCGAAAGTTAACAAAAACGCCACGAGCTTTTGCTACACGGTTCGTGATCTCATCTTCAATCCCACGGGCGCTTATACAACTTCCCAGGTATTTGAATTTTTGAACGACTTCTAGCTGATCCCCACCAAGGGTCAGCGTAGGGGGCTGTCCAGACCAATCTTGAAGACACGCTTTGCCTTCGAGGGTGCGAAGCAAAGCCCGTAGTGACGGACAGCTAGGGCTAAGCTGTCCAGTGCCGCTTGGCACATTTGTGAGATGTCACAGATTAGGACAATATCATCAGCATACAGCGTTCGCTTATCTGTACATTTATCTGTCTTGTAATTGTATTTGCATGAAGCAAATTGCCGAAAAGAGTTCTGTTTGCAAATGTTATGCTTCTTATATCTGAACAAGCATACTTAATGAATTAACGAAACGCATGCATCCCGTCGCTTTTTCCAACTTCATAAGTATTTGAAGTTTAACGCTTGGCTTGCCGCAAAGAAGACGGCAATTCGATTCATACACGAATGTGTTTAACGGAATCATTTTCCTAAAACTTACTGGAAGGCTCTAAAGTGCAGTCATGTAAGTCCGACCGCGAAGTCATTAAAGCGTCACGGCTGCAGCATTTTGGAATCTATTCATTCACAAATTCAGGAGTTAGAACGACTCCGTTCACATTATCAGTCATCTTTGGATGAACTTAGCCCAGACGAACGTAAATCTTTTGACACCTACGTAGAAAGTGTGTGTGATAAAACCTCGGAGAGGATATACACAGTATTGCTGAAAAGTCTGGAATCTAACATTTCCGAATCCAAATATCCATTGCACCCAGAACGACAAGTGTACAACCTTGCTGGTGTGCACTTAAAGAAATGGCAATGGGAAGCCCTCGCACTGGGGCCGAAATGTTGTGCATCACAACCACGCTGCGGGCATATCCATTTACGGACGCAATTTGAAAGTTTAATGCAACAACTCACTTGATTCCCACGTCTGTCCTCACCGAAGACACTTTCAAAAGCACTTTGATGCACCTTTCTCAGCAGTACCTGAGCTACAAGCCACCATTCTCGAAGAGGATCACTAGTGAACATCGGAAAGTTGTAAAGGAATTAACATCTAATCCTGATATTGTGCTAACTCGGCCTGATAAAGGGTCGGGTTGGGTATTGATAGACAGGTTCGACTACATAGAAGAATTGCATGCCGTTTGCATGATACGACGAAATTCAGACTTGATCCGATACAAGAGGACAGCACAATGCAAGCTGAAACCAAACTCACGAAATCACTGAAGGAGCTGAAACGCAGTAAATATATTGATACCTGCACGTTAGAGAGGCTAACCTCGTGTGGATCGCATCCATCTTACCTCTACGGATTATCGAAAGTGCATAAACCCAACATGTTACTGCGTCCGATCATCAATATGTCTGGCTCCTTCGTGCACTCATTTGCTAAATAGCCCGTAAGATTGCTTGAGCCGCTACGCAATAAATTTTCAGTCCATACTCTGAGTGATTCATTGGAATTTGTAAAAGAATTGGAAGATTTGAATGTGAAAAACAAATTGACGCTTCCTTTGACGCAGAATATTTTTTCACAAATCTTCCTTTGCTTGAAACTGTGAACTTTATTCGCCATTACGTAGCATGATAACATTTCCACTGAAATCCATGTGCGCAATTTCTTATTTTTGGATCCAGTAAGTACAAGAGAAGACTCTTGCGTTGTCTGTACCATCTGACCGCAAGAATTTGCAGTCCAAAAACGCTAAAAGCGGAATTTGAGTTTATTCAAAAAAAACACTGCGGAGCAAAAGGTATCCCACGAATTTTAACACAAAGTCATTCCGCTGTTTCTGATCAAATTAACACGATACAGACTACAAGAAAGAAGGATGTTTACCTATGTTCTTTCAAAGGAGATCTCCCTTTCGAATTACTGAATAGGAGACTCACTGGCGATGAGCAATACATATCCAGTCACTGAAGTTTATATATCAGCTGAAAATGTTTCGCTCGTCACCCAACGCCTCAAAGGTAGAATCCCGGCTCGTTCCGAATCTTTTGTTCTATATTAATTCACCTGCACCTGTGGTGCAAGGTACCTCGGCCATACGACCAGCCGTCTAGCTAGGTGGATAGCGACATGGTATGGTTAAGAATGTCCGCAGCTCGATCCTCGAACATCTGCTTAGTACCGGCCATCAGATTCGGACTAATGACGCATCCAATATAGTTTACACAGCACCGAGGGGCAACCCCAAAGGAATCAGAAGGCGCTTGTTGGCCACCGGTGAAGCCATTGCAATCAGAATACTTCAGCCGGATTAGTGCAAGCAGAGAACACTGATACAGTGTATACAGTTGCCGTGGCCGTGATGTCCTGACCACGGTTACGACTGAGAGTGACTGTTGCAGACCTGCCGGCCAACGCGTCTGTGCTTTGGGCGTGTGTGCTTCTCCGCGCGTGCTGGTGCGACTCATGATCTCTGACTGTATCGAGTGGACTATTGATCGACTTCGTTCAGTAAATCACTTCCCCAGCTTTCGTGGCTAGGGGCCGAACCTAGCGCGCGTCTTAGCGACGAGTGTTAGGTTTTTCGGAGAGAATGTCTCTTGGTAGTCGGAGTATTTTTCAATGAACCGGTTTGACGCTGGACCTTTCGGGATTGGCTTTCATTACTGATCGAATTCCCAGCAGCACCAGTTGCAAAACCTTTGTCCAACTAATTGCATTGGCGGCACTTAGCGAGGCTTTAAGCTGTCGATGGAAGCCTTCCCCCATTCCGTTTTTGTGATGATGGTTGGGGGTTATCCGGATGCGTTTACATTCAAGAGCTTTGAGCAGAGCGTTGAAACTTGGCGATTCGAATTTTTGACCAAGGTTGGATGTCACAGTGGCTGCACAGCCGAGTGAAGCGACCCAGAGCTCAGCGAATGCGTGTTTAATGATCTGAGCAGAAACATCGGGAGTACTGACAGCTTCAGGAAAACGAATGGCATGATCCACCATGGTCAGTATGTAGACCATTATTTTTGATGGCGGAAGTAGTCCCACAATGTCGGGGCGGACGTTGGCGAATCGAGCAGACCCCGACGGAAAATGTCCAATCTGAGCGGCAACATGTCGGTGTGCTTTTGCCCGCTGGTAAGTCATACGGTTGCGTGCCTAAAGTCTGACGTCGCCCTGCATGTTAAGCTAGAAATACCTGTCGGCAATCATATTGACTGAAACGCGGATGCCAGGATATTCGATATTGTGCAGCGTATCGAAGACTTTTCGGCGAAAAGTACTTGGTACAATTGGACCTGGATGTCCGGTAGAGACGTCGCAGATTATTCTACCTGTAAACAAAGGAAGCGGTCTAGGTGCCAAATTTAGCATGGACTTTTCGCATGATGCCTTAAGTCATTTTTTGCTTACTGAGCTGCGGCCATGGCTGACCGATCGAGCGACTGATCGGTCGGAGCCAGAGTCTATTCTCGAAAGATTGTCCGCCACGAGGTTGTCCTTACCAGACACATGTTGGACGTCCGTCGAAAACTGAGCGACCAAATCTAGATGACGAACTTCATGAGGAGTATGTCGAGGCAAAGGATTCCGGAAGGCGTAAACGAGTGGTTTTCGATCGATAAAGATCGTAAAACGGTTACCTTCAAGAACTTTCCTAAAATGGTGAACGGCGGTCTAGACATCGCGTAAATCACGGCTGAATGTGCTATATTTCGTCTCGGCTGTCTGAAAACGTCGAGAAAAGAACGCTAGTGGTTTTCAGTTACCTTGGTACAACTGCTATAGAACAGCGCTGTTTGCATTTTTCGAGGCGTCTACGGCAACACTGATCAGAGCGTTCCAGTCGAAGTGATGGAGCATGACGGCGGAATCCAATGCTTCTTTGCTCTCTTTGCATGCCTTTTGTACTTCAAGCGTAACATCCACTTTACCGTTGTTGCGTTCACGCAGAAGATCCGTGAGCAGTCGCATAAGCTCGGCGCAGCGTGGTAGGAATCTGCGATAGTACTTGGCCATGCCGTTAAAGAGTCCAAAGTTGGCGAGAGTCATTGGAGGAAGTAGGTTGCGGATTGCTTGGACTATGTACAGCAAAGGACGGATACCCTCGGAATCAAGTTGGTGTCCCAGGAACTCAACGCGCGGCGACAAGAAAATGCACTTGTCGGGGTTGACGGTGATGTTGTGCCCGTTCAGCCATTTGAACAAGAGTCGCAGATGCTTTCAGTGTTCCTCTTCCGAAGAAATGGCCACCAAGATGTCGTCAACGTAAGGGTGGACGAAGTCGAGTCTACCCACGACAGAGTCAATGAAGGGTATAAATTTTCGCGCAGTGTTGCGCTGACCGAATAGCATTGATAACAACTCGAACACTCCAAATGGCGTGATAACATAGGTTTTCGGTATGTCTTCTTCGGCGACCGGGATCTGGTGATAAGGTTGCACCAGATCAATCTTTGGGAACACGCGGGGCCATGAAGACCCGCCGTGATATGCTGTGGGTTGGGAGGCGGATATCGGTCCGAAACTGTCACGTTGTTGAGAGTGAGTTAATCTCCACACGGTCTCCAGTCGCCTGACTTTTCAGGCACCATGTGAAGTGGTGAAGACCAAAGGCTTTTGGACGGTCGGACGATCCAAAGTTCAATCATGCGCTGGTCAGAGCTGGTCAGCCCGTTTTCCTGCATGTTTTGTTTAAAGAAGTATGATGGGTAACACGACCTGGCCTGTGGGCCAAATCATGGATGATACCAGCAGTAGAAAGAGGTTCTGAGCGATGATTTCGACAGAGATTTTGATCGAGTTGGACGTTGGCGACGTGATGAACGGCATCGGCAGCTACTCCTAGGAGTTGTGAAATCGGTAAAATTCTTGTTGAGTGCAGCGATCTGCGCTTTCATGTCTGCGATGTCGTCATTCGGCGTAGATCGAATTTGTAAAAACCGGCCACATGAATCCAAAACTTGATTGGCCATATCGGCCATCAGCTCCAGTGGTGCACCCGCGTTTGCGTAGTGTACATTGCACGTTTCAAGCACCAATCTACGCAGCCACATTTTTTGAGAAATGCTTCGACTACAGTGTCGGGTTTGGATAAACTTTGCATCTTTCGCAATAGCTGCGATGGCTTGAGGTCACGTAACTCCGTTTCACCAAGAAGCTTTATGACACGCTGATGCTCTGAAGGACCAGTTCTTTTGAGAACCGCAGCTTTTATATTTTCGTGAGTTTTCTACTCAGCTGACAGATCCAGGATATAGTCAATGTCGTCTAAGACGTGAAGAGGAAGCGCGGAGATGACGTAGAAATATTTGATCCTTTCAGTTCTGATGACACCTAGTTCGAATAGTGTTTCTAACTGAGCAAACCAATGTTTTGGATTACTTTCACGAAATCGCAGAGTGGTTTCCGACCTGACCGTCAGGACCCAGGTTACACTCGCCTATGGCAAAAAGGCTCCAAACTAACCGATATAAATTCAGCAACGTGCGCAAAAGGTAAAAATGGATGGACGTAAAGAAAACTTAGTAAGCTACTTACCAACGCTTCAATCGGGATCAGCAATTATAGCGGAATCGTTCGGTCGCTATAAACGGACAGAAAAGGCTAACACAAGGGTAAGATGGACGTTCATTGTCGAAACGTTCAATCGTGTTAGCCATAGGCACCGCAAAAATATTTCAGCTAGGGAGGTGGTGTAGTTGCCAGTCAAGACGCAGCGAAAGCTCTTTGAAGACGAAGACCGGAAGCGCGCGAAGTGCCCTTCCTCTGGGTGACTCAAACATACGTAGTCATCGTCCGAACAGAGAAGCTTCCTAAGTTTCCTAGTTACAAAATGATATTATATTTTAAGAATATTTTACTCGGACAAACTGGGGAATCTTCAGGTCACTACTGCCGCTAGGGACTTGTAGGGACTAATGAAACACACTCATACATCGCAAGATTTATAAAAAAACACTTTGCTTTTGTCTGTTCAGCAGGCAGACTGGTGGAACACTACAGTTCTCTAACGGTAACTGGCAAATTAATTTGGTTACCCTTCAGGAACCCCTCACAACAGACGGATAGGATAACGCAGAAGTAACACCGGCTAGGATCTATCCAGTTATGACCGGGAACAAGGGATATAATCGGAAAAGCAGAGTCAAAACCGCTTTTTGTCCAACTGAAGCCATTTAACTTTTATTACTATGGAACCCTAGAAGTCCAACCATGATTAGTTGGTGTAGTTCACTGGGTGGTATACTTAGTCCACCAAGTGACTGTAAGTATCTTCAGTGAGAGTTACACAACCTATGGACAGCTGGGACAACAGAGTACGGAACATTTATTCATCATCGGTACATCACATGCATCATATTAGATACTCTGCATTCGCAGCTGTTTAATGACTTCATCCACTGCTCAGTCGCTTAATATGGTAAGGCCCCGTTAGTGGATAGACATCGGTTTTAATCCATTGTAATTCAAAGATGTCTTGCAACACTAACTAGTAGTAATATACGGAAAATGTGTCCCGGAGTTTTTTAATATTTGTTAGACGACTGAGTGATTCAGATTGGAACGAATTTCCTCGTTACACTAATAGTTCTTCGACTGTGCTGAATACCACTAACTCTAGTGTTGATAGTGTCTCCATAAAGAAGTAGATATATGCTGGAATACTAAGATAATTTATCCGTTTAAAACCACCAGTAACGTGTTAGTGAATAGTTGGATACATTGAGTACATTCCCTTTACCAGAGATAGTAGACCGACGTCGTATTACATATAGATATATATGTGTGTGTATATATGTATTCATGTATGTATACATATATATATATAGCCCACTAGACATTTATATGAGAAAGAAAGGCATTAGGACAGAACCGAAAACCCACCACCTGAAATAAAGAGGCTTAGCATGCAAGCACGCGGTTAGTAAATCGAATTCAGCGTGCCTACAAACGCTGCGCCGGTGCTGCCTACGTTCACTGCGGGACCATGAGTTAGGCCCTTTGGGACCACTACAGAAGCGACGACGGGTCCTGCAGAGAATTACGGCGAGCCGGCGCAGCGTTTGTAGGCACGCTGAATTCGATTTACTAACCGCGTGCTTGCAATGATAAGTCTCTTTATTTCAGGTGGTGGGTTTTCAATTTTGCCTTAATGCTTTTCTTTCTCGTATAAATATCTCCCTGTACTCTATTCCATTAACTTGCACACATCGCTTAAGCCAATTGTATTCGATTTCCATAACATTTTTGTGTTCGTGGCATTCCGTGAACTATACTTTCTGAACCTCGTGCACTTAGCTAGGATTTGTTTGTAAACAACTTATTACATATGCTATTTAATTAAGGTTTATATCACCGTTTCCTTATGCATTAATCGAGTTTTTCTCGTTTTCTTTCTCTTTCTCTCTCTCTCTCTCAAGTGTTTGGCTGTTGTTTGATATCCCCGGTGTGGCTGCGCTTGATGTGCATGTTGACAAGGTGACTACCTGTCTATTACCCACTACCTCGTCCATACTGGCTCCAGGAGACAGTTGGTCGTTGCTGGGGGGGACGGGGTGCACGGTCCTTGTGGCCGTGTTAGGCTCGAAGAGTGGTTCCATGCAGTCAGTGTGGAGCGGACTACGGTCCAGCCACCGCCTTGTGTGCGCTTGATTCCCAAATACAGTGTGCTTGTGTTTGCCTGTGAAGGAGTGTGGGCCGGCTCCGTTGATGAAACGTGGTTCCCATCCGCATGCCTCCCGGTCTTATTCCATATATACATATGGTTGGCGGCATCCGGTTTCGGATTTGCCTGTCACTGTGGCGAGCCACAGGACGCCTGCGCCTACAGAGGGACCATGGATGGCTTGCGCTGCACCACCCACAGCTCCAACCACACACCCCATATCCAGTGTAAACCCGAAGGAATAAGACCGGGAGGCATGCGGATGGGAACCACGTTTCATCAACGGAGCCGGCCCACACTCCTTCACAGGCAAACACAAGCACACTGTATTTGGGAATCAAGCGCACACAAGGCGGTGGCTGGACCGTAGTCCGCTCCACACTGACTGCATGGAACCACTCTTCGAGCCTAACACGGCCACAAGGACCGTGCACCCCGTCCCCCTCAGCAACGACCAACTGTCTCCTGGAGCCAGTATGGACGAGGTAGTGGGTAATAGACAGGTAGTCACCTTGTCAACATGCACATCAAGCGCAGCCACACCGGGGATATCAAACAACAGCCAAACACTTGAGAGAGAGAGCGAGAAAGAGAAAGAAAACGAGAAAAACTCGATTAATGCATAAGGAAACGGTGATATAAACCTTAATTAAATAGCATATGTAATACGTTGTTTACAAACAAATCCTAGCTAAGTGCACGAGGTTCAGAAAGTATAGTTTACGGAATGCCACGAACACAAATATGCTACGGAAATCGAATACAATTGGCTTAGGCGAGGTGTGCAAGTTAATGGAATAGAATACTGGTAGACATTTATATGAGAAAGAAAAGCATTAAGGCACAAACTGTAAACCCACCACCTGAAATAAAGAGACTTGGCATGCAAGCACACGGTTAGTAAATCGAATTCAGCGTGCCTACAAACGCTGTGCCGGCTCGCCGTAATTCTCTGCAGGACCCGTCGTCGCTTCTGTAGTGGCCCCAAAGGACCTAGCTCATGGCCCACTAGACATTTATATGAGAAAGACATATATACATATATATATATATATATATATATATTCGGTCTCATTTCGGCATACAAGTCAAAAAATTGACCCCATCACTTAGTTGAACTCTGCCACGCACTGTGGAGTAATACTTCGATTATTCATTCTGTTATTTACTTATTTTATATGTTAACTTAATATGATGCAGTGTCTCATGGTTTCCTTCATCAGCCATTTGGACTTGCTCGCGTCTAATTGGGTGTAAATGACAAAGTATAGGTTGTCGGATTCCACCAAATCATGCCACAGATCCCGTCCCTAATTCCCTTGTTTCTCTGCCCCGGATTCTCATCCGCTGATATTTTTACGGTTTCACTGATTGGACTATCGATCGTTTTGTTTCATTCGCGTATGAGTTAATTGCTTAGTGTGTTGTGTAACTGGCTGGACATCAGTTAACTTTTGCCGGCATTTGGTCCCATTTGCCCTCCAGTTTTAAGTTGAGAACAGAACTATTGTACATTGTGTCGGATGTTATCGAGGTCAGTATATAATTTGCTGCCCTAACTCATTGTAAATTTGCCCCTGAGCGCACTTCTGGCCTTGAATTATTAAATGATCTGGGAGTCTTACGTATTACTTGAATCCACCGCTAATTTATCGGTAACAGGCTTTAAGTACTTTAGTACTTGAGATGTCTGTATATTGTGGGAGTATATTAATCAGTCACTTTACCAAGAGGGTGGGGCTTCACAAATTCCGATTAACTAGACAAAACACCCCGGCAATTTTGCCCCTACACAATATGCAATATAGTTCACTCTTATCACCAACGAAGGTGACAAAGCGACAGTAATCCCAAAAGCAACCTTTATCCATATGATGCCTAATGTTGTGGACACATCAGCTGGTTAACAGTCCAGCCTAATGAGACGCAACTTGGATGATTCACTCCGGCTGTCCATCAGCGACCCTAACTTACCAACTAAGCTTACTTTGCTATTTTTCTTGTTACTTCCTCTCCGCACAGCATTAAAGCACCAGTTGAAGCCTGTGTGTGTTTACGCATCAGTATTGTTCATCCAAGTCGCTACAATATTCAACTGACCCACACACTTGTAATGCATAATCCTGTCTGACGTAAGTTACCCATCTGTCACACAACTGGTTAGAGACCAGTGGAATTGGATGATAAATTAGTCGACCTGCACACGTGTGCTGAACATCTGTCACCTGAAACCCGCCATACCACTCATTTTGACACTGGTTGCATGGATACATAGTCACTGTCAGTAATACACCATTTAAAACGGTCTCATGGAGCAGATTACTGATAATGGGATCAGAATCGGGATTTGTTAGTCGCTCTGGATGACTGTCGTGCCGTAATGTCGTCACAGTCCATCTTAATCAACTCGATATCCAACTGCAAAATTTCTGATTTGTCCCCAGAGATTTTGTATACGGAGTGCTCCTGACGCTTCATCTTCAAACCATTCACGATCTTATTTAATGTCTTCTGGTATGTAAGACAGAAATGGGATTCGATTCCTGGGTAGTAGAGATTGTCAACAGGCACACCGAACACTATACCATCTGGTTCCGAGTTTAGCGGTTCAGGACTATGTATGTGATATTTGCACGGAATGGCTTGCGGTACGAGACTTTCAATTGAGCCACTGAAGTAAAATTCTGTAAATCATTTTACTTGGGTCGTGTTTAACACAATTTGGCCTCACATGCCGCATTGCACACAGCCACGCTTCAGACGAGTCAGCCATTGGAGGTGATGTTTTTCGCATCATGCTAATTACTTCCAGTGCATTTATTCACACACCCCAGCAAATAGCCCAGTTAGCTATTCCTTTGCTTCGCATTCTGACATGAAATGTTGATTTGCGGTCGAATCTCAAGTATGCTCCTTAGGGTCCACTATTTAAGCGATATCGTAAGGAATATTTGCAGGTTGGACGCGCAGAACCTTGTCTTGTTCATCAACTTCTTCAACGCATTGGCCTAAAATTGTGCTTTTTGATATGATTGTCTTTGAAAACTACCTTATTCCCTTACATGCCTTCTTCTTGTACACAAATGGCCTTCCTCGTACCTTTCGCTGTAACCTAAAACTGGTGTTACAAACAGAACTAAGCGATCCTCCGTGGATCATAAACTACACAGTTTGACTAAAATAATAAGGAAAGAAAGTGTGATAAACGCGTACGTTACATACTGCCATGACCATCGATGACATAATCCGACGCGCTGCTAATGCGACCAAGGTGGTACTTGACGGAATTCTTCTTCGGAGTCCAGCATGACTTGGGGTGACATCAAAGTTTCCAACTGCTTCGCAGTGGGCCTGTGGTAGGCGCATTTTTATTGCCTGTGCAATCCAATATTTTCTATGGCGAGTTGCACTGCCCAGTCTGCGTAAACACATCGGTACTATTTTATAGTGTTGAGTAAGAATTGCTAAATACAGGTGAGTGTAAGTCATAACCTTTCTTGATCACTCTAAATTATTAGATGGAATAAACTGCCTGACACTATAAATAGCGTTTTAACCGACATATACAAATAGAGTCCAAATTTCTTCATTAAATAATAGCGCAGTGGCAAAGTTAAGGAGTCAAATAGAGTTCACCAAATATAAAAGCACTCAGATAGTCTGTGGTAGAGATGCAGTTAAAAGACCGTTTCATCCTTGTTAGAGTAGCCAAAACTGATTATTCTTTCTACACATCCCGAGGGCTGGAATTGGTGACCCACATTCTGGGTGCTTCGAATGGTGTCTCTATGAAACGGTAGACACTTCTACAAATGAACAATGTACGATGATTCCTCACGGGTAAAAATGCATGGGGTCGACAAGTCCCGTAGGATGGCTAGAGTAATAAGTATAATTTGAAGGATCATCTAATAATTAAATCGTTATTTCAAGCGTCCACCGAGTTAAATGCACTACTGCATAACGATATTTAGAAGTGGGTATGGGATGTGCACAAGCAAATTAGTATAAAGAGCTGTTATAGTTCGGTAAATGCATGAGAAATAAAAAAGGAAACAACACGGCTCACTCGTTTGTTTCTTCCTTTGACAATTGTGGTATTTTAATTCAGTTTATCTACATCCAGGCTACTCACATGGACATTTCTGCATGTATCATCGACGCCAGTTTGCGGGAGGGCCGTTAAGCACATGGTTAGATTTGCGTTGTTTCGTCCTCCAACTGGAACGGACTGTATCAAGTAGTGCAACTTTGAAAGCGTTTCACCGAGGCGTTTTTTTGAAAAGCGTTAATGTAGGGGCAAGGATAACGTGAGTCGGAAGGGTATTCCAGGCACGGGACACAAAGAGGGAGAAAAGGTTTCGTCGACAATCAAGTTGACTGTAGTGCGTTGGCAGTTTGAGCTGATGGCCTCTCAGGTTGGTATTTCGGCTCAATTGCAACAGATTGTGACATGGGTGAGTTGGGCTCGTCAGTATTAAGTAAACCATGATTAGGTCTCCTCGCTGATATCGATATGCACCAACGTACAATCTCAGGGACTGCAGTCTGCAGTCTTTGGAACTTATAGATGCTCGCCGGCATATTCCGGCTGGAAGCGAACACAATGAAACTCGCAAAGAGCTCCGGGCAAAACTCCGTGCTAGCCTGAAGAGAGACCGCGAATCCTGGTGGTCTCGTCGTGCAGCAGAGATGGAAATGGCCGCTGCCCTTGGTAACCATCGTGAGTTATTCCGTCTTATACGGGAATCGGGCAGCAGGAGACCTGGTGTTAGTGAAACTATACGTGACGAGAGTGGACAGCCTATCCACAATTTGTCAAAACGTCTGGAGCGTTGGGCTGAGCACTTTTAAAGGCAATTTAATCGGTCGGAAGTATTAGATTTCTCGCCGACCAGTGATCGCCCCACTCCCTGGGCTGTTCCTTTGGATCCACCCTCTCGCTCAGAAGTCGAACATGAGATCAAACTGTTGAAGTTAAATAAATCCGCGGGACCTGGTGACCTTCCTCCAGCCCTCTTCAAATTCGGGGGACCTGCTCTTGTGGATGATTTACACGAGTTACTGGTGAAACCGTGGGAGCAGGAAACTGTCCCAACCGATTGGAGCCGATCCATCATAGTCCCAATTTTCAAAGGAAGCTCACGATCGGAATGTGGCAGCCATAGAGGAATCAGTCTGATCTCCATCGCCTCCAAATTGCTTGCCTCTGTCATCCTTCACAGACTGACTGGCACTCGTGAAAGCCAGATTCGTGAAGAGCAAGCTGGATTTCGTCGAGGTCGTGGCTGCATTGACCACATCTTCACCTTGCGTCAGTTGTTGGAGAACCGTCACACATATTGGCGGTCCACCGTTGTCGTGTTCCTCGATATAAAAGGTGCACTCGATTCGGTGGATAGACATGCACTTTGGGACTGTCTACTCAGGAAAGGTGTACCTGAGAAATATGTGAATATTATCTGAGCATTATATGCGCGTAGCTCGGGCAGAGTGAGGGCTTACGGCAAGTTGTCGTCGCCCTTTAATATCTCCAGCGGCGTGAGACAAGGATGCCCGCTGTGACCTTTCCTCTTCAACTTCGCTGTTGACGAAGTCATGGAAATCGCGTTCACAGGACACGACTTAGAAGGTGTGGAGCTACTCCCAGGAGAACGACTTCTTGATTTAGAGTATGCTGATGATATTGCCCTGATCTGTGACAGCTCACAAACGTGTCAAGCGGCACTAGACAGATTAGCACTAGCAGTCCGTCACTTCGGGCTTTGCTTCGCACCCTCTAAGGCAAAGCGTTTCTCCAAGATTGGTCTGGACCGCCTCCTACGCTGACCCTTGGTGGGGATCAGCTAGAAGTCGTTCAAAAATTCAATTACCTGGGAAGTTGTATCAGCGCCCGTGGGATTGAAGAGGAAATCACGAATCGTATAGCAAAAGCTCGGGGTGCTTTTGCTAACCTTCGCCACTTATGGCGCCGGCGCGACATCAATCTTGCCCTGAAGGGTAGAGTGTACAATGCAGCAGTACGTTCGACCCTATTGTACGGTTGTGAAACCTTGCCGCTTAAAGCAGCGGACATAAAGAGGCTAGTTACGTTCGACCACGGGTGTCTTCGTAATTTAGCTCACATCTGGTGGGAATACCGCCTGAGCAACGAGCGTGTTCGACGCCTTGTTTATTGCACAGGAAAAGGAACTGAACCGCTCAGCACCGTCATTTCACGCATCAGGCTCCGATGGCTCGTTCACGTGTTACGCATGTCAGCCCACCGACTTCCGCGACGTGTGTTGTTTGCGCGCCGGGGGTGTGGATGGTAGAAGAGGAGAGGTGACCAAGCGATGACTTGGTCCAGAGGAATAAAGGCCCTTACTTCTGAGCTGGCCTCGGTTGGAGCGTCTCGGCTCCCTGGTTGGGGTCCGAATGACGATGAACACGTTTGGTTGGACACACTTGCTGATATGGCAAGGAGCCGACCTCAATGGCGTTCGTGCTGTGAGTTTCTTTGTCCCACCCCATCCCTCTTAGCCTCCCCCTCCAACCACGAGCTCATTACTTAGCCTTATATAATTTTGCATAATAATTATTTTTTGGGTGCACAGCAGCCGGCTGGTAGCTTACCGAAACGATGCCCATCCGTTACCGGTAGCTCAGCCAGCTTTCACCAGTTGTTTTTTTCTCTCCTTTTTTCTTTGTATTGCGGCACAGTAGCTGAGGTGTTCCCCACCTCTAGCTAACGTGTATGATGATGATGATGATGATTAGTCTGCGTTGTTAGGAGAGATGAAGCAGTCCTCTATCGCGTTTGGTCGCTCTACGTTGTGGAGATTTAAGTGCGTCGACGTCGCGATTGCACCACGGACGCCAGACCTGGATTGCATATTCCACGTGAGGCATCACGTAGGCGTTCAGCATTTGCGGAAAATAGATGGTTCAAAACTGACGAAAACCCTCCATAAGAGTCCAAGATTTTGACTGGCTCGTTTTGTTGCCTTTTCAGCCTGTCTCGAGCAATCATGATCAGTTTAACCGATCATAGCATAGCGTAGTGGCATGCACCATGATAAATATAAAACGAAGACAATCTGCTGTGAGTTCAGTTTATGTCATCTAAACGCCTGCCAGATAGTCATTCTGGTATTCTGCTCAAACTGATTATATTGTCATTTCTTGGCTTCAGATGGGAAACTGTTCTTGATCCGGGATGGGTACCTTATCCGACTTCTATTTGCAGTAGCCAGACCAATGATAAATAATACGTGTTATATCCCGCCTAGTTAAGCACTAAGCTGACGGCATCTGTTGATGTCCATTAGCTCAGCCACAGACTCATAACCCATTGGGTTTGGGTTTAGGGCACCTCAAGGAATTGCAGAGTACACATTGCTGATGTGTTTCAACTCCCTGAAACAACTGCTCAGTGTTGTACCCGATTCCACTGGCAGCTCATCTATGCCTAATTTTAATAAATCTACTGGGTGCGTCTGAATGTGTCGGTGAACAGTACTATGTCCACGCTGGTTAGCATGATGGGCCCAGACATACGCAATAAGAGAGGTGTCAACAAGCTCACCCTATAGTGCAAATCACCGAAGTGAAGCGCTGGTGCACGCTGGGATTAATCTAACGGAGTCAGTGTGAGAACTCGTATCATTGCAACATAGTGCATTGGGTTCTCATGAAGTTTTAGTTTGTTAAGCAGAATGGCGACAGCGACTCATGAAATGTTAGTAAAAGTGTACGGCGTTGAAGCAGTGCGAACAAAGTATTTGTTTGACTAGTCTGACCGTTTTAGAGACGGAAAGGAACGGACCGAGGATGAGTCGCCTTCCGGTCGACGGTTATCAAGCATAATCCCGGATAAAATTGGGCGAATGTTTGCGGATGATCGGCGGCTGTCTTTGTGAATGATAGCAGAAGAGTTGCAAATAAGCAAAGACCGTGTAAGCAGTATTGTTCAAGAACATTTAAAAAGCGAAAGATTTGGGTACTGCTTTACCGCACACGTGGATAGAAGAGCGAAAAAAATTCGGACAAACACATCTGGAGGTTTCATCAACATGTTAGACGGGAATCGGTAGATTAAAATTATTTCTCCTTATTCCTCCTTATTCTTTACATTTGGAGCCTGCAGACTTCTTTTTTCCGCCTTAAATTACACCTGATGAGCTTATGCCTCGCAGACGTTGTGTATATCTAATAACGAATGACCAGATTACTTCAAGCGATTCCACGAGAAACGATTGCCGAGAGTTTTCAACAGCTTTACACCCGATATCAGAAGTGTTTTGTACCTTTTGATGAGTACATTGAAGGTCAATCAAAGTATTTGGTTAATAAATCTTGTTTCTTTTATTTTATGAGACCATTCAG
This sequence comes from Dicrocoelium dendriticum, assembly GCA_944474145.2. Classification (NCBI taxonomy): domain Eukaryota; kingdom Metazoa; phylum Platyhelminthes; class Trematoda; order Plagiorchiida; family Dicrocoeliidae; genus Dicrocoelium; species Dicrocoelium dendriticum. The sequence goes on along the minus strand of OX104071.1, from coordinate 78,284,670 downwards.
GGAACTTTTCAGACGCACCTTTTATTCAAGCGTCATTTCCTCGCTTTGTCATTCCACTTGGCACTTAGTGTGATTCAACTGTTAATATTAAAGGCTGGAGAAGTTACTTTATACTTCGTGCATCCTTGCACCCAGATAAGCTAAAAGGAAATAGGATCACCGTTGAGTCAACCCAACAACTCTTCCACTCAACAAGCTGAACAGTTTGAGCTGATCGCCGTGGTTAAATCACTGATGCCAGTGTCCTTTTTGCCCTGAAATGCCACATTTGCCATTGGTTTGGTCATTTGGGCTCACCGGCCTTTCATCTACCAGGAGTGTTCGCCGTGTTAGGGTGATGTATCTGTCCAAAATTCAATAATCGCGGCATAGATCTAGCACTGGGTGTAAGAACGGAACACCTTATTCCATATGGTTTGAAATCAGTGCTGCATTCCTGATCGCCAACGAATAAATGACCCGCCCTCCGACATTTTTCATTTATCGCCAAATACATCATGGTACCCCCAGTAAACATAGATGAATGTGTTGATGGGATTAAAAAATATGTGCGTTATAACGCAACTAAAACGGTATATTTTAGCTGGGGCATTTAAGTTGTGGGAAGTGATAGTTTGTCCATGTTTGAGAAATGCAAGCTAATCGAGTGAAAAGAATGAGGCTGAGAACTCCCATTGATTCTGATTTACATTTTCGGTGACAACACATGAGTATACATGAGCAGAAACCTAAGACGGAAACTGAGAAGGAATGACAGGACCTCACAGTTTAGAGTAGTAATTCAATTGGTCTTAGTTAACGGCTTTAATTTTTGGGAACTAACAAGTTGGTTGCGGCACATAAATAATTTTATGATGATTCTATCATAGCTGAATTCCATAGTAATCATGAAATCTGTGTCTGTAATATGGACATAGCTCACAAATAACTATTTCCTGATTAGGCAGAAAAAGAGGCGTCAGCAGTACGCCGGTACGCAATACCGACGCTTCGCTGTCGTGCACTAATAAAAGACCATTGGTTCCAAGCTGTGTTCTACAGCACAGAACAACCGAGGACCAGCGGGAAGACGTAATTTTACGTTGATATAAGTCGACTACGTTCAGGAATACACTACCGAATTCCCTAGGGACAACAATCCACTTTGACTGGGAATCGACTGATTAGCTGATATGTTTGAACGCCGCAACTTGTATGAAATTTACAGAAAGTAAAGAAGCTGCGGAACATGTCGTACTCGGTGAAACGCAATGCGCTACAGTCGCTACATAAACTGCAACATTGTACTTACCCCAACTGCGTCTAATGCAATGGGCGCAATAAGGCTAATGTGCAAGAAGGGTTTGATAACATAGGTTATCACTAACGAAAGGGTAGTATTTCTAGTGCTGATAATCGGAAGTTACTTGATCAGTTCAACACAATCGGTTCAACAAACCAGCTAATTTGAAGCTGGTCCATCCAAAAATGACAAAAGTGACTTTATTTCACAGCCTGCTTGTGTAAGCTATGATGGGATTTATTACCTCAGTGGTGAAGTTGTAGAGGCCTGAACGCACCCTGCTTTTTGCCGAAAAATATGCTTACTTTATCTTAAAATAGGATACGTGTGGCTCCAATGATCTGTAATAATTTGGTGCGTTGCATTGCAACCAGATGAATGCTCATGTGGTATGAACGTCTCTGTTTGAACAACTCATTGACATGACCATGACAATTGTCTTCCTTAGAAATCACGGTTTGATATCCCTGGTATTAATACTTCTTTTACGCGTCACCGTATGTACACGTGAGTACCAATAGCACACCAGGTCAGTGCCGCTCATCACAGTTTGATCAATTAAAGTTATTTTCTCACATGTGCAATCAGGCTAGAGGGTGAGCAGCACTCGAATCATTGTCCGGTATACTCAACTAAACAAAAGCTTCAGCTCCGATTTGGGTTTCCTCGGAGTCACTGTAATCCTCAGTACACCCTTGGTGTATTCGACATTATCATCGGGGCTTTTGGAGCGCGTATCGATTTGCAATCTATCCTTGCTTGTCACTTTGTCGCTTGTTGGTTGTATCCTTCCAATGTAGCACTTTTACTGTGGTGGTTCTACATCCATGTCTGTGGGTGCGTACATCTGCTAGTCCTTCAACTGACTCCAAAACGCATGACAAGGCACAGAGGATGTTTTCATGTTCTTGTCATTTGCTTCTACACTTTGCGTTCTCCCGCCACCACACCTGGGTTGGTAAAGTTCCCGCGCCCCACCCCAATGTAGACACTAAGTGCGCCCGGTGCAAACAAAGCACCCTCCCGCAATCCGAGCCAAAGCAAGTCGTATGATATAAACAAACCAACTGCTTTTACTTGGAAATGCTTTTCCGACTCACACGAAACACATAGGGCCAGGGTGTTGAATGCACACGTTGAACTCGAAACCAATAGACCACGCTTGGTAAGTTTGGTGGGAAAAGAACTGACTTAGTGGCGGTTGCTTAGGCGAACAACCAATAGCCTTTTGACATACGAAGCTCGCCCTGATATATCATCAACAGCATGGATATTAACTTCAAATAACATTCGGCTGGTAGCCATTCAGATTTTAAAAACATGTCTGGGCAACGTAAAGTAATCGCATACATATACAGAGGGCTATTTTTCAAACAAACATATCATTCAGTATATTGTCCTTGAGTTTCATTAATGAAATTCTTGCCGCGCAAGGTCAGCTTGGGCTATCGACGCGATCAGACGGACGATTGACGCTTTTTCGCCCAATTAGCCAAACACGAGTACATCTTACTTATTCGTTTGCTAGTGGTTCCGTTTTTGCAATTCCCGTGTTTTCTACTGTGAACTAGTCTTCAGCCTTTGGCTTTGACATCTTTCGGTTCATTCTGCTAATCCCGTCGTTTCTTATGGTAAAAAGCTTATTCACCACCTAGCTTTCTAAGCTGCACTCGATTCTTACATCAAGACTCTTCGTTTCCCTACCTCCTTCATGCGATCTCCTCATCTACGGCAAATCAGTTTTAGGAACTGGTTCAACCAACCATTCCACTTCAGACTCTAAAGGAAAAACTGGCCTTAATCTGCGATGGTAATGCTTCTTTCGTCTAAGTTGTCAATCTGAAGCTTTGTGGTGTTAGGTTTGCTCCAATAAACGATTTGATTAATTTTCCATTTGTGTTTTTATTTTGTTATCATGGATACTAATCAATAGGCTACCATTGACGCTTTTTCAATCTCTGGACGTTTCCCCATCTGCTCTCAGGATTCATAGTCATCTTGATTTGCCGTAAAAGATGTGTTGACGCGGCTTTTTCTTTCGGAACCACTCACGTGTAACCAAGTGCCTTTGAACATTCGCACCTTGATTCCGCTACTGTCCACTTAAGCAGATTCTCAATTTTTGGATAGCTATTTTGTAGTTATACTTCGCTTTATGGTATCTATACTCTAGAGCACTTTGGTGCTTTCTGGTTAATGGTCGAAAGCTAAAACCACTCACAGTAGCCCTAACGACTTGAGCACATTTATTATGATTCTTGCTAACTCCGGATTATTTTCGCTACAACTTTGGCGATCCTATAGGTTTTATGGAATTCACGGTGACTGCTTGATGGTTACCTCCATTAGGTGAGTTTGTTTGGTGGTTTGAACAATCAGTCAAGTTAAGCTGGCAGAGAGATATCAGGGCTAGACATCGGGGATCCGGCTTTGAACAGATTTACAAATTTGACACTCTGTTTCCTGGAAAGCAGCCGGTACGGCAATATGTAGGTGTGCGCTACTCGCGACGGGAGTTGGTCCAGGTCATATTGTCAACAGCAATAAGAAGGCGAACACAAGTGTGTTCAACCGCTGGAGTACCTAGTTTTGGTTATAACCTACCGACCACGATCGAATATGAAGCATTCCGCATTCGTGTCTAACATTTGCAGCCCCAAACTAGGGTGATCACTATCAGTTCAGAGCAGTTAGATCTTAGGATATTCGTGTATTTTTTATGATCCAAGAGAATTTGGGGCTTTATATCTTGTGAATATAAAGACCTAGAATCTACTGAATGAGTGACAAAAATATTCTGTGATCTTACTTTTCATTACGCAAAGTGGAAGGCTCTGTGAGCGGCCTGCACCGTTATCGCTTTCAACCCGGTATCATTTCTTTACCACTAGACCAATACACAACAAATATGTGGAGATGATCAAACTCTACAGACGCAACTAACTACAGTAATTATTGGATAATGTAACTACCACAATTTGTCAGTCTTTAAATCATCCAAAGCCTCCATTATGGTTTCTGTTCTTCCACAGGAATTTAAGACGACAAAATTCCACTTCCAGAAATAAAGTACAGATCCCATGCAATGCAACGTTTTATCACCGGCATGATGAATTCGAAATGGCTAGTGCTGACTATATTATTTTTCATTTGACAAATCGTTCTTTCTTCACGCGCATATCTATCACTTCACAGGTTTAGTAAGTTTCAAATGTGGATTAGGCAACCGTCAAACTTGTTTTCAAATCAGATCTAGAATGTGCTTTTTTGCCCCCTTGAAGTGTGAAATTGGACCCTGTTCATGTGGATAGCAAGAGGCGACCACAACTGCCAACCGGTTTGAGTGCACTGACAGTTCCTAGTTTGTTTTGTTGCTTTCGCAAGCCCATGGATCATTATCGTGGTCTCATTATCGATTCATTTAACACATTACCCTAACCTTAGATCTCATACTTCTTGGTCCAGCTGGCAGTTACTGGTGCTTGGCCAAATCCGCACCTTTAAACCAGTTTGGGAAGATTTTACTAAATCAAGAAAAACACCGGTAGGAACATGATTTTTATGACTACGAATGAACTAATGCATTTAGTCTGAATGGCGTTGTATAATACGCACAACAGCGTCCAAATCTGTTACAATTAATTTTTCTTCTTTGCACAAAACACAAAAGATCGCTTACACTATTTGCCCTGCACTCGTGTAGTTTTATTTGTCCTATTGGGACACTCCAAGGTCATCTAATCCAGTGCGCCTCATCCTCTGTAATCAAGTGACCGGGAATCATGGAAGCATCCAATGAACTTTATAAAGCGTGCTTTGCGGGATACAAAATAATCAAAATTTTCGGAGAGTTCCACGGCAGTTGAAGTAGCGGGACTTTTTTGGGCGGCCTTATAGGTGTCTACTGTTTTGACCTGCTCACCTGATTATGTCCTACTTTTGATCTTGATCTGGTTTAAAACAAACGGTGCCTGACAGTAGGGGAAAGAAAGGCATCAGCAGTGTGTCGGTACGCAGTACCGCCTCCTTCGCTACCGCGCAACCACCACCAGTTACGCGTGGGTTATGTACACTGCGATGGTCGCCCGGTCCCCTACGCAGGCACGTAACCGCGCTCTCAAATTACAAGGCAGGCTTGTGAACGTTAAGGCTACGAGGCGGCAGTGCCTGATATGATGATATCAATCATTATTTGGTACGCTAATATCTGTTTACTACAAATTCAGTGATGCTAAACACTGAAAAATCCGGGTGTTTTCAACGTTTTCCATGTCTGACACTTTTCTGCAGCGTTCCGATAGGTAGGATACTGGTAGTCCAGAGCTGTCGCCACTATCATCAGGGATCAATAAAGTTGCGAAGAAAGGAGCAGATGGAAAACTCAGTTTCTGACGGCTGACGGCCCAGTTACATATTTTGAAGAGAACTCAAATCTTCTCGAGTATGTGGCACCAGTTTTGTATTGCTGAGAAGAAGGGTCAGTGTATACCGTCGACAAATACGAAAGCAAGTCTGTTGGTATCTCATCTGAAGCTCTTTGCATTCGTCTATCAAGAATGATATCCTATTCTTGGCCTGCCAATTTGAAGCCACACCAAATTTTCTCCTAGCACTCTGATCCAATAAACAATGAACAATGTTTTCTCACGGGCAAAAAAGCATTTGATTGACAAGTCCCTTAGCATGAGCGAGTGAAAATTACAATTGAGTGGATCATTGGATTATTAAATCGCCATTTTATGCTTCTACCGAGTTAATTGTACTGCTGCCTAACGATGGTTTGAAATGGAATTGGAGTGTGCACACACGAGGTAGTATGGAGAGCAGTTATAGCTCACGTACTCAGTGAGAAATAAAAATAATGGAAATGACAACGCTCACTCATGTGCCACTTAAGTTGACCGATGTGATACCTTAATCCAGTTTAGGTACATCCAGACTATTCACCTGGACACATGCATGTATCGTCATCGCCACGTTGCGGAGAGGGCTGCAAAGCACATGGTTTGGTTCGCGTTATTTCGTCCTCAGAGTAAAGCGGACTATAGCAACTAATACAAGTGGGAAAGTGTGTCATTTAGACGTTTTATGAAAGGCGTTAATCTATGGGCAAGGATGAGGTGAGTAGCAAGGGCGTTCTAGCTTCGGAACACCCGGAGGGAGAAAGCCTTTTGTCGGCAATCAAGCGGACTGTAATGGGTGACCAGTTTAAGCAAGTGGCCTCTCAGTTTGGTATTTCGGCTCAGCCACATCAAATTGTGACAAGGGCGAACTGGGTTCGTCAGTATTAGGTAAACCATTTGTTTGTGTCTCGACAACAGCGGTAGAGAGAAAATTTGGTGAAATCTCTTACACACTCAGTGGAAACAGAAACTACTGGTATTTCCATATTTCCAAAAATGGCTGCATCCGGCAAATGAATTGAACTGGGTTATAGAAAGAACTCTGGTATTGCCTATCCAAAAACCGTTCATGGAGAAAGCCACCAGTGGATCACAGTACCGGACTAGTAAAGTGATAAATGTTCAGCTTATATAGCATGATGGGATTAGTCAGGAAAGCAGGTGGCATCAAAACCTTAAGTGGATGATTTCAGTTCCAACTGAACCACCAGCTGCTGCGGTCTATATGTTACACGTATCCAACGAGTTCGTGACACAATCGATGCAAAGAAAAAGCACTCTTAAATGCAATGGTGTTGTAGTTCACCATGTATTGCACCAAAGTATGCATACTTTCAGTTTCCATTGCTTTAGCATTCTCAGCATCCAGCGTAACTGGGCAATATTTTGCGATCTCAGCTCCACTGCATTCTTTGTGAATGATCACTGGTTTCTCATTCACAGAGGGCTAAACAGATGTGGCCATCGGTACAGCTGATTTCATACCTATCATGTACTAAATATTCGCACGAATTTCGTGTGCTACAGCTGGGCTTCTACAGTCAGAGTGGCGGTGAGATAGTCCTGAGATTAGAGAATCGAAAACCTGATATTGCAGCGCATTGTTCGATTGAACTTAGTGGTACTGTGAAATCATGGACGGCAGTCGCTTCTTGTGTTCTTTAAACTTATGAAGTGCGGAGATTCTGCTGCTTTGCACCTTAGGAAGACCATTCAGAGGCCTACAAAATGTTTACGGATCAAGCAGAACCTTTCCAATACTTTCTTGTATTATATCGCTCCCTCAGCGATGGTTATTAATGTGTTCTTGTTCATCACCACCATCGGTACACGTAGGCTGATGGGGAGAAACACACCTCAGCTAATGTGCCGCAATACAAAATGACAAGAGACCATAAAGTACACAAATAACACAACAAAAATATGATGATATATATTATATTATGCGTTTTGCATGAGATCGGGACTGGAGGGGGAATCTAAAGCTAGGGGGATGGACAAAGAAACTCACAACACAAACGTCATTGGGGCCGGCTTCCAGTCATATCAGCAAGTGTGTCCAACCAAACGTGTTCATCGTCCTTAGGACCCCAGCCAGGCGGTTGGGATGCACCAACCGACACCAACTTCGAAATGACGGTTTTCATCTCTCTCGATCAAGTCAACGCTTGGCCTCCCCTCCTCCTCTTCCAATTGCACCCATAACAGGCAAACAGTGCACCTCGCGAAAGTCGGTGTGAAGGCATGCGCAACACGTGGCCCAACCATCGGAGCCTGGTGCGTGATATAATGGTGTTGAGCGGTTCACTAGCTCTTCCTGCACCAAATATGCGACGCCGAACATGCTCATTGCTCAGGCGGTGCTCCCACCAGACATGAGATAATCTGCGAAGTTAGCGATGATCGAATGTGACGAGCCTGTTTATATCTGTCGACCTGATTGACCAGTTTTCACAACCAAATAGAAGGATTGAACCGACGGCTGCGTTATAAACTCTGCGTTAACCTGTATAGACAGTCAATGTGTCAGGACTGAGATAAGCGTCGTACACTTAAAGTGCCCCTCCGCATGCACCTTTGAGTCGTTTCGAGAAGGCGACAGAGGTCCTTCATTTCAAATAATTTAATTCACTAACTATGATTGCGAATGTCTTCCGAGTGAATTTTGAGGGGCAGCCATGTAGGACCAACCAAGGTGTTAACAGATACGGATGACGTAGCTTAGTGATTAGAAACCCGAACCCAGTCAATCTGTGCTCAACACGTGCAGTCAAACGGCTTTCAGAGATGCCGTCCATTTTTGAGCAATAACTGGAATACGAATAGTTCAGTATCAATCGACTGTTCACTGTTGTAGAAATGCTACAATTGGATAGAAGGAACTAAGTGAAAACCAAAACTGTTTGATTATACTACTGGATTCTCATGGTGTGAAAATCATGCTATACTTCATTAAAAGTGAGGTATCATCTATTCACCTATACTGCATAGACATAGTGCCACCATACACCTGCAATTGTTTGTGCACGGGCTTGGATGCTACCGTGGTTACAGGAGAGCAGATCCGAACCGGATTTGAGAGGTTATGAGTTGGGTGCCCGAACTCTTAGATGTTGATCCCAAATGCGAATCGAGATGACTGAGCCTCGTGTTACCAGTTGGCTTTTAAACGGATACCAGACTGCGGCCCACCTCCCATGTAAAATGTAGAGAAAGTTAAATTAAGAGCACAATCTATACACATATATCTAACCATCGCAACCAAAAATTGTTAAGTGACTTAGGCTTTTGCGTAAACTATGAGCATGTATCGATGGTTAGTTAGGTATTACTGACGAACATCTCTTAAGCCTATTCAATGATTCCTGAGCAGTGTCATCTAGGGTACACTGAGCTAGCTGTCCATAGTCTTAAAACTCGGTCGCGTCTCTGAAATCATTATTTGTTCCCTTGTTAGTGAACACTATCTTGTCTACTTTGGACGAGTTTTATAATAAATGGTTGTGCGTTGTCTTACGGGCGGGAGACTTTCTTGACTTGATGAATATGTTGGTAGCTGAGGATACCAGACCAGACAATAAAAGCAATTCTATGCGGTTTTCCTGGAAACTGGGACGTTTCATCTCCCCGGCGTCTATGCGACCACAACAAATGTACGACACTAAGCTGAGGAGAAGTGCAGCTCAACAAAGTCTGGGGACGACGACTTGTGTTTTCACGTCAAATATCAAATTTTCAACTTCACTTTATTTACATACCGACTCTTTCTTTTTATTTGATCTAAGCTGCGCGGACTTGTGAGTGGGGAAATGGATCCGAAAAATTTCTTATTTACTTGGTGGGATCTTCCTCAGGACTTGAGCTAGTGTAAGTTGTTATATTGCAAATTTTACCGCAGATAAAATAATAACCACGTTCCGGTCGATTGCACGCACCATTGGTATGGCTGTACCCTGCCTTCCTTGCGTTTGGCGGGTGTACCATCTGCAAATGATCAATAATGTCACACTCTACCTTACCATCAAAGAATTTATAAGGTCAGCTTGCATTTATTCGCAGCAAAACCGTAAAGTTGTAAAAAACAACTCGCAAATTTGGTTAGTCTTCGATGGCATTTATTGTAACAGTCAAACTATTTATGGGTTCAAATCAAACGTGCCGATCAATTCCACTCGACAACAGAGTCACCTGCAACCGACAATAACATTTCAAACCAAAACTGATGTAAATATTTCATCATGTCCTATGATGACTATGAACGGTTCTATCTTTTTCTAGTTATTTACGCGTAATATTGTGTGGATAACAGACTGCATTGCTATACATTCAAATGAGCAGTAGAGTTTTCAATTCCATCCTAACCTGTAGCATTTACCTCAGCTGTCAGGCAAAGTTATATCTGGGTGCAATAACGCATTTTTGATGCTTATCATCAAATGACACACACCATATAGGTCGGCGCAGGATTTGCATTCTAACATCCCGAGTACTGGCTCCAGAGACCACTAATTGTTATTTTGTTGGAGATTTGCCGAGAGTCGTAAAGATCGGCGCCCTCATGGAATTGTGGGGCGTCCGGAAAGTACTGTGCATAAGTTGCCAACGATTTGCTACAGACAAATATCTTACAGGCACAGATGTGGCACAAAGCAAACGTTTACGTTGCCATGCACTTCGTATCTGCAATTTTAGAGTGTTGTGTAACAGTGGGGCAAAATTACCGAATACTCACATAAACATGGCTGATGCACACGTTGATGGAGAACTGACCAACTCTAAACATTTTTGGCTCGCAATTCTCATGTAGCTACTGCATAAATTTTGCCTTGGATATGTGGTATACTGAGGGGTAAGGAGTGGTTCTATGAGCACGCTGTGGATACAAGCATACTGCATCTGATCACAGACGAAGCCTAAATGATAAGGAAATGCAGAGACCAACCCCATCAACTCCTGATGCCTCTTCAGTGGTTAGGTCAAATGTTTGAACGGTGAATAAATGTTGCTATATAAGCAGGAAAGGTTGCGGATGGTCTAAGAACTCATTTACTGTGAAGAGAATCCTGTATGGAGTATGTCGTGTGCCCACGTTCTGTAACGTTTCAATAGACCAAGAGTGTTGTTCTCCAGCCAGAGTGTACCAAAACACTACTGTGCAGATATGAGCCACAGTCGCATCAAACTGAAAATCGGCTATATACTAATCGAACTCTCCCCACTGTGTATCTTATTAGAGGTAACTTGGATTCGATAAAATTGGTATTGCGACAGACTGAAATATTACTGCTTCCGACCATTCATCGGTCAGCACAACCTCACACTTTAAACACCTCTCCTCCGAATCAAAAGCATTTTCCTGAGTGTACTCCGAGGCACAAAGTCCAATGAAACAGCTTACTGAACTCAGGCTACTTTACGCATTATCCGCCTGGGATCTTGTATTCTTAACTGAAACTTGGTCGCACTCAGAAATTACGGAAGTCGAACTCGCGATTGATATGTCCCTTGCACAAAACGATCGCCGCAGCAATGGCCATGGGCTGCTTTTATACCACAGTAATGAGCTGCAGCGCGGACGGTGAATGAACGGAAAACGGTGATCACAGAGTCCCTCTTGTACAGTTTGTGACTGGGATGCTAGGACCCTAGCTTGGTTGCAGTTGTTAATCGTTCGCCAATGTACACTCCAGAAACTGTCTCTTGCCTGACATTAGCCATGGAGATGCATCTGCGATAAAGGTGCAGCCATGTCCCCATCTCAGGTGACTTCAATGATGACGGTCTGGAAGTTCTGGCATACATGGTGAGCAATTCAAAGCCAATCAGCAGAATGTTATCGCAAGCACTCAGCTCCTCAGCCATGTCAGTTTGCTCACCCCACTCAGAGAAGGGAAAAAGCAATTTATGCTAGACCAGTTGTGCACGAGAAGTCAACAACAGAGAGTCCTCTGGGGTCAATTGATCAGAGCAAAATACTATAGGACTATATGCTTTGCAGAGTATCCACAGGAACATATTAACTTGTTTCGGATAAGCACACACTAAGACCAAATAACAGAACGTGTTAGAAAGCCAGTTGGGAGCTTTCGGACGAGTGTTCTATTGATAGTACTTGGAAGGAGTTTACTGTCAAATTCAATAATCTTATTATATCCGCATCGGGAAGCGGGCCCAATTCGTTCCGCAAGAGCACCAACATTCATTCGGGGCTGAACCCGAAAACGCATTGCGGTAAGAGATGCAGCCTAGCGTGTGCACAGATCAAACCGTAGACATGACAACTGCAGCAGCTATGTTGTGCTGCGTAATCAATGAATCACGTCCGTGCGGACAAATTAGTATACCAGCAGAGCCTGGCCTAGAGGTGCAGTGATAACAGCAAGCTCCGGTACAAACAAGTGAATAGCCTCCGGAAAGTGCAGCGGGGTAGTTATGACTCCCTCTTGGTTATGCCACTCTCTGATGATCTGTTATCAATTCGTATAGTCGGACAAACGAATTTGACTTGGTACTGTCTTCAAGCACAACAATATAACGGACAAAATTCGAAGTTTGTACTATCCGTGAGACCTAGGTTCCATACGGATCCTAGACCCAACGTAATTTCACACGTGACTACCCGAGCTCGAGAGAGACAAGGCAAAAGACAGCCCTATCGCTACAGACACTTTTATCGGTCGAGTTCAAGGCGATGACAACGCAGTCTAACTTTGCTTATATATACCGCGATTGTGAAATATGTGGATTTTCACGTCGAATGGTTTGCGAAGGCAAACCCTGGAAGAAAGGTATTAGCAAGTGAATTGGCATTATGTGAATATGCCAACCGAACTTGTCGAAATGTGATTGTTGGTAGATGTGAACGCGGTACTGGAATAATGAATGTTTCTTAGACAAATGACTGAATGTTTCATGCTTGCCAAGGTTGGCCGGAAACAGGAATCATTCTTCGGTACAAAGGCTGATCGAAAAGTGCATGTGTCGCAGGTTGGAAGTCTGATCGAAACATATGCACTGGTCTAACTACGAGTCTCAGTTTGTTCCGTGGTTTCAGCTTGTAATCTTGTATGGACGTTGGGTCCCCATAACAGAGGTGTTCCCCCACTCATCCCGGAAAATGGATGTGCTCAAACAGCCGAGGATACAGTCAACGGTCTACGGCTACCATATGCTCCACTATTCCAACAGGCCACTAGCATGTGCCACGTATCTGTACCATCGCTGCAGATGTCAGCATTGGTACGCGCCACTTTTAGTTCAGTGATAGTTTTGAGTCTGCTGCAAAGGTTGTGCACGCAGAGCTCCCCGGAGTTGACAATATTTCCACGAAAACACTGCAGGCGGTAGCTACAAAGAAAGCCGAGTCATTAACCCGATTATTTCCAAGATGCATGGATGGACAGCAGATTGTTATCGTGTGAAAGCAAATTATCACTACCCAGATACTGAAAGGTGGTAACGTTGGGAATCCACCAACTATCGCCCAGTGATTCCCATCACAATACTCTCAAAGTTGATGAAACATATCTGCGGCACTAATGGGTCATCTAGAAATATCTAACATCAGAGCATCAGAGCAACGCGGATTCTGTCAGCATCGGCCATGTACTACCGATTGCATGTGGCAGTTAGACTGGAAGAACGGATAATAGGACTGGCATCGATGTCACATTTCTCTAATTTTTAGGTGTTCGACCGCTTAGATCATCACCTCCTTTCTCCAAAAGCTGCACTCGTACGGAATGCGCTATATGACGTCTAGTAACTTAGTCACAACGATCAATACTATCTCCCGTAGCTCAGTGGACTTACGAGTTCAAGCCTCACAATGTTCATTTGGAATGCGCACTGCTGACGATTCCGGAAAGGATGTAAGGGCCGTACAGTGCATTTCGAGCCTGTGATGGTTTTCCGACTGTAGGTAGTTGTGATGAATTTCTACCTATCCCATCCAACTCCCCCTGCTACTCCTCCGTAAATTTTTAATTCCTTTCACACTGCACTGAATCACGCATTATTAGCATTCATGACTTCTCGATTCGAACACATTGTAATGTAAACTCTTTAAACACGTAGGCTTAATGATTGAATTGTTACCAGGTTGGTGTCAACTGGAATCGGTTCGATTCAGGGAAACTACAACACAGTCTCAATGACCGTCCTCCTTAGTTTTCCTCAGACTAAGTGAAGCCAGAACACTGGGATTAGATGCTTCATTCCAGGACAACATTCTAATGCCAGGCTGTGTGGCTGCTCCATAAGAGACAGCGCCTATCCCAGAAGTCACCTTTTGATTAGCAAATGAACGCTACACCCATCCTCCATGTTTTCTATCAATGAAGGATGAATAATTAGTTATAACGGATTAATAGCATTGTTTGACAGGTCCCGTTGGATGACCGGAGTGGGGATTACAAAATGATTGTTTAAAGTGACAAAAATAAGAAAAACTACTGGTTTGAGGTGACTCACCGAATTATTCACATGAACACATAAGCTGGCCTGCTCACCGTTATGTAACGGAGAGGTTTGGTCAGCACACTGCGTTTATTCGTCTTTCGATAGAAACAGGCTGACTCACATAACGTAAATGGGAAACAGCATAGCTTACTCGTTTTAAAAGCGTTGATGAAACGCAAAAATAAAATGAGGAGGAAGAGCACTCCGTGCTCGGGATACCAGAGGAAATAAACTAATTTGCCGCCAACCAAGTCGACTGTGATGCTGGTTAGTTTAAGCTGGTGGACTCTCAGGTTCGTGTTGTGGCTGACTTGCAACAGATCGTGACAGACCTGATTAAGGTAATTCACTATACAAAGGTGTTCTCGCAGGCGCCGGTTGTGATGGTAAGATACTACACTTAGATGCACGTTGCATAACGATCGGTCGAGCTTTTACAATTTTGGGCCAACAGTCTGAAAGCTGCTCGATCGCTGCAGAGGCAAACTGAAGGATAGCATGCAATCGATTTGGGTCCACGTCGAACGAAGCTCGAACGCTGACCGAGAATGTAATGTGAAAGAGATTTGTTCTGCATCTGTGAGTGATTCTAAATGACACGAGACATAAAATGAGTTTGCGTCTATGAATAGTGAATTTCTGATCGAGGCCCAGATTTTGACTTTCTGATACACGGAGGTCCACTTGACATGGTAAAAAAGGTGCTGAGGTACCAAACCCCTCTCGCCTTTGATGAACAATCATTTATCCCACTGCCGCGTACTCTACAAATGACAGCAAGCACATTACCGGATAGCTGAAATGTGTGCAAAGCTGAATGGATAGATTTCGCTACGCTGATCTAGTTAGATGAATATCCGGGATCATATCAATTAGCGATGTTCAAGTACTGCATCGGCGAGGATGCGAGACGGATAGTAGAAGCATGGAACTTTTGTGATTATGAACAGGAACCGGATCTTTCAGAAAGGATCGAGAGGTTTGGTGCTTATTGTGAAGGCCGATCGAACCTCTTCACTCGCTGCTGCCGATCGCCTAACGTTATCTCATTTAACATTGAAAGTCACGAAAAGCATGAGCTTTCAATAAATAACAAGTGGGATGGCGCAGAGCGTGGATTGATTATTGTGACATCATCTATTCAAGGACAACCAGTATCAACACAAGCTGCTCCTGGATCCATTGTAAATTTGAAACCCGTGATAATTTCTACTGAAGGTTGGCGAGACCGTCTGCGAAAGCGATTACAGCGGAGAGCAACGCATCACAAACACAGTCCAAGACATACTCAGTCTCTAGAATCTGGAGAGGAAGTATATTTAAAACCGATGCGTAGAGCTGAAGGGCATCAGAAGAGATGAGCAGCTGAGCGTTGGGAAAGAAATGGAAGCTATCAAGTGCGGCTAAAAAGGCGATACGGTGGACAGAAACCGGCTGTTCAGAACAAGGCAACTAAGATCATAGCCCAAGTTCGAAAGCTGTCCGCAGTGGAAGACGATACGGAAGCTGCCACACGAGAACTATGAAAAAAGAAAAGTCATAAAGGTGTGATGGTAAGATACTATACTTAGATGCCCATCGCTTAGCGATCGGTCAAGCTTAAAGATTTTGGGCCAACTGTCTGAAAGCTGGTCGATCGCTGCAGAGGCAAACTGAAGGATAGCATGCAATTGGTTTGGATCGACATTGAACGAAGCTCGAACCCTGGCCAAGAATGTAATAGGAGATTTGTTCTACACCTGGGTGTGATTCTGATTGACTCGAGAAATAAATTGAGTTTGTGTTCTATGATTAATGAATTTCTGATCGAGGCCCAGACTTTGAATTTTTGATGCACGGAGGGCCACTTGACACCAGTATTTGCCGCTGTACAAGCCTAGGGCACGCAGTTTACTTTGGTAGGAGAGGTAAAACAGTCCTCTAACGATTTTCTTCACCATACGTTGTGGAGGTTCGAACGCAGCGTCATTGTGTTTGCGCAAAATTGTCTCATTTATTCACCCTTATTCAATCTTACCGATAGCCAAATTTGGACAGCTACATTGTAGTCCATCAAGTCTCACGTATTTAGGCCCTGTCAAAGACGGAACTACGTGATTCGTGTAGGGTGGATGTCCGCGCCCCGATGTCATCTAATTGCGAGGTAGCACAATTAATGTTTGCCTAAGCATCAAGGGTGGGCCCATTATCTGGTGACCCTGGCGTATCTCAGTTTTTTGACGATTCACTATCCACTTGCTAACAACCAGATCTTTGACGACGAGTAGCTAGACAATTCGTCTGCACCGGAAGCCCCTGATTAATGAATGCTGATGACACGTATTGTTGAAGCTAAAGCTGCCCTTATGTATCCGTGTCATCTTAGCGGCTTGTGATTCCTATCCATCTCGATAGCCGTCGTTACCTGATCGTAGTAAGGGATCTTCTCCTCTGACACCCTATGACATTTACAATTTGGCCTGAGGATCATAGGAGAAAATTAATCGTTAATTTCGAAGTACATTTCCTTCGGGCAGTAAGATAAAAAAATGGCACTAGGCGATGATTCTTTTACAGGACTCCCGGAATTATAAATGGTAATGGGTAAGTGATGTCACGTTAAATAGGTACTTGTAAATACGGGTAATAACTTGCTGATCAGCTTTGTTTCGTTAACCCGATTTTGCATATGGTAATACTTCGGAAGACGCGTTGATGACGCAGTTGAGGATAGGAACACACTGGCGACTGAAACAAGTGTTACTGGTCCTTCTCGTATTTCACTATGGGGCTTAGTAGGTCCACAATGCTTGGTTAGAAAACAGGTGGGATGTAGTGCGTAATTGTCACGGCGAGTGTTTGTTGCAAACTCTTGGGTTGCCTATTTAAACTAATTACTCATAAGCAACTTTCTGATGATCAGTTATGCACGCGAAAGGTTGATCATGGCGTGGAAGAGACAGAATTGTGTTGCAACTGTCATGCAGGTGTTGCATAACCTTCTCACGCACTCAAATCTTTGTGGTACAAATGCATTGTTACTGAACGATTAAAGTATTTCAGTTTCACAGCGATCTTTTCTTTCACCTCTCCTCTCTCTTCACAGCAATAGGGTAATATTGGACATTTAACAGCAACGCGTCCTTTAGCAGTATTAATGTATTATAGTTATCATAGCAGCCGGTGAAGTAAGTATCGTTTACTGTAGGGGCGAAATGAAATCCTGCACTTTCCGCATTGAAGATAATGACAGATGTAACATCTAAGTCGGAAGAGCTGTATACAATAACTTAAAATACCTTCATCCATGACGGCAATCCATACTAGCTTACTTGCTAGATACCGGCAATTAGCACTCTCCACTCACTGAAGTCCCGTTCGAAGCAGCCAGATCACAAGTACTTAGCTTGAGTCGCTGTGCAATGAGAAATGAAGATGACTACTGAAACTTTGGATGATCCCACGGAGTGTAGGAACGCACAGTCTTAACAGGCATTAAAACGAAGAGGTAATTTCTCATGCTCTTCTCAAGGTTAATCTTTTTGAATGCATGACATTTCAACACATGAGCTGTTAGGTCCTTAAGAACCTCATCAACAATGTCCCACAGTGTTCACCATTGCTGTTCATTTTACCTTTGTACAAACCTAAAGGAACGCTGTGATCAGAATCATTGAAGCTGGGCGGTTTTTTTAAACTTCTCGTTATTACTGACGTTACAAATGTTAATGGAAGTGGCAGCGATTACTGCAAGCTACTAGTTATCAGAGTCGCCAGTTGACACTACTAAAGCACTTGCGGGAACAATGTTATGTCTACTAAATATTCGTTTAATGTATATCTGACCGGGAGGTCGAAATCTCGGTGGCATTAATGAAGTCAACTTAAAAATATGTAATTGTTATGTCTATTATCACCAAACACAATATCGATGAGACATTAAAATCGCCATTCACCGTCAGAAAACAGAGGATGGAATGTTTACAGCAATGAACGCAGCAGCGCCCTTTTCGCAGAAAATGTAAGTCGACCAGCTGTCGGGTGAATTCACGATACCAGCACTTTTGCAGACCAAAAACACGGTTTTGCCAGACTATTATAGCATTTCGCCACTTCTAGCACTCATAGCCCCGGTGCGAATTTTGGAGACGCAGTCTGTCTACCGACTAACATATCCTCAACCACAGAAGAGACGACAACCAACCAATGGATTGTCTGGTGACACTGGAAAACAAAATGCATCTGTCAGCAGTGAAGAGAGCAGCACGTGCCGAACAATTCGGTTGTTTTTCCACTCGTGATATTCGCGTCTCACGATTTTACATACTTTATACTCCGCCGTGCCCCATGCCACTGTCAGTTGCAAGAACGTAATTCGGTTCATGCAGGTGACGTACAATGTCATTGAAGAAAAGCGCAATTGCTCATTGCATCACTTCTCATTGCGAAAAAGTTCCTGTTCAATACGCTTCGCGTAGTTTTTCCAAGTTCGACTATTCCGGAAGAGGAAAACGTGGCTTATTTATTTCGGCTGACCGATAAACTATATAAATTGTCGCCCCATACCTTTCGACGTTCTCTCGTTGACTAATGGATGTGCATTTAAATCCCGTGTGATGTGTGTATTTCTGTGGTAATTGATGACGTCCGGTTTGCGACGTTTGACATCAAATTTGAACACGAATTATTTCGCTGTGAAATATGAACAATCTTTTCACAGTAACCGTACGAAGTTATACGCGCAGCTGCATCGTCATCTCTGAACATTTCTCGTCACGACGGATTCTGTTCCAGTTCAGACTTCACTCGCAGTGACAACGTTTGCTGAAACCCAAATCCAGAACGTTGTTTTTATCCGGCGGACGCGTTTATCAATCATCGCAGATGTCCCTTGTAATAACTTTGGCAATACTATTTTTCATATTTTGATTTATTGGTTGCGTTCGAAGTGCAACTCGT
>OX104071.1:78214388-78265093 GCA_944474145.2 Dicrocoelium dendriticum | reverse complement strand
ACCGCTCAGCACCGTTATTTCACGCATCAGGCTCCGATGGCTCGGCCACGTGTTACGCATGCCAGCCCACCGACTTCCGCGACGTGTGTTGTTTGCGCGCCGCGGGTGTGGATGGAAGAAGAGGAGGGGTGGCCAAGCGATGACTTGGTCGAGAGGAATGAAGGCCCTCACTTTTGAGCTGGCCTCGTTTGGAGCGTCTCGGCTCCCTGGTTGGGGTCCGAAAGACGATGAACACGTTTGATTGGACGCACTTGCTGATATGGCTGGGAGCCAACCTCAGTGTCGTTCTTGCTGTGAGTTTCTTTGTCCCACCCCATCCCTGTTAGCCTCCCCCTCCAATCACGATCTCATTACTTAGCCTTATATAATTTTGCATAATAATTTTTTTGGGTGCACAGCAGCCGGCTGGTAGCTTACCGGGACGATGCCCATCCGTTACCGGTAGCTCAGCCAGCTTTCACCAGTTGTTTTTTCTCTCCTTTTTTCTTTGTATTGCGGCACAGTAGCTGAGGTGTTCCCCCACCTCTAGCTAACGTGTATGATGATGATGATGATGATGGGTCTTCATAGTTAAAGAAACAAATTCGATAAATCATAACCCGAAATTCGGGTCGAGATACTGAGTTCACTAATATAGTTATCTGTTCAGATTTTGGTTTGATATCTAAGCTGGACAATTCTGTTGCAAACTTTTCATCACCGTTCAAGACGACTTCATCAGCACTCTAGGTGTAATAGGCAACTTCGCTGATTGGGTCGTCAGCCCATGAATGAGGAGCAGATGACGTTTGAACATAACCTCTTCAATCTATGTCCCGTGACCGTTGTGCAATAATTGTTCGGTCGCCCATCTTTCTGTTTCATGTTTCAGCACATGATCCGCCCTATTTCTTCCTCTCTAACTTGTTCCTACACCGGATCTAGTTAATTGCACAGTTTCATTGAATCCTTTGGAGTAAATCACTCCTCGAGGAATTGTGTTACTTTTCGCTTCCCTTCTTGGTTTAGAACATCCGTTTTTTCCGCATCAAAGTCGTGTACCTACACATTAGCGTCCACCGAGACGAATGCTGATGAAGAGTAATTTCAACAGGCTCACTTATTCTTCTGTAATCTTGTGGCCAATTTCACTCCTGTATCGCCTACATAGTGTTGCTCGAAAAGTTTAATACTGTATCCTGAAAACGACATTCCTGCACTTGCATGCTTTCGGTCTAAGCATGGTTCTCCTCCGAGTGGCATTTGATGCGTGAGCTGTCGTCAATTGATGCAGGTTGTGGAATCTGGCGGTTATAAGTCATTAACAATCCTCAAAGCGACACGTTTTGTTGTTGTCGATTCAGGTACATTTGAAATATTGCAGTGTATTTATTCGGATGGAATTATGTTGGTGTCTTTAGCATATGAAGGATGTAAACAAATGTTTTTGTTCTCTTGTTGCTTTCAAAGTCTTTTCGTTTAATTCTATCCTGCAAAGTAGTATCAATATGCTGCTTGTTTTGTGAGATTTTAGATAATATCTATTAAAATTTAGGATTTGGTCAGGGTGCGTGCCTTTCCCATAAAATGATGTTTGTAATCCGCCGTCCCCTGTACTGGTAGGCATCGCATGCAAGGATGGTAGTTGGTTTACCATTTCTGATTCCATGATGAAACGAATACCGTCCATTAGTATGTCCATATTGGTTCTTGCCGTCTGCAGATATCTGCGTTTAAATATCACGAGTATGTCACCAACATAGCAGACCCACAATTTCGGGCCCGTGATTGGGAGCAGGTTCTCGTACAATGCTTGCATGGCAAACATCCCCTGCGCTTCGGTTAAGGACAAAGGACCTATTAGCCAAATCGCGCATTATGCAGAAAAGCACTGACGAAGTAACCTCCATTGATACTTTCAACACAACCGTGCTGTTCGGAACATAGAACAAAACTTGAACAGCCAACCCCAGCTGCATGAACTCCGTTTTGTTGCAACTCAGCAGTTTTTAGGCAAATATTCACTACAGTGGAGTAAGGCCAGTATTCTTCCAATAATTCGAATTTTCCTAAGATTGCCGGCTTATTGGTTAGTTACAGGCTACTGAAGGCATGTACCTTGACAATATCAATGTAGCCGCATCACGCTCCTTCATTTGACATCACTGTGCCAAATACGGTGACCAAGACCACTCACAACCTTAAGTGGTGAACATTCTATTCTCCTTCTTGTGTCATCACTGACCGCATTGGCTGCATATAGGTCACTGCTGGAAATGAGCATATCCCCAAGTGATTTATGGTCTTGGTGACAGTATCCGAGGCCTGGACAACCATCAGACACATTTCCTTTGTTGTCGTACAACGTGATGTCACAAGGGGCTTCATCTGGTTACTGGGCACACTCCATTTGTTATCAGGTTGTGACAAAGTTGTTTTATGAGTTCACAGTGGATACAATAGCATTTCACTTTGACTCTTAATCACACACGACGTTGTGTAGGTGAATCAACTCACCACCATCATGGTCACGTTCAAAGTCGTTTTGACAAACCGGCAAACAGCCGTAGAGTATGCAGTTGCTCAGGACAGCAGGAACAGAAAATAGGCAACCACACTGTCGCGGAATGATGACTTTCCCTTGGCAAATTTGTGCTGCCTTGTGTTCAACTCAATTGTTGGCAGTTCTTACAGATACTTTGTGTCTGTATTACTGGAACCGGCTATGAACGTCGAATTGAAGAGTAACCGTCCACTGGCACGTTGGTGCTCGTGTAAACGCATTAAACGGATCAGTTTGGCCAGTCAATTCTTTAATATCTGTAAGACGTGTACACCCGTAGTAGTAGTAGTAGTAGTAGTAGTAGTAGTAGTAGTAGTAGTAGTCGAGAAGTAGTAGTAGTAGTATAGTCGGCAGTCTATCAAATAGGTATAAAGCCAAACCTAACCATGGAAATCACTAAAAGAAGATAGGTTGAACACCGTATCAACATCATGGCACGTTAACTGAAGGTGGGCGACACACTTCAGCTACTGTGCCGCAATGTACAAAATAACGAAGCAATTTTTGTTATTTTGCACACGCCGTTTTTAATTTTCTTGTCGTTTTTAATCGCTAAGGCTTTATTATCCAAATCTAAGCAGTTACATACACAAGTCCTCCTTTGGTTTCGATTAAGAGCCATATGCTGAATTGTTTCCAGCCATCGGCACTCTTCGTCCTTTGGTCCCCAACCAGGCAGACGTGTGGATCCAATGGTAGCAAGAAGTGAAGTAAACCATTGCATTTGCTATTATCAGATGGATGGTGGACCACCACGTGGTCTCTTTCAGTTGAGTCCTACACGAGAAAACAGATCGCCATAGGGCAGACGCTCAGCCGACATACGCAGCACATAACCGAGCCATCTTAACTGACGCAACAAAACCAGCTTGTTGAAAAGAATACTCGCATTCCCTAAGACAAGACGTCTAACTTCACTGTTGCAAATGTGTTGTTGCCACCACACACGAGCGATCCTCCTCAAGCACGCGTTGTCGAAGTCCGAGACCCGGTGCATGTCCTCAACGCGAACTGGCCATGACTCGCTTCCATATAGTAACACCGCCCGAACGGTGGCATTGTAAACACAACCCATACCAAAATGGAATTATCCCAACTACGCACAGGTGCTGCAGGTTAGCAAATGCCGATGGAGCTTTGGCGATGCGAAGAGAAATCACCAGCAGGCATACAGTTGCCAGGTAGACAAAGTTATGCACTTGTTCAAGCTGTTTCCCTTCAATGTTGAGCATGTGAACGGTTGAGTGCCAATCCTGAAGCAGCAATTTACACTTTGACCGGGTAAAGCACATTCCGTACCTAGGTACCTCAATCGCCACTCGCTCTAGAATGGCTTGCATGCTCTGTGAGTCCACACCAAGTAAGGTGATATCATCGGCATTGGCTAAGTTGGTTGTTCACTTGCCCAGTTATAGCCGTTTACAAAAATTTTTGCAGCCGTCTAAAGCTCTCAGCAGAATGTCTCCAACCGCAAAATTGAGAAGGAACGGGGACATATGGGTAGCTTTGTCGTACACCGCTATTGACAGCGAAGGACGACGAAAGCCTGCCTTACACCCTCACTCTGCGAGATATGTGGAAATACAGTACGCGTAGGATGGCAGTGTACTTTTCTGGGACACTGTTCCTTAGCAAACAACGCCATAGTTCAGGTCGACCATCCGAGTCGAATGTGGCACGGATTTCAAGGAATGCAGCGATGGTAGGCATCTGGTAAAGGTGGCGGTGTTCAAGGATTTGACGTAGTGTGAACATCTGACCCACACACCCGCGGCCAAGTCGGAAGCCAGCTTGTTGTTCCCGGTACTGCGATTCGCGAATGGGAGAAAATCTACCGAGTAGAATGGATGTCAATAGCTTAGAGACTACCGAAATGAGACTTATCCTCCCCTGATTGGTGCATGAAATGCGAGCACTCTTCTTAAAAAGCGGGACAATAATTGACTCGCCCCAGAAAGAACACATCTTTCCTTCATGCCAGATTTTGATGAACAATGAGGTTAGCTAGCTAATGATAACTGCGCCTCCATATTTGAATAGCTCCGGAAGAAGTCCGTCTGAGCCAGCAGCCTTGAATCGTCTTAGGTGTCGAATCGCAAGACAAACTTCCGCATCACTGAGCGGATCAAGTGCGATGACTCAGAGCGAGCGGCTTGATTCGCATACAAATGGACGGGGACGGCCAGTTGAACTGGGAATGAAAATGTTCCTCGCATTGGTCCAAGCATCTCTGTGAGTTGGCAATTGGAGAACCATCCGCTTTGCCTTTAGCCTCACTGACACCAGGCCTCCTGTGGCCAGTGGATCGAATGAGCTGGAAGAACTTGCGAGTATTGCCAGAGAAGGCAGCGGCCTCCATTTCCGAAATACGCTGGCACCACTAGGATTCACGATCACTGCATAGGCTTTGTTTGAGCTGCAAACTGACAGACAGGTGCACTTCATCATGATTAGACTCCGCTTGGATACTCCTGCGGCGTTCAAATGGATTCAAGGATCGCGTGGAGATCCAGGCCTAGATAAGGTGCTGAGTAAGACCACAGACTTGCTGTCCGGAAGAGATCATGGTCCTCTGTATAAACGTCCAATATTCCTCGGTAACTTGCGGTGGATGGCAGTCGAGTGCACCGGTCAGCGAAGCATGATAGCTCTGCTGAACCGAGACCGTATACAGTTTATTTGTGTCTATCTTACAGCGCTTCATTTTCGGGGACCCTCCGAATCTCTCGCAGATCTTCGCACAGACAAGAGCATGGTCTGAGTCAAGAAAAATGGACCAGATGGATCTACAATTCTTTACATTACCCCTCCATCTCAAACTGATCGCGATATGATCAATCTGAGACCATGATTGAGTCGTAGAAGGGGGTCGCCAAATAGCAGAACGTTTCCTCGAATGCAAAAAACTGGTGTTCGAGAGAAACAGATGACTATCTTGCGCAGTCTGAGTGGTCTCTTTCTATTATGTGAGCGACTCTTATCCAGCGCATGGTGACCCCCGTGACTTCTGCATGCCAGCAGACGAGCGACCCGTACGTTGAGATCCCCAGCGAGGACAACAATGTCGGATTTGCAGGCTCTGCCTAAGAACTATGAAAGCTCACGGTAGAAATCGTCCTTGACGGAGACGGAACTGCAGTCAGTTGAAGCATAACTTGAGATTACAAACAAGTTGTCTCTTTCTCCTCACGACATCGGTTTATCTTGCATGATCCCCGAAGTCGAACTGCGCACAGTCGGCTAGTAATCGGGAACTAGCCCAGCAATGCCGCCTCGGCTTTGCTACTTCGCGGTACCCCAACGCCAGCCAAGCCCGTTACAGCTGCTTCTGCGTCGCCAAATAGACGTAGGTGAAATATGGCTCTTTGGCCAGTGGAAGATCACAACTCAAGCACAGTACTGGGATCTTGTAAGCTCGTTTCGGAAAGACAGTAAACATCGATGGCGAGGGATTCCAGGGTGCGCGTAAGACTACATTGCTGCCCAATCTGCATGAGTGGACGCACATTGAAGCATGCCAGACGGAACGAAGACCGAGGCCCACTGAGTGGGACTAGGGGAGCTCTCTGAATGTCGACGAAACCATCCGGAGATGAATTATGGAAAAAAGAGTTATTGGTAACGGATGATACTGCCTGAAAACAAATAAACAGGTGGCGTGTGAAGGTGAGTGACTAGCAGGAGCAACAACAGCTGACAGCGATATTGCAGTTGAACAGTCCATGATTCTGTCAGTGGGCGTGATAATACCCGGTTGACCAAGCCGAAGTAGGGAGTTGCCTTAAAAGGGTTTCCCCCGAGCCTTTGAGTAAGTAGCCTGTCCGCAAGGCAGAGGGGCGATTGTGAGACTGTTAATCTGACCCCTAACCATTGACATGTCTGGATAAGTGACTCTGAAGGCACTTGAAATTGCCACCTAGCCTAGCTCAATGGGTTACAGGGGGTACACAAACCATCGCACCACTTTAAGGTCCAGTCTCGTTGCGATGGAAAGGCATCATTACAGCGTGTTATCTAAGTATGGAGAAAGTTGCATGTAAAAAATAAATTAAAAAATAAAAAATAAGATGGCGGATTTGTTGCATTCGATGCAACAACCCTAACATTGCACACAATGTAATGCTCAAACATTGCTTCCGGAGATTTGTAAAAACGAAGAGTGAACACAGGCAGCTAAACGCACATGTTATTAATTGGAGTTAAGCGTCCGTTGTCTGAAGAGCACGTTTGTCTTTTATACTTTCGCAATCTTTTGTAGGCTTGTTAAACAACAAACACTCCGAACTCATGACCCAAGTGCGTATCCACATTTGAGGCATCGGTTTCTTCGGTACCCAGAGTGATCGTAAAGCTGTTATCGGAAGGGACCATGCTGCATGAGTTGCAAATTTGGTTTCGCGGATTATGGTGAGTGGCAAATTCCTCGATGGATTCGTGTGTCTGTGTGTGCTCGCCAAGGCCTGATCGTATCGCTGTTCCACGTGATGCTGACTGTGACATTACCGAAGCCGTCTGCCAGTTCAAGGATTTCGGTTGCTTTGTTTGTGCCTTATCATGATGTTACCCGCGAGCATGTAGATGGTGCTGGAGAGTGGATAACTCACATGGGGATAATTAGATGCAAAGCTGAGAAAAGTAAGACATTCGATGTAATTCATATTAGAAATGGGGCGGTAGATACTGGGTTTGGGTTCAAGAGTTGATATGCATATAGACCTCGTTTCTAAGAGCTGGAAATTAAGTTGGTCGGTGGGCGGTTTAAACAAACAATCGCATCCATTGTTCCATTCCCTAACATACAGTTATGTAAACTATTATGGAGTTCTGCAAAGGCACACACAAGTCGGTGCGTCTTTGTAGCAGCCTCACACCAACCCACAGATAAAGCAAGATCATTAAGATGAAGGCCAAATCGAAACCACACATGTGAAATAATTAAATGTTCAAGAAAATCACGCTGAAATATGGATTAGTCATAATTCGTTAATTGTAATTTTCACTTTCTATCTAACCTTTATACTATTGCGTTTGTCCTAAAGCACTGCAAGGAAAGTTCCACTTGAGCATTTTTGGACTAGCGTGAATGAACAATTTTATCCTTTGGAAACAGCGCCCATGAGTCGTTAAATGATGATCTTCGGACTACTCACCATGTGTTCGGATCAAGAGATGCAATCGCTATTGGGAATTCGGCCGGATCCAGTAACATTGCTGATTCATCGGAGACGACCGCTATGTGGACGAATTGCACCGTGAAACCTCAATTTTGGTCCTACTTTGCTATCGTGTACATATCGGTCAGTTAAGTTGTTGACAAGGTGTCTGCAGCAAGTGGCACACGCAACTGACTGTTGTATCATGCGTTAGCGCGAACGTTTCTCCCCGTGACTTCTCTAGTGCATTTGTGACCTCCACTCAATTGTCGTTCATGGGATAGTTTCTTGTATGACAACACTGACTCCATAATGATTGTGCGCTGGACCTAGCCAGACAAATACCGTTCAAGCCGACAGTATTTATTATTCATCGCGGAAATGCAGATTACCCGCCACGTGTTTGGACTTTGACGCATAACTCAACGGTTTACATGAAAGTGACGCTGGTCAACTGCGATAAGTGAGAATGCAACCGAAGTGGAACGTTTCGGGTATGTGTAACTCAGCAACGAACTAATCTTGCGGTTAGCACTCCGAAATTTGGACACATTCATCTTTTCTTTGATGGTCAATGCCTAAGTGCGACCAAACGTCGTATGTGCTATCCAGGCTTGGAATCGTGGCTAAATTATGACTTAGCAGCTCCCGATACTCCGTAACGTCGAGCGATAAGAATAGCTATGGTTTCCACCATCTTGCCTACCAGGAACGATTGAAGATGACTGGAGATTTAGTGGGCACTAATAGCGGCTAAGTAAAGACCTCATATTAATAAACCTAATACTGGAGTATCCCGGCCACCTTCTGGAAATCAACTATAAAACTAATCTGAGAGTCAACTGTTTAAATTCGTCCAACAATACGGTCGTTTAGATTATCGACGAACTTATTTCTTCTTCCTGCTCTGTCAACACTGGAACACCCGTCGTAACTCAGTTGCCTGCGCCACAGCTTAGCCATTTTAAATAAATGCTCAGATATTGCGCTGAGATTCATGCACCCCGTTACATGAACATATATTCTCGGATTTCTTCAGGTCAACTAACTTCCCACAGTGCATCGAGTAAATCCGTGCAGAAGAGTGAACAACCTGAAGGCTATTTTCAATGAGCATTACTGACAACATATCATTTCAATTTGCCTGGCATCATCTCACTCCTAGCGCCCTACTTTATCAGATATTACTCTGTCGCTTCACCGATTCCCAGTCTACTAGTTTCAAGTAGTAGTATTCAAATTCACAATTCCTTCCATTGCCAACCTATAGCTCATGCCGTTTTATCCGTCATAAAGCAAAGTTCTATAGTTCCACTGATCTCACTACCGTGTTAAAGGTTGATCGTGGACCTCAGTGGCCTATTACTCAACCACTGTCCGTGGTCCCACTCCCATCTATTGCTTTAGATACTACTAATGTGGGTGGTCGGATCACTCTTGTTTTAGTGTCATGCAAGCAGTACCCATGCATGAGTAGGATGTTGCGTTTTCGACCGAAACCTTTGTACTTCTAGGTTCACATGTACTACGTGATCTCGATAAGGTGAACAATGAACAATGAACAATGATTTAGTACAGGTAAAAAAGCGATTGCTTTACAATCGAAGTTAACGAAGTTAACTTCATTTGCAAATGCATCATTCGACTGAAATATAAATCATTATGTCGTCAACCAAATCCAGCATCATTTGAAATGATCGAAACATGTTGTTCCGAAATCCCACAAGAGTCCCACTTGCAATCACAGGCTAACTACTTGCATTGAGTGATGTAAAAATTCCAAGAAACTGTCACTCCGAACAGTCCTTCGCTGAGATGTTATCCTCATGCACATCAGATAATATCAAGCAGTTAGTGGGCTACGACATACCATAGTGGACGGTGTATTAGTAGAAACAGTATGAACGGTCCCGTCTACGAAAGTGGTCAAGCGCTTGACTGTCCGAACGCCAAGTACTCCTGCCACCTCATACGGTAGCTTTAAACTTCATTCGGAAAGCAAACGCTTACAGTTTCACAAGTCCTATGACTTCGGTAAAGTTTTTAAAAAGTGTACCTCTCATCCTTACCTGTTTGCCTTTTGTTTTGTCTCTTGTCCTTTTAATAAGAACTGGCATACATTTTACCGACTATGAACCGCCAATCTTCCACAAGTAACACGTGATCTCGTGTCTGCACCAAATAATAGTGTAACACGAAACAGACTTAAAATTGCATCCAAAAGCGAGGATCGAACCAAAAAGTTCTACCTCATGGGATCGCGGACTACGCGTATCACTGAGCGAAGATCTTACATGAAATGCCTGTTTATCAACCAGCATTTCACAATGTATCCGTGACTAGCCTCCATTGAAGTGTTGTGCCTAACTTATTTAGAGTGTCTAGTATTTGTATTCCTGATTGGGGGATTCATCATAGCGACATCCAAATCAGTTAGTCCTCTGCGTACCCATAATATCACTAAAAGGCCCTCTCGCGCTTTTGGAACTCCTCGGTGGTACGCAAACATCAGCTCCATCAGGAACCGGGCCCATGTTCACTAGTTGCTTGCATCGTTAGTCAGCAGCATTTGCCATTAAGTCTTGGATGTGCTCTACCGACGAGTCCCAACACGAAGAAACGGCTATCTATTACCTTTCCGGGTATGTGTAGGACTATGTGATGTGGAAACTGCTGCGACGAAACCCGATTACTTACCTCGTCAATCGCCTACACTGGTATAATTGATGATTCTGAGTTGAACCGCAGTATGAGACGAGGACATGATGCGATCAATAAGTTGTAGATTCACGGGTCTAACAAGGTCACGGGCTGGGTTAAAAACCGTCCACTATAAGAGACAATTACTTAGCTATTCCAATTCCAGTTAATTTAGACAAACCGCACAAACAGTCTGATAATTTAGCTTGATAAATCACAGAATGGTGTATTTTTCAGTTTATCGCAAACATTTCAAGCTTACTGAGAATGGTGCGCACTAGGATAACCGAACGTATTTTCGACTTGAGTTAACGTCACTGCTATGGTATCTCTCTGATTAATCATTCTTCTGATGTGCGAAAACTCCTGGACACTCTTCCGCGCAAAACAACGGTATTTCAATGTTCTGGAATTATAGTCCCTTAGTGCTCTACTACTGCTCCACAATGCCTTTAGATTCGTCCTTGTTCTGGAAACTACACAAAACCTACATGTCTCACGCTTAGCTTATGTTGATTTTTCGTTTTTCGCTATGTGATCTCGATTGTGTTTCTAAATAACCAAATAACATATTTACCTAACAGTTTTTTCGATGAACATGTTCTGTCCCTCGTTTCAGAGCCTAGGCACATGAAGCAAGTTTGCTTAACTTAGGGTTTGTTCTGGGTGAGATTTGCTTGTTAAGCAGACGATCGATGTGAACCAGGCCAGTCACTTTTCCAATGTCTGAACACTTGACCTACATTGGAAATGTTTGTTGTGTCTATGCAGACAAAACCACAGACAAATCTGCTGCTGATTATGCACAGCCACACCAGTAAAGCCATCAAATCACTGGCGGACTCCTCCTCAATATATTTCAGTTGCTTCTTTTTCTCACACACTTCGGAAATTTGCATGTATTAGCTGTGTCAACAGTTTTCGTTCCTTTCCTGACTGACACTGTTACGCGACTATCTTCATAACAGGTACCCGAGAGTCGGCCTACGTGCTGGCGGTCACCTCGGCCGGCGTGTCACATGCAGTCACGAAAGCGTGCAGCAGCGGTGTACACGAGAACTGTGGCTGCGACCGCACCATCTACGATCACCCTCGGGAGCCGAATTTTGAATGGTCTGGCTGCTCAGACAATATTCACTTTGGTGCGGCGTTCTCTCGACAATTCCTAGATGTTCGCGAGCGAAGCCGCATAAGCCGACGACCAAAGTTGGGTTTGGCCAACCTACACAACAATCACGTGGGCAGGCAGGTGAGCCCTACCTTATCTGCACATGTTATCAACTGTCAATGTTTCTCTCTTACGCTCTGCGCACATGTCTGCGTTGGCGAGTAAACGGCATGCCCGCTTTAGGCGCACGCGATCCCGCCACAATGCAGACAAATTATTCAAACAAGCACTTTACGTAGAACGCCTTTTCAGGTCAACTGTCAGATTGACTTGCTTTATGTCAATTTTCCTTCTTGTCATCAAGTTCACATGCAGTCCTATTCTGATTTACACCTAATGTTGTAGGAACAATGCCACAATTGATTTTGTCGGATGAGGTTGCTGATGTAGATATAGGCAGCTGAGAGGATGGAAGTCACGGAATTACCTTTGTGTCCCTCTGGATGAAACAGTGCCGTCCTGCAAGGTACATAAAGACCAGTGAGCTCTTCATTAAGTAGACAAGTTACGCGGTAAACTATGCTCAGCGCATCTTCGATCACATCGTAGAAAAAAAGTAACAGTTTGGCGTTCCATCCAAACTTAACATCTTCAAGGGGCGCCGTGTTCTCACTGCATGCTGACCAAGTCAAATTATCCACTCGAATATACAAACTATTAAATACATGTTAGACTTGATCCAAAAATTTTATCGGTGCTGGACAGCTACCGAATTACCGACCAGGTCGAGTTGCCGATTCAGAGGAGGAAGATAACTTGCTGTACGCAGCCCTACAAACTTTTGGAAATAACGACAAGTTCCAACATGTTTATTAGAGTCAGCCTACTGAAGACAGTAATAGATGGATAGCTGGTCCAGCTATCTTCCGGAGAGCCATGTGTTTAATGCAGTTCAGAAGATTTTAAGGGGTAGATGTGACGTCGTGAACTATATCCAAAGCAATCGTATGAAGCGGTATTATCTATGGTGTTGTCAACCGCTAGGTATAAAATTGGGAACATCGCATATCTATCCAACCTATCAAATCGGGGTAATGGATCACAAATTCGGCTGCCTTCTCAGCACGCTCCATGCAAGTATGCAAGGGTACTAGATTTATGAGAACATCGAGACGGTTTGGTGGACGATTGCTTTCAACGGTTCATCCTCAGACAATTACAATCCTATATAGGACTAAAACAAGAGGAAAAACGACCCAATTAATACAAGTAACGTAGAAGAAAAATAGAAAATGATTAAGTACATGTTGCGCAGTTTGACCTTATGCCGCTGACCTCGGTATCCCCCGTTTCTGCGGGTCAGGGAACAGGTAGAGCATGAACTAGCTTCTTTTGCGAGCCTAAGGATGGTTGAACTAATGGAATGCGAATTGCTTCCGCCGTCGCAAGTGTACGAAGGGGTTGACCTATCAATCGGTGCCGTGGAACCTTGTATACTGGTATAAAGGCACGCTTTAGATCCAACTGATGCCCAATTTCGTGGAAATGAGTCGTCATCATCATCAACAGCAGTACTTCAGCCATTTGAACTGATGCTTCGCTGCCATACAACCATGAGGACCTACGAAATAACGAATAAGAAGAGGGAGAGAAGGGGGACTTACCTGAAAACCTTAATGCCCTAAGCAAACATTCAGGGTCAAGGCGCCTACACCTTGTGTTAACAACATACCGTCACAAACAGCTGGCCATCGTGCAACGACAAGGCAGCATCGGCCAGACAGCTTTCTTGCGGCTTTCACTGCTCCGCGTCATAATCAGCCATTACCCCGCAGATAACTCAGCACCAAACACACTTTAAACAGACAATCCGATTAGGAGACGGCAGCAGACGCGCCACTGGTGTCGGCTGCGAGCCATATCCTGTAAAGTCTCGAGCCAAGCACAAGGCGAGTCATGTGGACTCCAGCCCGGAATGCGAGACGGAATAACGGCACCCAGTTTGGTCGTCAGTGACTTCATTCCCCCATGCCAAGTCAACTTCTGTCCACCTCGAGCCTTGTGCCACCCTACACCGGGTAGACTGAACAAGGTCCTCCTAGGTAAGCGGTGGCCAGACATGCGGTGTCATCCGACACCAGAAATGCTTTGCAGACAACGATGATCAAAGACATGAAGACGCATCAGATCTTCAGACCGAAGCGGCCAAGTCTCACTACCATAGAGCAGAACGGCCCTCACTATGGCCTTGTATGCACGGGCTTCAGACGGAGGGAACTTGCCTTCTGTCGCCAAAGATGCCGCAGGTTCAAAAAGGCAGCTTTTGCCTTTGCATTGCAAGAGCTGACGTCAGTTTCTATATGCCCATCATTGCTGATGCAGCTGCCAACATAAGTGAATTGATCAAACACCTCGAGTTCCTCGTTAGCAAGCGTCAAGGGGTCATCGAGTGGCTGGTGGTCCTGCAGCAACACTTTGCACTTTGAAGGTGCGAAGTGCATACAAATTAATGGGACCACTCTAGACAGGCTATTCAGTGTTGATTGTGTCGTCGCAACATGGTCGAAAAACAAGACGATATCGTCAGCATAATCTAAGTCAATTAACCTTTCACCAGGCAGCACTTCAACGCCTACATCGCGAGATTCCGCAAGGAAATGAGCCAGAATGGAGCTAATAATGGCCCCAGTGCCACCTTGATACAACCAACGTGGGCAATGTTCATTCACGCGTTTGGACAAGTGCCGCGCAGTTCGACCGATATACGTTTTGCCACGGCTCACTCGAACTGACAACTAGTCATTGAGGTGGTTAGCGTGGGCAACCTATCCTTGTTTCTTGTATAAAGGATTGGTTCCGTCAAAAGCACGCACTTTATAGCAGCTGCTGCGAAGGTCGACTTAACTGTGCCAAAGACATCGAGTAAGACGCACAGCCACTGAGTCCCTTTAGAAAGGTAGTAGTGTGAATAGCTCTTTCTTTGCCGCTTTTAACACTGTCACCTGTTTATGCTTTTCCTTAATGGTTTCTTAAAATCAATCTGTCAGGTATCCATTTCCGCTCAACATAATCTGTATGAACGTCGGTTCCGTATTTAGCGCGTCTTCCGAGTGCATTCGATGTGCTCACGTGGTTAGACAGCGATTCGAGTTGCACTTATATTTCAGAGCGACGAACTTTTAGAAATTTGTATACTGGCCAATCCACGTTGGCTTTCTGTAGCTCCTCCGTTGGATGGAGCCGTCTGGTATGTTATTTGACAGAACCTCAAAATACGGCAACTGATTTTCGGTTTAATTTTCATAAGTAAAATGCAGTGCTGCATGAACTCGGTTAAAACGGTTAAGAATTTCATTTAGGTTAACGTGCTCATCCATCAAAACGAATATATCGTTCATGTACCGATAGTAGCAGGTAAAAGTAAATATGTCTGCCTGCATTTCTGTTCTCTCCAACTTTGCCATAAAGATATCTGCCAGCAGTGGGCACATGGGAGATCGCATGGCTACGCCGTCCTTCTGCCGGTAGTATCTACCGTTAAATAAGAAATGTACATTCCAGGTGCAACGCAACGGTAGGCTTTCCAGCTCACAAGTAGGTACACACGTTGTTTTTCTGACCAGGTTATATAGTCGCAAATGTACTTTATTGCCGCCATGAACGGGACGTTGGTAATAAGTAAGCCAACATCAAAACAAGAGCTGTACTCACGGACGCCACAGATATTTGGATCATTGTGTGTTGGATACGACTTTTGTTTCGGATTACCGTGCTCTTAGGGTTTTTCCGTGTGGATTGTTCACCAACCTTCTTCTTTTGGCGTATTTTCCAATCGGTGCCAATTTGACGGCTATTATTTGACTAAGTTCGGAAATCTCATTGATTTGCCCTACTGCCATCTTGGATTTCCTTAACCTCATGATACCGTCTCAAGCTACTTGTGGTTCGTGTTAAAATTTGTGGGAAATAAGGCTCATGCACTTCGGTGCTTCGCCTGCGATCTTTCGTTCCATATTTCGTGCACTGACTTATCCGTTGACGTCTTTCGAAAATCTCTCGACCTCCGACATCAGTTTTTCCAAGTTATATGTGATAAATGTCACAGTGCAAGACATCAGAATACACAGTGAGCGCCAGCAACTACGGGAAAACCTCTCTTCCACGAGGAAACCAACTGTTTACCATGTGGGGTCAAACGGCCGCGTGAAAGTACCTCTGTCATTTCACCTTCTCTTGTTACTCCGCGATCTGCACCACCACCAGCATCTTCGACCGGCCGAGCCTCAGGTTCAATGTTCCCCATCGATGGAAGATGCAGATTCGGAACCTACGAAATGCTTCTTCACTGATCCGTCCGTGCATTTCTCAGACCTTGTCTGTGAACTTTTGAACACCGAAGATCTATAGACCACTCAAAATCACAAGGGGCCACGTACTCGAGTTCAGGCTTCGCCTGCTGATAAACAACAACCCAAACAGATAAGTGCCTCTAGTCTTGCTCCCACAGGTTCATCACCCTTTTTCGCTGAGGCGTCATAATTGCATGGTATTCCATGTTCTAGAGTCAAAAGATGAAATCCCTCAGGTATGTTATAATTACGATGTTGAGATCCTCCCCGGACTCATCGATAGACTCTTAGATATGGACGAAGACAGTGTGACGAGTAAACAACTAATCCGATTTGGCCAGAAAACTAACCAGTCATGTCGACCTCTGAGAATCACCTATGCTAATCACCATATGCCACAGCTCATACTGTCTCGTCTGTCAAGGCTGAAAGGCATAAATTTTCATATCCGCTGCGACTTGGAACCCGAAGACAGGGACCGTTCGAAGACTGTGATTATTAAGCCCGAACGCCGTACTGAAATAGGTGAGACTGACTAACAAATTGTAAATTTTTGGGGTGATTAAGTAGGGTGTACGAACCCGGATCAACCCGTTGCTCAACCTCCAGGCACGTCCCACGGTACCTCGCAGGACCTCCGTGTCGCATTCGCCAACGTGTACAGCTTATTGAAAAAACGTGACTAACTGTGTCGCTTCGCTGTCTCGGAGGAGCCGGACGTTTTAGGAATTGCAGAGACTTGGCTGAACTCCGACGTCATACCTCAAGAGGTCGCGTTATCGGGGTACTCTTGTTTCTAATGCGACCGAAAATCTAAGACTCACGGTGTCGTCCTGTTGTGCGTAAAACCGTCACTATTTGGTAAACTTACCAGCACATATCGGAGCGAGGACAATTTATGCGAGCAATTGTGGTGCACAATCCGACTCAGACGCGCAGAACTAACAGTAGGTGTTATCTACTGTAGCCCATTAAACCGTTGTTGCGATTGGCTACCACATATACAGAAGCACATGAGCTGCCCTCAGTCTTCATTGATGGGGATTTAAATTCACCTAAGATATTCTGGCCAGATTTCGACTTCTTCCCGGTCATGGCAACATAGAGGCTCAATTAGCTGAAGTGATTATCGAAATCGGAGCAACGCACCATGTCATCCAATCGACGCGCGTAACTCCGCTGTCGGCAGCTTGTCTAGACCTAATGTTTACGAGCTGCGAGCAGAAGCTGAACGAGATCAGAGTCCTCGGACCTCTGGCGAACAGTGACCACTGCTCCATTGTGGCAAGCATAGAGCTGCCGTTGCCGTATTACAACCAACGGAAGCCGACATTTAACTATTGGAATACAGACTTCAGCGGTCTCCTCAAAGCCGCAAGTCAGACTGATTGGACACTACCACAGGATGTCTCGCTTGAGGCCTATTGGTCATTAATGAATGGGAAGCTTAACTTGCTGTGTACTCGGTTCGTTCCCCTGAAGTATTCGAAAATCAGACCTGTCAAACCGCATTGGTTTGATACGGAATATAGACAGTTAGCGCGACGGCGTCGCAAACTTTGGGATAGATACATCAGCTCGGGTTTTGATGGACATTACACGGTATACAAGAAACAGCGAAACATATGTAACGCCGCAAAGATCAAGAAACGCCGGCACCCAAAAGAATGTTTGCCTACTTGAAACGTCAACTGAAACCTTGAGCAACCTACCGGTCTTAGAGCGCTTGGACGGACAGACGCTCATTTCAAGCGCGGAGCGCGCGGACGCCTTGGCTATGCACTTCCTCACTGTATCTTCCAGTAAACCGACGGCGGTTTCAGTACCGGCACAGGTTGCGCCAGTCTTGCTCAACAGCCTACAATATGATGCAGTTGAGGAGTATCAGCTACTTGTCAACGTCGATGGTGCAAAGCCCCCCGAACCAGACAGACTTCACCCACTAATACTCAAGTCCCTACCGATTGTCATCTCACCAGCCGTGACAAACCTTTCCAATAAATCGCTCTTTGAAGGATCTGTCCCGAACGACTGGAAATGCTCGATAGTGAGACGGCTTCCCAAAGATGGTGATCAGAGTAAAGTAGAGAACTATAGACTGATCTGTGACTTCGATATTATCCAAAGTTCTCGAGAAGATTGTGAAAAATGTCTGCTGTCGTTCTCCAAATCGATGGACGTATTGACGCCAGCGCAACGCGGCTTTACAAAAGGTCGCTCATGCATCACCAACCTGACGTACGCAAACCACCAGCGGGTACGCGCTCTCAAGGAACAGAAGAATGTTGACGTGGTGTACATGGACTTTAGTAAGCCGTTTGACAGGGTGAACTACGTGGTACTCCTTCATAAACTGAGGACCAACGGAATCGGTGACATTCTACTTCAATGGTTACACGAGTTTATTGTGAGACGAAAGTAAAGAGTATAATTCCATGACTACCTGACAGATTGGTTCCCATCGGCCAGTGGCGTGGTTCAAGGAACTGTACTTGGGCCATTATTATTTCGTATTCATATCAACGATCTTCCGTAGCAGCTTCAGTCACCATGTGCCCTGTTTGCGGATGATTTGAAAATCTGGAGGATCATTGAGAATCATGACGATGCCTTCGCCTCCATCATGAGTTAGAGCGACTGTCAACGTGGTCCGCCTAAATGCAACTTCCTCTTAACGCCAGCCAGTCGGAGTTTATCAGTATCACCAGACGTCCAGCCAATCCGTCATACAGATTGGACGGCCAGTTGCTTCACCCCAGGACATCTGCTAGAGACTTAGGAGTGCTCTCGCGACGTAATATGAGATCACTAGAAACTACAGAAATTGTAACGTGCGCGACTTTGTATGCTCTATGCATTACGAAACAATTTATTCACATGGTCCGAAGAAACCGTTCCTCGCCTATTCACCTCGCTCATTAGACCAAACCTTGCATACAGTGACTCAGCTTACCATCCGATAAGCCAGTGGGAAACCGAAAAGCTGGAGAAAATACAACATATCGCAACTAGAATGATACCGAGTCTACAAAAGGCTCCCGTATGAAAAAGTTTGTGCAAGTCTCGGGCTCTACACACTATCTTGCTGCCGAGTAAGTATTGACCTCATTATGACCCATCGAGTACTACATTTGAATCACTTCCCCATACTGCTGCCAATATTTCACCTGCGGGAACCCTGAAATACACAAGAACACCATTACAAACTCGGGGTACCCTGCATGAACAAGGTATCACATCAGTTTTGTATATAACGAAGACTCGTTAACTTATAGAATACACTACCAGAAGGATTAATAGAGACCGATTCTATGAAATGTTGTAAAACACATATCGACGATTATTTCGGAAACATGTGCTTTTATGAAACGGTGCACATACAATGCCGAAAGAAGACATCGTATACTTGAAAATAATGACACCAATACGAATTCCTAACCGAACAAAGATAAACGATTAACTGACAAAACACTACAGCTGACGATTTGCAATTAACTGTTATTGATTTTTCATAATTAGATAGTTGTACAGAAACCTTTCTACTTGCTCTTAAATACAGTATAAATATCAGTATCATTTTCTCGTCCATTTTCGCATCTGTGATACTTTCTACGAACTGGAAACTGTCACATAAGCTTTAAGATGTAAGCTGCTGTCGCACCTGTTCCAGAATTTAAACAACCCACTGAGCGATCATATGGTGCGGCGAGTTGGCCATTGACAAAATGGGAAAGCGTGGAAGGTTGACTTTTTGAATTTTCAACAACCCCTGAAACCTTGGAACATTTGTGCCACCAGTTCTCATGCTATCATACAGAGCAACTGAAATATAACCCTTAGTCCGAAGTTCTTGCAGGCTCTTAGTGATCTGTACTACGAAAATTTAGTCTCGTCGCTCAGCATTGGTGTCCGTTTATCTTTTCTGTCTAGTAGCACAATCCACGCACCCTTGTCTGGTTTACACACGATGACCTATTCATTGCACTTTAGTTATTTAAGCGCGTCCAGGTGTTTTGGTGTTAGCGGGCCTTGATTATGGGCTAGATTTTTCTACCAGAACTTAGGGTGCTATAACAGTGTAAACTTATACTTCAGTTTTTCAATACAATACATGCCAGCTGCCCTTTTTCCGTTTTCTTTCAGCAGATGTTTCGTCCTATGACATTGAGAGTATTAGTGGACTATACGGTAGTCACCATCAGCTGATGTCAGCTGCAGCTCATCAAATGAGTTATTGAGTAGTAGCAGAAAAGGTGAAATCTTTTTAATCGCTGTTATGGCGGAAAGTGATTAAATTTGAATCAGTCTATCAGACAGCCACGTGAAGGCCGTCTGGTCTAGTCCTAGGCCGCATGGGGCACACGTGTGGATCCTAGCGCACCGTGGTGTTTACCGTGAAACCACCAGATGGCATTCCATTGCATTCAGCATCACACTGAAAGAATGCCGTAATAACTGAGAGCTTATCTCCACATTTCCTCCAAATTATTTAGTGACCCAAGTGAACAGCTGACGAACCGTCAAATGTTTGCATAAATCCAACAACATCATGTTGGGTGCATCATGTGTACAATGTTGAGGACAGCGCTATTTTTCATATATTCAAGCCGTCGCTAGATGCTCAAGTTGCCGGGTTTCATGTATTTGTATTCAAGCGAGATAAATAGCACTTCACGTGTTGACTAGTAGTATCGGCACTTTGCAAAACTTGATGTACATCGGCCCCTTTGCGCACAGATGTTCGGCGCGTTGCATGCTGCTGGATAAAGATATAAGTAATTTGCCGTCCATCCTTACAGGCCCGTAAAAAGAAAAGGGTGACTTTGTAATTTTGCAAATTAAAACGTCGTCTCGAATCACATTTTGTTTCATGTGCAAAGCGTCTTATTAGTTACCTCTACATCACTAGCAAAATTCAGGCAGAGCGAAGTGTGTTACAATGCTTGCTAATAGTGAGACATCTAAGAGCATTCGCTCTCCGTGGATCTTGAAGCCAGAGGGTGCTTCAAATCCATCATGATTAGTTCACTTTAGAAATGTCTAGAATCACCTGCTATTTAACATGAATAAATGTAGTTATTCGGCTGTTCACCAGACCAGTAAACAATTATAGGAACAATCAGAGACATTTCCCTTAGAGTATTACCAGATGTGCTTGCCTGAAATGAACAACCGTTCTAGGTACTCTAAACTAGTAACCAATCCTTCGATCACACACGATAGGTACTAGGAATTTGTGAACCGCACACTTCTATCTGATACTCAACACCTGTAGGCATTTTTAGCTGAAGGGTGCTTTGCAAGCATGCCTTTCTTATAGTAGAATGTTTGCAAATTTGGAAACGAATATGGCTGAAGAGCTGTGTCAGCATTCGCAGAGGCAAATGCTGAGGACAGTTGGAAAGTTTGGTTGGCGTTCCCATTGGTCTTGTGGTGATTTCAATGAATTGCCAGTTTATTACTCCCCTGATTTAATAAGCTAGCGCCAACTTATACTCAATCAGGACAAGGTAGGAAGTGATAAAGGTTGAAAAGCAACCAAATTTGACGAACATTCCAGAGGTTTGTTGGAGTCACTTATCCCTTCAGATTTCTCAACCTGAACATCCGACTAAATTCGGCCGCCTATGCCCCTAAATTTCTCATTTTCACGCAGTGACTAAAGGTACTCTTCATCTGTTTATGCTACATGCTGCTAACTGCCAGCATATTTAACCACTATTCTCAGATAAAAGAATGAACGGAACGCAGTACGAGTCAATGAGTACTGTTGATTTACACATAAGCAGTAGTATGTGTACCGACCCTTGTCAAAGTTTTGACGTTTATGTTGAGATTCCATCCTCCCTAAAACCTTTTAGGCATCAAACACCGGTGTTGGTTATTTAAATGGCCTTTGACTTTGGATCATGTGTCACAACGAGTAACAGTTGGCTGCTTAACTGCCTCAAGTATTAATATTCGACTGAATTGAATCAATGTTACTATTTCTACCACTTCTAGTAAATTATTTGTGATTTATTTCTTGTGAACATCGCAACAAGAGAAGGAGACTGCGACCATTTAAGTAAACTGATAAACGAGAATACGTGTTTTCTCATTGGAAGACTTACAGTAACAGGGAACACCGATTTATTTGCAGTAGCAGAAAAAACTTTGGCGATTCATACGGTCAGCGCATAGTGACAGAATAATTGAACAGCTTTCATTTTTCACTCCGCTAAACATAGCTGCTCATCGTGACGGGCTATGAATCAGGGTACGACCTTGTTTGAAGCAACCGCGTTGCAATGACCGGCAGATTGAACATCATGTCACTGAAGTCTGCCAGTTGTACTGAGCATACTTCATCTATCATCCCAGCTCAGAATCTAATTGCTTCTGTGATTACCTCCCTGGGTAGGCATTCAAGGGAAGTTTATCTCATACATGGGGATATTTGAAGCGTACGGATTACTAAACTCGGCATAACCTCAACAACAATCTTCTATCAAAACCATCTAGTTCATTCACAGAAATTTCGGATAACTTCTTGACAGATTCAGATGTTTGGATCATTTTGCTTAGAACTCCCACCCTCATCTCAGCCTAAATCTGCACCTAACAGCGTCTCGACTGAAGGCCTTATATCCAGTGTTGCATCGCGTCCATTTTTCCAGAGCACAGACAGGCGAAACGGTGATTAAATAGCTAATTGCTTGTAATTTATGAGTTTCTAACAGCTAATCGGGGGAATTAGTTTGCCAATACAATCATTTTTAGTTTAATGCTTGTTGTACCGTTTTACTTCATTCAATAACTGATCGATGTGACAATTTCCTGCACCTTTTACTGAAATTTTAGAATCTTAAACGATATTCATAGCAGTTCTTGTCAAATCCGAAGCTACTGTGGGCACACTAAATGTTTCCAAGGTGTTGAATTATATTAACCAACCTTGTTAACAGGGTTCTTCGCAATTAGAGATTGGTAAGGACATTGCACATCTGGACATTGCTACTTAAGTTCGTCAGCAGCAGCCTATCGCCGTGGTCTCCAGATCGTAGGCTTAAGTCATCGCTTCGAACGAAATGATCTTGGATTGGAATGCCACGATGTTCCTCGTGAGCGCTTGTTGCTTTTGACTACGTTTCTGAAGAATTGATTGGAAGGCAGTTTTTCATGTATTCGACGAATGTCTGATTCAACCTAGTTGCTTTGCTTTCCTTTACATCGGGATCTGCTTGATGGTACATGCGCCTTTGACGGCGCAGTTCTGCGTTCGCCGAACTGCAATGCATCCAGATTAGTAGCTCTAATTTATCAATGTTAATTCTAATAGGCTCTTTCTAACTCAACGTACTCATCCGAAGCACTTCTGGCTGCAACAGACTTTGATACTCATCTGGATCAAATCGTCAAGTCATTATTTCGCAGCTCCGGTAAAAAAGCAAAGACACTATGAATGTCATGTGAGTGCCACCAATCAATCGGCGGCACCGAATAATAACAGACGGGTTGTAGTGTGTCGTTAGTGGCGCTTAACACCTAACTCACGAACCGCGAACCACTACTTTTATCGCTTTCAGTGCTTTCAGCCTACGATTATCTTTATATTTTCAGGTGCATCAGATATGTTTACATGTTGAACTCCGGTGTCATAGAATC
Organism: Dicrocoelium dendriticum; assembly: GCA_944474145.2. Lineage (NCBI taxonomy): Eukaryota > Metazoa > Platyhelminthes > Trematoda > Plagiorchiida > Dicrocoeliidae > Dicrocoelium > Dicrocoelium dendriticum. The sequence goes on along the minus strand of OX104071.1, from coordinate 78,241,594 downwards.
AAACGATACGGCGGCTCGAATAAAATCATTCATCTCTTAACCAATAACCTTTGAAATGTATTAAAATTTCAACCTACGGTGACATTTCCTTGTGTTTCAATCGCGACTCCTATCTTCCAAGTAGTTTTATGTCTAAAGCACAACCTGCTAATCCGGCTGAACGCATCTCCGCTAGCAGGAAATTAGAAGCTATTTAGTTAAGAGGTTCAACAACTAGCCGGATAATGTCGTCAAATTAGATTCGTCGTCCACTTTTGTCCAGTCGGTTGTCCTTTACAGTAGTTATTTGGCAGGATGGGTTGACGAAGTCTGGCTAAAATATATTGTCCAACGGACAAATACCGATATTCTAATGCTGAATGACATCGCAACACGAAAACTGTGGTCGAGCTTGACGACTAATTATATGTGCTTTGGTTTTTAAGATTTTGTTAATAACTGACGAGCAGGTTGCATATCAATTAGTTATCCGACGGCTGGTAATTTTGCCTGTTAGGATAAACGCTCGGCATTTACCAGAATATAATTCGATGCGGCCATTAGTGCACTGAGAGATGTTTTCAGTGTTGGAATGCATAGTCGACCCATGTCAACATCACATACAGGTCAAATTGTGCGAACTGTTACATCAATAATGTAGGAGAACACCGTGTTCTTCATACTCGCGGACAATCATAAGGACTTTGAAATGAGAAAAGAGTTCTGCTAGTATCTAGGTGAGAAAGGGTGTTCATCAGAACCGCGGGAATTCCAACAGAGACATTTTGTCAACCAACTTTTTTGATTGGCTATGAAAGGGGTCTGTTATTGCTGGAGTAAGTGCACACGTTTTCTTCGCATATCGTAAACCCGGAAAACGAATGGTAGCAGCTATACACTTAAGTTTATATATGTGACTAAATCACACATAACTTCTCAGATCTACCCCCATAAACATACCGTTAGGATTCACTTCAGGTGTTTGTAATCATTTGATTTATGTGGGGACATTACCAGAGCAATCCTGCTTTTGGGGTGGATCGCATTCAGTGCGCGATAGCGATGGATGTGGAAGGCGCGACGTAAGGCAGTCTGCTCACATAGACAGTCGTCGACACTAATTCTCCGGTGATATCGACCGCTGACTGAAAGTTGTACACTTGTTAGATAGGATCCCGAAAGACTGAAAGGGCAAAGTGCGACTGCATGTACCCTAATGGACTAACTGAGGATCCATCTTTTATCTGAATGTATAGTTTGGTGATAATTGAGTCTGGCCGTTGCCTCTATCATCACCTATAGGCCAAGATGACACTATGGTTACTTGAAAGGTGGACGCGCATTGAGCGCCTGTCACATGCTTCACCCCGATTCCCACATGATAATCCAACTTTCAGTGCACTCGATGGAAACATTGACTATGGGCTTACTCTTCTGAGGTAGCAAAGTCGAATGCTGGCTCCATGAAATTACTTTTGCTGGAGGCGGTGTGCACAACCATGGTGATTGCGTCACACTCAAAAGAATCTACATAACGGAACGAGCCATCGCCAAACCACCGCTCAGTGTAGGTCTGAGCAACATGTTCCCCAAGTGGTACAAGCTACCAGTGCATTTTGAAAATCTTTGTGGACGGGTTCCAAACTAAGCATGTTTCCTCTCCGTGTTTCTGCTCTTTCTGATTTACGCTGAGTGTAGAGTGTGTTTCGCTACTAACTATCTAAAGGGACTTGTAAAGCAGCGCTTCTTAACCCGTATAAACTCATTGTTCATTGTGTGAATTAGGTTGTTCTCTTATAGCTGAAGGCATTTATCGCCACAGTGACAGTCAGGGAGGGGACCGAACAACACGGATCACATTAGTTAGCAACAAAAGCTTCTGCTACTCCTACCGTTATTAGTAGCGGTAGTAATGGTAGTATTAGTTTGGATAAAGTCACATCAAGCTGTTCATGCTCCTCACGAATTACCTAAAACCATAGCTAGACACCATTTGCACTAACTCGTATCACAATGATAATATTGGCTAAGAGAGGTAGGGAAAGTTCGAAATGGCCGCCAATTTGAAGCAAGCACAACGCTGACCTCTCATACGCAACGTGTTGGATAAGGTATCTGGACAGAAATACGTCTAATTGCGTGACCCCTATTCAATGTTGTGTCAAAACCCAGTACGGCGGCAAATTCGAACGCCTGACTACTGCTACTTTCCACAGTCAGCGATAGGTCATTCTTTGCATTTGTGGAACAAGCAAGTTGCTTCGGATAACATGTAGGGAGGTAAGAAACTGGAGCAACCAGCGTAAGTAATTCAGCTAAACGGATAGTGAAGTGTGACGTCGCTTATTCCTAGATTCACGCGGACTATAAAGTGCTTCACATACACCGATAATCGGGAATCAGAGACTGTTTAAAGCTTCAGAGAGCTAATATGATGTTAGGCTAAGGATAACCTAATCCGAGCGAGCTCAAGCTTCCATGACATATGTGACACCAGAAAAGCGGTCAAATATTAACACCATACGCCCCAGCCCAAAGATATATAAAGTGTTATAGGTTCGTAGACAGAGACGACTACAGTTTCTAAAACGCAGTGTTAGTAAGTAATTCGAAGATTGGATAGCGGTCGAATTTTGAGTGGTCACCGTTTCTGCCGTTTCGACGGAGGAATCCTGTCTGCACCATTTGTTTTGATAAGCTTCAATAACATAAACTGACATCGAGCTTCATCGATGCTGCATGAGCGGCTAGCAGTTAGATGGGTAACATAGATATCTAAACCGGTTGTATGGACCCTATGAACCATCATTTTGATACTTCCTCTCTTACTTCCAATCTGTCTAAATTTTTGCCGCCGCCGTGTCAGTCAAGAATATCCTCCACGAACATGTCCTACAGCTGCGGTGGAAGGATGCTGGCTTGTCCGGATAACGACTGATTTCTATCTTACCGATTGGAACTATAACAAAAGTTACTATCACCCCTACAAATCACCTTCGGATGATGTTTCATGTCGCTAATACAACTGGCAGTTGGAAAGCGATTACTCTGGTGTTTCACATCCATTAGTAGAGTAAAACTGACCAGTATCAGTGCAGGCACCAAGTTTCTGATCGTTCAGTAAAGCAACAATAACAGCCGCCTCATTTACGCAGCGTAGGAACCCTCATGGGGTACAATTATTCCCGTAGCTTGCAGTGACTAATCCGATTAATTTGTTTGCTGCAATTTGGTCTGCTCTAAAATCAGTACCTTATGTCCCGTATACCTTCACATCCCTCGTCAGCCTGACTTTGACGCCTGGGTATTACTCTTAATTTAGAGTCACGTGAAATCCCGTCTGTAACTTCTACTCCCAAATCATCTCAAACCTACGAAAACCACTCTGCACGCCAAGCCGTAAACAGTGCCCGCATCAAGAGAATCGTTTGACATGTATAGCTCATGGAGTACTTGTTACCAACTTAGGATGACTAACCGAGCGGACTGGAATAAAGAGCTTCAGTCTTTGGCACATTTATGCTGTCAATTCCGTGGTTCATTTGCCTGCACGCCAGCTGGTATACAAGTTGGAGCCGCGTAAATGAGGGCTCTCCTCCGGTCTCAAATAAAGACTGGATGTATCGAACTTGTTTTGGTGTGGCAGCAATGAGCCAGGGAGAACAAAGGCATTTTGCTGTAATCACTGCAATTAACAAAGCGTTTAAAATCCTGTTGCATCTGACGACAAACTGCTACCTAAAATTACATGGTTTAATTTGTAAAAGATGTTACCCGACTGTGGACATCATTTTCAGAAATAAATCATCACGTTGGCGGAAGAGAAGTGCCTTTTTGTTTTATTTTCGCAGACTGTTCAACTTAACACTACATTGCAACTGTGAATGACATAACTACGACGAAAGCCTCTTCACTTATAGCTCAGGGTTATGCACTTACTGATTTTTTCCGTGCAAATTTAATCATAATAACTGTTATGGCGTGATGGGCTGATTTTAGTATAACCTGAAACTATAAGTATCGCGATACACATTCAAGCCCATAACGCGGTTGCTGGGATCCGGTTCCGGATTTGTCGGACCCTGCGGCCTCCGTAGGACAGCCACAGGACATCTGTTTGCGCTGCATCACCCACAACTCCTTCCACCGACCCCAAATCAGGTTGAAATCTGAGGGAATAAGACCCGAAGAAATGTAGATGGGAGCCACGTTTCATAAATGGAGCTGGCCCACACTGCCTCAACACGCAGAGCAGCAACATGACTCTCTAGCTGAGCTGGGAATCATGTGTACCAGAGGCACACAAGGCGGTGGCTGAGCCCTAATGATACAATGGTACAGTGAACAGTGAACAGTGAATTCATACGGGTTAAGAAGCGTTGCTATACAAGCCCCGTTGGATAGTTGGTGGGGATATCAACATAATAATTATGATGAAAAGGATAGTAAAATAGTTAACACTTTAAATACGAAAATAAGGACTTATCGTTTGCTTCGCTGCAGTCCTGCGATTCACTTAGATTCACAACACTCACAGTTAACAACAAATAATTCCAGGTGTAGGATGGAGACATAGTGTTAAGTAACAAAGTGTAAGTGGATGAGTGCATCGTCCAACCGTCTTTTAAATATTGTTAGTGTCGGTGCAGAGACGACCGATTCTGGGAGCGCATTCCACGGGTGACAGACACGGATGGAAAAGAAATTTCTGCGGCACTCCAGACGACTGTATTGTTCTGCGAGTTTTAATGAGTGGCCCCTCAGGTTTGTATTGCTGCTGAGTTGCAGTAAAGGGCGGCACACATGATGTGGGTCTCGCAGAATCAAGTATGTCATAATCAGGTCGCCTCGTAGCCTGCGAAAGCTTCCACTGAACAATCCTAGTCGTCGCAGCCTCTCCTGGTAGGACAGATTGCGCATTCCAGTTACGTTCTTAGATGCCCGGCGTTGAGGCTGCTCCAGTGCATTAAGGTCGTCTTTCAGCCATGGATGCCAGGTTTGAATTGCGTATTCGACATGGGGGCGAACATACGCACTGAGCATTTGTCGAAATATGGAGCTGTTTATTTGTCCAGACGCCCGCCTCAACAGCCCAACGTGTTGATTCCCGGTCTTCGAGGCCTTTTCGGATTGCCTGGAGCAACCCAAGTCATCTTGAACCAGGACACCCAAGTCACGTTCGAGAGTTGATTTTTGCAGTACATCCGTTCCGAGTCGGTATGAGTAGCTGCCGTGATGTCGGATGGAAAGCACCTTGCATTTACTGACGTTGAAATGCAATAAGTTTTGGATCGACCATTGATACACTGTATCTAAGTCACTTTGGAGCACATGTTGGTCGGCGTTCGCCTGGATCCTGCGCCAGATCTTGATATCGTCGGCAAACATTAGGAAGTTTGAAGCGATTCCCTGTGCAAGGTCATTAATAAACACCAGAAACAAACGTGGACCTAGAACCGAGCCTTGCGGCACACCACACTCGACTTGTATGGGGTCCGATAAAGAGCTCCGAACTCTGACCACTAATTGCCTTTGAAATAGAAAGTTGGCGATCCAGCTTAAAAGAGGGTCTCCGATCCCGTAATGCTGCAGCTTGGATAGTAGTATCCGATGGTCTAGACGATCGAAAGCCTTGGAAAAATCCAGGGATATCACATCAACACCTTCTCCAGCGTCGGCTGCCTCGGTCCAACTACTGCGTGCAATTAGTAAATTAGTTGTACATGACCGCTGTCGACGGAAACCGTGCTGTTCAGGAGTGATGAGGTTGCAGTTTTCCAGATAGCACACCAGTGCATCGGCAACTATGGATTCCATGACCTTGGAGAGTATAGGAAGAAGGGTTACTGGGCGGTAGTTGGAGGGATCAGATCTGCTTCCACCTTTGTGAATCGGGCTTATTATTCCAAGCTTCCACATGGCGGGAACTTGGTTCCGGTCTAAGCAGTGCTGGAAAAACTGAGCTAAATGTCCTGCCAGTTGGTTTGCTGCTACTCCCAATGCCTCAGGACGAATGGCGTTGACACCCGGCGAGCTGTGTTTGCGTAGAGAGGTCAGCTTTTGCAATACAGCCTCTGCGGTAAAATTGATGTGGGTTAGTCCTGGTGAGCAGAAGACAAAGCTTGGTAGATCGCTTGGTGGCAAGACCCTTTGAAACGTGGGGGCGTATTGCATCTGCAGCGCGTTTGCAGCTTCCATAGACGTTCTTGTTGGGCCGTCAGCCGTCTTGAGTGGAGGAAATCCTTGCCTCACTTTTCGTAGGCTATTAACGTGCTTGTACAGCAGTTTGTGGTTAGCACTGAAGGTTTTTGCGATGTTCTGCTGATAAGCGGCTTTGTCTTCTCTTAACAGTTGAGTGCAGTGGTTACGTTGGGCTCCGTAGTTGTCCCACGTTTCTGGTGCTGGAGCTTCTCTGTACACTCGCCATGCTGCATTGCGTACTGTCATCCATTTTCGGGTTCTGCTCCTAACGAAAGAAACGGATTTGCACTTATTGTAAGCTTTTATCTCTGAAGCCTGTGCAATCAGCTGACTGAATGTGTTGACGAACTCGAGCCAGGCGAGTTCTGGGGGTTCTTCTTCGAGGAAAGACCATGTTGTGGCGCTGACTAGCTGGGCGAGTCGGTCGTACCTTGTGATGTTTCGCACAGTCTCATTTTTATCATTCCGATATTCTGCATAGCAGACGAAGTTGAAACTGATGACTGCGTGATCACTGCGACCCAACGGGCAGTCTAAAACCAACGAGTGTGGTGTGCCTGAAATCTCAGCCCTAGAACAACGATTGTTTTCCATATTTAGGAAAATGACTTCGCATACGCAATCACTTCATGGTTCAAGTTATGGCGCCGGATTCAGGCAGATAAAGATCAGCATCTGCTACAGGGTAATATGGATACGGTACGTCAGCGGTCAACCTAGAATCTACTGCAATCCAACATGAACAAATGCCAAGTAATTTCCTTATGAGACCAAAGTACTTGAAACTACGAGCTAGGAACATAAGCACTGCAGCGTTCTTCCGTCGGGCGTGATCTGGGTTTGCTGGTTCAGCATAACTTGGGTCGTTCCAGACAATCTGATAAGTCATCTAAAGCTGGTAACCAACATGTTGAGCTGTTAAGACGGGATTTCCAACAAATAGGCATCTCTATTCTCCGAAAATATTTTAATACATATGTTCGACCCCATGTCGAATACTCATTTCTAGCCTGGCATCCATGGCTGAGACACTACTTTAATGCACCTGAGTGGCCTCCAACTCAGGCACCCAAATTAGTCATTAGAATTCGCCATCTCTCAAACGAGCAAAGGCTGATACGTTTGAGAGTGTTCAGCGAATATTATCGCCGAATACGATGTGATTTGATAATGGCCTACTGGGTTTTGGACTATCCAAGCCATATATACCGTTTCTTACTGCATTTTATCTGGGCTTCAAACTTGAGCGGTCGCTGCTTGAATTTGGTAGACCAGTATAGCCGCCTGGTGTGCTGCAGAAAAATCTTTTTCTTCGCGTATTTAACCCGCGGGATGCTCTCCCCAAATTAGTAGTTTCCACGCCAACACTAGCAAGATATGAAATTATGTTGGATGACGTAGTCATCAATATGCATTTCGCTACTTCGCACAATCTCTCCGTTAAATTCCTGGGATAACCCGTGGGTATTGTAAACGGAGAAGGTACACTTTGCGGTAGCCCTGCACAGTTGACCATGACGCAGACAGAAGCCTACTGCTCAATCAATGAGAGTGGGCTATTGATGTCACTTCATCTTGAACACTGTCAATGAGGGTAATCCACCTTGTAGCCCGCCAGTGAGCATAACGCCAATCCTTTATTAACTGTTGATTCGATCCCCTTATTTGATTTACATATACTGCTTGCCGCATGTGTGATACATTTTTCGCCTGAGTCCTTTGTCCTCTTATCTGGGAAGTCGGCCAGTCAACTTGCGCAGTAGCAGAAGGTTATCAGTACAGTCAGCGGAAAACATAACAGGTTTATTATCTGTATTGATTGATGCGGTGAATCAATGCGGATTGCAGAACTACAGAGTTAAAAACCATAGGCCCTTCTTTTGCTATTAAAACCACTAACTGCCTTTTGTTAAGTTTTGCTATAACCTCACCACACTACCCAAAAGGTCTTGTAGATTAGAGCTTCTTAACCTGAGTGAAGTCATGCGCTGTGGATTACTGCGGTGTTTTACTGATGAGTAGTATGGGCTGAAAAGAAAAGCGTAGGGAAATCACAGGAATCATGGATCACCGCAGACTAAGGAATCGTGGCGCATAAACCAACCGGACGAATGACGCGTGGAGCGTAAATCTACCTCCACGGATACGTCATAAATGACGAAGCGCAGCGGAACGGAAAACCGGAAAGGTGTCACTAACGTAGTGCACAGATAGGTCTGTGTTTATATATTCTAACTGTTATGCTACCTAGACGTGGGTTCTATCATGGACAACTCGTCTGTTCCACGTTGCATTCTCAACATTTAGTGACGTGACCAGCCAGGTGGAACATGAAGGTCCCTTGTCCAGACCTATTTGAGGATGTGGATTTCGATGATGTCGTGGAGGCAGTAGAAGTTATTTGCCCTGTGGAGTCATCAAATCTAGAGCGAAGGCGATTCTGGAGGCCGCGAGAGGAGGCCCAGTTAATTTGGAATGGACCGCCGCGAAAGAGGCCCTGATTTCGGGGTTCGTCAACACAGCCGAGCGCCAAGATGAAAAGTGTCGATTCAATACGACCAGGCTTGGAGTGTGGACAGAGTTGTTCGTCTTCGCTGTCCACCTAAGTGATTTACTGAACCGAGCATTGCCCAGTTTGGACGACGCGTCAAGACAGTTGTTTTGAAAATATCGTGCGTTGCTCAAACCTCCGCAGCTTAACGCTGAATGCTTTCAAGTGCAATGATGTAATGTTTTCGCTGCATAAGTCAGATCGTTACCAGAAACTTGTCGCTGACTGTCCCAAACTTCAAAATCAGTGGTGAAAACCTGAGCTTATTGACGTCAGTGAAATAACTGGGAATCACACTGAGCCATGATTTATCGCGGTCAGTTCATGTGAATGAAGTATTCACCAAAGTCAGGCGACTGTCCTTTTATGTCTCACGTCTTCGTTCGTCTTCAGCCTTCCACCAGTTAATCCTGCGATTCATCATTGCATATGTTTTACCACACTGGACCCACCGTTCTGTGATCATTCCGGACCTATTGGGTAAGCATTTCAAACTATTTCATAAGTCGCTGAAACACATAGCTCGAAGCAGGGGATTTCTAAACCAACGTTACTGCAACACATTGTATCTGTTCATGTTAATTCATGCGCAAAACGCTTCAAAAATACTTACTGATATCAGCAATCCTTTACATTGCGTCTTATCCATCTGTAAATCTAGATCCACAACACGACGAAAGTAGAGATCCATATATGCCGGCACGCGTGCCTACGGCTCATCTGTCATATTTTATCCGGCTACATTTCTGCTTGATCCGAATATTATCAGTCAAGAAATAAACAGCAAATTATGTTAGTGATCCTGTAGCACATATGAAACATTGTTTTAGCCGCCTCTTTTTACTCTCTTTGCACGTATTACATATTTCCTGTACCGTTTCGATCGCGCGTTTGTTACAATTGAAAATTCACCCTTCAAGGGTGCATAAAAGCGAATTCTTGACTTGCAAACTGTTAGCGGGGCAGTTTCTTGACGATCTACCTCTGACGATGCTCGATCGGCTCCACATTATGAACGTCGCCTAGCAAACGGGCGTGGCGGAGCTCCCCCGACTGGCAAGGAAGTTTGCACATGCAGTCGCTGCATTGAAATCGGAAGATCAAAAAGAGACGGAGCGATTGGATAGACCAGAGGAAGAGCTAGAATAGATTACGCAAGACAACAGGGCACTTCGAATTCCGTGCCAAAGGACACGACCGAAGGGACGATGCTTCCTTGGTTGGAAACTGGGGTACTAGAATTAGCAATGTCCACCAAAGCACGATTCCCCCTTTGTAGTAATCGAAAGCTATAAACCGTATTGTTCGCGTGTTGGAGGGTGCTTACTTGAGGCGCTGAACAAAAATGCAATTGAAGCGATGATAGCGGTGAATGGGAAAGCAGGAATCTGTTTGATTGATACAGGACCAGCGGTTTCCTTTTTCAATCCCAGTGGTGGGGTGAAAACTGTCATGTTCCATGGTGGTGAAGGCGGTCGGTGGTTGCCATATAAGCACAGGGGGTGTGGCGGAGACTGTGATTGCTCTCAGCGGTCGGAAGTTAAGCCAGCTTTCCGTCGTGTCACCGGACGCGAAACAAATCATCCTGGGTGCAGACTTTCACCAAGTCAGCGAGGCTAGCATCGATTTAGAACAATGAAAGCTGATGACGAATTACGGGTTATACTACTCGCTGGCAGAAAACGATCCAAACGGGTACGCTTGGTCATGGTCATGCTGCACATAAGTCCGGCCCTGCAACGGCTAGTAGACAAGTAAGACCTTCTATTCACGGACGATAGTAAATCTGATGGGTTTTGTGACTGGATCGAACATACAATTCCAGTCTCATCAACCGTATCCGCCACATGGACCCAGAAGAATACCAATTCACCTGGAGTTTGAGATCAGAAGGCAGGTGCAGGGGATGCTGAATGTAGATGTAATCGAACAAGCTCGTAGCCACTACACCTCTCTAGTCGTTTTGTCAAAGAAGACCAACGTGTAGTACCGCTATTGTGTAGACCTCAGAAGGCTGAATGAAATCTCGCTGAGTAACTTCCTGCCGGTGGCATCAGTCGCAGACATATTCGACAGACTGCAACAGTCAAGGATATTCAAGGTACTGGATCAGAGATCGTCGTCAAACAAGAGGACTGGGCAAAGATAGAGTTTACGGTCTGCAATAAGCAGTATCAATTTGAAAGGAAGGTGTTTGGAGTGTCTGGTGTCCCATTAACCTTCTGGACTTTGATGCTGCTCCTGTTGTATGGATTAGGGGAATTGGCGGTGTATGGAGACGACCTCGTGGTATATATCGAATCAGAAACGGAACACTACCGTCGTCTGGAAGCTACATTGCGAAAAATTCAGCGGTCGGAATTGCGGATAAATGGGTCTGAATCTCAAATCCAGACGTCGGTGACACTTTTTAATCACAAAGTGGGTCAGGTTGAACTCAAGGTGTTTTCGGAGAAGGTATTGGCAATTAGAGGCACCTCAGTTCCGACCTCAAAACACAGTCTTCGGACATTTTTGGGCCGCGCCGGATCTTACAGTATATTCATCAGAAATTTTGACAGCTTAGGGAATCTTTTGTACGAGTGGTTAGGAGAAGGAAAGAAATTTACTACAATGACAGAAGCCCAGCGAGCGTTTGAGGACATTAGGAAGGAAATGAGGCGATGACAACTGATGTCCAATTGCTAATCTCCAGAGAAACGTTTAAGGTGGCCACAGACGCAAGCGAAATCGGATTTTGTGCGTTGCTGAAGCAGAAGCAGAATTTTGACACCATTGGAACGCAAGTAGTCCACTGCGAAGGAGTGCCTGTTAACGTTTGAGCTCTGGACAAGTGGCGGTTGTAATTGCTGAGTCAACCATTTCAATTGGAAACTGATCACAAAACGCTAGAACGGATTAGGTCTTCTAGAGACCCCAGACGCAGTTGGCGAGATGGCCGCTGCGCCTACAATGATACGACTTCACGATAAACCAGGTATCATGAAAAAAACGGAATGGCAGATTTCTTTATCGTGAATGACAAATGAGGCTGATTAACGGAGTGCCCCCTACGATATCAGTGGTTTAGTGCTGGAGCAGGATCCGGGAAAGTCGGTGCTTAGACGACGAATGTACGGACTTCTGAAAAAAGTGAAAAGCGCGCGTATAGTTAACCAAGCTGCTGCAACCATAGCCAAGGCCAACAAATTGGGCCGTTCGTGCGGATTCTGGAGAAGATGCACCACAAGGTAGCCAGAACTTTGATGTGGACACAAGCGCAGGACGCTGACCTATTGTATCTAATTCACCAGAAATTGAGGAAAACGTTTATGATCTCTTGTCATTAGATGGCTCACGCCAGGTGTACCTGGCTATATCATTTGCCTAGACAGCGATCCTATTGGTCTGGAATGAAAAATTACGTTGGCACTTTCGTGTTCTCGTGCCAGCAGTGTCAGCTTATGAAGAGAGACAATCAGTGAACACCAGAACTTATGCTCGTATTTCCAGGGTCTGATATTGGGATCAGCTGCTCGCAAAGTCGAGAAATATACTTTTTATTTATTTCTTTATTTCTTGGTGAGTTGCGGTCAATTGGCGTGACGTCACGTCATAAAGGAAGTGCCACAAAGGAAATGCGTAAATGGGCCCGAGTTTCTGTATTCAAACTGTTTTAATCCTCAGACCTGGATTCTGTGATACTTAACTATTCTGTGCCGCGCTGCATTATCAAAAAACGGTTAGTCAATGCAAATTCGCTCTTTATTCACCATAATCAATCCGCTTCTGGTTTACACAATAATATTCTTTTGCACAAAGGTCTAATTCTCGCTGAGAAAATGTGTCGAAATGTGACTTTGACATGACTCGAAAACCTGGAACCTCACTGCTATTACAAAAACATTGATGGGTTGCCAGATAACAGGACCCGGGACCACGGTATTTGATTTTTCCGTAATAATCCAACCAGCAAATTTTCGTGGTTTCAATATACCCTCACATCGTCCTCCAATGGGAATCCATGCATGATTTAGCGACCGAATAGTTCGATTCCAAATGGTGCAGTCTGTGCCTGAGAGTAAAAAGCGATTGCACCGTGATCGCTGTTTACCTAACCCTATCTTCAACTTGACGGCTACGTTGAAGTGGGTGATAAACAGAGAGTGGGAGCCACTTTATAATGTTTGGTGACTTTAACTTAGATGGTGTGGAATCACGTAGTGCATCAGCACAATTCAAGACCGACATGCAGAATAGCGTTTCTAATTTTCTGCTTTATGTTCACAACACGTCGCCGTCCAGCTTCAAAGGGTAACCAATCCACCCATACTGGACCTGACAGACACTAACGAAGAACTCATGATTGAGAGAGTGATAACTGATACTCTTCCAGGTCACAGTGATCATTGGGCCTTGCTCTTCAAGTACACTTTCAAAGCAGATTACTACAAAAAGCGGACCAAAGCGATAGAAAGCATAACTAGCTGCGACATCTTAGCTTCACTGGTTGAAGCGACCAATAGGAGTTTAGTTACCGGAGGATGCATCGGACATTACTTGTGATAGTTTTGTCAGGGAATTTAACACCTTGGTAGCTGTCATATCTGAACCCCAGGCTATCGGTTCGAGAAATGCGACGTGATTTGTACGAAGTAGGATGCACAAATATGAGGTGCTCTGAAGAGTAGCATGACATACCAACAAAGCCGATCCGCGCACGAATATCTGGAAAGCCCACTTTGTCCACTGTAACCATTACATTCCGCTTGTGCGCTAGGATAGTTTGTCCTATTAACAGACTTAGATATAAAGCTTCAAATCAAATCGTAAACAACTCTACAACCACGAGAATAGCCCTCACAATGTGCAAATAGCACCTGGTCTAACACGGATAGTTAAAGCTATTATTTATGCACCCACCTGTCTTCCGAAGTGACGGTGTTTGCCTGGAAGCGCTTTCTGTATTAGCCAAGGTCTTGGTTGAACCTCTAATGCAATTATTCCAGCACTGCCTTGGTATGAGACAGGTCCTCATAATGTATAAATATAGGATAATAAGTTTACGAAGATAGTAGTGGTCATGACCCTGCTAACTACCGTCCGATAACTCTTCTTCCAGTGTTTTCCAAAGTTGTGAAGACTATCATTGCTGACACACTCATGGATTGCCTGAAAGAATTTGGGCACATCGCGCAAGAGCAACATGACTTCAATCAGAATCGATTGTGCAGTACCAATCTACTGTTATCACGGAACTAATGCACTGAGAGAGTATCTAGGTATAGGAGTTGATGTTTTCTGCCTCGACTTGTGTAAGACCTTCGAATAGTAGGATGACTACATCCTTATTGCACATCTTCAGTAATACGACATTAGTGATCCTCTGTTAGGGTGTATCAGCAACGTTTTCTTCCACAAGCACCTAGAAGTGAAAGTTAGCTATTTAGCATCAAATCTTATACAAGTGAAATGCAAAGATCCAAAAGTTCGGTAGTGAGGCGCTATCCGCTTTTGATCATTATTAACGATCTAGTGAACTCAATCACTTCAAGCTGTTGACTTTACGTCAAATCCATAAAAGTTTGTAGGGAGATCCTAGTTCCAGGTAGTTTGGTGATCCTTCAAAAAGATCTCCATTATATGTTTGGATAGTCATTCTAGAATTGCTTCCAATTCAATTTAAATATCAACTGTTCCAATTACTGCATCAAATGGCTCACTTATATGTTGACGATTAGAGTCTGCAGTACTGTTCTGTCAAGAAGTATCTGGGTTTGTTAATCCAAGAAGACCTAACTGCTCGAAGTACTCCGAGAGTATATTCTAGGAGGAGATCGAAGAATTGGGGCTCTTATGCAGAACCTTGTCTCCTTTCGATCCAGTTAAGTTTTCCCAACTGCTTTCGGTATACTAACTCCTCCATAAAGAATATGTAATCCAAGCACGCCAGCAATGACAGTAACGGTACTTTACATTTCTAGAGACTCCGCTACGTCGCGTCTTCAAAAACGTCTAGGTGCTATAGAGCCTGTTATCATAACAGCGACTATGAGTATTGGGATTTTTCAGTAGACACCATCGGCGATTGCGCAGTGACCTAATGATGGTTTACCAGATACAAGATTGCCTTGATCACTCGTTCCATCAACAGTAAATGTTTAATCATAACGTCAGACTGAGGCCACGATTTCAAATTGGCATAGCGATACAACAGGCTGTGGTGTAGACGGAAAGTCTCCTCCCAGGCTGTTTGCCACATGTGGAATTTCAAATCAGAAGCTGTTACCTTACTCTCTGCTTTAGCTGTGTAAACAAATCGTGTAGAAAATGCATCATCCGCTTTATATATGGCTAGCAGCAACCAGTTCCGGATTTGCCTGTCATTATGGCCTCCAGAGGAGGGACACAGGACGCCCGCACCTACACAGAGACAAAGGATGGCTTGTGCTGTACAACCCACAGATCCAATCACACATACACCCTATATTCAGTGTAAACAAGAAGGAATAAGACTGGGAGAAGTGCGGATGCGAACCAGGTTTCATCAAAGAAGCCGGTCCACACTCCTACAATTTGCACAACAGCACCATTCCATTCTACCTTATTTGGAAATCATGCGGGTCAGACGTATACAAGGCGGTGACTAGACCGTAGTCTGCTCCACACCGGACGGAACCAATCTTTCAGGCTAGCACGGCTACGCGGACCGTGCAGCTGTCCCCAAGCAAATATTAGTAGTCTCCTGGAGCTGGATATAACGAGGTGGAGGGTACTAAATAGGCACGTACCTTGTCAACGTTCTCATTAAGCGTAGCCGCACCGGGATATAAAGCAAGAGCCAACACCCGAGATGCAAGAACCTCAACACACAGGCACACGCACAGACCAACTGTAAAGAGGATGTAGCACAATTACCAAATCAACCGCCTCATTGGCCTTGGTTAGTAAATTGAGTGGAAGCGGACGCAGCGTACTTACGAGCGCTGAGCTGATGTTGATTTTATACTCAGCCGGCTTGTCGTATTTTGGGTGCTCGTCCCGCGTGGCCGCGCTGATGGCTTATCAGGCCCACTTGGTTCAGGCACTCCCGATCGCGTGTGCACTTGACTTCGATGGGATAGACTAAAGCGGCGCCTGCAATATTGTTTTCTTCTCCACCTGGCGACGGCTCTCTTGGTATGTTCTCGCCATCTGAGCCGATTCATTTCCATTGCTTTCCATCACCAGAAGTCAGCATTAGTTCTTGTTAAACTCACCTTGATCATGTCTTTGTGACATAACTTCGGTTTCCCAACATGCCACTCTCCCGCATTAAGTTGTCCATATAAGAGCTGCTTGGTTACCTGCGTCTAATCCAAGCCCGATCCACCTCAGGTGTCTCAGCAGAAGGAACCAGTCCATTGCATACATAGCATTGTGGCGCAGTACTTCCATGTCTGCAAATCTGTCACACCAACCGATGCGTAGAATCCGTCGCAGGCACTGTTGATAAAACCGCTACAGATGTCTGACAACCTTCCGATACAATGTCCACGTTCCGCTGTCGTATAGAAGGTGGAACAGCACCATAGACTCATATGCCATCAGTTTTGTCCCAACGGTAAGCTAATGATTGTTCCATACATGTCTTTCCAGCTTTTCAACTGTGGCAGCCGCCTTCGATAAACAGATATGCAGTTTACTCGTCATCTGCAGGTTGGTAGAAATTACGCCTCCTAGGTAGCAAATTCTTGAAATGGTTTCCAAAATGTCATTGGCAATTTGGATTTGATGCAGGCTGACGAATTCCATTATGGTGTGGGCTGTAAAAGACAAACACTTGTTTGTGTTGATGGTGAGCCCAAAGTTGGTCGCTGTAGAAGCGATGGTCGAAATCATGTGATGCAACACATCCGCGCTGTATGCAAACAACGCACAGGCGTCGGTAAACACCAGCATACAGATGCTTGTCACACACAGAGTAGTTCTTGCTCCAGAAAGATGGATGTTCACCAACCCACCATCAATACGGCGCTCCACACGAACACCGTAAGCACAAGCAGCATCGAAAGAGCAAGACATAATGGCATTTAGGTAAATATTATACAGAGCAGAAGCGAAGACACAGTTTTGCTTCACACCAGAGACAACTACAAAGTCACCCGAGGTCAGTCCACTCAGCTGCACCCTTGCCTCCATACCACTGTGTAGACATTCAAGTAAAGTTAGAAACTTACGTGGACAACCAAACTTACCGAACACTAGCCAGAATGCGTCACGGTTCACCGTGGCAAGTGCTTCAGTAAAATCAACAAACAGCGAGTACAATGGCTGGTTTCGCTTCTGCATTTCTTCTGCAACTGACGAACCGTGAACACAATATTCGCGGTACTGCGGTCCGAACGGAATCCGTATTGTTTTTTCCCCACGCTTGGTTCGATGACCAGAGTGAGGCGGTTGAGCAGGATTCGGGCGATCACTTTCCTCACACAACTGCAAGTTGAGACCATGATAATTCGTGTAACACTGCTTGCTCCCTTTGCCCTTGTACAATGATAGCATAAGTGCGTTCTTCAGGTTAGACAATACTTCCTCGCCAATGCACACGGGTTGCACCAGTTGGGGTAGCAGGTGTCCGTCGCGTTGCAACACTTCAGGCGGAATCCTGTCGGCGCCGGCGCATTTGCCGTTTCGCAGCTAAGCAAGCAGCACACTCTGCGTCTCATCCAGTCTCGGTGTGTCTAACAGACAAATCCTCATCTCTTGCTGTTACATGCCGTGCAACATATCCCATTCGATCCCCGAATGGTTGTTAAAGATACGATTAAGTTGCTTTCGCAAAATTTGCATTCTTTTTGTAGTCTAAGTGCAGGCAGCATTCTCAGCGGCTGCAACGTGGGTCCATAATCCGCTTTTAAGCGGTCAAATAATTTCTTATGTTGCCGGCGTCTGGCTTGGCATTCCGTCTGCTTCGTCTTCTCTGTCCATGCGACGGAGCTCTTGAGTCAATCGCTGTCGAAGTTTGCGAAAATGACTCCCATTCTCTGCATCCGTAGGGTCATGCACATGCGAATCAAATTCCTCATTCTTCTCTGACACCAATGCGCCAATACTTAGACTGTTGTCATCAAATCAAGTGAGCCGCTTGCACTTTGCGTACCCGATCGTATGCTTGGCAACAGCCGTCACCTCTTCACGGATGAGGTACCATAGGTCACTCAGTAAAGCGATGGATTCGACATCGCCAAGGCGGGTATTCATCGTCTTCTTCAGTTCTATTCCCTACTCAATACTACCTATGACAAGAACATTAAACTTGCGCCTGTTCACGGCACGTAAACAATACACAGATTTAAGAAAATGTGTACAATTCGATCGGCATCAACTTGTGATTAGTGTCACACTCAACTCGACGCAGTACATGTGACACGCGCACTTCGCGCATATCGTGCTGGTGCGCGATGAGATGGTCACGAAAGTCAGCGCAGCCACTCTGTGGGTGCATCCAAGCTGTCATGTTACTGGCGCCCAGTGCAAACTATGCATTCGTGGTCGTCAGGTCGTTAATGACGCAAAATTAGTGCATCCGGTCACCGTTCTCATTGACTGTGCCAAGAACATACGGGCCGATCGCGTCTGCTCGCAGTGTGACACCACACCTAACACGTGCGTTGAAATCACCCAGTAGAAATAACCGGCCGCTTCCTGGCACAGACCGTGTCATGGAGGACAACTGAGTGTAAAAACTGATCCCTAGCACCATCCGGCTAACACATAGTGGGACCACGGTTGGCGGCATCCGGTTTCGGATTTGCCTGTCACGGTGGCAAGCCACAGGACGCCTGTGTCTACAGAGGGACCATGGATGGCTTGCGCTGCACCACCCACAGCTCCAACCACACATCCCATATCCAGTGTAAACCCGAAGGAATAAGACCGGGAGGCATGTGGATGGGAGCCACGCTTCATCAACGGAGCTGGCCCACACTCCTTCACAGGCAAACACATGCACGCTGTATTTGGGAACCAAGCGCACACGAGGCGGTGGCTGGACCGTAGTCCGCTCCACACTAAGTGCATGGAACCACTCTGATCCTAAAACGGCCACAAGAACTGTGCACCCCGTCCCCTCCAGCAACGGCTAACTGTCTCCTGGAGCCAGTATGGACGAGGTAGTGGGTAATAGACAGGTAGTCACCTTGTCAACATGCACATCACGCGCAGCCACACCAGGAATATCAAGCAACAGCCAATCACTTGAGAGAAAGATATGCAAGAAAATAAAGCGAGTAAAGCATAAGGAAACAGTGACATAAATCTTAATGAGCATATGAAATAAGTTGTTTACAAAAGAATCCGAGGTCAATTCAGGGGGTCAGAAGGTATAGTTTACGGAAATGCCACAAACACGAACATGCTATGGGAATTGAATACGATTGGCTAAAGCGAGGTGTGCAAGTTAATGAAAGAGGGTACAGGTAGACATTTATATGAGAGAAAAGCATTAGGACAAAATTGAATACCCACCATCTGAAATTAAGAGCCTTAGCATACAAGCACGCGGTTAGTAAACCTAATGCAGCATACATACAAACGCTGCGCCGGTTCCGCCTGCGTTCTCTGCAGAACCCGTCGTCGCTTCGGTAGTGATCCCGAGTGGCCTCGCTCATGGCTCACTAGACCTGCCTGACTCAGGCACTCGCGACCGCATGTGCTGCAGCACCATGCGCTCGATGTCGATGGAGTGCAATCCATCGGTGCTTGCCGCTTTCGCACTTGCCGCATCTTCTCTGCATGCATGAGGTCTTTCTCCCGCACTTCAGCAACTGTCTTCTTGATTAGATCGCGCCATGCACGCCGATCAACCGCCTTCGATTCCCATGATCTGCAATCAAGATTAGAACGTGAGAGGTTCACTTTGATCATGTCCTGGTAAGGTAACTTTGGTTTCCCCATATGCCGCTTTCCAATACTCAGCTGATCGTATAAGTTATTTCGATATCCGCGTCGAATCCATACGCCACACATGACCGAGCCATCTCAGGTGTCTCAGTAAAATCATACAGTCCACTGCATACATCCCACTTTGTCGCAACACATCCGTGTCAGCAACTCTGGCGCCCCAACCGATGCGCAAAATTCGTCGCAGACACTGCTGATGGAACCGCTCGAAATATCGCACATCTCGACGGTACACCGTCCACGTTTCCCTGCTGTATAGAAGAGCGTACAGCACCATAGATTTGTACACCATCAGCTTCGTGCCAATGGTAAGTTGATGGCTGTTCCACACTCGGTACTCTAGCTTCCCGAATGCCGCTGCTGCCTTCGACACGCGAATACGCAGCTCAATGTGTAGCGGCTGATCGGTCGACATCACACTTCCAAAGTAGCAAAAGCAGGAGGTGGTTTCCAATACTTCAGCACCAATGCTGATTCACGGCAATATTGAAGATTGCGCCTCCGGTGAAGGCTGAAAGAGACAGACAGTTTTGCTTGTGTTGATGGTGAGCCCGAATTTTGCCGCTGTCGAAGCTAGAGCACTAGTCATGTGCTGCAACTCATCCGCGCTGTGTGAAATCAACGCACAGTCGTCAGCAAACAGCAACCTACGGATAGTTGTTTCACAGTGGTACCATACATCCTAATAAACATGGCAAACTTACCTTTCTCAAGTTGCAGGCGAAGTGTGATTAATCATTGGCTGATGCCAGTTAAGTCACCCACAAGCTGGTCACTTAGGCCATCGGATAATACAGATCCGACTCCATGTTCACGTGGTGCTGTGATGCTGTTCCCTACCAGTGGAAAGTGTACCCAACCAGCCTTATGCGGCTTCTCTTGCTCAGCGAGACGCGTCTCGCTGAGTGTAGCAATGTCGATCCGGTAGCGAGCGAGTTCCATCGCGACCAGTGCTGTATGTCGCTTGGGTCGTTCACCCATGTGCCGGTCGTGTAGTGTGCGCAGGTTCTAGCGCCCGATGTGCAGTGTGTGGCGCGTAGGCATGTGATTGCGGTGACGGCCAATCAACCTTGCGGTGGACTGTGTTGGAGGAAGTAGTTGATTGGATGAAATTGGGATTAGGAAAGTATGTGCAGGAGAAGAAGAAAGTAGGGAGGCGTCAGCGCTAGCATGTTTTCGCTTATCCACTCTGCTGTATGCAGCAGAAAAGGTGACCCTTTTCTTAATGCCACTGCGCGACGGCCAATGAACCATGAGCTTATCCGTAAAGGCGTTATTCATAGTTGGGGTTGGACTAGGATACTGCCATGAGGTCCACACCTGACAGGAGAACGACTCGGGTCTTCACTTAAACTCTTCGGTAAAATTTACACCCGAAGGGCAGCGCGCGGTGCAGCATCAGTCGGTGAACCGACTCACGCGGAATTGGGTATGTCCTGTTTATTAGCTAGAATATGGGTGTAACCCAACTATTCAGCGGTCACCACGAGGAGGCGTCTAGGTCATGAGTCCACGGCATAACACCGGGAGCAGCGGATAAACGATCTGTCAGGATCCAGCGCCTACAAGTCTTAGCGTACCATGGACTCGCTGTAACCATCCGCATCACACCTCAACATAAAACACGCATGACACAAACGAACATCAAAAAACTGAACCATGTAGACCCACACCTGCTTTGTGGAGAAAACTAGGGACGGTTGGTTTACAACTTACCTAAAGCCATGTGTGAACTATTCAGGTGGATAAATTTTGCTCGGTTGGTTCGTAACTTTTTGATTACTATGTATTGTTGTTCGTTTCCTTTCTTGGTCGACATGTTTAGCCTCAGTCCTTTATCCACTATAATCCGTTGACCACTGACAATACATCCAATTTGGTTTAAACAACAGGTACGTACATTGCTTACAACCCCTTAAGTTGCGTGGTTGATGATGCGTCTCATCACACGCGATAACTCATAGCACCGACAGCCCTTGTTAGCACTTGAGGTGTTCAGTTGTTTTCCGATCTACACACATTTAGCCATCAATCGAAATGGCAAATTCAGTGAGAACAAGTGAACAATTGTCCACAATGAAACCGACGAATCTGTACATTGAGCTCGAGCATGTATAAGAGAACCTGAGAAGGAAAATATCAAACCGACTGTAGGTTTTGATCTGAGATAACGAAGGTCGATAACGAAATGAAAAAGGTCTGTATAGTAGTTCACGCAAGTGGCAACTGAACTGGTCACCTGGTTTAGACATTTAACTGATAAAGCTGAAATTCATTTGAATTAGTCATAGTGACGAGCCCTCTATTACGTACTAGATAATAGAACCCAGACCGGTGACAAAGTACTTCAGGCGATTGTCTCGAACGTTACCAGTCACCCGTTTCACACATATGTGCGCGCAGGCGATCTTGTAGTGCCCCACCTTACAAGCAACCGCTGCGGCCGAGTGACAGCGAAGCGACGTTATAAGCTCACGTAGTCTAATTGACACCTTGATTATATAAGCAACTTTAGGTTGAGAGATGGGTTGTAGTGGAACAGTATAGCAATTAGAACATTGTATTTAATGTGAATAAAAGCTCTAGCTTTACATGTTCCATAAGGTAAAAAAGTTCGGGTCGGGTCTGATGAAAGACCAAGCAACCTTACAGCGGGTTGGACTCGCGTGTTAGCCGTATCTTCAGCGGGCTTATGCGGCATTTAAACAGAATGCACGCCAGCTCAAAGCGTGACATCCCACCACGCCCTCCGAAACGGCGTGGACACCAATCAAGTAACTGAACTTCGGGGAATTGGTGGCTACAAAGTTTAGCATGCATTGAATATTGTAGCTATCCATGCAGATTCTACTTACATAGCGCGCCGACATGTATTCTGAAAATCCTCACTTCGAACGGAGTTGCATCAAGCTACCAGCTATTCTAGCACAAATCACCAATCTTCAATTTTTCACAGCTATTTTTAGGCCGCAAGCAGAAGAAACACTCCGATCTTCGGATTTGTGTCAAACCTTACTTTTGAGCGTTGGTGGATATTGGAAATTTTCCAGTTAGTCATATGGACAGTGTCTATTTTCCCCAGTATAGGAACTACCATTGTGGTCTACAACATACTGCTGTCCGTGCAATTGTAGGAGGTGGACTCTGCACGTGCCCAGCCTACTTTTAGCTGTTCTGGTATCTTCCACTCTAGATGTAAAACTTCGAGGTCTACGTCTGTTGAGCTTGTCTTATCGCGTATACACCAAACGGATGCAGAGGCAGGCTATTTTGTGTAGCCTGGTATTCGGCACATATGTGCTAGACGTACCGGCAAACTAGTTCTTACAACAACGTGTGATGATGAAAGATTAATAAGTGGTGGCCAGCCGTTTGCTGGCACGGTCTATATCACTGGCTGTTTGGCGTATCAGCCAGATGGGTGTTCCTCCGAATGCTGCAAACACTTATTGCAAATCGTGTTGTGCATCCTGGAGTGTCGGTTGCGGCGGACGGCCTGCGGCACGTAATCTCTATTTTATTTACGTCGTCGTGAAGCACGGTCAGTTTGTTACTGGGACAGATGTGTGTTTCAGATACGGCTTCAATGAGCAAGCTAGTATGTATCCTTTCTGTGTAGATTCGTTGCAGTTAGACACAGACATACAGCCACTGCACATCCAGGAAAGCGCTAGACGGCCATTTCGTCCTATTGGGACTCGTCAGTAGCGAGCACCCGCCGAATCATGCCGGATTCGAACCCACGACCTTACTCTTGCGAGTCAGCGACTCAGGTCACTGAGCCATGGGCGACGGTAGCGGACCGTCATGACTAATATCTAACTGCGATATAGCGCTGCTCATCCTCCACTGTCTTGCATGCTATGATGTGCAGAGGACAGGGCTGGCCAGCAGAACAACGACGAGTCCCAATAGGACGAAACGACCGTCTAGCGCTTTCTTGGATGTGTAGTGGCTCTCTGCCTGTGTCTAACTGCGACGAATCTACACAGAAATTAAATAAATTTCCATGATACTTACAAATAATATGTATCCCATTCAAAGTAAATTGCCGTTTGCACTGAACGTGCGCGTTACATCATTTATGCATCTAGGACTCTGAACTGATACCGTTGTGACAAGCGTTACCAGCAGCGACTATGTGGCTTAGGGGTAGAGGCTTTAATTGACATTGCAAAGCTCCGACTGCTAGTCTGCTCTATCATTGTCGACTTCGAATAACGAAAGGAGCCAGAACCAAAGTTAACTGTTTCAATAGGCAATGGTATTTTATAGGAAGCAAACGGATACAAGATGAAATAACAATCACTGAAATACACGTATGTGTTCATCTTGAGCTGAACTCAATTTGAACGAAAGTACGTCTGCGTTGAATCCTGGCATGGGTTCCATTCAACTGCGGTCGATTTGTGTATTCGGCTTGAATAACGTTCAAGCAAACCAGGCTCGATTGATTCGTTCCTTTAACAGAGTAGCAGCCCTGAGATCTCTACCTGTCGAATTAATTAGGTAAGAAAGCGACCGTAGAGTACAGTATAACGAGCGGGCAACAGCCTTCTTTTTGCATCCAATAATGCACGAGTAGAGCTTCTTCTGGTCATTTCTCACACAGGTAATAGCCAATAACTTCAGCGCAGAGGGCAAACTGCCCAGTGATATCATTCTACTCTCCGCTGACGAGCATGTAAGCTAAGCGCAGAGGAAAGCGATAAGATGTGATCCGAGTAGGAGCTCAACATCTGACATACTGAGATAGGAAGGGTGAGAGAATTTATTGAAATAGCGCTGTAAATAATAGTCATTTTTATCGATCACATTACGACCGAAGGCTAGAAATAAGATCTAGTTTTGCACACGTTTGAGTGACAGAGGCCATTATCTCGGCAATATCTCATTCGCCACTTATTGGCATTCTTGACTTATCTTGGGTTGAATATCCCTCTTCCCCTGAAGACACTGGATGGTGCGGTTCAGTTTAATCTAAAGTCAGTGGGTTCTGATATCAAGATAAATAGAATGATTCTTCATCATCAATACTACCACCGCTAAGTGGGTAGACGCTCCCTAATCGCACCTACCTCAACCGTGGGCAGGCTCTCGTGGGACGGATATTCATTTCTGTGATTCAGTCTTCCTGTTTTCTCAAGTGTTGCATATTTTCATACCGACAATCAACACAAATAGGAATATCCAGCAGACTACGGTACATTGCCTGGTTTTATACACCGGATATGGGAAAAACAGGGACATCGAATGTTGTGGACTGCAAACTATAACTGTGCAGCAACGGAACACGTGTCTGAGATGCTAAATTCGACGTGATCATTATGTTATACAGTGAATTCAAAATAAAGTCAGATTTGTTGTGGCTACGCAGAACGCTATCCAACGAGTATTGCTTCGAAATTAACACACATGAGACTGCTGTCTACAATCAGAGTAATCTGTAAGGTTTCATTTGGACGCAACCATCGCGATGAGACTGGATCTTAACGTATGCGATGGTTTGTGAGCCTAAGTGATCCATTGAGGTGTGCTGGGTGATGCTTTTTGCAACTTCAAAGCCACTCACACCAGATTGGTCAATGGTTAGAGGCCAGACAAACTCAGTCTTCTGGCCCTCCAGGTTGGGGGTTGGAGTGAGGGTGACTCCTTACTCCATAAAACGGGTTCTCTGTAGTCCAGTGCAAAAACCCCGCTGCCTTGCGGTAAGGTTTTTGAACCAAAGGCTTTGGTTGAGAACCCTAATCGTTCTCCTGTCTAGGCCTAGGCAACCTGACAGTATCCTGCCCACGTAATACACCATGACCTTACCTTCTAACAATCTCTTGATGCTCTGGCCGACGCAGAGGATAATAAACGGCGCTCTATCTGTTACATCGAGCAGGATGGATAGGGGTTTGGATGCTACTGCTCAAATCTTCCTGCCTTCTTATTCCCCCTGGGCGCATTTACATTCCTAGCGTCCCGTTCCAACTTCACTTTCATCCCCCCTGTTTTCAATCCCCTAATCCTTGGCGCTCCCCCATCTTGTTTCAATAGGCGCTAGTCTTCTAGCTTCAACTTACGCACAATCGCAGGGCGTCGCTCCAATCCAGTAGACAAGCCCATGTTCAACCAAGCGGACAACGTCTGTTCATCCATTTTCCTTTAGAGTCCTCGATCCACGCTAAGATTGGCATACCTCATCATGCGCGCTTTGCTCCAGGTTGCTCAACAAGCATCACATGCCCTAACCCTCGAGACCCTATCCATCGATATTTGCTGTTTATCGGAAACCCGCCTGCAAGATTCGAGTCCCGTGTTTAACCTGCGATCCCCACATGCGAAACTGGCGGCACATTCTCTTTGCCCCTGTCTGGCGATGACGCCACTTCAACTGCAGGTAAAGCTGGCATCGGCACTGTTTTAGGTCTCAGGGCGGAAGCTGCCCTGATCGACTGGATCCCTGTCAATAGCCGGATGTGCGCCGTTAGGTTGGCTGGATCATTCCAGGCTTAGAGGTTGCCCGGGAGCAAGCGGTGCCTGTTTGTCATTGCTACTTACGCCCCCATAACTGCGGTCCTGATTCGGTGAAAGATGATTTCTATTACCAACTTAAAGATCTTCGTCACAGAAGAAGCACGGATACTGTGGTGCTTGTTGGTGATCTAAACGCGCAAGACGGAAAATTGTCCTCTGGTGAGCTTCATCTGGGCGGCCAACATGGTGTACGCTCCCGTAATGATAACGGTGAGCGGTTGCTACACCTGTGTGAAGGTACTCGTTTCTTTCTCTTGAGCACTAACTTTCGACGTAGCACCCGCAGAAGAGTGACTTGACGCCCACCAGCTTCGGGCCAGCCATGGACGCAAATCGATGATATCGCGATTAGTTACCGCTGGAGAGACTGTGTCCAAAACTGTCGGTCGATTTGGAGCACTGGCGTAGACTCTGATCACGCTCCTGTGTGTGCTTATCTGCGGGTGCGTTTCGGTGGACTTCGACAACGTCGCTCTGAGCGGTTTGACACCAGCCAGCTGGCGAAGCCAGGTGTTCTAAATGCGCGTCAAACTACGCTGGCGTCTGGACTGAGTAAGCGCCCACTGAACGCCGTCGAAGATCACTGGTCGCATATCCCTCAAACGTTACTATCAGCACGTATATCTTCATGTGGTAAATCAAATTGCCAACCTAGACATTGGGTCTTTACAGTCTCTGGGACTTATGGATGCTCGTCGACGTATTCCGGCTGGAAGCGAATACAATGAGACTCGCAAAAATCTCAGGGCAAAACCGCTTGCTAGCCGGTATAGAGACCGCGAAGCCTGGTGATAACATCGTGTCTCCGAAATGGAAACAGCCGCTGCCGTTGGTAATCATCGTAAGGTATTCCGTCTTAAACGTGAACTAGGTAGCAGGAGACCTGGTGTTAGCGAGATAATACGCGACGAGAGTGGACAGCCGATTCAAAGCCCGTCAAAACGCTTGGAGCGTTGAGCCAAACACTTTGCAAGGCAGTTTATACAATCTGGGTTATCGCTATTTTAGGTCATTGTGTGCCTTTCTCCAT